>CAWUFW010011475.1:0-607500 GCA_963921515.1 Calotriton arnoldi
CCCATCATGCTATTGCCTCCACCCCCTTCCCAGCATGCCCATGCTTCCTTCCCTTTGACTCTGCTTCCCTGTGGGGTTGTGTGCCTGTGCTGACAAGATGGCTGACAGTGTTATCCTGGGGTTAGTTCTGCTACAGGTCCCATGTGTGTCCCTGTGCTTCACACAGCATGACCCAGGGTTGTGGTTCTTTGTGGGATATTTGATTGGAGTGTGAGGCAATGCATTCTCCCAGGTGAGTTGTGTGGAGTTTGTGTTAGGGGGTGTGTGGGTGGAGCTGCTGGTGACTATGGTCTGTGCTGTGAGTCCTCCTTCCCACCCAGCCAGATATCCCACCATGGAACGTGCTTCCATTGCAGGGAGTGCAAGTTGTCTTTCAGGATGTCAGTCAGTGGTGTCCTGCTGTTGGTTGGTGCACAGTTGCCAGCAGGGCCTTGTGCTCCCCACAGCAGTAGCCAGTGTCAGCCATCTTGTCAGTTGTTTTCCACTCCCTGTGATGTGCGCATGGTTCAGGGTGGTGTTGATGGGGCAGTTGTGGGGGTGACCAATATCTGTGACTAGCACTCCCATCATGCTATTGCCTCCACCCCACTTCCCAGCATGCCCATACTTGCTTGCTTTTGGGTGGACTTCACTGTGTGTGAGTGTGAGAGCAATGGCAAGATGGCTGACAGTGGTGTCCTGCTGTTGGTTGGTGGCCAGTTCCCAGCATGGCCTTGTGCTCCCCACAACAGAGCACCAGTGCCAGACATCTTTGATGGGGCTTTACACTCTCTGTGGTGTGTGCATGCTTGGGTGTGAGCTTGCTGGGCCATGTGGGTGAGGGATGTTGAGCTGTGACTACCACTCCCATCATGCTATTGCCTCCACCCCCCTTCCCAGCATGCCCATGCTTCCTTCCCTTTGACTCTGCTTCCCTGTGGGGTTGTGTGCCTGTGCTGACAAGATGGCTGACAGTGTAATCCTGGGGTTAGTTCTGCTACAGGTCCCATGTGTGTCCCTGTGCTTCACACAGCATGACCCAGGGTTGTGGTTCTTTGTGGGATATTTGATTGGAGTGTGAGGCAATGCATTCTCCCAGGTGAGTTGTGTGGAGTTTGTGTTAGGGGGGTGTGTGGGTGGAGCTGCTGGTGACTATGGTCTGTGCTGTGAGTCCTACTTCCCACCCAGCCAGATATCCCACCATGGAACGTGCTTCCATTGCAGGGAGTGCAAGTTGTCTTTCAGGATGTCAGTCAGTGGTGTCCTGCTGTTGGTTGGTGCACAGTTGCCAGCAGGGACTTGTGCTCCCCACAGCAGTAGCCAGTGTCAGCCATCTTGTCAGTTGTTTTCCACTCCCTGTGATGTGAGCATGGTTCATGGTGGTGTTGATGTGCGCATTGTGAGGGTGGGCAATATCTGTGACTACGACTCCCATGATGCTATTGGCTACACTGACTTGCCCAGCATACACAGTATTCCTTTCTTTCAGTGGGCTTCACTGTGTGGTGGTATTGTAGTGGTGGCTACATGTCTGGATGTGTTTGTTAGTTGTATTTGTGCCACTGCCTAGCTGTAGTTGTAGTTGTGTTTGTACATGTGATGAGACAGTTACATGTCACTATGAGATGGCATGTGTTGTGTTTATCTGACTGACATACACATTTTGGGATGATTCTGTTCTGGTTGCTGTGTATTTGCTAAGGGTGCATGGTTTGACTCTCCCTTGACAGTGATGTGTGTGTATTGTCGCACAATATTGTGTACATTTGTTGTGTACTCACCAGGCTCTGGGATGTTTTCTAGTCCATATACGCTCACTGGTGGTAGGATGGCCCGCACCTTCTCCTCCCAGGGCCTGATGTATACTTGCTTGGCAGGAGGGCCACTGCCGGTGTGTTGGCTCACGAGGTAGTCCTTCTTTAACAGCTCCCTGACCCTCCTGCGCACGTCATACCACCTGTTCTGGATGTCTATCTTTGTGCGCAAACATGGTGATTGTGCGTTCACCCTGTCGACGATCCTCTCCCACATCTTGGTTTTCTGCGCCATGGGTGTCTGTTGGACCAGTGTACCAAACAGCTGTGGCTCTACCCTGAGGATCTCATCTACCAGGACTTCCAATTCACTATCTAGGAACTTATGATTCTTCTTTGGGGGCATGGTGATGGGTGGTGATGGTGAGTGATGTGTGTGTTGGTGTGCAGGTGAAGGTGTGTGAGTGTGTGTTTTGCTGGGTGTATGTGAGGTTGCTATTTGTTGAGATGCTGATGGTGTGTGGCTTGTGTGATGGATGAGCTGTGGGTGTATGGTTGCTGTCTGTTGAGTGCTGGCAGGTAATTTGAATTTGCAAAGGATCATGGTAGGGATTTGTGTCCTTTATATGGGTGGAGTTGTGGGTGTGTCTTTGTTCCCTGCCCCCTAGTATTTATTGGCTTTGTAATTGCTTGTTTGGCCTTTTTTTGTGTATTTTCCCTTTGTACTTTTCGTGCATGTAGGAGACGTTCTTGTGACCGAGTCTGACCCTGCAGTTGTCTCGTACGAGCTTCTCCGATTTGTTCACACTGTGTTTGTGCTGTTTTCTATGCTGCGTACGCGTCGGTCGCGGTGTTTTGGGTTGCTTCGGCTCGCAGTTTTGTATGCGTGTCGGTCGTACGGCTTGTCCTCCGTGCGACTCGGTCGTGTTTTCCACGCGTTGCATCGTACTTGGCGGGTAGGAGTTCGCGGGTACGTTTCGTTCGGGATTGTTCCGGGTGCGTGTCGGTCGGTTAGATTCGCGTGTTTTTCCGGCCGGATTGGTGTTTTCCGCGCGGCTCGGTCGTTTGGCTTGTGTTCCGTACGAGTCGGTCGGGTTTTGCACGCTTCTCATCGTACTTTGCGGGTCGGGCTGCACCGGTACGTGTCGGTCGGAATTAATTCCGGCTCCGAGTCGTTCGGTACGTTTTCCGGCCGGAATCGACCCCTAAGTGTGTATTATTGGTTCCACCCCATAGGCGGTATACCTTGCTACTTGGAGCACTTCTCCACTATCAGGAGTACATCCTCTTCTGATTTAAATCCAGATGGCTCAGTTGCTCACTCCCGCTAAAAGGTGAGATTTATGTTTTCTACAGGGTTCCATCCACCACTGATGCCATTAGTCCTTATGGCCATCCTGCCTGTCAGTGTAAGCGGCCATCCAGTAATGTCTGATTTTATTAAAGTTTTACACAACCTCAGAAACTTAAAAGACTTTGTACTTACATTCATCACCCAGGTGGGATATTTTGGATTAACTGGAACGCCACTCCGCCACAAAGGCTTACCCTTTTTCCGATCAAGGATCACACAATATTTTTGCATTCTGCCCTTAAAGGTGAGTGCCTGGGTTACCTTGTGTTGTTTATTCTTACTCCCTTCCTGCTTTGACTACTAGACTACATTATAGTGCCATTGGTTTTACTCTTAATATACTCTGAATTTACATCGCATTATATACGGTTCGTACTTGTTTTGAGACCTGCACAGAACACCAGAGATGCAACCTGTGTATCCTTTCCTATAGGTGTCTAGACACAGGCAGTTAGGTCACCACTTTTTTCATTCAAACAGTAACTCTGTATTTCTTCCTCCGGTTTTTCCTCTTAAATATCCTCCACCCTGTTTTTATCCTCTCTTATATTTCTCTCCCTATCAATCGGGACTATAATATTAATGACATTGGTTATTTAACGTAACGCAAAGAAGTTGTTATTGGTTATTTTTTCTTTCTGAACTTCTCGTGATGCCTCTATCTTTTCCCACTTATTTTCCTGAAACCTGATAAATCTAGCAGACTTAGATTTTTAACCATGTAGAATGTCTTTGGGTTTTTGTTTTAATATATGTGATTTATGTGTGACTTTCAATAACATGTCATGTGTCGAGCTGTAGTTATGTTTGTGTTTATATATTTTTGTGTAAATTGATGTTGTATAAATTAAGTCATGTCAATCAATTCATCTCTTATTTCCTTGTACACTGAGCCCAGAAGGTCAAAACACATGGGTGCTACGAACCATCAAGGAATTATATGCCTCAGAGATCATATATGATCCCCCAACTACACTCAAGTGTTGCCATGTGCCAACAGACAAAATGTGCTGATTCGTACAGATTTTTATACATTTTTTTGTTTTGTTTGTTTTTTGAAGTTCATAACAGACGCTGGAGGCAGCTTTTTGAGACAGAAAAAGGAGAAGATTAGGAATGAAAGGAAGATCATTATGCAAAAACAAAATTAGCAAAACTCTATCATATTCAACTTTGTTTTGTTCATAAAGTCCACTCCTGACCTATTCGTATATATCAATGAAAATGAGGTACTTCCCCATCAGCATATATGGATATGCAGTTCCTCGCTCACGATAAGTCCTCCTTAGCTTTCTCTCCCTGTTGCCACTTCTGATACTCCTTTTGATCCTGTCAATGCCAAAAAATACAAGAAGAGTAGCATCCTGATCATGTTTTTGGGCCCAATGTCTAGCAATAGGGTATGTTTCATCAAGATTCTTTACAGCCCTGTAGTGTTCCAACACCCTCTTTTTCACTGAGCCTATGGTACTCCCCACGTACCTAAGTCCACAAGGACACATCAGAACATAGATACAGAATTCACTGCTACATGTAATGAATTTCCTAATCTTCTGTTCCTTGCCCGTAGCAATACGGTACAGGAAGCGGAGAGCCATCAGGGGCAGCGGGGGCCTTCAGGCTCCCCCTGTGGTCCCCAACATTGGCAGATGGTGCCCTGTGTTGGGACAAGGGCACTCACATTACAGGCCCTTAAGTACCCTAAGGAAAGGTTTGGGACGATTCAGGGTTCCCTCCCAGGGGAGGGGTCGGACAGAGGGGAGGATACTCTCATGTCCTTTGCCCTGTTTCATGCCAGAGCCTGAGCTGGTTTGAGCTGGACTATGCAAGGAGGGCACCAAATGTGCCTCTCCAGCAGACTGAGTGGCGCTGGCAAGCGCTCCCACCCGGCCACAATACACTAAACCCTGTCTGGGAGGTAGTCACACCTCCCTGTGACAGGATACCTATTGTTTTGCCTTCCCCTGCTCGAGCTTGGCTCAGCAGCAGGAGGGCAGAATCGTGTCTCTGGTCGGCAGCAACCATGTTGTGCTGTCTGGGTCTAGAAGACTGGTACCGAAAGCACTCAGGGCCTCCCGGAGGAGCTTCACAATGCATGGAATCATACCTCCGGGGGTATGATTCCAACATGTTTGATACCAAACATGACAGGGTTCGTTACAGCCAGTTTAGAGATAGTCATCGCATTATGACGCATGGCCACTCCATGTATCGTAATGGCTGATGCACTTACAACCCAGGAGAATGGACTCCAAAGGTTGTAGGGGTGTCCCCCTCATGCAGGGGCACCCTCACACTTAGAACTGAGCACCCTGCTTTCAGGATTGAAAGGTCTGCTTTAGGGGTGACTTGTAGGTTTTAAGTGCAGTGACCTTAGATGTAGGGAAAACTATATCTGTTGTAAGTGGTGCTAGCACCAGCGTACACAGGCTGCAATGGCAGGCCTGTAGTTACAGTTTAAGTGGTCTCCCATGGGTGGCATAATACATGCTTCAGCCCATGGGGGACCCCTGGTGTACCTATGCCCTGGGTACCTCAGTACCATATACTAGAGACTTTTAAGGGTACACCAGTATCCAATCTGGGATGTACCTAAGTACTTACCATACCAATATAGAGGAGAAATCACAGAGACTGGGGTCCTGATTAGCAGGATCCCAGTCAGACTAGTCAGAAACAGCATAGCACCAGGCAAAAAGTGGGTGTAACCATAAAAGCAGATCCTACTTTCCTACACCTGTGCACAGCTAGAAAACTTAAGACTGGTATCAACCCTAACAAAGATCATCTCTTAGAGATGCTCCTGCAGGATGACCTCCAAAACCCTGATAGATCAGCTGAGCCGGATAACTTAGGTATAGGTGGTGATGCTCCAGAGGAAGAATCAGGGGTGTCCAACACCAATGTCTCTGCTTCTGAGCAAGTCCAGGAGGAGTCTGAAAACCTCTCACTGGATAACTCTAGTCCCCCAGGGAATAGTACTAGTGATACAGAGGAAGGTCCTAGAGGTAGGACCCCTTTTATTCCTCTTGGGAGGGTACAAAGAATTCAGGGAAGGTCCAAGTCCTCCTCAGTTAATTCATCCTCCTCTTCTACTTCAGTAGGGACCTCCATCTCTATCAAGAGGGAGGACTCCTTAGATAGTGGTACCACTTACTCAAACTTTAAAGAGCAAAGCTCAAGCAAGAGCAGTTTGCCCTAGATTAGGAGACCCTAGACGTCCTGAGAGCAAGGAAGAATTTGGGGTTAGAATTTCATTTAACGGCAGCACTACTGAACCTAGGGTCAGGGAACACTCTTTTGACACTAGGAACTTGAGCAGGATAGTGACTCCTTACCAGGAAGGTGCTGATATCTATAAATGGATCACTGCCCTAGAGAGGGCCTGTAAGGTACAGAAGTTCCCTCAAGGGCAGTGGGCAGCTTTCCTGTAGCCCTCCTTTACAAACAAAGGTAGAGAGAAACTCTTAACTGTGAGGGAAGAGGATGCAGATAACTACAAAAGTCTTAAAAGGAGCACCCATAGATGGGTTTTGGGTTAACCACTGAGCAATATAGGGTTATGTTTAGAGACACACAGAAGGCCCACTCTCAAGACTGGGTAGATTTCATTGATAGTACTATTAAGGCTCTGGAAGGCTGGCTTCATGGGAGTAAAGTACATAATTATGAAGGACTGTATAATTTACTAATGAGAGAGCACATCCTTAATAATTGTCAGAATAAACAAGTGATCCAGTACCTGGTGGACTCAGATCTGACCTCTCCCCAAGAATTGGGAAAGAAGGCAGACAAATGGGTTCGCAACAGGGGGAAATTAAAGTCTCATGGTGGTGGTGACCAGAAGAAGCAAGATACTTCTAAGTCCCAAGAGAAAGGTGGGGAGAAATCTAAAGCTAAGAAAGAGTCTTCAGAAGGTCCCCAAAAATCTTCCTCCAAGGGTGGGTCCCAGTCCTCTTCATTATCTGGTAAGAAACCTTGGTGCTATTTATGTAAAGAAAAAGGCCATAGGGCAAAGGATTCCAATTGCCCTAAGACTAGCACCACTTCTACTACTACTAAACCCCCCCAGTGCCCCTAGTAGTAGCACTGGTAGTAGTAGTACACCCAAGAATATAGCTGGGTTTACCTAGGGTGCTGAAGTGGGTTCTGGCCTAGTCAGAATATCCACTCAGGAGTTTTGTCGCTCCTGTGTCACCTGCCAAGTCAATGGTAAGTCGGGTGGCCCTACAAAGGCCCCCTTAATCCTACTACCTGTGGTTGGGGTTCCTTTTGAGAGGGTAGTGACCAACATTGTAGGTCACTTAATCCCTTCAACAGCATCTGGATGTAGTTTTATCCTAGTGGTAGTGGACCATGCCACTAGACATCCAGAGGCCATTCCCTTTAGTGCAAATACAGCTCCTGCAGTGGCTGGGGCCCTCCTCAGAATCTTTTCCAGAGTTGGGTCCCCGAAGGAGGAGTTGTCAGACAGAGGTACTAACTTCATGTCTGGCTAAATAAGAACTATGTGGAAAGAGTGTGGTGTTAACTACAAGTTCACCACACCCTACCATCCACAGGGCAATGGGCTTGTTAAAACATTCAATAAGACCCTCAAAGGTAGGATCATGGGACTACCAGACAAACTCAGAAGGAGATGGGATGTCTTACTACCTTGCCTTCTCTTTGCCCTCAGAGAGGTTCCTCAGAAGTGAGTGGGTTACAGCGCATTTGAACTTCTGTTTGGACATCCAGTTAGAGGTTCATTATGTCTAGTTAAAGAAGGATAAGAGCAACCTCTCATACCTCCTAAACAAGACATAGTAGACTATGTACCAGGCCTGCATTCTCACATGGCTGAGTACATGAAGAAGGCCAGCAAAAACCTTGAGGGAAGCCAAGAACTTCAGAAAGCTTGGCATGACCATACGGCTGTACTGACTGTTTACCAGCCAGGACAGAAAGTGTGGGTGTTGGAGCCAGCAGCTCTCCAGAACAAGTGGAGTGGCCCACACACCATACTAGAGAAGAAAGATGAGGTCACCTACTTGGTTGACCTATTTACACCAAGGAGTACCCACAGGGTACTTCATGTGAACAGTCTGAAACCTTTTCTTGACAGGGCTGACATGAGCTTGCTCATCGCTACTGTTGAGGGACAGGAGGATGAGAGTGACCCTCTCCCTGATCTCCTCTAACACAACCCTGTTGATGGATCAGTTGAAGGAGTAGTCTTGGCAGACAGCCTCACTGATCAACAGAAAGCTGATTGCAGACAAGTTCTCAGTCAGTTTTCTGGTTTCTTTTCTTTGACACCCAGTCAGACTACCTGGTGTGCCCATAAGGTGACACAGGTGACAACCTGCCTGTAAAAATTCAAATTTACAGATAGCCTAACCATGTCAAAGATTGCATCAGGACAGAGGTCCAAAAGATGCTGGAGTTGGAGGTCATTGAGCCTCCAGATTGCCCTTGGGCTAGTCCTATAGTCCTTGGGTCAAAACCTCACACCCAGGATGATAAGCGAGAGATGAGGGTTCGTGTTGACTTCTGAAGCCTCAATATAGTCACTAGGACTGATCCCTATCCAATTCCAAGAGCAGATGAATTGATTGATACTTTGGTCTCTGCCAAGTATCTCAGTACATTTGACCCGACTACTGGTTATTGGCAAATCAGACTCTCTGAGGATGCCAAGCCAAAGACAGAATTTTCAACCCCCAGTGGGACTTATCAATTTATTGTGATGCCTTTTGGTTTGAAAAATGCACCTACACATTTCAGAGGCTGGTGAATAAAGTCCTAACAGATCTGGAGGCCTATAGTGCAGCACATCTAGATGATATAGATGTCTTTAGATCCACCTAGGAGGATCACATGGTCCACCTCAGAAATGTACCTGAGGCCCTGCTGAAGGCAGGCCTCACTATCAAGGCCAGTCAGTGGCAGATAGGGCGGCAGAGCAAGGTTGTGTACTTGGGCTACCTGGTAGGTAGAGGCCAAGTTCAACTGTTGGAGAGCAGCATTCAGACCATCATGGACTGGATTGCTCCCACTACCCAGACTCAGACCAGAGCTTTCTTGGGCCTGACTGGGTACTACAGAAGATGTGTTAAGGGTTATGGATCAATAGTGACACCCCTTAATGATCTCAGCTCCAATAAAATGCCTAAGAAAATTCAGTGGACAGTTGGGGGCCGATTCCGATTCGCCCGGAAATCTCTCCGACCGAGCCGGACCCGGAGAGATTTGCGACCGAATCGGACCCGTGCAGCCCGACCGAACGAGTACGATGCGCACGTATGCCATCGGACTCGAGTCGGTCGGACTCCCATTGAAGTCAATGGGAGCCGGTCGTACAACGCGTACGCGGGCTCCCATTGACTCAATGGGTGCGAGGCGGACAAGGGCGCCGCCTACAGCGTGTATGCGGCGAAGCGACTCGTGCCGTACACGCACAGGTAGGGGGGACCCATGGGTCCCCCCTGCGTGCGACTCGCGCGGCTACGCGTACAGGGGGGTCCGACACGGACCCCCAAAGTACGGCTCTGACTGCTCTTTACCCGGCCGGGGAACGTCTCCATTGCGCGGTGCGAGTCGAGTCCGAGCGAGTCGGTCGGTGCGGTTAGACCCGGGAACGAGTCGGTCGGAGCGGTCGGGACGCCCGGACGAGTCGGTCGGCGATTTCACATCGTACTCGCTCGCCTGGATGCGCGTACGAATCGGTCGGGAAATAGGGCTCCGAATCGGATCCGGTTAAGCCGAATCCGATTCGGAGCCCTACCGGCCGAGATCGGAATCGGCCCCTTAGTTGTCAGAAGGCATGTGATGACATGAAGCAAGCCATGCGCTCTGTACCAATTCTGCAAAGTCCTGACTACTCTAAACCATTCATTGTCCAGACAGATGTCTCTGAGATAGGGATAGGTGCAGTATTGTCACAACTTAATGCAGAGGGCCAAGACCAATCAGTAGCTTACCTCAGCCGAAGGTTGACCCCCAGGGAGAAATGTTGATCAGCTATTGAGAGGGAGGTCTGGTCTGGGTGAAGGAAGTGACCCGATTCGGGTCACCCGGGTCACACAAGACCACCTCTCTGCCTTCCATACCAAATGAAGAGTCGGTCAGACAGTAGAGAATACAAACCAATATCTGTTTATTCAGAGTACGCTCAGAGCGGAGCCCTGTCTGCCTAGTCTCTAAGAAGTGCTGCAGAGGGACTGACATCAGCAAGTATAACGATACATTAAATACACTTCGAAACCAATGAAAGCACGCCCACCATGGAATTTTCCAGAGAGATGCAGCTGGACAGTAAATTAGAAAGGAGTAAGTTTTGATTCTGAGGCCGGGCACACATTATCTACTATTCAAGGTCACTCTGCCTGTGCCCGCCACTAGAAAAGTGGGAGAAGGCTTACATCTAAAAGGAAAGGTATGCGCTAATAAGAACAGTGCATTCATTAGTGTGGCAGAACGCAGCTCCGAAGAAACATAACCTAGAGAAGGCCATTTCTCGGAAATGGCAAAGAATTAGTTTTGATCACGATACAAAATGGCGCCTATACACAAAATGGCGCCGCGAATGCTAACTTATGTAAAACAATGCGAAAACATAATTTTTATTCCAACACACCCTCCTTTTAGCATGAGCTAAGTAATTTTGTGTAATAACAAAAAAAGACATATAATTCCACAAATCATGAATACATTCTTAGGAGCACTCCATATTCTCAGCTTCAGTAAGGGAAACGGTAAGGAGGGAAGAAGTCTCAAAAATACCCTCATCTATTTGCATGAGGTCTTCGACTTCCTTTTGAATCATAATTGTTGCATTAGTATCATGAATCGATATTCTCTTAGGAGCGAAAAGGGTGGTGTAATAAGAGCAACATAAGGGAAGACACTGGACTAAAACACAGCAAGAAACCAAAATCACAATGAAATAGATCACCCTTTTAATGATCCAATCCCATCCACCAAACAATGACCAACTCCAGTTCCCACTCTCCATTCCTTTCACGTTTTCTAGAATGTCTAAAATGTGTTGGGTAATATTTTTTTCCATATTAGTTATCCCGACTACACACTGGTCTCCTACTACTGCGCACACACCACCGCTCTTAGCTAGGATGAAATCAACAGCATATCTAGTTTGCTCGGAGTATATTCGCATACTTTCTAATTGGGTGGTGATGTCACGCAAAGCTGCTACTGTGGAGTTGGACAGTATCTGCAGCTTACATCCAAAATATTCTCTGGCTTTCTCACCCATGGCCATAGCAGTACCCCCAAAGGTAATAATGGAGGAGAGAATATACCCAAAGGTGATACCATTACTATAATTATTGACCTCCAAATCTGTCACTCCGTCACAGAACTCTGCAGTCAACGTTCTTTTTACCCATCGTACATTTGGCCTACTGTACTTACAAGGCACACCTAAAGGGAGCACCATCCCTAGAGCAACATCATCTGTACCATTATAAACATTTGAATAAGTACCATTAGACAAAAAATAAAATCCTGGGTGTGCATAAAGTGGACCTTGATATTCTACAGGAGCATATCTGATGTTCATTCCAAAAGTACTCGGATCCTTCTTTTTCACTAAAGACATCGTATTTTTGAACAAATTATTCCAGAACAATTGACATACAAGAATGCGTCAGTACTGTTTACTATCGGACAACATGCGGGATAGTAACCAGCTTTCCGGGTAACCGTTAAATCTTGGTAATGCCAGCCCACTAAGGTAATGTTCTGCTCTCTCATATACAGATTATCACAATACGTATTATTGTCACAACCCGGATATCCCTTTCCTCATGGCTTCCTGTAATATAAACAAGGCCCAGGATACCCCATTCCAAACTCACCCCTTATCTCTACGAATTGGGCTGGGTGGGTATATGTATAATTGACCAGTGACAATGGGTAGGCAGTCCATAAACTTGTAACAGATTCAGTGGGATAACAAGCTGTACCTTCTCCCAAAAATCTTTTAAAAACAATACTCGGGCTGTTCTTTTGGTGCACATTTTAGAAACAACCGTATGTTTAGTACATGACGGGCATCCTGATCACATTCCAAAACCCAGGACACCCCACCCAGAATCAATAGCAGTAATATCACAAGAACAACACACAATATCTTTTTCTTTGTAGACCAAAATATACGTTTATGAACAGGGGGAATCAAAGGGATGCATAGTAAATGATAAAGCAAGGGGGGAAGGGGCCAAAATGCCAGCAAGAAAATTATAGAAGTTCCCAGTGTCCGTCAGAGCCTCACTGGTACAGGGTCCTATTGTTCATGAAAACGTTGAAGCTCTTGAGCACCGGCGGTGGAGCTTGCTCTGTCCTAAGCTCGGGTTCTCACGTTGACCAGAATAATGTACCCCCAAGGGGTCTTGGGGGTACATTCGATCTATCCTGTCCAATGTTCAAACAGTGCATAAATCTCACCTCACCCTAAACTAGCTCCGTTGGTACTATAGCAAAGTACACCCTAACTTACACAGTCCATCCCTAACTAATCTGGCTTCTCCTTTGGTGCACTGTTCCTCAGCCGAGGACGCAAATTATACTTAGTAACTCCAGACACAGAGGGATCAGTGAAAAGGGGCTCCTGGATAGCCTGTATTTCCGGAGGTACTGCTGCATTCAGCACTTCATCATTTTCCTCATCCATTTTGGTCCAGGTCAGCCTGGCGTTACTGGAGGGGACAAACTGAGGCACCGTCTCGCACTCAGAATCCCCTACTCCATCCCTCACCCACTGATCATAAGGCAAGGGTAGTGGTATCCTGCGACAGTGAGTCACATGGACCCAATTCTTTCGACCATCAATCTTGACTGCTGTACGTGTAGCCAAGAGGACCAGCTCCGGCCCCTTCCACCGCAACTCCAAACTCTTCTTTCGCTGAAAATTACGCACAAGCACAAAGTCACCAGGCTGAAAATCGCGTCCGGGACCCTCTGGCGTGGCTGGCAGGGCTTCCCGGACCTGTTGGTGAATAGAACGCAAATTTTCAGTTAACTGGCAAAGGTAATCAATCAACAATGGATACTCAATATCAGTAAACTGCCAAGGACGCGGGACGCCGCAGACATTTGCCGGGCGTCCAAACACGACCTCGTACAGCGACAATCCTGTCCTAGAATGTGCTGTTGTTCTTGTCCACAAAAGAGCTAATGGTAAAGCATCTGGCCACTGTAACCCTGTTGTCTCCTGAATATTTGCCAATTTCAGTTTAAGAGTACCATTGTACTTCTCAACCAAACCTGCTGACTGCGAGTGGTTAGCGGCATGAAACTTCTGCTTTATGTGCAAACCATCCCAAATTAACTGTATGACCTTGGCATTAAAATGGCTTCCGTTATCACTCCAAAGCAAACGGGGCAAGCCAAAATGAGGAAAGAACTCCTTCAGGAGTACCTTTGCAGTCGTAACAGCTGCATTGTCTTTGGTGGGATAAGCCTCAACCCATTTACTAAAAGCACAGAAACCACCAAAACATACTTCAAATTATTGCACCGGTCTAATTCTATGAAATCCATCTGAAGGACTTCAAAAGGGAAAGTGGGTGGTGCAAAATTACCGGGTGGTGTAGGGGAACCTTTTCCAGGATTGTGCATCATGCACACCATGCAATATTTTACTAAATGGGCTGCTGTCTTGGAAATATTATCGTTCTGCCATACAGGGTCTAACAACTTGCAAATACCCTTAGCACTAACATGGGCTGGGCCATGGGCCATCGTGACTACAGGGAGAACATATGCATCTGGCAACATCCATCTCTGCTTCCCTGACTTGTCAATCCAACATCCCTCATCGTTCAATTGTGCTGTACTTTCTTGCCACAGTGCTAATTCTATTACTGTGGCCTCACTTTGTATCTCTTTCACATTCTCAAGTGTATCCCCAAACGTGGTAACTTCAGGCACCCACATAGCGGGACCTGCCACAAACATTCTTTTCATTTTTGTCCAGGCTGTTTCCTTAGCTGTCTGATCAGCAAACGCATTTCCCCTACCTACATCATCAGTAACTTTCCGGTGAGCGCTACACTTTACTATGGCCAATTTCTTAGGGAGTGTCAAAGCAGACAAAAGCCTCAATATAAGGTGCCCATGCTGAATCTTGGCGCCATGCGAAGTAAGGAACCCTCTCTCAGCCCAGAGTTGCCCAAAGTTATGTGCGACTCCAAAGGCGTACTGGCTATCAGTATTGATAATGACAACCAGTCCCTTACTCAATTCCCAAGCTCTTAACAATGCAACAAGCTCTGCAGCTTGGGCCGATTGATAGGGAACTTGTGATGTCTCAACCACTGTACGCAGCGTGGTGATAGCATATGCAGCAGCTGTAGTGCCATCTTATAATTTAAAACAAGAGCCATCGACATATAGTTCCCCTTGTGGGTCAGATAAGGGAACATCAGTCAGGTCTACCCATGCCTTTGTCTCTTCTTCCGTCCGTAAGATACAGTCATGTTTATCAATCTCATCATTCTCAGAAGAGAGGGGCAGTAACGTGGCTGGATTTAGAAAAACACATCTTTTAATCGTGATGTGTTTGGCAAACAATGTTAATTCATAGCCAGTCAGATGTGCACTGGTGAGGTGCTGTGTCTTAGTCTTATTCAAAAGCATGTCCACAGCATGGGGTACCATGACTGTGAGATCAATATCAAAGTACGAGTCCAGCCGATTGTCTGATTGAAACGGCCACAGCCGCGACTGCTCTTAGACAGCTCGGGAGGGCTCTTGCGACAGGGTCAAGAACAGCGGAGAAATAAGCACACAGCCGTTGCTTATCTCCAAATTTTTGTGCTGAAACAGAAAGCGCGCAACCAGCCATCTCATGGACGAACAATACAAACGATTTGTTATAATCGGGGGTGCCAAGTACTGGGGCTGAACAAAGCGCAGTTTTTAATTGCTCAAAAGACTGCTGACATTCAGGCGTCCAAGGCAGGGGCTCATGCACGTCTTTAATGGTTAGTGCAAGCAAGGGTTTAATTAGTAGCGAGGAGTTGGGTATCCACTGGCGACAGTAGGAAGTGATACCTATAAAAGCGCGCACATCTTTCTGAGTTTGTGGAACGGGCATTTTAACAATGGTACTGATGCGCTCCGGGGTCAATCTCCTACCCACTTTCGATAGTAGGTGACCTAAATAGGTAACCTCCTGTCGACAATATTGAAATTTAGAAAGATACACCTTATGTCCGTGTCGGGCCAAATGCAACAACAATTTAACTGTCCTGTCTTTGCAACCTTGTTCTGTGTCAGAAGCGATGAGCAAGTCATCAACATACTGCACAAATACATTACCTGAGGGAAGCGAAAGGGAATCCAACTGGCTCTTTAAAGCTTGACTATAAATACTTGGACTCTCAGTATAGCCTTGAGGAGCTCGACAGAACCTAAAGCTCCTGCCAGCTAGTGTAAACCCAAACACGTACCTGCTACACGGATGGATAGGAATACTAAAGAAAGCATGTTTCAAGTCAATGACAGAGAAGAATTTGGCAGTAGAAGGAATCGTTGTTAAAAGAGGAGTAATGTCAGGGACCACTGGAAACTGGGGAACCTCCCGCAAATCAATCACAAAACGATAGACATCTCCTTGATCATCAGATGAACCTGAAGGCGTCTGTTTAAGAATGGGGAGAATAGGACTATTACAAATATTGGCTGTCATCTCCTCAACCACTCCCTTCTTGATCAAATCCTGAATAATTTGCAATAAGGCTCGTTCTCCTGCCTGTGGTATTTTATACTGAGGAATACGAGGCTAAATAGCACCATCCTTAACCTATATCGAAACTGGTGGTATCTGCAGCAGTCCCACATCGGTATCACCTGTCTCCCACAAAGTGGATGGAACATCTGCAAATTCGACAGGAAGAGGCGCATCTTTGGACAAACACTGTTTAGCACGTGCTACATCTGGGTCCATTGTCATATAGACACCGGCCGGGGAGCAATAAATGGTAGCATGCAATTTCTTCAACAAATCCAAACCCATCAAATTTTTACCACAATTAGATGTCAACAAGAATGGCGAATCCAAAGTGAAAGGGCCTATAGTCCAACGCAAGAGGTTTTGAAATGGGGCTTACAACCGGTACACCAGAAAAACCAACCGACATATTATTATGGCCAGACAGAGCCGCCCCAGGGACCATATTTCGAGAAAGGGAAGTTTTTGTCGCACCTGTGTCCACCAAAAATTCCTTAGTCGAACCTTGCAGTTCTGCTGTTACATAAGGACCACACTGGTCTACAGGTATCGGAACTAGTCCCTCACTCTGTCCCTGGCTGTCCTAACTGCAGTGCTTAATTTGAGCCTGTGCTTTCTGGTGCTGAGCACCGGCACTTAATTGGTTTCCGTTGACCAGCACCGGCACCTAATTGTCAACACCACACTTAAAGCAGTCTGCCACATGGTGGCGCTGCTCATGTAATTTAGAGATGAGCAGAACAACAGTTGTTTAGGAATACAATATACATTAAAATTGCTAATACCTGCCTCCCCAGCCATTCCTTTAGCTTTGGGGATCTGGAATAATCTGGACTGTCGCATTTACATGCGAGAGAGATGGTTAGTAGTTGTTTTGGCAGCAATGACAAGGGCGATGGGTGGTGCAAGCTGCAGTGGCCTCCTGGTCAGAGCCCTGGCACTTAATATTTTACAAATTAAGCACTGCCTAACTGTAAGACATTCCTGTCACTTCCTACATGTCATAATCATCATGGTAATACTGTCCATCACAAGGGTCATCAAAGTAATTATTATCAGAACGAGCCTGTGAGGCTGCAGCATTCTGTGCCCTATCTGCCCTACCTGTTCCACGACCCCGTCCACGAGAACCTCGTCCTCTCTGGACCGCTACCTTCTGCAAAAGCACAGGACACTCCCTACGCCAATGTCCCTCCTCTTTACAATACGCACACTGATTCGGACCCAAAGGCGACGTTGTTGGCTGCCTACTAGTGCGTGGAAGTTGTCGGGCAGGACCACCACGTCCTCTCCCATTCCCTCTAAAAGCCTGCTGTAACAACACCTTTGTCTTTAAATCCTTATGTCTCTTCTCTGTCCTGTCCTTTTCCTCATTGTCCCTATGCTCATAATATTGTGCCATATTCAAAATAACAGAGGGGGAAGAGGTGGACCAAGTACTCTCAGAAGCCTGCATTCGAGTCGCAATTTCAGGAAGCAAGTTAGAAACAAATCTATTGACAAACAACCGAACACCTCCCTCAATAGACAAATCCTGTCCACTGTAATCCAAAAATGTACCGTCAAATCGGGTAAAGAAATCAGACACACTCTCATCTTTCTTTTGTCGACAAGCTGACTATTTATCCCAGTCTACCTTTCTCGGCGGAATAAGAGAATGCATATACGTAATAATGCGGTGTGGCAACGCTAAAATTTCCGCTTGAGGCTTATCACTGGGCTTTCTTTCCTGATCCCATGCCTTAATTTGATCCCAAGTACCACTCAACTCCGGAACATGATCTTGAGTATGGACCTGCCTCCAAATATCAACCGGAACAAGAAGACCAAAGAACATTTCAATATCAGCAAGAGTCATCACTGTTAAAGAAGCAGCTTCAGTCAGTTCTTTATAATAAGCAGTAGGATTTTTTCTAGGATCGGGTAAATGAGTTTTAAGGGATAAAACCTCACTTCTTTTCTACGGAGTATAAACCCATTGCTCTTGAAACCGGGCCGCCACCGCCGCTCGAGTAACATTACCTCGCCCATCCGTTACCTCTGGTATCTGGGGGTGATATATAGGATGAACCTCTCTCATCGGAAGCTGAGACACCGACCTGGAACTTTTCTCATGCAGTCTTCCCCTATAAGCTATTATTGTCGTAACATTAGCAGAGACATGTTCCGGCCCCAGCTCGCTAATATATACCCGATCTCTAATGTCATATAAAACTTGAGGTGCCTCCGTTTCAAAGTGCTGTTGCCAAAGACCAATCAATGTAGCAGATATGTGTTTGAGGGCATGCTGCTGTATAAAACGCTCAAAATCTCTCATAGTCGCCCAGACATCCTCTACACTATAAATAGGGTTACGGGCCCACTGTGCAGCCTGATTGGCTATGACCTGTTTCTCTTCATCTCCCACATCAGATCGCACTAACGGTCCCATGCGCTCCTTAAATTTTGTCCAATCCCTGTCCATAAATCCACGCACCGGTGTCCCACTACTTATTAATGTCGGAGGATGAAAAACCACAGTGGGTGAAGCAACAGAAGTAACAGGCACTATCGTCGCTGGGGGTTGTGTCGTGGGGGAAAGAGCTGGGGAAAGGGAGGCTGAGACAATAGGTACGGCAGGAGAACTAACAGTCACAGTTGCCACAGACGGCAAAGAAACAGAAGGAAGGGGTAGAGGAGGAGCCGAAGCCATAGCCGTTGAAACAACAGCAATAGATGCATGGACAGAGACAGTGGAAGCAACTGTAACAGGTGGCTGTGAGGGCACCAAAACAATAGGATATATTCTTTGCAGGGCATATGGAGGCGGGGGTTGGGTATCCAACAATTCTTCCACAAAAGCGTCATCTTCTTCCTGAACCACATACGATTTATCAATATTTAATCGAAACCTCCTATCTTCACATTCAACACCCTTTTCCTGTTTCTCCCTATCATATGCTACAGCCTTCTGAGTATATGTCTGCATTTTTCCTTTCCGGGCCTCTTTTTCCTCCTTCAATTGCCGCTGTCTAGCTACTTTCTGCCATGTTCTGAGGGAATAAAACATAGACTGCCTACTTCTTTTCTTAAACAACTGTTCTTGTAAATACTCAATGTTTTGTT
This sequence comes from Calotriton arnoldi, assembly GCA_963921515.1. Lineage (NCBI taxonomy): Eukaryota > Metazoa > Chordata > Amphibia > Caudata > Salamandridae > Calotriton > Calotriton arnoldi. Next base: position 18,932 of record CAWUFW010011475.1, read on the forward strand.
AATCAAACGTGCCCGTCAACGGCCACTGCAACTCGGCATTGTCCCTCGTATATTTGTGCCATAATGTACTAAACCTAATAGGGCCAAGAACATGCTTCACATACATATCAAAATTGGGAGTGCCTTCTGGAGGCGCTGGCTGAGCTTTTTCCAAACGAGCATCTGCAGAACAACAGCAGCAGCACAAAGAAATCAATTTGCTAACACTAGGCATCTTTAAACATTCACTATTTTATGCCTAACAAAACAAATGCAAATACTTCTTATCCAAAGACGGCCCTTAGACCGCACCAAATACCAACCAAAAATGGTACCATATCCACAAAGAACCAAAACAAACTCACCTGATATATGCAGGTCAAACCAATTTATTCTCCACTGCTGACTCTTCAGACCAAGCGGTCAGATCCAAGGGTTTCGCCGTTTTAGGACCCCAGTCGGGATGACCACTGGGCGAGGCACCGTCCGGCAGGACAGAGGGGGCAGCTGCGAGTATCAAGATATCTTCGTGCAGGGATCCCTGATCCGTCCGTCCGACCCGACGATGGCCTTGACCTCCCCCCCCGTCCGCAGAAGGGGAAGGGCCACTCACCTGTTTGGGTGCCAACTGAAGGAAGTGACCCGATTCGGGTCACCCGGGTCACACAAGACCACCTCTCTGCCTTCCATACCAAATGAAGAGTCTGTCAGACAGTAGAGAATACAAACCAATATCTGTTTATTCAGAGTACGCTCAGAGCGGAGCACTGTCTGCCCAGTCTCTAAGGAGTGCTGCAGAGGGACTGACATCAGCAAGTATAACGATACATTAAATACACTTCGAAACCAATGAAAGCATGCCCACCATGGAATTTTCCAGAGAAATACAGCTGGACAGTAAATTATAAAGGAGTAAGTTTCGATTCTGAGGCCGGGCACACATTATCTACTATTCAAGGTCACTCTGCCTGTGCGCGCCACTAGACAATTGGGAGAAGGCTTACATCTAAAAGGAAAGGTATGCGCTAATAAGAACAGTGCATTCATTAGTGCAGCAGAACTCAGCTCCGAAGAAACATAACCTAGAGAAGGCCGTTTCTCGGAAATGGCAAAGAATTAGTTTCGATCACTATACGAAATGGCGCCTATACACAAAATGGCGCCGCGAATGCTAACTTACGTAAAACAATGCGAAAACATAATTTTTATTCCAACATGGGCCCTGAAGAAGTTGAGGCCATACCTGTTTGCCACTCACTTCATTGTTCAGACAGACAGTAGGCCCCTCTTATGGCTTAAACAGATGAAGGGTGAAAACTCCGAACTTTTGAGGTGGTCCATTTCCTTACAGGAAATGAACCTTTCAGTGGTACATAGACCTGGGAGTAACCATGCCATGCCAATGCAGATGGACTTTCTATATATCTTCTCTCAAAAAATTAAGACTCAACTGGGCAAGGTTAGTCTCATGTCCTTACATTTGTGGGGGTTGTGTGGAAAGTAGGATCTTTCTTTTATTGTTATCCACCCTTTTATTTGCCTGGTGTCGGTATGTTTTGACTGTAGTTTGCTGGGATCCTGCTAACCAGGACCCCAGCATCTGTGTTCTCTCCCAAAGTGGCTTTGGTAAGTACTTTGGTACAGCCACAATTGGCTACTGGTGTACCCTTATAACTCCCTAGTACATGTTACTAAGGAACACAGGGCATAGGTACACCAGGGGTCTCCCATGGTCTGCAGCATGTATTGCGCCAGCCTTAGGAGTCCACTTCAACTCTGACTACAGGCCTGCCATTGCAGCCTGTGTGAGATAGTGCTTGCACCTCTCACAACAGATATAAAATTTATTATATCTGAGGTCACTGCACTTAAAAACTATAAGTCACCCCTATGGTAGGCCCTTCAGTTCTGAGGGCAGAGCACTTGGTTATAAGTGTGAGGGTGCCCCAGCATGAGCCGAACACCCCTACAAACCCCAGAGTCGATTCTCCAGGCTTTGTAAGTGCGGTTAGCCATTTTAAGACATATAGTGGACATCAGTCATTATGAGATGTCTAACTATAAATGGCTGCTTTGAACCTGGTAATGTTTGGTATCAAACATATTGGAATCATACCCCAACACCAATTCCGGTGTTGGAGGTATGATCTCATGTACTCGGGGCTTCCTAGAGGAGCCCCCCGTACTCCCAGTTATAGCCTTTTGAGGGTCTAACAGCAAGCTAGTGCTGTTGCTGACCACAGACACTGTTCTGCCAGAAGCTAAGCTCAAGCAGGGGAAGGTGGAGCAATAGGTTTCCTGTCACAGGGAGGTGTGACCGCCTCCCGGACTGCATTTAAGGGCACATTTGGTGCCCTCCTTGCATACATCAGTTTGAGCCAGTTTAGGCATCCTTGGTTCCCGCTCTGGCGCAAAACTGGACAAAGGACAGGGGAGTATCCTCCCCCTGTCTAGCCCCTTCTCTGGGAGGGAACTCTAAGTTATTCCAACCCTTTCTTTGGGTATTTAAGGGCTCCCCCATGGGTGGGTCCTCAGATTCGTCGTGGAAGACTCATCTCTGAAACCAAGACAGTCTTCGACCGCCTGGGCACTTGGACTTCGCCTGAACCGAGACTGCATCAAGGAAGACTCCTGCTGCTCCTGGTGTGGCTGTCCTGCATGTATTCTCCCTCGTCTGTGTCTGTGCTTCTCTCAGGATCTCCAGGAACCTGTGGGCATCAAGGACAACCCTTGAAGAACAGCGTCCTCCCTGCATTCCTTGCATCGTGGGCCTCCATGTTTAATACCCTGCCCGGGGTCCTCTTGCGCATCCTGTGCCTCCAGCCTATGGGTCCTCTCGAGGGTCTTCTTCTGCTTTGGTGGGCTTCATTGCTTGCTCTGGGCCTGCTCTGGCTCTCCTGCATGTGGTGAGTCCCTTGAACCTTGCTGGTCCCAACCATTTCATCTTTTCGTCTTCCACGCCAGTTGCAGCTACCAAGGCTTGTTGGTGCTCCCGCCGGACATTGACCACCTGGACACCAACATCCAACATGGCACAGGTCGTGTGCGGCTCTTGGTCCTCCACAGCATTGCTGGATCCTCACAGCTGCAGTGACAAGGTCCTCCTGAACTCTTCTGAACTTCCTGACAAGTGTGGGCAGTGTGCTTCCGTGCTTTCTGGTCACCTCCGAGTGACATAGACACTGCCCCCCCTTTTTCAAAGTTCACCTTTTCAAGAATCCACCCTTTGATTCCATCGGACTTCTTCAGAGACTTCTCCAGAGGCATTTCTTCCCGAGTCTCCCAATGTCGTCTACGGGCGGTTCCGACATCACTTCATCCCTATGCACATGACATCCCTGGTGCAGGTAACCTGGTTCCTGAGGCATCCACAGATGGGGTGGCTCTTCAACCTTCCATCCTCCAAAGGATTTTTTGGGGTCTTCTGGGAAGGGCCCTTTTCTTTAAAACTGGAAAAGCATCTTCTCCATTGAATTCTATTGAAGACGCAGCTGTGTTTCCACTCTGCACACAACCTCCTTGTGGTTCCTGGGTACTTATCTTGGGTGGTTCCTGGTTCACCAGGCTCTTCTAAGTCCTTTGGCCCGAGTTCCATTCTCCTTTGCAATTTGCATTCCACTTATTTAGTATATGGTTTGGTCTCCCTCCCGGAGACCAGAGTATATGTGTGCTACTTACCTGATTTCTATGAAGTATTCTTATGTGTATTATTGATATATTCGGATAGGAGATATACCAAGTGATAGTGATTGTGTTGTGTAATAAATAACCTTATTTTTCCTACATACTGTGTGGTTGTTTCTCAACTAATCTACACTACTGAGTAAACGTGTTAAAACAAGCTGCTTTGCACTCCTTCAAGATAAGTCTGAAGGCTGCTCTCCACAGCTACACCTTTGAGGCCTTTAAGGATATCAAAAACCACTAAAATAACCATAAGGGTTGCCTGGCTTAGTGCAAGGTGCATTACTTCTTTAAGTATGTACCATACACTAAGGCAGCCTCCTACAGAGACCTTTTCTAACTCATCACAGAGTGGAGTGGAGTCAGTGAGACTTTCTGATCCCACCCCTTTCTGTGATGAGCTAGGTCAGCCCTGGGCACTTCAGTGCTTAAAACTGAAGCACTCATGGCTGACTGTATTAGTGGCACCCCCTGAGAGGGGGTGGATCCTCCCAGGGCTTTGCCAGGCTGATGATGTCACTGCCTTCAGGGCTCTGAGATCTTCAGCCTGGCAAAACTTAACTCGGGCTGCTAGGTGCCTGAGCATTAGCCCATGTGAAGCACCTGACCTTGACATGCTCAGTGTCTGCTTGGATGACCTTTTCTTCAGCTTGACATACACTTGTCATACTTTGAAAAAGATGGGGGGGGGCGGCCGTACAGAGATTAGATGCCCGTAATGAAAGGCCTCCTCTGAAGTTAATGGATTAACTTGGAAAAACTGTTAGATATACATTTGAACTTTAGACACACACATGGAAAAAACAGGGGCTCACCCCATCATGAAACAGCCCCAGGATGCCTTATACTATGCCTTGGTATGGAGGAAGGTAATGAAGGTTCTCAAAATGACCCTCCTTGGTCATCATACTTGTTCAACTTGGACTTTTATTGATTGGTGTTTTTTTAAATTACAAATGTCACCTACAAATATGCTACAGGATTTATTTAATGAAGAGATTTTGGTTTAATCTTCAGTTGATGTCTCATTCAGAATTTAGTATGCTTTGACTTGATACACTTCAACTACAAGAAGTGCTTTTTAGTGCAGTGACAAGCCTACAGACCCAGATTTCAAAGTAGCCTGCTTATTGCTAACTATGCCACCAAAGTAGAATGGCTTCGGCTACATAAGTAAGTAATGTAAATGCAATCCTGTGCAGCATCCAAAATAACTGGGATACTGAGATATTTGCATATAGGGCTTGATTTCGAAGCTTGAGCAGTGTTTAAAAAATTTAGAATGGGGCACACAAAAACCCTGTTGCCTATAAGAAAGTGGGCATATTCTCCAAAAGGCTACTGAACATGTGTCGGAGCTAGTTTGGGGTTGCATGGCACACAGTGGTTACTGACACTCAATGGTTAAAGTTGAGTTTGCTTACCAGAAATTCCCTGGGGCAGGTCTACTATTGACATGTACAACTAAGCAACAAATACGGCCTATAAGCACTAAGGGCCAGATGTACACAAATAGACAGGTAGCAAATTGTACGCCGAATTTTGCCATATGTTGCTAGTACATAGCTACAAACACTGGGATGGTGGCCTGCAAGAAACAGCCGTCTACAATCTGTGTCTGCATTTCCAAACAGGAAACTTTGGAATGCTTACAAATAGCCTAACCACTGACAACATTCCAAACCATCATTTTTCGCCCACTGGGCCACCGTAGACTAAATCCCTTCTTATGCAAATCAGTACTGACCTTGCTCTTTATGGGAACAGCCCATCTCGAACTGCCAGGTGATTGCCAGCTCCAGAAGCAAACACAAGCACCCCAGACTGGTTTTGGCCTTGCTAGACCTCATCACTACGGTATAGCTTGGATCCTATGGCACAGTAAGCAAGGGACCCACATCTGGGCATACCCTTGGCCACTTACGGAATTACATCAGTCCCACAACATGTGATGGGAGGAATGCTTGCAAATAGTCTAACACTGGCAATTGCTCATGGAAGCATTTCATCAAATCATTTTTAGAACACTGTGCTACCAACAAATGCCTGCCTCAAGCAAACCAGTACTGACTCTGCTATTCATAGGAACAATCAATTCCAAATTGCCAGGTGAGTCCACTCTTAAAGGGAACCAAAGCAACCCCAGACCGGTGTTGGCCTTGTTAGGCCTCATCAGTGAGGTATAGCTTCGATCCTGTTGCACAGTGAGTAAGGGACCATTGTGTGGACATACCCTTGGTGGTGGTGGAGTGAGCTAAAGAATGATGATGGATTAAACCCAGATCAGTTGACTGGGGGTGAGTGTTTGATTGGCTCAAACGTTCCGTCCATCATCCCCTTTTGTATCGCTTTGTTCGCCCTAAGTTGGCGGGGGTATGCCCAGACGTGGGTCCCTTGCTCACTTTGCCACTGGATTCAAGCAAGCCTGGCTGATGACGGCTGGAATGCCAGAAACCGGTCCTAGGATGCTTGTTTCCGGTCCAGGGAAGACATGGCTTGGCAGTTCGGGCTGGACTGTTCCCATGAGGCACAGGGTCAGACTGATTTGCATATGGCCATGTCTGAACTGGGGTGGTGGAGTGAGCTAAAGAATGATGATGGATTAAACCCAGATCAGTTGACTGGGGGTGAGTGTTTGATTGGCTCAAACGTTCCGTCCATCATCCCCTTTTGTATCGCTTTGTTCGCCCTAAGTTGGCGGGGTATGCCCAGACGTGGGTCCCTTGCTCACTTTGCCACTGGATTCAAGCAAGCCTGGCTGATGACGGCTGGAATGCCAGAAACCGGTCCTAGGATGCTTGTTTCCGGTCCAGGAAGACATGGCTTGGCAGTTCGGGCTGGACTGTTCCCATGAGGCACAGGGTCAGACTGATTTGCATATGGCCATGTCTGAACTGGGGTGGTGGAGTGAGCTAAAGAATGATGATGGATTAAACCCAGATCAGTTGACTGGGGGTGAGTGTTTGATTGGCTCAAACGTTCCGTCCATCATCCCCTTTTGTATCGCTTTGTTCGCCCTAAGTTGGCGGGGGTATGCCCAGACGTGGGTCCCTTGCTCACTTTGCCACTGGATTCAAGCAAGCCTGGCTGATGACGGCTGGAATGCCAGAAACCGGTCCTAGGATGCTTGTTTCCGGTCCAGGGAAGACATGGCTTGGCAGTTCGGGCTGGACTGTTCCCATGAGGCACAGGGTCAGACTGATTTGCATATGGCCATGTCTGAACTGGGGTGGTGGAGTGAGCTAAAGAATGATGATGGATTAAACCCAGATCAGTTGACTGGGGGTGAGTGTTTGATTGGCTCAAACGTTCCGTCCATCATCCCCTTTTGTATCGCTTTGTTCGCCCTAAGTTGGCGGGGGTATGCCCAGACGTGGGTCCCTTGCTCACTTTGCCACTGGATTCAAGCAAGCCTGGCTGATGACGGCTGGAATGCCAGAAACCGGTCCTAGGATGCTTGTTTCCGGTCCAGGGAAGACATGGCTTGGCAGTTCGGACTGGACTGTTCCCATGAGGCACAGGGTCAGACTGATTTGCATATGGCCATGTCTGAACTGGGGTGGTGGAAGTGAGCTAAAGAATGATGATGGATTAAACCCAGATCAGTTGACTGGGGGTGAGTGTTTGATTGGCTCAAACGTTCCGTCCATCATCCCCTTTTGTATCGCTTTGTTCGCCCTAAGTTGGCGGGGGTATGCCCAGACGTGGGTCCCTTGCTCACTTTGCCACTGGATTCAAGCAAGCCTGGCTGATGACGGCTGGAATGCCAGAAACCGGTCCTAGGATGCTTGTTTCCGGTCCAGGGAAGACATGGCTTGGCAGTTCGGGCTGGACTGTTCCCATGAGGCACAGGGTCAGACTGATTTGCATATGGCCATGTCTGAACTGGGGTGGTGGAGTGAGCTAAAGAATGATGATGGATTAAACCCAGATCAGTTGACTGGGGGTGAGTGTTTGATTGGCTCAAGCGTTCCGTCCATCATCCCCTTTTGTATCGCTTTGTTCGCCCTAAGTTGGCGGGGGTATGCCCAGACGTGGGTCCCTTGCTCACTTTGCCACTGGATTCAAGCAAGCCTGGCTGATGACGGCTGGAATGCCAGAAACCGGTCCTAGGATGCTTGTTTCCGGTCCAGGAAGACATGGCTTGGCAGTTCGGGCTGGACTGTTCCCATGAGGCACAGGGTCAGACTGATTTGCATATGGCCATGTCTGAACTGGGGTGGTGGAGTGAGCTAAAGAATGATGATGGATTAAACCCAGATCAGTTGACTGGGGGTGAGTGTTTGATTGGCTCAAGCGTTCCGTCCATCATCCCCTTTTGTATCGCTTTGTTCGCCCTAAGTTGGCGGGGGTATGCCCAGACGTGGGTCCCTTGCTCACTTTGCCACTGGATTCAAGCAAGCCTGGCTGATGACGGCTGGAATGCCAGAAACCGGTCCTAGGATGCTTGTTTCCGGTCCAGGGAAGACATGGCTTGGCAGTTCGGGCTGGACTGTTCCCATGAGGCACAGGGTCAGACTGATTTGCATATGGCCATGTCTGAACTGGGGTGGTGGAGTGAGCTAAAGAATGATGATGGATTAAACCCAGATCAGTTGACTGGGGGTGAGTGTTTGATTGGCTCAAACGTTCCGTCCATCATCCCCTTTTGTATCGCTTTGTTCGCCCTAAGTTGGCGGGGGTATGCCCAGACGTGGGTCCCTTGCTCACTTTGCCACTGGATTCAAGCAAGCCTGGCTGATGACGGCTGGAATGCCAGAAACCGGTCCTAGGATGCTTGTTTCCGGTCCAGGGAAGACATGGCTTGGCAGTTCGGACTGGACTGTTCCCATGAGGCACAGGGTCAGACTGATTTGCATATGGCCATGTCTGAACTGGGGTGGTGGAGTGAGCTAAAGAATGATGATGGATTAAACCCAGATCAGTTGACTGGGGGTGAGTGTTTGATTGGCTCAAACGTTCCGTCCATCATCCCCTTTTGTATCGCTTTGTTCGCCCTAAGTTGGCGGGGGTATGCCCAGACGTGGGTCCCTTGCTCACTTTGCCACTGGATTCAAGCAAGCCTGGCTGATGACGGCTGGAATGCCAGAAACCGGTCCTAGGATGCTTGTTTCCGGTCCAGGGAAGACATGGCTTGGCAGTTCGGGCTGGACTGTTCCCATGAGGCACAGGGTCAGACTGATTTGCATATGGCCATGTCTGAACTGGGGTGGTGGAGTGAGCTAAAGAATGATGATGGATTAAACCCAGATCAGTTGACTGGGGGTGAGTGTTTGATTGGCTCAAGCGTTCCGTCCATCATCCCCTTTTGTATCGCTTTGTTCGCCCTAAGTTGGCGGGGTATGCCCAGACGTGGGTCCCTTGCTCACTTTGCCACTGGATTCAAGCAAGCCTGGCTGATGACGGCTGGAATGCCAGAAACCGGTCCTAGGATGCTTGTTTCCGGTCCAGGGAAGACATGGCTTGGCAGTTCGGGCTGGACTGTTCCCATGAGGCACAGGGTCAGACTGATTTGCATATGGCCATGTCTGAACTGGGGTGGTGGAGTGAGCTAAAGAATGATGATGGATTAAACCCAGATCAGTTGACTGGGGGTGAGTGTTTGATTGGCTCAAGCGTTCCAGTCCATCATCCCCTTTTGTATCGCTTTGTTCGCCCTAAGTTGGCGGGGTATGCCCAGACGTGGGTCCCTTGCTCACTTTGCCACTGGATTCAAGCAAGCCTGGCTGATGACGGCTGGAATGCCAGAAACCGGTCCTAGGATGCTTGTTTCCGGTCCAGGGAAGACATGGCTTGGCAGTTCGGACTGGACTGTTCCCATGAGGCACAGGGTCAGACTGATTTGCATATGGCCATGTCTGAACTGGGGTGGTGGAGTGAGCTAAAGAATGATGATGGATTAAACCCAGATCAGTTGACTGGGGGTGAGTGTTTGATTGGCTCAAGCGTTCCGTCCATCATCCCCTTTTGTATCGCTTTGTTCGCCCTAAGTTGGCGGGGGTATGCCCAGACGTGGGTCCCTTGCTCACTTTGCCACTGGATTCAAGCAAGCCTGGCTGATGACGGCTGGAATGCCAGAAACCGGTCCTAGGATGCTTGTTTCCGGTCCAGGGAAGACATGGCTTGGCAGTTCGGGCTGGACTGTTCCCATGAGGCACAGGGTCAGACTGATTTGCATATGGCCATGTCTGAACTGGGGTGGTGGAGTGAGCTAAAGAATGATGATGGATTAAACCCAGATCAGTTGACTGGGGGTGAGTGTTTGATTGGCTCAAGCGTTCCGTCCATCATCCCCTTTTGTATCGCTTTGTTCGCCCTAAGTTGGCGGGGGTATGCCCAGACGTGGGTCCCTTGCTCACTTTGCCACTGGATTCAAGCAAGCCTGGCTGATGACGGCTGGAATGCCAGAAACCGGTCCTAGGATGCTTGTTTCCGGTCCAGGGAAGACATGGCTTGGCAGTTCGGGCTGGACTGTTCCCATGAGGCACAGGGTCAGACTGATTTGCATATGGCCATGTCTGAACTGGGGTGGTGGAGTGAGCTAAAGAATGATGATGGATTAAACCCAGATCAGTTGACTGGGGTGAGTGTTTGATTGGCTCAAGCGTTCCGTCCATCATCCCCTTTTGTATCGCTTTGTTCGCCCTAAGTTGGCGGGGGTATGCCCAGACGTGGGTCCCTTGCTCACTTTGCCACTGGATTCAAGCAAGCCTGGCTGATGACGGCTGGAATGCCAGAAACCGGTCCTAGGATGCTTGTTTCCGGTCCAGGGAAGACATGGCTTGGCAGTTCGGGCTGGACTGTTCCCATGAGGCACAGGGTCAGACTGATTTGCATATGGCCATGTCTGAACTGGGGTGGTGGAGTGAGCTAAAGAATGATGATGGATTAAACCCAGATCAGTTGACTGGGGGTGAGTGTTTGATTGGCTCAAGCGTTCCGTCCATCATCCCCTTTTGTATCGCTTTGTTCGCCCTAAGTTGGCGGGGTATGCCCAGACGTGGGTCCCTTGCTCACTTTGCCACTGGATTCAAGCAAGCCTGGCTGATGACGGCTGGAATGCCAGAAACCGGTCCTAGGATGCTTGTTTCCGGTCCAGGGAAGACATGGCTTGGCAGTTCGGGCTGGACTGTTCCCATGAGGCACAGGGTCAGACTGATTTGCATATGGCCATGTCTGAACTGGGGTGGTGGAGTGAGCTAAAGAATGATGATGGATTAAACCCAGATCAGTTGACTGGGGGTGAGTGTTTGATTGGCTCAAACGTTCCGTCCATCATCCCCTTTTGTATACCCTTGGCCACTACAGGGTGTTATAACAATCACACAAAAGGTGATGGGAGGAATATTTGTAGCCTAACCACTAGCAATCACTCGGGGTAGCATTCCAATTCATCATTTTGCGCCCACTGTGCCACTCTAGACAAAGGTCTTCCCAGTGCATATCAGGACAGACTCTGCTCCTCATGGGAACCGTCCATCCCAAACTGTCAGATGAAGACCCATCCAAAAGGAAACAAGAGCAAACCCAGACTGATTTCAGCCTCATCAGAGAGGTATAGCTTGGATCATATGGCACAGTGGGCAAAGGATCCATGTCTGAGCATACATTTGGTGACTTTGGGCATTACATCAATAGCACAAAATGTGAGGGAGGAATACTAGCAAATAGTCTGACCACTGGCTATTGCTCAGGTAGCATTCCAATCCATCATTTGTCACCCACTGAGCCACTCCAGACAAAGGCCCCCCTAATGCAAATCCGGACTGACCCTGTTCCTCATGGGAACAGTCCATCCCTAACTGCCAGGTGAAGCCCCCTCCATGCCGGAACAGAAGCAGCCCCTGACTGGTTTCAACAGGTATGTCCAGATGTGGGTCCCATGCTCACTGTGCCACTGGAAACAAGCTGCACCAGACTGACAAGTCTTAATTAGTATGTAACTGCATTGGGTTTCTTGTGTTCCAGTAGTACCAGTCCTGGCAGTTTGGTGTGCACTTTTCCTATTGGAGCAGGGCAAAGACTGATTTGCATATGGCTGGGTTTAAACTGACATAGCTTGGTGTGCAAAAAACGATGGACTGGCATATAGCCCTGAGTAATTACCAGTGGCTAAAATCAATTTAAGTATTTCATCCATCACTTTTTTGTATACGTCTGCATCTAATACCACCTTGCTCCATTTACAAGGACCTGTTCTAGAGAGTATGCATTTGTCGCAGTTCCTGATGCAGTTCAGGCCTAATGCAAAATTCCCTACCCAATCAAAAAAGCAAAACCGACCCATGGATCTACAGCCAAGTTCGCAGGAGTCCGTAGGAGGACTGAGAGTTGGTACCAGGAGCTGGCACTCCAGGAGACCGGCATGCAATGAAATGGGGGTCCCAGGTCGCAAGGTGTGAGGACCAGTGGCAGTACAGTCAGGCTGCAGTGGCAACGAAAGATTATGGTTTATTGTATCTTTTTGCTGCCAAAGACAGTTCAGTTCTCAGGCATGACTATAGGGTGCGGTCCCACTTCCACTTAGCAAAGTGTACCACAAGCATAGGACACATGGGGATCAGTTTCAGACAAGCTACAGTCAGTTCCTGGAATGCCCCTCTGTCGTCCACACCGGCCACCACTCTGGTCACCACCAGGAAGCAGGTGAGTAGTATCCCGAGATCCAATGAGAGTAGCAGCAGGGATCTCACACTACAGCTCCAGGCAACACCTGTCACATTCTTGATGTGAGTTGGCTATTTTGTCTGTGGTCAGTCCAATCATCTGGGCTGCTCTTTCTCCAGGCAACTGCAGCTAGGTTTTTCATCTGCTCAGATTCCCCCTGCAGCGATAACTGAAGCACCCTTCTCTTGGCAAGTGATGGAGACTCTTTTACCAAGGCAAACCCACATCTTCCAGCAGCTGTATAATTCTTCAGGTGATGTCCCCTCAACTCTGGGAGGCAGGCTTTCAAGGACACCAGCCCTGTATCTCAGTGGTTTCCCCAACAACCTGTGGAGTGTTACATACACCTGGTAGTGGAAAATTCTGGAACACTGGCTAGCAGTTTCACTCCTTCTCTTATGCTCCTTTCTCAGACATGGTTTGTGTATTCCAGATATGCTGCTCTGCACTGGTTCATGGTGGTTCCTTCACTTTGTATATCTCTCTTCTGCCAGAACAGAAACGCTTTTAGAATCCAAGCGGTGGTAGGCAGCACGATTTGACGATGGAAGCCTCCGCTGGGCTACCACAAGCACAAAGGAAAAAGAAACCTTCACATCTGATAATCATCATAGCATTTTGGGAGCAGCATCTCTATGGGACAAAGGGTTACCCAACACTTCAGAGGAGATCACTGTTTCTAGACTCCCCACACACACCATCTAATATGAGTGCTCCAGGATGGAACAAAAGGCAGGACATAGTATAAAGGAAGCTCTGTTCCCATCCTTACATAGTTCAGAATCTGTTGCCTCACAAATGCTTCAAGAATGCTACAAAACACAGTGCGAGTCTGGCAGGCTACACCTAACCTCCATTTTGCATAGCATGGTAGCAGTGGCAATCGAAGATGGATTCCACTAACAGTTACAGTGCACAAACTCAACTGGAACATACTACCATCGCCACATACATGCACTATCTATGCACATAGGCTGTGACAAGGGACCCAGTCACATATGACTTGGATGAACAATGCCTGCTCTGTAACTATGGTTAAAAACAAACACTCTTACTACTGTCATGCTCATGTAAGTCAACAAGAGAACAGTGGTCCCTCTTAAAAAGGAACAAAGAGATGCATGGTGCGTCCTTCCAGACCTCAGAGCCCCACTTTCAGTCTCATATATCAATTACCCTCTGTATTCTTCAGCATGCATATATGATGAGTGTTGTACCTGGCCCTCTCATCATGGTCATCCCCAAACGTTTTGCCTTTTTCCCTCCACTTTTTGCTGAATTCGTTTTTGTTGGCCTTAGGACTCTGCACACTTTATCACTGCTAACCAGTGCTAAAGTGCTTGTACTCGCTCCTTTAAATATGGTTTGATTGGCACACACCTGTTTGGCATATGTAATGTATTTATAAGTCCTTTGTAGAGTGGTATACCATATATCCTAGGCCTGTAAATTGAAGGCTACCGCTTAAGTAGCACCTTAAAACATGCCCCAGGCCTGCCACTGCAGCCTAAATGCAGTTTTAAACTGCCATGTCTACTTGACCTTAAACCACCCTTGCCAAGCCTTAAACTCCCCTTTTATTACATATAGGTCACCCCGAAGGAAGACCCTGAGTAGCCCATAGGGCAGGGTGCTGTGTAATTGAAAGGTTGTACCACAAAAAAAAGAGCCTGTTCGTATTAAATGAACTAACCCTCCATAAGACAAAGAAAACACATGATTTTCTTATATAATAGAGAAATAAATATAGAAGTATAGGTGATAATGTACCGGCCTTTCTAATGGTCTACATGTTTCAAGCCAAACCCCATGGCTTTTCTTCGGTACCAAGAATCTAACTCTCTGATAACATTCCTCTTATAGTGCTGAATTACTGTACATACTCTGCATGCTGATAATGCAATACTATGGCACTTACTTAGTGATACTGCTTGGTAATCTGTAATATACAATGGAAGAGTTAGTCTGCCAAAATCTTGGCAGTACACAGAAGAAAACACACAGCTTATGCATATAAAATTGAGCATGTTGTATAAGCTTTTAGATATATCCAAACACCACCTCATTGTGAAAGACCTGGTAAAAAATAGTTTATCGTTGGTTGAGGTAAGGACATCTAGTGAAACAAATGATCCTCGTGACACAGACCATTTAAAAGCACAAAACATACATAAATAATGAAAAACTCTTGCATCATGGGTACTCCGGTGGAGAGGCGAGCTTGTTGTCATAAACTGTACGGTAAAAAAGAGAGATCAGCGTGTCATGATCATGAATGTTCTCTCCTTGTGAGGAAACAGTAATGCGGTAGTTGTTGCGGCTATGCTGTACTTACGATTCCAAAGCTTCACCTCGGTTCAATGACCTAGGTATACCAAACTGGGGCCTGAATTTTACTGTCCTCTTCCCCCTGCGGGGACCAATTACTGAATGCCGGTGAGCGGAGTAAGTGGATGTGACGTCCTTGCGGCTCCGTGTGAGAACTAGACCGCTACTCCGTATGCAAGATGGCAGCTACAGATGGAACAACTTCCTCATTCGATTCGTATTGAGGATAAGTGAGTGTGGCCAGGATTAGTAAAAGAAAATTGAACTGGCCATAGAGACAAAACGTCTCCAGGAAGAAGTATCACTAAAGTATTTGTGAAAATGAGGCTTGTCAAGTGAAGGCAATATCCGGTACTTGTTTTCCAGATGCGGATACTTTTTCAGGCTTAATAAGGCCAATCGCTGCCCTTTGGAGTGACTCTCTCGGCCACACAGTTTTGATCGGTAACTGTTTCTAAACAGACCGTACTTGCTTCTTCTGACTCCCGTTTCTGGACCTTATATAGAGACGCCTCATTTTCACAAATTCTTTAATGATACTTCTTCCTGGAGACATTTGTCTCTATGTCCAGTTCAATTTTCTTTTCCTTCTTGGGTGGCAACATGGGCAGTGCTCTCAAGGTTGCTTCTGCATTTATTTGACAAGACTTCTAGCCTTGAAAAAGTCCAAAGGATGAAACAAGTGTCGGCTGCTTTTGTCTGTGCTCATACTAAGAATTGAAATTTTCAAGGAATAAAACGCGTATGAAAAAAGAAGTATGCTATGGAATATACAAGTTTATTTACTTCGATTACTTGTGCTAATTTATCTTAACTATACAGACTTCTTGTGTGTGCTTTGGTACCCAATTTTGTATAGGGGATGACATGTGCCAATGAGAGGAGAAACACTCTGAACTGCTGAGGCACTACCACTCACCTGGTGGCACCAGACTTGGGGTACAGGAGCCCTTCCTCCCAATAGGTCCTGTGGGAGCCATTGACATCTCCCTTTTCTTTTGCAGCAGCTTGCTGTCTCAGGCTTTGAAGAGTAGGACAGATTGTCTCTGCTCTTGGCACAGCTCTTCCCTACAGGGTCCCCCTGGGCCCCGGAGCTCTGCAATGTAAGGCCCAAGTTCCTGGGGCTCAGTTCCCTCTGGGGCTAACAGGTCTTCTCCCTGAGAAGAGGGGACCTGAGCAGGTGGCTGTTCAGAAGCTGGTTTCCCAGACTTCTTACCTTTCCTCTTGGAGGGTTGGGCCATAATTTCAAGCTTCAAAACCTTTTTTTCACCCAGAGCCTTGCACTATGCTCGGGCTTTTACACACACCTATTCAGGAATTTCCCAGCATGGCTGCATGGAACATAAGCTCGACCTCAGCCCAAGCTGAGGACTCCTGATCATTCCCTAACAGACGTTCAACAGGAATTTCAGAGGATATCACTGCCTGTTTCAGGCCACTCTAAGGACACCATAGCCATGGGATGAACCTTAGTAACATTATCAGCATTGTGACTGGATATGTCTGTCCTGGAGATACCAGCCTTTCAGTAACCACGGTGACACTTGCACCTGTATCTCTCAGTGCTTCTAGTGTGATCCCATTCATAAAGGGCTGCTGTTTGTATTTTTCCATATTAGTGGGCCAAACAGCTACGGTTGCACGATCCACCCCACCCTCAGAGACTAGTGTAGCTTCTGTGTGCACTCTGATTTGCTCAGGGCACACTAGGGATCCCACCTGGAGATTTGCCAATCCAGAGCTAGCTGGAGGAGCAGTAGGGGGATTCTTTTTGAGACAGGTAGAGTCTCCAGTTTGGTGTCCAGTCTGTTTACAGTTGTGACACCATGCCTTTTTGGGATACCAATTCTTATCTTGGTACCCAGTTTTTGGTTGTGACGAGTTTTGGGGCCCACCCTCCTGAGCAGGTTTTTGTGGGCCTTTAGAAGACTCTTTACTTGTATCCTTAAGATGTCCACCCTCTTTCCGCTGGGGAGATTTAGTAACCCCTTTCTTTTGGTCAACCCCACCAGTGGTCGTTTTGGCCACCTAGTCTTGACCCAGTGGTCTGCCTTCTTTCCCAATTCTTGGGGAAAAGCAGGACCTAGGTCCAACCAAGTATTGATGCAACCTTTCAGAAACACAGTTACTCAACACATGTTCTTTCATAATAAAATTATACAGTCCATTATAGTGTTGCAACTTGCTTCCTCTTAACCAACCATCTAGTGTCTTTACTGAAAAATCTACAAAATCAACCCAGGACTGACTCAAGGTTTTCTGAGTCCCCTTGAAATGAATCCTTTTCTCTTCAGTGGTGAGTCCAAAGCCCTCAATCAGGGTACCCTTCATGTGGTCATAGGACTCAGCCTCTGCCTCGTTCAGTGTCAGGAGTCTATCCCTGCATTTACCAGAGAACAGTTCCCATAGTAGAGAGCCCCAATATTTCTGGCTGAGTCTCCTCATTCTACAGTGTCTCTCGAAAGCTGTAAGCCAGTTGGTGATGCCATCACCAGCTACATATTTGGGGACAATCCCTTTGGGGATTTTAGGCTTAACGATTTCCTCTCTGTCCCTGGGTATTATGTTGCTGCCACCATTCATGGGTGCTAAACCCATATCAGTCCTCTCACTTTCTATGGCCAATATCCTATCCTCCAGGGCTATTCTGCGGACCAGTCTTTCCAGAAGAATCTCCTCCTTACTGAGATCTTCACTGTACCTTGAGCAACTTGAGCCATCCTCGTTAGAGGCAGGTGTCCTTGGCACATTGGGTTGCAGTGGCGACCGCCACAAACAGAAAGTAGTAGGGCAGGTGGCGGGGGAGCGGGGATGAGGTTTAATAATATTTTTTTTTTTAAAAGAAGACTTGCCAGAAGCTGCTGGCCTCCTCCCTGGTCGTGCCTCGGTGCTCTTCCTAGTCCCAGCAGACACTGGGACAGCATCACAGACTCCCTGTGCAATGCTATGAGAGCAGCACGAGGATTTGCTTGAGTGGGCTGGTTTGACCCTCAGCTCAGGACAGGGAGTCTGTGCTGTTCAATACAGCTGGGTTGGAAAAACCTAAGTGCGCATGTTTGTTTGGCCGGCCTAAGACGGCCGGCCTAAGACAGCCGGCCAAATACACATGCGCACTTGGAAGTGTATGAACCAGTCCTTCTCCCCCCTCCCATGACCTTGGCCCCGTCTCTCCCTACACACGCTGGCTCAGCCAGCAGGTGAAAGATAAAACAATGATGAATATCATTTTATTTTTCACCTGCTGGCTCTGAGCCAGTTGGGCGATGCTCCTCTGCCATTGCAGAGGAGCCGCCCATATTGGGTTGGTTGCTGGGTACAGGTACCACAACCTCTTTTTCGAGTGGAGGAGGTTCTAAGTCATCCTCATCACGTACTCCACCCTGGTTTTCAAAGTAGGAGGCCTCATCCATAGAATGGGCCAGCTCATAGTCCGCCAACAGCTTTTGAAGTGTTGCAGTGGTAGGGTGTGAGCTAGTTTTTATCTTATACCCTCGACAGAGGGTCCTAAAATGCAAGTATTTAAGCTGCAGAAAAGAGGTTAGGTCAAGCTCCTTAGCCACTCCCTCTGAGGCACTAGTTATTTTAGTAAAGTTGGGACCTTTTTGTAAACTAGAAAAAGATTCTAACAAAACATCTTGTCCTAACTAAGGTAAGTCTTTAATTTCTAAAACAATTTAAACTCAGGGACTTAACCAAGGCCCTAACGGTTTATTTTAGAAATTTAGCAACATTGAACAATTGAAAAAAATGCATTTTAATTAAAGGCAACTTTTGGATATACTCATGTAGTCATTTATTGACCAAGTGGTGTCAGCAAATCCAAAGTTGTAGATCGCACCGCTGATCCACCAGTGTAGGAAGCTGGCTCTCTATATAGTGCACTAAAAAGAAGTACACTGTATAGAGACTCCAGTGGGTCCCCAATTGGTTTACAGAGGCTAAAGTAGATAACATTAACGCTGTCTTTTGTGGTAATGTGGGCAAGCAGTTAGGCTTATCAGAGGGTAGTGCTAAGCATTTGGTGTACTCACAGAGGCAATAAATGAGACACACACTCAAAGAATAAATCTGAGACCAAATTAGAAAAATAACACTTCTTATGATTTATTTAGTAAAGCCAAGAATTTTGTTCAAAAGTAAGTACTGTTTTTGTTAGCAACTTTTACAGGTAAGTAAATCTTTCAAAGTCATGCACCTTTACACACAATGCAATCCTATGGAAGGAAAATCATATATGCATAACAGTAAGTACAGTCAGTTTCAGGGGTTCACCTTCTGGGTTTCTAGTTGTGGTGGGCCAAGATCCAAAGTACTACCAGAAGTTCTTCGGGAACTGCCTTGGTTTAGCCGGGAGCAGGGTACTGGTGAGGTTGGTAGCTGTGCGTGCTACGGAGAAGGAGGCCACCATAAAAGATGCTGCACAGTGGGACTTGGGGACAAGTCTGAACGCTCCCAAATGGGGGCTTGGGACGCAAGGGGTCTTGGAGCAAGGGGGTATGGCCGATTCTTCGGTAGCCGGGCCGGTCGGCTCTGGTGCAGAGTGGTTAGTTTGGCTGGGCCGGGTGCGCAAAGTTAATCCTCACGGATAGGGACAAACAGCTGGCAGGGGCCAAATCAGGACAGTTGGCCGAATCATATTCAATTGTGCTGTACACGTGTTTTTGTATATATAATCTTCACTAACGTATATTATTGCCGCCCTCTGCATTCCATGCTTATAAATCCCGGGTTCTTTGCACCAAAACTGTTTATTATTATCCTCTTTGCCCGGCACTAAATCAATCACTGCAGGCACTACCGCCTGGCGGGCGGTCACGTAACACGTAAGAGCCTTTGGATTGCTCGGGGCTCTCCCGGGATCCTTGGTGACGTCCTCACACCTGGAGTCACCAATCACGTTAGAGCCAGCGCTCACACCTAGAGCCGGCTCGGGGCTCCCCTGATCTCCTTGGTGACGTTCACGACGACGCACACCACGGGAGCCTCGTGCACGCCGGACGCCTCGTGCACGCCGGATCAGCTGAGGCCGGTTTTCCTAGATAACAGCGCGCTCGCCTGTCAGTTCCTCCTGGAATCTTGACGGAGTAGGTTCTGCGAGTTGCGCTGTCTTTGCCAGCAAAGAAAGGTTAGTTACCTGGCCCCTTGTACATATCGGATCTGATTATGCAGGTTTTTAAGACTGGCACTTAGTTTTTCTTTTAATTTCCTTTTAATTCTTCAGGATTGGATCCCCTTTGTATTTTGAAGTAAACTGACTATATGAGGACTTCACTATTGGTTGTCCCCTCAGCGCGGCCACACCGCCCTTGCGGGTAAGTCACGCTAGTTTTCTTTCCACACCCTTTTACAAGCAATTCTCTTACCTGATTAACTCAGCCTAGCAGTTATTGATTTTTCACTGCTCTTTCCTCAGTTCTTCCATTGTTGGAGTTAGTCTGGTTCGCCCTTAATTGGCTCCCAGTAATTTGGATATTAATTGTTCCCACGCCAGTCCTGGCACTGGCTTAAGGTCAGTACCTTAACCTTTCCCACGTTTTCCTCCCTTGGTTGGAGGTTACGCCCACTAACTCATATCTCATTCGAATCATAGGTTGCCTTCCCTTCGTCCTGAAGAAGACCCGCATGCGGAGGCTTCAAATCGCCCTCTTCGCACAAGACGGGTCGAAACATCGACGCCCCTCACCCCCCATAAAGGACCTGTTCCACATATTTATCCCCTACTAAACTGGATGTTGCAATCAAGCACCCATGAGTGATGTAAATTGAACTATCAAAAACATTGGACAGGTCCAACAATACTGGCTCTTGTACAGACCAGTGTCCACCTGTAATAAGGAACAGTGTATATCTCTAACCCTCCTGATTTCTACTCTCTTTTCACGAGCACGCTTTTTCTATCCCTTGTGCAACCTTTTCATTAAAACCTTATCGGGTAATAATATTGCCCACTGTTTGATGTTTGTATTTGCATACAGAATATATAAAAACTAAGAAGCTATCTAAGTAAAATATGTGTGGGTGTATTTTGTTCATGTATATTGTTGATGAATTAACTCTGTTTTCTTAGGGTGTATACTCATTAATATATTGTATCTAATACTTGTGTCTGACCTTTTGGCAGCACCTAACTTAGGAAAGTCACTGATTCAAAGCATTATCCACAAAGTCAGTCAAGGACCATCTTCTCATAATATATTGTACCCAGGTCCTGTGATGTCTATTGGGTTACCCCATTACTTCATATTCGACTCATGAAATGGGCCTCAGTGATGCTGATGTCCCTTGATGGCTGCTCGGTTGTGGTACAGTGGGAATCCGGATTGGACTCTCACTGTTGCTCTTTGGTGCAGGGCGTACAGTACCTTGGGTATTGGTGCTGCACAGCTCCGGTTGGTCCTGATGTCTTCACACTTGGTGGGGAGAAAAATCTGACCCTTAAGAGCATGAGTACCTCTTCCTGGTCATCTGAGGCATCAGTCGGGCCGGTGGGCTGCAAGGCGGTTGACCGGACTCAGTTCTTTGGTGCCTGCAGATTGCAGGGGAGTAGCTCCTCTACTCCAAGGGAGACTGTAGGTGATTTTCGAAGTACTAGGAGGCTACCCAATGCTTTCGAAGCTTTCCGGCTTGCAGGACGTGTCACTCTGTTGTGATTGTCAAGAGAATTGCGGGCAGGCAGGGTTTCGTGCCAAACGTTCGTAGTGCTTCTGCAGTTCTCGCCAGGCAGTGATTCTTCTTATCTTGCTCCATCAAATCTGAGTTCTTGGGTTCAGGGGTGCCACCTAATTACTCAATTTACGGGTGTTAAGGGGTGTGACAGGTAGTAGCCAATAGGCTACCTACCTTTAGAGTGTCTACACCCTCTACATGACCACTTCCTGTTGGAACTGGGCATAACCCTAACCCTAGAAGGCTAATTGCATCCAAACCAAGATGGAGGAATGTGCAAAGAGGGTGTCCACATCAGCTAGTCCACCTTAGGGGTGGTGCTGGGCTGATGTGGGAAACACCTCCTAATCTTACTAATTTTCCTGCCTGTCTTGCCACCAAAAGTGGGGTCTGGACAGGGGGCGGGCATCTCCACTATCTGGAGATGCCGGGGTTGCATAACAAAGGCAGTAGAGCCTTTAAAGCTTCCCGCCCTGGAATGCAGATCCTGTGTAGAGGAGGTGTAAACACCTTCAACCAGAGCAGGCATTGTTCCTGACCTCCATGAGCGAAGGCTCTCACCTCAGGGGGTCAGAAACTTGTCTGTGGTGGCTGGCTGGTCAAGGCCTGTCAGTCAACACACTAGTAGTTGGTAGATTTTCAGGGGGCACCTCTAAGGTGCCCTCTTGGTACATTTATTAATAAATCCAACACTGGCATCAATGTGGGTTTATTAAGACTAGATGTTTGGTACCAAACATCTGGGCGTACAGTGAAGCCATCATGTAGCAGGGTAACTCGCAATCACTCGTTATGGCTTCCCTGTGCACTTGTGATATCTAAGAATGGACTTAGATATCACAGGAAAATTTACACTCACACCGTTATGCCCACACATGGGGTATAGTGCACCCTGCCTTAGGACTTTAATGCATGCTGTAGGGGTGACTTACCTATACCACATGTAGTGTTTTACAGGCATGGCACATAGGGATGTGTGCCATGTCGACTCTTCACTTTTCTCTGCACCAAGATACGCAGGCTGCAATGGCAGATTTGCAGGAGCTTGGTGAGGGGTCCCTTAGGGTTGCACAATTCGTGCTGCAGCCCTTAGAGACCCTCTTTAGTCCCAATGCCCTAGGTACCAGTGGTACCATCTACTACGAACTTACAAGGAGTCTAAAGTGGTGCCAATTGTGAAACAATAGTACAGTTTAGGGAAAGAACACTGGTACTGGGGACCTGGTTAGCAGGAAGCCAGTACATTTTCAGTCAAAGTTGCATCAGATACCAGGCAAAAAGTGGGGGTAGCCATGTCAAAACACACCCTTTAATACTTCCTCTGTTCTGTGGTCATTTGTGCTATGGTGCCTTCAACAATGTGTTGAAGAGGTAGCTGTTTCAATTTTTGTAGAGGAGCAAGAAGTTGTGAATGGTTGAATAGTGACCTGTCATTAGTAACTACGTACACAACTCACTTATTAGGACACAGCCCCTGTACCTAGATCTTTACATTTGTGTTAAGACTCTACTGACATACAGGATAGGTGTATTATGCCAGAAAACCAGAATGCGTATGGATCATGCGGCCATATATACTGTATGGTTAAGCTGGTGTATCACTTTTAGTTGCAGTAGAGAAGGAGCATTTGTGTTGCGGTTTGATTTTGAGGTGTGCTACAAATTCTTCCTATTGTTGTAGAAGTCCTCTGTGGTGTTAAAGTGTTTGGGAAAAGGTGACATGTCATCTCATCTCGATTTTGAGTGTTTTTGAAAAATGCCATAGAGCGCTGCTGCTGGATGACTTTTATGCCTAGTGGCATCTACGTTGACATTCTTGACAGACTCAGTGGTGCAGTAGGGAGCACTGCAGAGAGCATAGCAGATTCATCCCAACTGGCATGCCAGGAGCAGTGTTCACAGAATAGTGCTGTAGGGCATGATGAGGCGCAGCAGGGTGCAAACAGGAGCGAACGGGGTGAAAAATGCAAAAAGAACAATTGATGGACATAAGGCTGCACAATGTCAAACTTTCACCCCAGTACAAAGATCTGGGCCTAAATCCATCGCTTTTTGCTCCCCATGCCTTTCCAGTTCACACCCAGCCATATGCAAATCAGTCTTGACCCCAGCCCAAACTGCCAGACCAAGTTCTCCCTGGACTGGAAACAAGCATCCTGGGACCGGTTTCGGGGCATCACCCCTCATCAGCCAGGCTGGCTTGACTCCAGTGTCATGGAGAGCACGGGAGCCACATCTGGGCATACCCATCCCACTCGGGCTGACAAGTGCAAAAAGAACAATTGATGGACAGAATGCTGCACAATGTCAAACATTCACCCCAGTACAGAGATCTGGGCCTAAATCCTTCGCTTTTTTACTCCCCATGCCTTTCCAGTTCAGACCCAGCCATATGCAAATCAGTCTTGACCCTCTCCTCCATGGGAACAGTCCAGTCCGAACTGCCAGGCCAAGTTCTCCCTGGACTGGAAAGAAGCATTCTGGGACCGGTTTCGGATCATCACCCCTCATCAGCCAGGCTAGCTTGACTCCAGTGGCACGGAGAGCACGGGACCCAAGTCTGGGCATACCCGCCCCACTTGGGGTGACAAATGCAAAAAGAACAATTGATGGACAGAATGCTGCACAATGTCAAACATTCACCCCAGTACAGAGATCTGGGCCTAAATCCTTAGCTTTTTTGCTCCCCATGCCTTTCCAGTTAAGACCCAGCCATATGCAAATCAGTCTTGACCCTGTTCTCCAAGGGAACAGTCCAGCACAAACTGTCAGGCCAAGTTCTCCCTGGACTGGAAACAAGCATCCTGGGCCCGGTTTCGGGGCATCACCCCTCATCAGCCAGGCTAGCTTGACTCCAGTGGCATGGAGAGCACGGGACCCACGTCTGGGCATATCCGTCCCACTCGGAGTGACAAATGCAAAAAGAACAATTGATGGACAGAATGCTGCACAATGTCAAACATTCACCCAGTACAGCGATCTGGGCCTAAATCCAACGTTTTTTTGCTCCCCATGCCTTTCCAGTTCAGACTCAGCCATATGCAAATCAGTCTTGACCCTGTTCCCCACGGAAACAGTCCAGCCCAAACTGCCAGGCCAAGTTCTCTCTGGACTGGAAACAAGCATCCTGGTACCGGCTTCGGGGCATCACCCCTCATCAGCCAGGCTAGCTTGATTTCAGTGGCATGGAGTGCTCGGGAACCATATCTGGCCATACCCGCCCCACTTGGGGTGACAAATGCAAAAAGAACAACTGATGAACAGAATGTTGCACACTGTCAAACATTCACCCCAGTACAGAGATCTGGGCCTAAATCCATCGTTTTGTTGCTCCCCATGCCTTTCCAGGTCAGACCCAGCCATATGCAAATCAGTCTTGACCCTGTTCCCCATGGGAACAGCCCAGCCCGAACTGCCAGGCCAAGTTCTCCCTGGACTGGAAACAAGCATTCTGGGACCGGTTTCGGGGCATCACTCCTCATCAGCCAGGCTAGCTTGACTCCAGTGTCATGGAGATCACGGGACCCACGTCTGGGCATACCCGTCCCACTCGGGGTGACAAATGCAAAAAGAACAATTGATGGACAGAATGCTGCACAATGTCAAACATTCATCCCAGTACAGAGATCTGGGCCTAAATCCATAGTTTTTTTGCTCCCCATGCCTTACCAGTTCAGACCCAGCCACATGCAAATCAGTCTTGACCCTGATGCCCCGAAACCAGTCCCAGGATGCTTGTTTCCGGTCCAGGGAGGATATGGTTTGGCAGTTCGGGCTGGACTGTTCCCATGAGGAACAGGGCCAAGACTGATTTGCATATGGCTGGTTCCAAACTGGGGTGGCGTGGTGAGCAAAAGAATGATGGATTAAACCCAGATCTTTTTGATTGGGGTGAATGTTTGAATTGTTCAGCATTCCGTCCATCATTTGTTCCTTTTGCTTTTGTTGCCCTATGTGGGAAGGGTATGCCCAGACGTGTGTCCTGTGCTCACTGTGCCACTGGATTCAAGCTACCCTGGCTGAAGAGGAGTGATGCCCTGAAACCGGTCCCAGGATGCTTGTTTCCGGTCCATGGAGGATCTGGCTAGGCAGTACATGCTGGACTGTTCCCATGAGGAAGCGGGTCGAGACTGATTTGCATAAGGCTGGTTCCAAACTTGGGTGGCATGGTGAGCAAAAGAACGATGGATTAAACCCAGATCTTTTTGACTGAGGGTGAATGTTTGCATTGTTCAGCATTCAGTCCATCATTTATTCCTTTTGCTATAGCGTAATTAGGCATACTCCTCTCTCAAAGTGTGCCCTCGCTGATTTGCATTGTTCTTGTGTGCTTCAAATTACATCTTGTGCGTGTTCTGCTCACAACTGTTTTTCTTTGCATGTTTCTATGTCTATTCTCTATTTTCCCTTGGAAATTGCTTGGTTTGTGTTTGGTATGTGGTGGTTGGGTTTGTAAGGCGTACTTTATAGTTTTTTTCTGATTTTCTGTGGAAAAATGGCTGGGGTTTGCTTACCTGGGCGTGATCAGGAAAATCTGTTTATCTTCACAGGGCTTAGGTTCTGCAAAGACTGTGTAATCAGCAACATCTACTCTATTTGGTCAGTGTGATGTTGACATATAAGGTGCATTTACTATAAACTTTGGCTCAGATCTACTAACGCTTTGTGCCAGGTTTGCATCATAAAAGTGAAGCAACCCCAGCCCAAAGTTCTGGGGTGGGATTTACTATCCAATGCAAACCAGAATTTGCGTAGGAAAGTTCCACAAAGCTACTTTGTTATACTTTGCTTGAATAGGGCAGTCCATGGGTGGTATCTGGGTGCTCCCATGCAACCACCTATAGGATTTGATGCAAATCCCTATCTACTAGCATACATAGACATGGATTCACACCAAAACCATATGCCTCCTCGAGGCAGGTGTAATGAGAAGAAATGCAATAATGTCTCCTTATTTTCACAATTTTGAATGTGTGCTGCATTGTACGACACACATACAATGTAGGAAAAGTCATAAAGGATAGTTTACCTTCTGGAAGGGTTCACTTCCAATACAAAACCTATGCTTTAGAGAACGCACACTCTTGCACTATGGTGTCAGAGTGTGTACTTTGGCACATAGCAGCCAAAAATGCCCCAGTGCTGAGGGGGGAGATAACATTTGCTATATCTTAGTAGACTTTGGTTGCTGCACTGCGTTCCGTCAAACATTAGTAAATGTGGAGCTTTGTGGCTATATCTGGCCTGACCAGTCTTAACCCACAATGTGCAGTGATTTCATCTTTGCTTGATCAGACCTTCGGTTTATTGACATGTATTGCTTAACACTATTGCCCTCATTGTGAGTGGCCTGTTAAAATACCTGTTTTTCCCTGCAGCGGAATTACCATTGCCAGGGGTCCCAGTAAAATATTAAAAGAAAATATTTAGGGAAATACATCTGATTGGCAGACAACTGCTTAAAAGGAAAGGGAACATTCTCTGGACAACAAGGGAGAAACAAAACCAGAGTGTTTTTAAAATTGTGCTATAGGCTGCTAAAATGCAGCGACTTTTGCAATTCAAAAGTAGACAGGGAAAGTGAAGAATGAGAGAACCGTTTTACCTTTTGCATCTGGGCAGTAGGTAAAGGGGATCAAGCATAATCTTGAGATGTGAGGATGTTTTGTCCTCAATTCTTGGATAGCCAAAATGTCTCAGGAAAGCACTCTTCACCTGACAAAAATGCAGTGATTGATTTTGATCCAATCTGTCCATTTGACCCTCTTCAATCTCTTCAAGTTGCTTAATTTGAGCATCCCCTGCCCAACCATTTTACATCCTGTATTACACTTTATCGAAAGACTTTCTATAAGCTCCTGTTTTATGCATTGAGACACGGTAGATAATATAAAATGTTGCTTGTCTTTTATGAGTTTAGAACATTTCCTTGTACTGCAGGCATGTAGGACTTGCCTTGAACACCCCAGTGAGCTCCTTGACCTAATCCATAATTGTCCAAAAAGTAAGTGTTGTTATATTGAACAGCCTAGTTAATAGGGCTGCATCAGTCTCGGGGGAGAAATGTGTTCTTTAATTAGCAGACAGCTTTTATGGGAGTAGTCTGCCAGGGACAGGGTGCACCAGCATCACCTTAGTGATATCTGGAGGGAAATACGTTTTCTAGCTATTCTGCCCTGCTGATTTGGACAGAAGTGTCTGGTACCCACATCTTATGCTGACAGATCCACTTCTCAAATTGCTTTATTCTCTCTTTATTTCTTTGGCTTCACCCAGAGTTATAAATACTTCATAAGATGGATCAAGAGTGGTGGATGACATGACATTTTTTGTTGGTGTGGCAGTTCCATTGGGGTAATAACTGTCATCACTGTGTCCAGTGGTTAGCCATTACCTTGCTATTTAACCTCAGACTGGCCCTGTGCAGCTCTTGACCTTAGACTCATGTTCAGGGCGATTGGGTCTGGCAGATTAGGGGTTTGACTTGGGGTGGGAGGAATAGTATTCCGCCCTCTGGATAGACTTTGCTCCTCTATCTCTCTACTGCTTTAATGTATTAAACAATACATCCTCAGCTCACTTTCCTTCACGCTAGGCAGTAAGTAGTATTTGACCTTTCTGTGGATTTTATTTATCTAACGTTCCATACCATGTCCATAAAGAGACCGACAGATGTAGTTGAAAATGGTTGAGAGAGTGTCCAGAAAGAGAACAAAAGATGCCCCCAGATTTATCCTTGGTTGTCTTAGACATGATTTGCACTGTGTTCTCTGTGTATGCGTTGTGGCAGAGCATGGGATGCTCTCCCACAGAACGTCCACTGTTTCCAGTCTCTACACTTGGTATTTTGCTCCTCTCCTCATTCCTTCTTCTCGTCAGTCACTACTCCCTCATTCAGCTGTCTATGCTGATTCCTCAATCTCTTACCTCATCCTTTGCATTCTCAGTACTCCTCTTAATTCTATTGGCTCCTCCCTTATTGCCCTTTTCCACACTTTCCACTCTCTACTTCGTTTATTACCCTGCTCTTTATTCCCTCTCCATGTTCTTTCTGTTCTCTCTTTACCTCACCTCATCCTTTAAAGACTACTCACCTGTTGAATGAATGAATACTTTATTGTATGATTACCTAAAATCGTTTACAAATGCAATGCATGTTACTATCATAGTTAAAACAGTAGGTTAATAAAAAGCATCTAAAAAAGCATTTAAAATGAAGTGGTATTTAAAAGAGAAAAACATCTAGAGACATATGCATCTGTTGATCAGTCAATGCCCTGATATTAGTTCATCTTAACTTGTCGGGCTTAGTGCAAGATCACTAATGGCCATAACGTGCTTTGTTATTAATTGCTCAACGAAAGTAGCACTGTTCTTGACCATTAGATTTAGCCCAGAGACATTAATGGTGATGTAGATGCTCATCGGCAGTCAGCATGTAGATTGTTATTATGCTGTTATTTTTCGTACATTGAGTTTGGCATAAGATCTTTCCAGCAGCTGCAAAAAACTTCCCGGCACGTGCAAGCTCCATTGGTACTGTCGTGGTATATATGTGCGTTAAAGCCTCCTTGCATGTTCTTACTTTATTTAGATTGAACATTGCCCTTAAGTATTTGCGCCTCGGGCTTACCAAGGCTGGACAACAACAGATGACATGCTCTGCTGATTCTGTGCGGTATTGACACAGACGACATCCTCTATTTCCAATTGGTGTGGATTTCCAATGTGCCCTATAGTCCTTTATTGGTAGAGTTAGCAGCCTGGTCTTCAGAACATTTTGAAGAGCTTGTCTGCCCAGGCCAGCTTTCAGGTATGGTTGGCATAGTGTGGCTTCATGTGATTTGCCAAGGCCCTCTGCGCCACGGATAGCTTTGATCGTTTCTAAGTCCTGGTTCCTTGAGATGATCTTTCCCTGTTTTTTAACAGGTTTTTAGGCTAGCTGTTGGCAGCTGCAATATTGTTGTGTAATCGGCTGTCAGGCATAGTGTTTTGTTAGCTGAAGCAAGGTACCTAGCCCAACGACTAGTTTGGTCCGTGAAGAGTATTTGAAGTGCTTCCCTCATGGTACCCGGGCTGGCCTTGTTCACACAGTGATACAGCTTCACTATGTCTTTTTGCATTCTATGTCCATTGATGTTAAGTTAAATTCAAGTCGGATCAGTGTACGCCTTGTCGAGAATGGCAGCCTAAAAACCTTCCTGAAAGCCATGATATGCAAATGCTCCAATTTATCGGACAATAAGCCCGGGAAGGGCAGATGACCATAGCTAATTGTTGAAAATAGCTTGGCTTGTATTACTCTTCGGATGCCCTCCGTTGAATGGCTCACAAGATTCTGGTGTATTTTGCATAGGGCGTGTGTGACCTTAGCCGATTTTGTCTCCAGTGATTTGGCCTGGGGTATTGTTCTACCAGTATCTGAGAATTGTACACCCAGGTAGGTATACTTATTTGCGGTTGCAATTCTTAGTGGTCCGATGTTCCAGCCCAGCAAGGATTTTTTGGTTTATGTCCAAAAACCAATACTTTGGTTTTATTTGCATTGGTTTGGAGTTTATTTTCTATGTTGTAAAGATGCAGAGTCTCCAGAGCCCTTTTCATGCCTATTCTGGTTTGGTCCAGGATGACAAGGTCGTCCGCGTATTGCATAATAGGTATTCTAAGGTGACCCAATTTGGGTGGGAAGATATTGGTTTTTGAGAGTGCAACTCCCAGGTCCGCAGTGTATAGGTTAAACAGTGTCGGTGCAATCACACAACCCTGTTTTAACCCTTTGTTCGTATAAATCTTGGCGGTTGCGTGAGTCTGTGTGAGCTTAGTACGGACCCATGTACCAGTGTGGAGGGACATCATGGCCGCCAGAAGTTTCCTTGGTATACCCCACTTCGCAAGTTTTGCCCACAATATGTTGCGGTCGATGCCATCAAAAGCAGCACTATAGTCAACGAAGCAGGCGTATAGGGGTGGGGTTGCACCCTCTATTGCCTTAGTTACCAGGTATGATAATGCAATGGCGTTATCCATTGTTGATGAGTTCGGCTGGAATCCTGCCTGGTATTGTGGTATTATTTGATTGCCTGTTATCCATTCCTCTAGCTCTTTCAGAAGAACTTTTGCATATGCCTTCCCGTCCACATCTAGTAAAGCAATTAGTCTGTAATTCTCTGGCTGTGAGACGTCGCCTTTCTTGTAGATTGGTTGCAGAATGGAACCTTTCCACGAGTCTGGTACTCCAGATGTTTTGTAGCAGTAGTTGAATAGACAATGCATATGGGGGGCCCAAAAGGCCCGATCTTCATTAAAGACACTTCCCGGTAACCCGTTAGGACCTGGGGCCCCATCCTTCCTTATGCCTTTCAAGGTGAGCAGGATTTCTTTTTCGCTGAGAATATAAGCCTTATTCTCGTTTCCCTCTGGGCAAAGGTTTTCAACTACCGCTGTTTTTAACCTGGGTTTATCTTGGTCGACGTATAACTTTGTAGCATGGGCTGCCCATTCTTTGGCGGGTACTGCATTGTGTATGTTGCTTCTACCGTTAAGATTGTTGACATAGCTCCAGAATCCCCTGCTCTTACTGGGGGCAAGCAATGCATAAATGCGTTTCCATTTGTCGTCTATGATGTTCTGTTTCAACTGCCATACCGTGTTTTTATGCGATCTTCTGGCTGCTTTCAATAGTGACTCTGTCATTGAACTTTTTTTTTTTTTTCCTCTGATGCTGTTGCTCCGCTAAACGACACTGCTTTTTGCTCACCTGTTTAGCATATTGCCCTCACTGCTTCATCCTTTCTAGTATTTACTCAGCCATTCTATTTGGCCTCTTACCTTCCTTCCACCATCCCTCACCCCGCACTTTGCAATCTCTACGCTTCTGTCTTTTGTCACTCTCCCTCATTTCCTCACTCTTGATACATTGAATGTAATGTACAATCTATTGGCTTCCAGGTCCTGTGGAAAGCTGGCCAGGGTTTAGGCTTGTGAAGGGTGTTCTAAGTAATGAAGTAACAAAAATATGTTACAAAGTGAGAACACCGGTCGAGGACTGGGCCAGGGGATTATGGTCTAAAACATATTCCCGAGAAGCACAGGTCCATTGTTAAGAAGACCCCAATGGCTCAGAGATGACTGTATGACCCATCGCACATTAACAATATATGCCAGATTCTGCTTTATACATTTCAAGTATTTACACCAAGCCTATATGACTCCCCTTAGTCTGTGGAGAGCGGGCCTCACTGACTCCTCAGCATGCCACAGGTGTAAAGACCCTATGGGGGATTTCTTCCATGTTGTATGGCAAAGCCCACAATACAGGTTTATTGGACTGCCATCCTTCCTGTCCTATCTGCTGTGGTGGGTACGACTGTTGACACAGACCCAAGAATTGCTCTGCTTGGTATCCTAGATGATATGGGGAGGTTGAAGGGGGGATATGACACTGGTGGGTCTGGGCACGTTAATAGCCAAAAGGGACATAGCCCGCAATTGGACCCCCCCCTTCGGTCGAGGCCTGGACTCGGGTATGAACTGGTGCAGCAAACTGGAAGAGACTATTTATGAAGTATGGGGATGCCCCCGCAAATATGACAAAATCTGGAAAAAATGGTGGGACTACCACAGACTGACAACTTAGATGAAACCCAGGGAGCACTCGTAACAATGGGAGGGACGCAGTTACAGGCCTGTTCCGGGAACGCAGGACAAGAGTTGTGAGAGGCTGGCCTGCTATATGATGTCCACTAATGTAAGTGGGCACCTTCCACCAGTCCAGACAATCCTTATGGTGATTTAAGAGGTCTCAGACAACCTTAGAAAACTATCCAAGTGGTAGCTGTGGAGAGCAGCCTTCAGGCTTAGTCTTGTTGGAGTGTACAGCAGCTTGTTTTACTAGAATGCAATCTTATAGTATAGATTACATGAAAAGGAACCACACAAAGTATTTATAAAAATATGTATTTATTATATAACACTATCTAGTACGTTACAGTATCTCCTACACGGAGATAGACATAAAGCACATAATACCTTAGCAAAGAAATCACAGTAAATAGCACTAATAGACAGTGGGCCCCAGGCGGGGACCAAACCATATACTAAGAAAGTGGTATAAGAACCACGACTCGAGTCATGACAATGTCATGAGGACGTAGAATTGCTGGGGATCTACAGAACCACCCAAGGTAAGTAGATAGGGACCCCATGGAGAGCGTGTGCAGTGTGGGAACACGACTGCGTGCTCCGTACAAGTCTATGTGCAAGTCGCGGTTGGAATTTTAAAGATTAGGGACCCTTCCCAGTGGACCCTGAAGAAACCCCATGGAAGACAGAAGGTTGGAGAGCCACCGTACCCGTGGATACTGTGGTACTCAAGTTACCTATCCCAGGGAAGCCGGGTGCATAGGTGTGAAGTGGAGTCGGAAACCGCCGTCGAACCCAATGGTGGACTTCAGGAAAGTGCCGCCGCTGGAAGAGGAGAAAGTGTCCGGAAAAATCCAAATGTGGATTCTTGACGAGGAGTACCTACAAGCAGAGGGGACAGAGTCTATGTTACTCAGGGGTGACCAGGAGACTTGGAAGACGAATGCCCTCCGATGTCGGGTGCATCAGGGAGGATGACGGTGACCTTGACTCTACAGCTGCGAGGACCAGGCGATGCTGAGGATGACCAGGACTCGGATGCGAGCTGTCCCATGAAGGATGTCGAGTGCTGAGGGGTCGTGTCGGGCGGGAGCACCAATAAGCCTTGGCAAATGCAACCCATACAGGAAATCAAGAAGGTGCACAGTTGGGACCAGCAAGATCCAGGGGACTCACCACAAGCAGGGGAGTCAGGGCAGGCCCCGAGCAATCAGGGGAGCCCAGGGAAAACAAGGATGACCCTCAATTGGACCCACAGGCCTGAGGCACTGGAGTCGCGAGAGGACCTCGAGCAGCTCACCAAAAGGAGCAGGCCACGGTGCCCACGAGGTGGTGTGGCTGAAGATCTTGGTGCAAGAAGTTGCCGGAGGTTGGGGCTACTTGGAGCCCAATGCACTTGTCGTAGAGTTGCCAACAAGCATATGCACTTGCAAAAGTACGCGGTGCACAGGGGTTCGGTTAATGCAGCCCCCACGAGGGATTCTGACCTCAGACTTGGTGAGAGGGCAGCTCGGGTCTCGAGAGATGTACATAACCTCCACCTGTGTTGTTGAACCCTGCGGAGTCTGCAGGAGCTCGGGATCAGCAGACCGACCAGCGGTGTTAAGGTGCCTGCGAATGCAGGGAAGTGACTCCTTCACTTCAAGGGAGATTATCTTCAAGTGTCTTGGATGCTCCACAGGTCCTGCACGGATCCTGTATGGTGCACAGGCACAGACGAGGCAGCAGACTGAAAGGGAGACGAAGTCAGGCCCAAACGAAGTCCAGTGAAGTTCAGAGTGCCCAGACGGTAGAAGTGCAGTGGTTTCAGTTCTGAATCTTGTCCACAACGAATCTAGGGACCTACACCCAGGTAAGCCCTTAAGTACCATAAGGAAAGGGTTGAGAAGATTCAGGGGACCCTCCCTTGGGAGGGTCTGGACAGGGGGGAGGTTACTCCCATGTCCTTTGTCCAGTTTCACGCCAGAGCAGGAGCCAATGGCTCCCAGGACTGGTTTGAACTGGACTATGCTCAAGGACACCAAATGTGCCCCTCATGCAGACTTTCAGGTGCTGGCAAGCGCACCCACCCAGCCCTAAAACACTAAATCCTGCCTGGGTGGTGGTCACACCTCCCTGTGACAGGATGCCTATTGTTCTGCCTTCCCCTGCTCGAGCTTGGCTCAGCAGCAGGAGGGCAGAAATGAGTCTCTGGTCGGCAGCAACCATTTTGTGTTGTTCGGGACTAGAAGGCTGGTACCGGGAACACTGAGAGCCTAACGGAGGGCTCTCCTGGTGTTTAGAATCATACCTCCCACACGTTTACAGTGTGGGAGGTATGATTCCAACATGTTTGGTACCAAACATGATAGGATTCGTTGCAGCCGTTTTCGAGATTGTCATCGTGCGGTCACGCGATGCCCCTCTATATAGTATATGGCTGCTTCACTGACAACCCGGGAGAATGGACTCCGTAGGCTGCAGGGGTGCCTGCTCATGCAGGGGCACCCTCTCACTTAGAACCAAGCACCCTGCCCTCAGGATTGTAAAGGCCTGCTAGAGGGGTGACTCATAGTTTTTAAGTGCAATGACCCTTAGATATAGTAAACCTATATATATAGTAAGTGGTGCATGCACCAACTTACACAGGCTGCAATGGCAGGCCGGTAGTTCCATTTTGAATGGTCTCTCATGGGTGGTATAATGCATGCTTCAGCCCGTGTGAGACCTCTGGGGTACCTATGCCCTGGTACATGGGTACCATATACTAGGGACTGACAAGGGTACCCCAGTATCCAATCTGGGATGTACCTAGGTACTGAACACAACAGTTTAGGGAGAAAGCACATAGACTGGGGTCCTGATTAGCAGGATCCCAGTCAGACTAGTCAAAAACAGCATCACATCAAGCAAAAAGTGGGGGTAACCACAAGAAGCAGATCCTACTTTCCTACAAGAGTGGAGCAATGTGTCTTAGTATCCATATGGAGCAAGGCAAATGTTTTGTTGTTAACATGTAAAATTACAATAAAATGTTACTACAAAAAAGGAAGGGCCCAAAGACAGTTGGCTAGAAAGACAGAACTTTTAGCAACAGGCAGCCAGCCAGCACAGATTTTTCGGATGGTTAGTGATTGTACAGCATATAGGAAGCCCCAAGATGAGATGAGCTGCAGCATTTTGGACTATCTGAAGAAGATGAGATAGGTAAATAGGGAGCCCAAGTTAGAGAAAGTTCCTGTAGTCTAGCCAATAGAGGATGAGAGCGTGAGCAATAGTTTTCCTAGAGCAAGTAGGGAGAAGTGAAATTAGTTTATCAAATTTACGAACGAATTAAAACACAGGGCGAGGTCACATGGCCAAAATGACTTGTTAAAAGTAGAGAGGAATAAAAAAGAATAGTAAGATTCTTAGCTTTGGTAAAAGGGACAGGAATGGAGCAAGTCATGGGGCCACCAGAGGGATAACCAGATGGAGGTGTGAGTGCCCATGATTAGTTCTAGGGGTGTTGAAAATTGGCATAATTTGCTTTGACGTAATTATGTGAATTTTTTTAAATTATGCAAAATTATTTTTCATTAAGCAAAATACAAATCCACCCCTTTGCACTATATTTTAGCATAAAATGCGTCCTTTTTGACGCAAGAACTCATTTTGTGCTAAAAATTAGTGCAAAAAAAAGCACCGCAAACAACAGCCGCTCGCATTCTGCTGGTCCCGTACGATCGAAGTAAATTATTACAACAAAAGCCGCATTCACTGCAAATGGAGTGTGTTATGCACATTGGAGCAATGGCGTACTTTCAGGAATGTTCCGTAATAAGCGTAAAACAAAATTCCCTCAAATTGAGTGAATTATCCTGGCGTGTTGTCACCATTCAGCTTGAGGCAATTGTGGATCATTCACTGGCAACTGCAGGCAGGTAGGACCAAGAGCTGTATCATGCCGGTGAGATTGTCATGAATCAAAACAATGATTTGAGTATTTTTCGGCACAAAACATAAGGTTAAAGCTAAAAGCGTGAATCATTGAAGGAAGAAGGACAATATAAATACTGAAAAGTGTAGGACTGAGAAAACCCTTGGGAAACCTTAAAGGTGACAAGAAAGGAAGAAGAATGAAAACAGTGACAAAAGACTGCCCGGCATCTGTGAGAGAGAAAGGAATGTAGCTAAGTGAGGGCCTGATTACACAAGCCAATGGAAGAGAGACAAGTACAAGTTGAGAAAGAGCGTGACAAGGGCAGCAGAGAGGTCTGAGGGTCTGAGTGGCTACACCGCCCGATACCCAGTGAAACTTTATGCTGCCACACCACCCCACTCACCGTGTGCAACCAAATGAGGTGTGAGTGATTCATGTCAACATCCCACAACTTGCCCATTGGTAGGGAGCACTTTCACTCCAAAGGCAACTACGACACGGATTGTTAATAAAAATGATACGCCAACTCCTCGTAATTGATCAAGTGCTGGAGGATTGCACCCCAAACCTTCCTCATCTTGCCCAAGGATGAGGTGGACGTCATCATCAAAAAAGGCACTTCCTATCTCCCCAAGTCAGGGGAATTGTGCTTACCTTTCCACACATTGCAGAAGGTGGGGGGTGCTTTGCACACAATCCCCCTTGCCTTGCCCAGGTGCAAAGAGGAAAGAAATCCAAGCCCATATCAGCTCACAGCAGCCCCAGTGGTGTGTATACAAATGCTGCAGGACCAGGGCAGCTGACCCTCGCCTCTTTCCTCAGCTTAAAATTGAGAAAAGGGTGCCAGGCCGGTATCAGGCTTCGCGGACCTCCTTGACACCCATGTTTTCTGAATGTCAAGGATGTCAAGAACAGGTGACACCTGCCCCAACTTCATATTTTACCAAGTTTGTGCGGTCGCAAAGGTAGAATTAACCCCCATCCACACTGTGGGTTACAGTTTACAAAGCGAAAAATCGAATAATCTCGGGGGAAAAGGGGGTTGCGGGATATAATAAGAAAACAAAACGGCATAATAACAAAGAAATAGCCGGCCGAGTACCTAAACAGAGGAATGATAGACTTTCTACTTTTTCTAGCGCCTATTTACCCTCCCTGGCCAACAGGGTGACCAGACGTCCGCATTTCCCGGACAATCTTGGTTTTCCAAGAGCTGTCCCGGTGTCCCGACGCTTTACTCAGTTTTAAATGCATGTCCCAGTTTTGGGGGCAAAGGCCATGTCATTCGACAGAACAGAACTTAAAGGAATGACCTCCTTTCCACAGGCGCCTCTGAAGTCTAAAACAACTTAAGTAATTTATATTTTCTTTCAGGCAGCGCAGGAGGAGGTCAGCTCCATGTTCCCAGCAGAGTGGAAGGGGCGTGGGGGCAGGGCCGGCTTTAGCGCTAGTGGCTCCTGGTGCGACAGTGTTTGCTGGCGCCCACCAGTGACCACCTCCACCACGCATTCCCTCATCATCAATTCCCTTCAACAGTGCCCCTCAAGTCTCCATAACCACTCTCTCAGATGCATTTAATTTGTTATATAGCGCCACTTATAACAATGTAAGGTGTCAGAGCACTTTGCATCACACACACATTACACAGAGACAATCAATCATACGCTTGTAAATCAGTGTATAGGAAATGTTACATGCGCCAGAGGACTACAAGGTGTAGCAGTCACATGTAATCCATACTGGTAGGCAGTATAGTTTAAGAGCGCTTGGTCTGGAGAGGCACAAGCTCAGAATTGTAAACGGAACACCATAGTTGGGGGTTCTCTTTAATAATAGGAATCGATTTCTACCCAAATGAACCCTTTTTGCAACATTAATCTATACTTGCGGTTCTTTGATGACAGTTAATTGCTCACTCGTCTATATTAGGATTTTAACTTATGAACTGCAAGTTACAAAAGGTTGTCTCTTACAAAAGCAGTAACCTACTGAGCTATTTACATTATATGCATTTGTGATCTGCATGGTACAAGTTCTTTGCAACAGGCATATTAATCCTGTGCCCTACTTTTTGATGAGTGAAAACCTCAACTAGACATAACTCTGATCTCACCCCAGGAAGAACATTAATCGCCTTATTTACTTGCCATTTTTATTGTTGCTGGAAATTGCTGGTGGCAAGGAACGCGGCAGCAGGTGCTTTTAAGACCATAATAAGCTTGCAAACACAGGGCCGCCCTAAGCAGCCCCCGGTGCCGTGGCACCAGTCGCACCGCCCTAGAGCCGGCCCTGCGTGGAGGCTTGGGGAAGAGGGCAGCTGGCACAGGGTGGAGGTCCTGCCATAGCTACTGTTCTGTAAATGCAGCCTTGTAAATGAAGTTAAAAAAAAAACAAGAGGGATAGAGTTTTCAGCGTTCAGAAGTCACTGCCACATACTGTTCGCCTAATGGGTTTGCCAAGTCTATGTTTCTCTGGTAGAAATGAACAAGGGATCCCGCTGCCCCTGAGCAGCACATTTCAGTCTCTCATAATGGAGGCCTTTCAGGCTCTTCTGGTGGAAGTTATCAGGGCCACTGCAAGTAATCAGCAAGTTTGAAGGTCAAAGAATTCCCATGTAAAGCGCAAGACGTGTTGTGCTACAATTCTCAGCACCGGTGGAATGCGCAATACAGGCCACAAGGATGCTGAGCTATGTTCCAAGTTTCCCATGCTCGAGTCTGTGGATCTGAAGGACTGCACAGTAGCACACAGCATACAGGCAGGGGTTGAGTCTCATAGTGTAACAGGCGAATAATACTCACGGACTATAACAATGGGACTGCAACAGTGTGGTGGGAAATGCTCTAGATACACAAGATCAAGCTCGCAGATGAAGTCCGCGTACAAGACTTACAAAGCACTGACTTACCTGTATATGTGAGTGGGATCTGAGTGAGTTCCAGCAGCAGATGTCTTTCATGATGTTGACTGTAAACACTTTCACGATGAAAAGCGTCTGTTTCAGTTGAAGGCAGGGCGTTAGATACCAGATGCTGGCTTTAAGATGGCTACCAATATCTCACCAGTTTGGGCGAATCTTTGGTCTTTAAGGATTTCACGGAAAGAAAGATAGTTCGATGTTGATTTCAAGGAAATTGGTGAAAAACACACTTGACATCATTGGACCACATCTTTCTCTGCGTCAGATAACAGCAGCAATGAAGCGGTTGTGTGTGCGTTTGTGTGTAACTTGTTGCGATTTCTTCAGATGTGTATGTGTGGATAGTCCTAGGGCCTTGCTCGTGCCCCTGATCGCAAAAGTGGCCCTGGTGCTGTATGAAAGTGTGGGGACAGTGTATCAAGGGGGTATGAACAGGGCCACGGATGACGGAGACGTTGTGCCTGGCCTTAAACCTATTCCTGACCGGAGGGGCCATGGGAAACGAGCAGAGTTGTTTATAAGCATAATATATTGGTTTCATAGCATTATATGCTGATTTGCAATCCTAATGTACTGGTAGACATACATAATTGCTTTGTTTGGCTGCATGC
Organism: Calotriton arnoldi; assembly: GCA_963921515.1. Lineage (NCBI taxonomy): Eukaryota > Metazoa > Chordata > Amphibia > Caudata > Salamandridae > Calotriton > Calotriton arnoldi. The sequence continues at coordinate 58,329 of CAWUFW010011475.1, forward strand.
TTTATTGACTCACTCTTGTAATGCACTGGTTTATACACTTAATATATTGGTTGTAATGTACACTCTATTGGCTTAAATACATTACATGCTGGTTTGCTTGCATGATGTACTTGTTTACATGCACATAACCCTCTGGTCTGCATGAATACCACAATGATTTGCAAGCACACTGTACTGGTCTGCATTTATAATTGTATGGTTCATATACATAATATATTGCTTCGTTCGGTTAATAAACTAGTTTGTATATGTAATACATTGGTTTAAATGTGCAATACACTAGTTTGAAAATATGGCATGCTAATTTGTATGCATAATTGTGAGAAAGTGGATTAGTTGGGGTGGATGGTAGTCAACCACAAGTAATAATAACGCTATTCTTGCTACGTACAATCAAGGTTTCATTCATTTAAACCTGAGGTCAATCCCTGGTAGCTAAGGCACGGAGGAGGCAGGCTTAATTTAAAGAAATGTACAAAACAATGTGAGGGGCAAAAAGATATAATGTAATTATCTGGTTTACTGTGATGGAGCAGGGTAAATAAAATAATTTGTACCCCCCCCTTGGAAAATTAATGAGCTTTAATAAATTAACAATACTAATTGTTTGATGGCGCATGAAGTAATCAACAAACGCACTTTTAGTAAACACTACATAAGGGTAACCCGCAATTTGTGCAAAAATCTAATTTATTTACAATTGTGAAGTTGATTAACGCTAATATTGTGATTTGCGTACTAATTAGAGTAAAATCGCATGATTTATGCTATGTAGTAGAATTGTATTGTGGCAAAGAATGCAGATGGTAAGTAAAATGGCTTTAAATGTCGCTTCTGCTAGGTAACACCTAACACGGGTCTTTAGAATGGCGGGTGGTAAACAGAAAGGCTTATTTTCTTTGTTTTAATTTTGGTTGTGTTTGTTCTTATGATAGTTCGTTTGGGCCTGTTAGGCCATGCTGCGAAAATGGCTGCCGAGACAGATGAGGTCACGTAAAAAGCCAAAGATGGCCTCTAAGCGGAAGAAATAGAGGAGCTGAATCACGTGGGTGCAGCCTGAGCACGGAGTGAGAGATGTCAAGGTCGTGTTGACCTACCATAAGGAGGGTGCAAAGAAAGACTCAGCACGTATTCGTGGGAATGGAAGAGAAAGTACTGAGCAACAATGGACTAACTAAATTGTGACCATCGGGATTGCAACAAAATGAATGGACAAATTGGACTGCTTTTTACCCAAAGGTCATGAGACTCATTGTACGCTTAACTGTCCCCAAAACCAGTTTGAACAAGGAGGGCGATGAGGTGATCATCACCACCCCTCAAATGGACCAATTAGCGTGATTCTTGCCCCTAAGGATTGCAACTTTTGTGTAGTAAGCTAGAAGTAGGGTATAAGAGGGACTACTCTTATGTGGGAGGGTTTCTTCTCTGGGTTGCTTCTTTGGTTGCTTCTTTGGGTTGCCTTTTTGGGTTGCTCCTTTTTGCTGCTGCTGTGGCCGCTGCTATTGATGCTACTGCTGCCGTTGGTATTTCTTGCCATATTATTTTTCCTATTTTCCATTTTTCCACCTCAATATTATGAAAGGACTTTGTCATTTTTGGACTTCGAACTTGACTGGGGAAGGAACGAGACAGTTGCGGGAAATCTGTACGGGAGGTCCGGTCGAGGAGGCCTTTAGCGGAACAGTCAGTCAGTTTGGGAGTTCTATTCTGTGATCTACGGTTTATCTTCTTTTTGGTGAACCATTCCTATCTGCATCTAAATGGGTAATGCATAATTTTCAATTCTTTATTAGAACTTTTCATATAAATGTTATTAATGTATTAAAAGTGATTAATAAACTAAGAATCTCACCCGTGCAATTGAGAAATTAGATAAAATTTCATTCTAACTTAAAATGAGTCTGTGGTTCTTTAGTTCATTAATACGTTTAAAGGTTAACAGGTTTTAAGAGTGATTGAGCTGGTCTTAATCACCATCAACTTATTCTACTAGTTGGTCCATCGACCAAAGAGCGGAATACCTTGATGTTTAGAACTGACAGGATCAAAGTTGATGTATATAATGTCTGAGGTGTCATTCTGTCAAATTTAACAAGGTATCCCGTTCCTCCAGCAACACATTTTCTCCTTGGTGTGTAATCCAGTGAACGAATGAGTGTATGATATGCGGTGTCATGGGCCCCACCGTCATATGGTTTAATAGACATGAGTGTTTTACCTGGATTCGTGTCCTAAGGAGAAATTTATATTAGCCGCGCTGGATCAACTGCACACATATCAAACAGCCAACACGTGTGTTTTATGATATCTGTCTCTTCATCAGTGCCTAATGTACAGATCCAAAATGCCACTATTAACCAGAAACACAAAGTAAAACTAATAACCAGCAAACATACTCAGAAATTCCGTTGCAGTAGAAGAAATCCCACAGTCAACGAGAAAAATACTCATAGAATATCAATATCGATCTTCATAATAAATATAAACAAGATACAAGAGAGCGTCTTTAAAAACATCCACATCAATGTAAGACAATTCATTAATATTTCAAATATGAGGGAATCACCCACAAGTGAAATATCTAAATTAGATCATTACACACTTTTTAAATCATCAAACTTTACACTCCTGGACCTCCAAAATTATCACTTCAAAACGTACTAAAAAGTTACTAAAAAGTACTTCAAGTACACAAAATACCAACACCAATTTAAGTCCTTCACTCAATACTTCAACTATTGTGGTATATTTACCAGCATGTGTATTGCAAAATATGTTTCCCTATCTTCAGTATAGATAGTGTTTCCAAATCATTAGTCGTTTACAACATAAACAGAAAAAATATCCTCCATAAGTTTCTGTGCTGCAAAAGTATAAATCATTATATAGCCCTTCCCTTGCGAATTACTCTTCACCCTTAAATTGCTAAGAAGTAACAGGCATAGTACGTCCCCGCATGAATGTGTCAGCAGCCAAAAGAGATTAAAAAAACGATTGATTTATATATACCGGCTATTCCAAAATGGAGTCTACCACATGCAAGTTGGCGTTTTACCACTAAGGGCTCGATTCCGATGTCATTCGGAAGGCCTCCGAATCGGATTTGGCTTTACCGGATCCGATTCGTAGCCCTTGTTCATGACCGAATCGTACACAAGTCCGAACGACCAAGTACGATGCGAAGATCACGTAAGCGCCGACCGAATTGTTTCCGGACCCGAACCGCTCCGTACGTCTCGTTTGTAGACAAATCGTTCCACGCAATGGAGCCGATTTCTGACCGAGCGAGTATGATGCATGATTCGGACAGCCGCTTCACCTCGGTCTCAGCGAGACGAAATGGCTGTCGGAAGCGTACTTCGGGGGGCCATATCAGGCCCCCCTTCACCCGGGGCCCTCCGAACCTATCACGGGGGAGTGCCCATGGGTCCCCCCGATCCAAGCATGCACAGTTTAGCGGGCACCATGGGGTGCCCGCCACAGGGTGTACGCTTTTCCCCACCCACCCCTTTTCTGCTATGGGAACCTGTGTACGCGTCTGTACACGGGCTCCCATAGAGTTCAAGGTGAGACTGAGCGAACAGACTCCGTAGGCATATAGCAGCATCCTACTCGCTCGTTCGGACTCCCGGAGCACTTCTCGCTCGGAAAGCCCTCCAGCTCCGAGTCGTACGGAGGGCTTTCCTAGCGAGATCGGAATCGGGCCCTAAATGGTTTACTAAAACCACTATGGACTCACTTAATATAATCACCACATATTAAAAAAATACTCAAAATTCATCCTGTGTCACTCTTAATTAAATATTAAACATGAGTATAATGCAAAAATAACAGAGCACATTTGAGTGGCTTAAAAATGCAATTTGTCAAAATAAAACTAAACTTAAATCTTTATACATCTCCAAAATCTGTAAGCCAGAGTCAAACCTTGACCTACATCTACCATAGAAGAACTAATTTTTCACTCTACTACGGATCCATAACATCTGCATCACATTTCCATCGCATGAATCCTAATGCATGAATCTAGTTCAATTCCTGTAGAAAACGGTATCCTAACTTCCATAAATGCCATACATCACACCTATTTATACTCAGCAACAGGTACCTCCACAAAAATAATTAAAGACCTATTAATTTAATTATACATAGAAAAAATAACATTGCGGTCAATGGCAAAAACCACTAGTGATAATCGGTCACTTGCAATTCAAGTTACATGGAACCCTTACAGGGTTAAGGTCACGCAGGCCCCAGAACCAGGCCACAACAGTCATATCAATTTTACCTAGCCCGTGGAGTCTGGGTGCAGAGTTGTTCTGGCTGTCCTTGGTGCTGAACAGGAGCCGTGGGTGGTGTTGATTTTACCGCTTCCACGGTCCTGCAAGAAACAGAATGCAAAAATACAACAGATACACAGCTGCTGTCATTGGATGGTTTTTGCACGGTGTTCCCTGTAGATGCAGCACTGATTGTGGGGGTTGGTTACTGGATTGGTGATCAAAAAGCCTTATCAGTGTTCATTGGGTCCAGGGTAGGGACGTAGCAGCCTGAAACTTTGGGGCAGGTGAGCCTACAACTCCCACAATGCACTGGACCACCTGGATTTGGGCGATCCCACAGAGGGCCCGATGGCCAGCGATTCTTTGGATCCGGCAAGTGTTTTTACCTGCAGTTTGCAGGGGACTAGTGCCACTAGTCCAGGGGAGACTGAGGGTGCATCTGGCTTCCACAAGGGTCCCTCTATATGGTAGTGTCAAGTTTTAACCAAGGACGAGGTCGTTCATTCAGCTCCAAGTCTGTTGCCTCAGCGACAAAGTATCCCTCTTTTGCTTTGGTGCTGTGGGCAAAGTCCTGTTGTCGGCGACATGGGTCTCCTCTTGGTCCTTCCTTGAAGTAAATTGTTCAGATCTGAGGTTCTGGTATCAGGGGGTCCCTTAAATCCTAGATTTAGAGGAGTTAGGGATGTGGGAGCTAGTAGTCTATGGGCAGCTAGTCCCTGCAGCTAATCTGCCCCCAAGGTGTCCACTTCGGTGGTATAGGTCAACCTTTCTACCCAGAACCCACTATTTCTGCCCTCCTAAAGATAGCAAAACTCTATTTAAGGTGTACAGATCAGACTGCCCACCCTAGAGTTGTGGCCAGCCTTCCTGGAGGTGTACACCTCCTGCATATCTAATTTCCCGCTTTGCCCGGGTGCAAGCTCGCCTGGCGCAAAGGGAGGGCTGTGTCCTCCTCTGGGGCACAGCCCAGATGCATATCAGAGGCAGTGCAGTCTTTGACCTCACTGCCTTGATGTGCCAATTCATTAGCTTGCTTGAGTGGAGAGAGGTGTGACCTCCTTCCTGCTCAAGTCTTTGTTCCTGACTCCTGGGAGTGATCACACTGCCTGGCAGGAGGTCAGAATTGTGCGGCTTGCTCGGCTCCCGGTCGCACGTGTGCACGGGGTAGAGTCAAGCCATTACAAAACGGGCCGTGCATCGCATAAAAGCGATTCGCGTTCAGTTCGGCCGGTTCTTTTTATAGCTGCACCTCCCTTTCCCTGCCCGCATCACTTACCTCATTTCTCTGGTTGATGACTACGGACGTGCTGGCGTTTCCCTAGTTGGATGTCCGTGCTTCTGCATCCGGGTCTCTGCATTTCTCTTCCGGGTAGCCGACGGGCTCTGTATTGCAAAGTCGGGTTTCAAGTCAAGGCGGCTGCCTTTTGCGGCGACAATATCACAACAGTATCCTCTCATGCATCCTGAAAACCAATGAGAGGAACATATATACTTTAAAGAATCTACGTGTCAAACAATACGATATCATTTATTTAAGCAAACATTATTTAGCAAGTTGCAATATACTTATCTGACGTGTCCATTCCACGGTGAGTGGAGATCCTATATGTTGGTACTTTTCAATTCTTGATGGCTGAAAAAGACTATATATATATATATATATTAGTCACCAACTCCCTCAACAGGGTTTAACAACGCACTCCACGGACTCCACATCCAGTGATTCAAATCTCTTTATTACACAGGCAGACCGGTTTCGGCATCTCGCCTTTTTCAATGCCTTGTGTGCAATTATAGTTGCATCGCCCCCGTTTGAAGTAAACCATTTGTACTCTCCTATTGGTCATCGAGAGACAGGTAAGTGATGACGGATGTTAGAAATGGGGTCTCTAGTTGGCAATGGCTGGCAAGTCCTGATCCTCACCGCTGATCGCCAATGTTAGAAATGGGGGTCTCTAGTTGGCAATGGCTGGCGCCAATGTCCAAATAGGGACCCTTCTTCCTAAGTCAGGGCAAGTGGGCTACCCCCTTTGATAACTCCTGCTCAACCCTGTGGTAACGTAGCACGAGCAGTTAGGCCTATCTCAGAGGCAGTGTGTGAAGCATTTATGACCATGCACAATAAGGCAGTAACGACACCACAAAAGGACACAACTCAAGTAGGTATAGAAAAATAGTATCTTTATCTAAGGTTTAGCACAAGACTCTCAAAAGCGTTTTAACCAGTCATTCACAATGCACGTAAATCAGTAGGGACTTAAAAAGGCAATAACGTGTTCACCAGAACGTGGCACTGACTGAGTTCAAGGCCTGGGTCTACGCGACCCGTTGCACACCAGATACCTGCCGTTGGACGGGGACACAGCACGTAGCTTCTCGAAGAAGCGGAGACGGTGACAGGCAGACTCCCAGCGACCACAACTCTTGACTGCAGTGGTCCGCAACGTGCATTCACAATTATTCGGGCACTCGGGGACAGGCGGGCTCTCAGCAGCCGCAGCACGCGGCTGCGGTGGCCTGGGCTGGTGGTGGCGATGACTCTCGTCGTGCAGCTCCGTGGTGGGCTCACAGCGGCAGCAGCTCTCTCTTAGCTGCGGCGGCCCACAAGACGACTCACGATGATGCAAAGTTGGCAAAGGTGCGGGCGCTCAGCGGCAGCAGCTCTCTCTTAGCTGCAGCGGCCCACAGGACAAATCACGATGATGCAAAGTTGGCAAATGTGTGGGCACTCAGCGGCAGCAGCTCTCTCTTAGCTGCGGCGGCCCACAGGACAAATCACGATGAGGCAAAGTTGGCAAAGGTGCGGGCACTCAGCGGCAGCAGCTCTCTCTTAGCTGCGGCGGCCCACAGGACAAATCACGATGATGCAAAGTTGGCAAAGGTGCGAGCACTCAGCGGCAGCAGCTCTCTCTTAGCTGCGGCGGCCCACAGGACAAATCACAATGAGGCAAAGTTGGCAAAGGTGCGGGCACTCAGCAGCAGCAGCTCTCTCTTAGCTGCGGCGGCCCACAGGACAGATCACGATGATGCACAGCTGACACAAGTGCGGGCACTCAGCGGCAACAGCTCTCTCTTAGCTGCGGCGGCCCACAGGACGAATCACGACGATGCACAGCTGACACAAGTGCGGGCACTCAGCGGCAACAGCTCTCTCTTAGCTGCGGCAGCCCACGGGACAAAGGATGATCTCGACCAGGCTGGCACAACGGCGGGCACTCAGCGGCTACAGCTCTCTCTTAACTGCAGCGGCCCACACAGATTCAGCGAAGGTTCCGAAGGTTCAAATTAAGGCGGGCGCTCAGCGGCAGCAGCTCTCTCTTAACTGCAGCGGTCCACACAGATTCAGCGAAGGTTCCGAAGGTTCAAATTAAGGCGGGCGCTCAGCGGCAGCAGCTCTCTCTTAGCTGCGGCGGCCCACACAGAGTTAACAAGGGTTACCAGTCCGCGTTCCTCACAGTAGAACTAGAGGTTCCGGATTACTCGACGGAGGCCTCACCTGCAAGTAGAATCCCTAGCACAGGAATTCAGACGGCTGACGGGGTGAAGTCTAATGTCCCTGAGACTTCAGCAGGAGGCGCTCTCAATTCAGGCCCTCGGGTAGTTTCTTCAGCAAGCTTGGTGAAAGTTTCAAAGTCCTTTCCTCTGTTCACTCGGACAGAGTTTCGTCTTGACATCCAGAAGGAACACACTTGAAAAAGGTTTCAGTGCAGCGTTTTATACCTAAAAAGTCTTTGTTCTCTACAGTCACAAATCACTGAATCCAGCCAGAACCAGTTCAGTGGGGTTGGGGAGCACTTGGTTTACGAGGCGACATCCTGCCCTTTGAGAATCCAGGGGTCTGCTATCAGACGCCCAGTGGGAGGTGGAGCCATCATTCACCTTGCCAGGCACGGCCCTGCTCAGATCAAAGAGTCACCCCTCCCCATACTCTAAATGCCGATCTCTCTCTCCAGCCAGGTCTGACCCAGCTGGCCCTGCTGTTCCAAAACCAGACGGCCAATACACACACTAGCAAAGCCTACAGGAAAGTTTAGGCAAGAAAATACCTCGTTTCTAGCAGAGGCATTTTCGAACACGGGCTATGCAAATGATCCTTACTAAAAGATGTATCTCAATGTCCTGAGCTTAAAACATATCAAATTCGAATTTCCTATCAGGTTCCTTGGGGCAGGTAGGATTATGGGATGTAATACTCAGCCTGCCCATTCTGGCCTATGAGAACGGATAGCCTCACAATAGTAAACAGGGAAATGGAGGGTAACTCGCTATTAGAACAGGCTACACAGACATACTTTAAAAGCTGCTTCGGTGGGTAGCGCAAGTCAGCGCTGCAGGCCCACCAGCAGTATTTGGTCTACCCGCCCTGGGCACACACAGTGCACTTATACTAGGTACTGACAGGTAAACCAACCGAGCCAATTATGGTTATCCCAATTCATACAGTTATCTTTACACAGGGAGCATTCGCGCTGTGGCACTGATTGGCAGTGGCACAGCGCCCAGAGCATCTAAATCCAGCCAACATAAAAGATAGGCAGCTAAAAGAGGAAGGGAGACCCGTGCCAATGATGCCAGGTCTAACACGCGTCCCCTCCAGCTGAAATGTGGGGAGAACTAACCATCCCCTTGGGAGTTCTCATCACTAAGGCGGAAAAATCTGGACAGACCGTCAGCATTGGCGTGTTCTGTACCAGGGCGGTGTTCCACCGTGAAATCCATACCCTGTAGGGAAATGGACCACCTCAACAACTTGGGATTCTCACCCCTCATATGCACCAACCATCTAAGGGGCCTGTGGTCTGTCTGAACCCGGAAGTGAGTCCCAAACAGATATGGTCTCAGCTTCTTCAGCGCCCAGACCACAGCAAATGCCTCACGCTCAATTGCACTCCACCTCTGTTCCCGGGGAAGTAGCCTCCTGCTCAGGAAGGCTACCGGTTGGTCTAGTCCCTCCTCATTGATCTGTGACAGAACAGCCCCTATACCATGCTCTGAGGCGTCTGTCTGGACAACAAATTCCTTTGAAAAGTCGGGCGCCTGAAGCACAGGTGCGGTGCACATGGCAGTCTTCAGGGCGTCAAAAGCGTTCTGACAGGTGTCAGTCCAGTTTACCTTCTTGGGCTGCTTCTTAGAAGTCAGCTCAGTCAAGGGTGCAACAATGTTGCCATATCCCTTGACAAACCTCCTAGTCCTAAGAAGGCTCTCACCTGCGTCTGAGTCTTGGGGGGTTCCCACGCCAGGATAGTTTCAATTTTGGGCTGAAGGGATGCCACCTGGCCGCTCCCCACCTGGTGCCCCAAATACACTACAGAACCCTGCCCAATCTGGCACTTACTGGCTTTGATTGTGAGGCCTGCCTTCCGCAGTGCCATCAATACCTCCCAGAGGTGGCGCAGGTGGTCCTTCCAAGAGGAACTAAACACCGCAATGTCATCCAGGTAGGCGGCACTGAAGTCTTCCAGCCCAACCAACACCCTGTTGACCAGCCTCTGAAAGGTGGCAGGGGCATTCTTCATTCCAAAGGGCATCACCCGGAAATGGTAGTGCCCGTCGGATGTGGAGAATGCTGACCTCTCCTTTGCTCCCTCGGTCAAGGCGATCTGCCAATACCCAGACGTCAAATCAAATGTGCTGAGGTATTTTGCAGCCCCTAACCGATCTACGAGCTCATCAGCTCTGGGGATGGGGTGCACGTCAGTCTTCGTGACTGAATTGAGGCCCCGATAGTCCACGCAGAACCGAAGTTCTGGGGTGGTACCAGGTGCAGCTTTTGGTACCAGGACCACTGGGCTGGACCAAGGGCTGCTAGAGGACTCAATCACCCCAAGGGCAAACATTTTGGTAACCTCATCCTTAATGTAGGCCCTTACCCGGTCAGTCACTCGGTAAGCCTTGTGCTTAATGGGAGGACTGTCCCCAGTGTCCACGTCATGGACACACCAATCAGTGACACTAGGTACCAGGGAGAACAGATCACTGAATTGCCCCAACAGTTGGCGACAATCACCCTGCTGCTCAGGGGTCAGTGTGGTGGAGAGGACCACACCCTCCACTGACCCATCTCGCTCCCCTGCACACAGGAGGTCAGGAAGGGGCTCGCTCTCCTCCTCCATCCCAGCATCTGTGGCCAGAAGCATGCCCACTTCAGATCTCTCAAAGTGGGGCTTCAGGCGGTTAACATGCAGGACCCGCAAGGGGTTCCTGGGAGACTGCAAGTCCACCACGTAGGTAACAGGACTCTTGCGATCCACCACCTCAAAGGGGCCAGTCCACCTATCCTGGAGCGCACAGGGCTCCACCGGGGCCAAGACCCAAACCTTCTGTCCAGGCTGAAACTCGATCAGAGTGGCATTCTGATCGTGCCAGCGTTTCATCTCTTCCTGGCTGGCTTCCAGGTTTGCCTCAGCAAGTTTCCTGAAACGCCGAGTCTGGTTCCTGAAGGCCAGCATGTAACTAAACACATCCTGGGGAGGTTTCCTGGGAGATTGCTCCCAGCCTTCCTTGACCAGACTCAGAGGCCCTCTTACCGGGTGACCATAGAGCAGCTCAAAGGGACTGAACCCTAAGGACTTCTGTGGCACCTCACGGTAAGCAAACAACAGGCATGGCAAGAGGACATCCCACTTACACCTCATGGGCTCACCTAGGCCCATAATCATGCACTTAAGGATCCGGTTGAATCTCTCAACCAGCCCATTACCCTGGGAGTGGTAAGGAGTGGTGAACTTATATGTTACCCCACACTCCTCCCACAAAGACTTCATGTACTTGGAGATTAAGTTAGTTCCCCTATCGGACACCACCTCTCTGGGGAATCCCACATGGGAGAAAATCCCCATCAGTGCCCGTCTCACCACGGGGGCCGTCACTGTCCTGAGCGGGATGGCCTCAGGGTACCTGGTGGCATGGTCCACCAAGACCAGGATGAACCTGTTGCCCATGGCTGTCTTGGGATCCAGAGGCCCCACAATATCAATGCCCACTCTCTCGAATGGGGTGCTCACAATGGGAAAGGGCTGTAGTGGGGCCTTAATCTTCCCCCCACTCTTCCCACTTGCCTGGCAAGTCTCACACATCCTGCAGTGAGCATCTGAGCTCCTGCGCATCTGGGGCCAATAGAAGTGGGTGACCAGCCTCTCAAAGGTCTTGGTCTGCCCCAGATGTCCGGCCAGTGGCACATCATGAGCGAACCCCAGTAGGAAGGTCCTGAAGCGCTGGGGTACCACCAGCACATGGGCTGACCCAGGCTCAGCAACCTTAGGCTCGCTGTAAAGGAGGTCATTCTCCCAATAGATCCAATGCGACCCTGTCTGATCACCTGCTGCCTGGGCGGCGGCCTGTCACCGCACCCCCTCAAGAGAAGGGCAGGTTCTCTGTTGCTCGCAAAATTCCTCCCTGGAGGGCCCCCCTTCCTGCTGCCAATGGGTCAGCTCCGGTAGGTCCCCCAGTTCAGCCACTTGTTCCCCTGTAGGTTCCAGGGCATCCCCCTAAAGGTCTGCTCCCTCCGGGACTGTGGGAACTGCGGGGACCGGTTTCCCGTGCCCCCTACCCCTTCTCTTTAAGGCAGGGGCATGGGCCATACTTTCAGGCTCCAGACCCTCCTGAACATCCTTCTGAGCTATCATGGACCGAGTGGTCGCACACGCTCACTCAGGCAGACCCAACATTTCCAAATGAGACTTTCTCTCCACCGTAGCCCACGGGGAGTTCTCTAGATCATTGCCCAACAGACAGTCTACAGGCATGGCGGGCCTCACAGCCACTTGAAGAGTTCCTGAGACCCCCCCCACTTGAAGGGAACCTGAGCCACTTCACACTGGCTCTCTGAGTTGTCTGCTGACACTACGGGGCAGAATGCATGGGGGACAACCTACTCTTTGGACACCAACCGGGAGCTGACAGCAGTCACACTAGCGCCGGTGTCCCTGAGAGCCTCCACTCTATGGCCATTGATGGTCACCCACTGCCGGTACTTCTTAGTGTTATTAGGCAGTGTGGGGTTAGGGTCCTTCTCAAAGTCTCCTAGCGAGACAAAAGTTAACTCTAAGGGATCCCACCCACCTTGGACCTTTACCTCCTCCCCCCCAGGGCTACACTGGCAATCTGGCGGGATGGTGCATGGGGTGGTGCACGAGGGGATGCATTGGGGTCCCTCTGGGGACACTGGGGATCATAATACCGGTGGCCCACTTGACCACACCTGAAACAAGTGAGTGGCCCCCTCTGAACAGGCCTACCTGTCGGGGACACTGGCTTCTTCTCAGGAGGAGGCGGGGACACCACTGCTTGGTTCCCTTGGGAATTACTTTGGGGCCCTCTCTGGAACTCCCTCGGCTTACCCTTGTCCCCCCCACTTCTCTGCTGGGGACCCTGCCCACTTCTGGCGAAGTCTCCCACAAAACCTTTGCGGACCCGGGTGTTCACCCAGCGGTCCGCCTCCTCAGCAAGCTTCCTAAGGTTAGTCAGCTTGATATCAATCAGGTGCTGGCGTAGCTCTGGAAAACAGTTACTAGAAAAATGCTCCCACGCAAACAAATCATACAATTGTTCGAAAGTTTCCACTTTGCTACCCTTTACCCAGCGATCCATTGCTCTGCAGAAAAAAGACACATATTCAACCCACGTGGTACCCTCTAACTTCTTACAGGTCCTAAACCTCTGCCTGTACATTTCTGGGGTCAAACCATAACGGGTCATCAAAGCTTCTTTCATATGGGCATACACCATCCTGCTCTCCTCAGGCAGGTCCAACAGGGTATCCCTACCATCACTCACAAAGCGCCCCCACAATCCCGCTCCCCAATCCTTCTCAGGGACCCGGTGGGACACCATTGCTATCTCATATGCGGCAAACCATTGCCCAATATCCTCACTCTTGTGAAAATCCTTAATGACATCCTTAGGAATTTAAACTCTACTCTCAAGAGTTACTAAAGGTATGCTGCCACCAGAGGGGGGGACCAGGACACTCCTTGCCCTGATCTCTATCTCCCTCAACATTCTCTCATGCTCCATTCTCATTTTCTCAAGTTCAATTGACAATCGATTCTTCTCAATGTCTAACTTCTTACTCTCAAGGTCCTTCTGACCTTCCAATTTAGCCATCTCCAAACTATGCCTCCTATCTCTCTCCCTGTCCTCCAGCTCTTCTGGGGTCAGGCTCCTTTGGGATACACTAGTACCTGGATTGGAGGGTGTTCTATCGCCCCCTCTACTGCATCATCCTGCTGCCCTCCAGCATTCTCTTCCTCATCCCCAGCGGACTCTCTCGCTTCCCACCAGGCCTTCAGTGCCTTGTGGTACTCCTCCTTCCTAGAGAAACCTATCACGGGGACTGCGAATTGCTTATAAAATGACTTCAGCTGTCTGGCAGTATAGGTATCTAATCTTTCCTCCTCAAAGGTGAGATCCTCCGAAGCATTGGATGTTGGCCTTCCCATATTAGCAGTACTCATGGCTGCGATCAACAATTCAATACTAGAACAACCAACCAAAAAAAAAAAACAATTCAAAGAGGGAAAAAAACCCTGTGCGTGGCTGCGCTTTGGTCTGTACTCACTAGTGGCGTCTACCAGTTATTGTATGTGGATCATAAATGCAAGTCCTGATCCTCACCGCTGACGCCAATGTTAGAAATGGGGGTCTCTAGTTGGCAATGGCTGGCGCCAATGTCCAAATAGGGACCCTTCTTCCTAAGTCAGGGCAAGTGGGCTACCCCCTTTGATAACCCCTGCTCAACCCTGTGGTAACGTAGCACGAGCAGTTAGGCCTATCTCAGAGGCAGTGTGTGAAGCATTTATGACCATGCACAATAAGGCAGTAACGGCACCACAAAAGGACACAACTCAAGTAGGTATAGAAAAATAGTATCTTTATCTAAGGTTTAGCACGAGACTCTCAAAAGCGTTTTAACCAGTCACAATGCACGTAAATCAGTAGGGACTTAAAAAGGCAATAACGTATTCACCAGAACGTGGCACTGACTGAGTTCAAGGCCTGGGTCTACGCGACCCGTTGCGCACCAGATACCTGCCGTTGGATGGGGACATAGCACGTAGCTTCTCGAAGAAGCGGAGACGGTGACAGGCGGACTCCCAGCGACCACAACTCTTGACTGCAGTGGTCTGCAACGTGCACTCACAATGGTTCGGCACTCGGGGACAGGCGAGCTCTCAGCGGCAGCGGCACGCGGCTGCGGCGGCCCGGGCTGGTGGTGGCGATGACTCTCGTCGTGCAGCTCCGTGGTGGGCTCACAGCGGCAGCAGCTCTCTCTTAGCTGCGGCGGCCCACAGGACGACTCACGATGATGCAAAGTTGGCAAAGGTACGGGCGCTCAGCGGCAGCAGCTCTCTCTTAGCTGCGGCGGCCCACAGGACAAATCACGATGATGCAAAGTTGGCAAAGGTGCGGGCACTCAGCGGCAGCAGCTCTCTCTTAGCTGCGGTGGCCCACAGGACAAATCACGATGATGCAAAGTTGGCAAAGGTGCGAGCACTCAGCGGCAGCAGCTCTCTCTTAGCTGCGGCAGCCCACAGGACAAATCACGATGAGGCAAAGTTGGCAAAGGTGCAGGCACTCAGCGGCAGCAGCTCTCTCTTAGCTGCGGCGGCCCACAGGACAGATCACGATGATGCACAGCTGACACAAGTGCGGGCACTCAGCGGCAACAGCTCTCTCTTAGCTGCGGCGGCCCACAGGACGAATCACGATGATGCACAGCTGACACAAGTGCGGGCACTCAGCGGCAACAGCTCTCTCTTAGCTGCGGCGGCCCACGGGACGAAGGATGATCTCAACCAGGCTGGCACAACGGCGGGCACTCAGCGGCTACAGCTCTCTCTTAACTGCGGCGGCCCACACAGATTCAGCGTAGGTTCCGAAGGTTCAAATTAAGGCGGGCGCTCAGCGGCGGAAGCTCTCTCTTAACTGCGGCGGCCCACACAGAGTTAACAAGGGTTACCAGTCCGCGTTCCTCACAGTAGAACTAGAGGTTCCGGATTACTCGACGGAGGCCTCACCTGCAAGTCGAATCCCTAGCACAGGAATTCAGATGGCTGACGGGGTGAAGTCTAATGTCCCTGAGACTTCAGCAGGAGGCGCTCTCAATTCAGGCCCTCGGGTAGTTTCTTCAGCAAGCTTGGTGAAAGTTTCAAAGTCCTTTCCTCTGTTCACTCGGACAGAGTTTCGTCTTGACATCCAGAAGGAACACACTTGAAAAAGGTTTCAGTGCAGCGTTTTATACCTAAAAAGTCTTTGTTCTCTACAGTCACAAATCACTGAATCCAGCCAGAACCAGTTCGGTGGGGTCGGGGAGCACTTGGTTTACGAGGCGACATCCTGCCTTTTGAGAATCCGGGGGTCTGCTATCAGACGCCCAGTGGGAGGTGGAGCCATCATTCACCTTGCCAGGCACGGCCCTGCTCAGATCAAAGAGTCACCCCTCCCCATACTCTAAATGCCGATCTCTCTCTCCAGCCAGGTCTGACCCAGCTGGCCCTGCTGTTCCAAAACCAAACGGCCAATACACACACTAGCAAAGCCTACAGGAAAGTTTAGGCAAGAAAATACCTCGTTTCTAGCAGAGGAATTTTCGAACACGGGCTATGCAAATGATCCTTACTAAAAGATGTATCTCAATGTCCTGAGCTTAAACATATCAAATTCGAATTTCCTATCAGGTTCCTGGGGGCAGGTAGGATTATGGGATGTAATACTCAGCCTGCCCATTCTGGCCTATGAGAACGGATAGCCTCACAATAGTAAACAGGGAAATGGAGGGTAACTCGCTATTAGAACAGGCTACACAGACATACTTTAAAAGCTGCTTCGGTGGGTAGCGCAACTCAGCGCTGCGGGCCCACCAGCAGTATTTGGTCTACCAGCCCTGGGCACACACAGTGCACTTATACTAGGGACTGACAGGTAAACCAACCGAGCCAATTATGGTTATCCCAATTCATACAGTTATCTTTACACAGGGAGCATTCGCGCTGTGGCACTGATTGGCAGTGGCACAGCGCCCAGAGCATCTAAATCCAGCCAACATAAAAGATAGGAAGCTAAAAGAGGAAGGGAGACCCATGCCAATGATGCCAGGTCTAACAACGGACTTGAATGAAATCTATCTAATCAAATTTAAATGTCCGCCATGTCATCGCGGATAGTAATCCAATAGTCTGTAAGTGAGCAAGGCTGTATGTCGTGAATTTCCATTCAAGTGATGGATTTTGCTTAGTAGACACGATCATGCAGGCTTTAAATATGTACCACGTTGAAGCTCACTCACCACGGGGGCTGAATTCCGGATTGTTCCTTGCCCTGCCATGATCCGCTATGCTCAGGGGTAAGTCCACAGGAAACAGTTTCGTAACCGTACTCCCGCAATTCTGGTAATTGTCGACTCAGTGTCGATGGGCATCTCCTTACTGAGTAAGCGGCGGCGGTTCTGGCAGTACCGTCAACACTCCCACCAAAGCCACTTGCTGCCGAACAACTTTCGGGCGGGTGCCGTTGGCGTGATTGTGGCAATCACGACAACAAATTAGTCACGAACTCCCTCAACAGGGTTTAACAACGCACTCCACGGACTCCACATCCAGTGATTCAAATCTCTTTATTATACAGGCAGACCGGTTTCGGCATCTCGCCTTTTTCAATGCCTTGTGTGCAATTATAGTTGCATCGCCCCCGTTTGAAGTAAACCATTTGTACTCTCCTATTGGTCATCGAGAGACAGGTAAGTGATGACGAACTTGAATGAAATCTATCTAATCAAATTTAAATGTCCGCCATGTCATCGCGGATATATATATATATAGGTGTTAGTTACCTGATTTCTAAGGAGCTAATTGGATGAATATTTCCTGGCCCTGCACATTTCTATGTATTTTTCTTTTCTTTTCTTTCCAACTGGGAAAATACGTAGTTTTTTTTTTCCCTGGGATATGTTGGATGTTAAGTTGTGGGCTTGACTGGATTAAATCATGATATATGGCCAGATTAGTTTTACTACATATTTTACATCTGTAATTATGCAGTTACATAGAACACATTGTCTAAAACTTAGCTTCTCTATTTTTTAGATATATCAACCTGCTTTTCTGTGCACTGCTTGAAACGGAAGAGGGACTCCACCCAGGTAGTTACGCTTAGAGGGAAATTATGTTAGATATAGATAACAATCCCAGCCTAAGTATATATTTGGTAACCATTCTATTTTGTGCCTAACCAGGCGTTGAATTCAACCCGCTTCACCTATGAAGGCAGTGCAAGAAGTACAACGGTGACACATCATCTTTTCCTTTCCTTGTTTTGTTTCCCCTCTACCCTATTCTCACTGTGTCTGGCTTTGATCTTTTTGGGCTGACACCGGTGGATTTGGGAAGTTAGGACCCAACATCTGACCCTTGCTTCTCGCCCCTACAGAAACTACAGGTGAGACCGACAAGAATGCTTGGTGACAGCAGGTGCGGGAAAGCACGGGCTGGTCAGCCAGAGCACAGTGAAGCTAGGACAACCAGGTGGGCAACCTCTAAGGTGCCACCTCAACCAGGGCACGAGAATTATGTCAGGGGTGAGAGGGCACGTTGTTTGATATCAAAGTACTGTACTCCACTCCACTATACCCCAGTCCACTGTACGACACCACACTCCATGCTATTAAACTGCACATCACTCCCCTCTACGCAACTCCAGTCTAGGTCACTCCAATGTATGCCCCTCCACTGTACACTCTCCACTGTACACTAATCCACTCTACATCATTCTACTCTACGCTATTACATTGTGTGCCGCTCCACTCTATGGATCCACTCTATGCCACTAAACTCTATGCTATTCCACTCTATGCCACTCCATACTAATAAACTGTATGCCACTACACTGTACCCCACTTGACTCTACCCCACTCTACTCTACAACACTCACTCTGTGCTATTATACACCACTGTACTCTGCGCCACTCCAGTCTTTGCCACTCCAGCCTACGCCATTCTACTGTGTGCCACCACACTCAGTGCAACTACACTGGAAGCTATTCCACTGTATGCAACTGTACTGTATGCCACTCCACTGTACACTGTTCCATTGTTTGCCACTCCAGTCTACACCACTCCATTGTACACCACTCTACTGTAACCCTGGGCATAATACTTTGCTACGCTCACGGAGCATGCAAAGTTTGTGTTACTACGCACTACGCAAATTGCACGTAGCAGAGTAAAAAACTCTGCTAATCAACGTAGCGTAGCAGCAGTATATTAAACACATACAAATGCTTTGTTAAAGCAATTTTCTATGCTTAAAAAAAAGCATATAACAAATTCATAAAAGTGAACTTTGACAATGAAAATATCAAGCAATGAGAGAGGTGATGATTTTGGGTTCCCCCTAACCTAGGGGAGGACCAAGCAGATGCCTTGAACACAAAAAGCATATCATGTGAACGATTCAGTGGTGGTCCCTTCCTCCTAGGACCACCCCAAGCACAGTTATGGGCAAAAATACAATCCCAACCAAAGGCCCTGCAAAGCATTATGGGACGAGATTAGCAGTGGGCAGTGAATATTATAGTGTCCAATATCAAAATAATTCTACAAAGAGCTGCAGTTCAACTAGTCGTTACTAGATGTCCCTCACGAGTCAAATGCAAAAGCATTGAAATTATTAATACATCAAGCTGCAGTTCCACTAGTCGTTACTAGATGTCCCTCACGAGTCAAATGCAAAAGCATTGAAACCCTTTCATGAAGCTTTTGCATTTGACTCGTGAGGGACATCTAGTAACGACTAGTGGAACTGCAGCTCTTTGTAGAATTATTTTGATATTGGATACTATAATATTCACTGCCCACTGCTAATCTCGTCCCATAATGCTTTGCAGGGCCTTTGGTTGGGATTGTATTTTTGCCAATAACTGTGCTTGGGGTGGTCCTAAGAGGATGGGACCACCACTGAATCGTTCAAAAGATGTGCTTTTTGTTTTCAAGGCATCTGCTTGGTTCTCTCCCTAGGTTAGGGAGGATACCAAAATCATCACCTCTCTCACTGCTTGTTAATTTATCGATTTCACTTTTGTGAAATGCTATATGCATTTTAGCATATAAAGACAGAGATACTTATTTTATCTTAACTTGCACTGTGCAAGATGCCTTTAGTAATTATTGTACAGTGCAGTCAAGCACACAGCTACGTAATTTGCATAGCTACGTGTAGTTCAAAATGCACTTCACGTAGCTACATGAAGTGCTACTATGCAAACTACGCCCAGGGTTACTCTACTGTATGATATTCCACTGTACTCCACTCCACTATATGCCACTCCACTATGCGCTACTCCACTCTACAATACTCCACTCTACACCACTACACTCTATGCTATTCTACTCTGTGCCACTCCATTCTACCCCACTTCACTGTCCAGTATATACAATATATAACACTTTAGGCTACTCCTTTCTATGCTATTCCACTGTTTGGCACTCCAGTCTATGCCACTCCACTGTACACCACTCCACTGAATGCTATTCCACTGTACACCATTCTACCATATGCCACTCCACTCTACACTATTCCACTCTACGACACTCCATTCTATGCAACTCCACTCTACGCCCCTCCACTCCACTGTACGCTATTCCACTCTATGCGACTCCACTCTCTATGAAACTCAACTGTACGCCACTTCACTTTATGTTATTCTACTCTACGCTACTCCACTCTACGTCACTCCAGTCTATGCTAGTCCACTGTAAGCTATTTGTCTACACCACCCTTCTAAAGCTATTCCACTCTACACCACTCCACTCTATGCCCCTCCACTCTTCCCTAGCCTTTATGCTACTCCACTCTACACCAATCCACCATACGCCACTCCACTCTACGCTATTCCACTCTATGCCACTACAATATACCTCACTCCACTCTAGACTACTCCACTGTACTCTACTGTACGCCACTCTATTGTGGGCTATTCCACTCCACAACATGCTATTCCACTGCATGCCACTCCACTGTGTGCCACTCCACTCTATGCCACTCTACTCTACACTACTCACTGTACGCTATTCCACTGTACACCACTCCAATTTACTCCACTCTAGTCTATGCCACTCCACTCTATGCCACTCCACTCTATGCTATTCTGTGGTATGCAACTTCACTCTATGCCACTACACTCTATGCTATTCCACTCTATGCCACTCCATTCTATGCAACTCCACTCTACGCCACTCCACTCCACTCTACGCTATTCTATTCTACGCCACTCCCCTCTATGAAACTCAACTGTATGCCACTTCACTTTATGTTATTCTACTCTATGCCACTCCACTCTACGTCACTCCAGTCTATGCGAGTCCACTGTAAGCTATTCGTCTACTCCACTCATCTAAAGCTATTCCACTCTACGCCACTCCACTCTATGCTATTCTGTGGTATGCAATTCCACTCTATGCCACTACACTCTATGCTATTCCATCCTATGCCACTCCATTCTATGCAACTCCACTCTACGCCACTCCACTCCACTCTACGCTATTCCACTCTACGCCACTCCACTCTAAGAAACTCAACTGTATGCCACTTCACTTTATGTTATTCTACTCTATGCCACTCCACTCTACGTCACTCCAGTCTATGCTAGTCCACTGTAAGCTATTCGTCTATGCCACTCATCTAAAGCTATTCCACTCTACGCCACTCCACTCTATGCCCCTCCACTCTTTACCACTCGACTTTATGCTACTCCAGTCTACACCACTCCACTGTACGCCACTCCAATCTACGCTATTCCACTCTATGCCACTACAATATACCTCACTCCACTCTACACTACTGCACTGTACTCCACTCTACACTACTCTATTGTAGGGTATTCCACTCCTCTACATGCTATTCCACTGTATGCCACTCCACTGTGCGACACTCCACTCTATGCCACTCTACACTACTCACTGTACGCTATTGCACTGTACACCACTCCAATTTACGCCACTCCAGTCTACGCCACTCCACTCTATGCCACTCCACTCTATGCTATTCTGTGGTATGCAACTCCACTCTATGCCAAAACACTCAATGCAATTCCACTCTACACCCCTCCAGTCTACGCCACAGCACGGTATGATATTCCACTGTGTGCCACTCCACCCTATGCCACTACACTGTAAGCCACTCTACTGTACTCTATTACACTATACACCACTCCACACCACTTCACTCTAAGCCACTCTAATGTACGCGCCTCCACTGAAAGCCATTCCACTCTATGCCACTCCATGCTATTCTATTCCCCTGTATGCCACTCCACTGTTCGGCCTTCCACTACACTAAATACTAGTCCACTCTACACCACTCCACTCTATGCTACTCCACTCTATGCCACTCCACTCTATGCCACTCCACTGTATGCCACTAAACTCTATGCTATTGCACTCTATGCCACTCCACTCTACGCCACTCCACTCTACACTGTGACACTGTTTGCCACTACTACCCCACTCAACTCTACAATGCTCCAGTCTCTCCTATTCCACTGTGCGCCACTCCACTGTATGCCACTCCACTCTATGCCACTCCACTGTACACTATTCCACTGTACGCCACTCCACCATATGCCACTCCACTTCACTCTACGTCACTCCACTCTACGCCACTGCACTCCACTCCACTCTACACCATTACACTTCATGCTATTCCACTCTATGCCACTCCATTCTATGCCACTCCAGTCAACACCATTCCACAGTATGCAACTACACTCCATGCTTCTCCACTCTACGCTTTTGCACTGTAAGCAACTCTACTTTACGCCACTCCACTCTATGCTTTTCCACTTTATGCCACTCCATTTTATGCCACTGGACTGTGCTCTACTCCCCAATATGCTATTCCACTGTACGCCACTCCACTGTTTGCCACTCCACTCTACAGTATTCCACTGTATGCCACTATAATATATCTCACTCCACTCTACACCATTCCACTTAACACTATTCCAACCTACGCCACTCCACTCCACTCCACTATACACCACTCCACTGTACACCACTCCACTATAAGCTATTTCACTGTATGACACTCCACTGTACCACACTCCTCTCTATGCCACTCTACTCTACACTATTCCACTGTATGCCACTCCCGTCTAAGCCACTACACTCTACGCTATTCTACAGTACGCAACTCTACTCTACGCTATGACACACCATGCTATTCCACCTTAGGCAATTCAAATGTATGCAACTCCACTCTATGCCAATCCACTCTACTCCACTCCACTCTACGCTATTCCACTGTACACATCTCCCCCGCACTCCACTCTACGCTATTCCACTGTATGCCACTTCCCTTTACACCAATCCACTGTATATCAGTACACTCTAGCTCACTCGATTCTATAATGCTCTACTCTCCGATATTCCACTGTGTGCCACTCCAGTCTACGCCACTCTACTCTACACCACTATACTTCATGCTATCCCACTCTATGCCACTCCAATCTATGGCATTCCAGTCAACGCCACTCCTCTGGATGCCACTACACTCTACACTGCTCCACTCTACACTATTCCACTGTAAGTGGCTCCACTTTATGCCACTCCACTCTATGCTATTCCACTCCACGCCACTGGACTGTACTCCACTCCACTGTATACTATTTCACTCTACGCCACTGCACTCTACACTATTCCACTCTATGCCACTCCACTCTAAGCAATTCATATGTACGTAACTCTACTCTACGCCACTTCACTGTACGCTACTTTACTGTACGCCACTCCACTCTATGCTTTTCCACTGTAGGCCACCAGTGGTGCAGGTCACTTTTCTACCCAGAACCCACTATTTCTGCCCTCCTAAAGATGGCAACATTCTCTTTTAGGTTTACAGATCAGGCTGCACACCCTGCAGGTGTGACCATCCTTTCTGGAGGTGTACATCTCCTGCATATCTAATTTCACTGTGGGCCACTCAACTCTATGCCACTCCACTCTACACCATTCCACTGTATGCAACTCTACTGTACACCACTTCACTGTATGCTATCCCACTCTATGCCACTCCAGTCTACGCCACCCCACTATACGCCACTCCATTGTACGCTATTCCACTGTACGTCACTCCACTATATGCCACTCCACTCTATGCTATTCCACTCCACACCACTCCACTATTCACCACTGGTGGGGCTGGAATCGGCCTTGGGAGGGGGTCCACTTGCCCCTTCACCTTTGTTACACAGCTGGGCCCTAGGGGATCTGAGTCCAGGAGCCAAAAACGGACCAGGAAGGGGGAGCCACGCGTGCCCTCCTTCCTGAGATTGTAAATATTACACCCCTGGACCCGGCGGGAGAGCGCTTTTTTAAAACCTTTTGCTGCGGATCTTTTCACGAATTCACTGCAAAAAGAAAAGCTTTGGCCCCAGGCCTAGGAGGTCAGCGCATTTTTACCCTGCCCCCTTGGGTCTTTTTTTAAAAAAAATTCTAAGGACTCGGACGAAGTCTGAGTACTGAGATGGCTGCCACCATTTCCTGGTCAATCAGGTCTCACTTTGGGAACTGTTGGGATCCGCGAGCCTCCGCGTCTTAGATATACAAAGTAGTTTTTTCACTAATTACTAAAAAACGACTGAATGGATTTACACCAAAACACAATAAGCACTCTTTCTGGACCTAGATCTAGCTTTCTTTCAAATTTGGTGTCCATCCATTCAGTGGTTTGGGCTGTAGCTGTGTCTAAATCTCTTATAGGAAAAGGAATGAGGAAAATGCATTATGGGACCCCCTTTTTCTCGGCTTTCGTATATATATATATATATATATATATATATATATATATATATATATATATATATATATATATATATATATATATTCCCTGCAATGCACTGCTGATGACGTCACATATTACACCACTCATGACATGGTCAGTGACATCACTGATGACATCTCAGATGACATCATCCAGTGACTGAGTGTTTTTTTAAAGTTTAAGAATGTTATATATATATATATATATATATATATATATATATATATATATATATATATGTGATCAAGGACAAGTGTTGTCTGAAATGCGTCAGATCTGAGGACTGAATAAAAAACAACAGTGCCTAATTACGAGTGGTTCGTGCTTCTCTGTTCGCCACACAGGAGTGCGGAAGTGCGGAGAATCCTTTGTTCTTTCGATATAAATATATATATATATATATATATATATGAATGCTCCAAAACTGCCCCAGCAGGTAAGCCGCACTCCGACATCAGATGCTCAGTGAAAGCCTTTATTAAGTACAGACAGCATTCCGTCAGCCGATTGAATAAAGCAGCGAAGCCATCAATTGCAGCCTAACGCGTTTCAAAGGTATTCCTTCTTCATCAGAGGCATGATGGGATAACGATACGTGCATTTCGGGACACAGTTCTCACGAATTTATATTAGACCCCACGCCCACAAAGGGGCTGCTCCAATGAGACTGTGAGTGCATTCTGGGAACTGTGGTTCTCGAATCTTCTTCCCTGGATGGGTGCACTAATTTCTGCCAGTAAATCAAAGTCCACAAATAGACCTCAGTCGGCGGTGCTGTCCTCAATCCTATTCTGATGCCCCCACTAACAAGGCACGGTGCATACCACGCCTCGTGGCCCCCTTGGATAACGGGGTGGTGCGAGCTCGGCGGCGGGACGGCCGCCAAATATGAATGCTCCAAAACTGCCCCAGCAGGTAAGCCGCACTCCGACACCAGATGCTCAGTGAAAGCCTTTATTAAGTACAGACAGCATTCCGTCAGCCGATTGAATAAAGCAGCGAAGCCATCAATTGCAGCCTAACACGTTTCAAAGGTATTCCTTCTTCATCAGAGGCATGATGGGATAACGATACGTGCATTTCGGGACACAGTTCTCACGAATTTATATTAGATACCACGCCCACAAAGGGGCTGCTCCAATGAGACTGTGAGTGCATTCTGGGAACTGTGGTTCTCGAATCTTCTTCCCTGGATGGGTGCACTAATTTCTGCCAGTAAATCAAAGTCCACAAATAGACCTCAGTCGGCGGTGCTGTCCTCAATCCTATTCTGATGCCCCCACTAACAAGGCACGGTGCATACCATGCCTCGTGGCCCCCTTGGATAACGGGGTGGTGCGAGCTCGGCGGCGGGACGGCCGCCAAATATGAATGCTCCAAAACTGCCCCAGCAGGTAAGCCGCACTCCGACACCAGATGCTCAGTGAAAGCCTTTATTAAGTACAGACAGCATTCCATCGAGCCTGTTTGTGGGGTCACAGTGATGGATTAAAGACGGATTTCCATGCGGAGGCACATTCAGGGCTTTCAATTTTAACAGTTAAGACAGTGCATCCATTGAGGACAGAAATTGCCGAACACCAGTTCCCATTATGCAGTGGCATAGTTTCATCTGAACCGCCCATCGAAGGGCGTGCCATGAAGCACTATTTGAATTAGGGATGGCGATAGGCACAGCACGCTTCTTTCCGCAGCCTCTGAGGAAGAAGAATGTCTTCGAAACGCGTCAGGCATACGGAATCGCTGTTTTCAATCATCTGCATGTTATATTCCGCCCATACCAAATAAATGCTGTATGCGAGCACTGTGACTCGAGTGCCTCTTACCTTGGGACAACTTGGAGTTGGAATATATATATATATATATATATATATATATGCTAAGGTGTTTTGAAGAATGCGTGGGTGTATGAGTGTCTGAATGGATGATTTAGTGGGTGAGTGACTGACTGTATAAGTGAGTGATTAAACGTGTCTTAATTAATGCATGGGTGAATGACTAATCTGTGTGAATGTCTGTATCAGTCTGTCAGTTGGTGTGTAAGTGGCTGCATGGGTTGGTGAGAAGCTACATGAGTGTCTATATGGGTTAATGATTGGTTGTCTGAGTACCTGTATGGGTGCCTGAGTGTCTGTGTGGGTGGGAGGGTGTGTGACTCCCTGCATGGATGAGTGAGTGGGTGATTCACTGGGTGTATGGGTTCATGAGTGTGTCTGCGAGGGGCTGTATGGGTGAGTGAGTGTGCGTATGGCTGTGTTGGTGAGTGAATGGTATATGTGTAAGTAACTACATATGTGAAAGGAAGTATATGTGAGTGTTGGAGTATATAAGTGACTATATGTGAGAGTGAGTGATTGTGAGAGTGGCTGTATGGATGTGTGTGTGCTTGTGTCAGTGATTGTGTAAGAGAGTAAGTATGTGCTAGTATCTGTATGAATAAGTGAGGTGGTGTGTGTATAACTGTATAGGTGAGTAAATGGCCTTAAAGAAAGACTCTTGCAGAGAGGGTATCCCAGACGACTCATAAGGACAGCATTTAAAAGGGCTCGATACTATAATCGTGAGGCCCTTTTGTCAGGTACGACACGACCCAAACGAGAAAATTTGGTATGTGTGATAAACCATTCTACCCTGAATTTTAGAGTTAAAAAATTTTAGACAAAAATTGGCATATCTTGAACATTCACGAAGAACGAGACATGTTAGAAAAACCGACTGTGGCATATCGCAGGAATGCCAATTTGAAGGACAAGTTGGTGCACACGAGGAACAGACCTATGAAGAACCAGATTCAACAAACTCTTATGGGCCTTCCACCTATCAATGGTAACCATCGGTGTGGTAACTGTGTGGCCTGCGACACAGCATTAGTTACCAGTCAGTGGGCATACAAAGGGAAGAGAGGTACGCTAAGAGATCACACCAATTGTAGAAGTAAAAACATAATATACCTGATTCTCTGCCCTTGTCATTTAGGGTATGTAGGAGAGACGGGCCGTGAGTTCAGAGTCCGCTATTCCGAGCATAAATCGGCTATTAGAACCAAGAAAACTAAATCACCAATGGTCCAACATTGTATAGATCACAACCATAAAGAAAGTGAATTAACTTGGCTTATACTAGAGAAAGTAAAAGTCTATTTAGGGCAGGACCAAACACAGGTGCGCAAGCGCAGGGAATCTTTTTGGATTTTTTCGCTCAATTCAGTAAAGGAGGGATTGAACGAGGAAATCGTTTGGCAGATTACTTAATCTCCTTATCAATTACTGTACCAGTTATGTGTTAGGTGTTCTGATATGTATTTGCCTTTTTTGATTCTGAAACCTTTCTTCTTATTGTAATGCATTTTTGCATGTTGCAATATGGTTCAATCAGGATTAATAAAACATCATAGTTAATACGTTCATACGTATCATTGAGAGGCGTCTCCATATGACGCCAATACATTAGTAGGTCGCGGGCATTTCGCAATTTTCATTCTATTATATTTTGAAAATCATTGTTTCAGCCTTGTCTCAGGCGCACCTATTTTTATTCTCAGGTTTTTCTCGATGTATATGATTTTTTGCAAATTCCAAGATGGCGTTCATGTTTGCCATTAGGTATAGTGGTATTAGGTGACGAATATTTTTACTTTTGCTATCGCGAGATGTCTACACATGACGCAATTACGTTATGACAGTGCGTGTACTCTGCGTCGTGCACTGTGTTTGGTGGAGGTATTCTCGCGCTAGCCTTTACTAACTAGCGCGATATCGTGGGATATTTAAATCGCAAGTTAGTACGATCCCCACCAACCTCAAGGAGAGACGGAAAGCATTATGCCGGAGGATCGTTACTACAGGTGAGAAATACAGAGTGCGGAGGATATCTTAGGACACTTTCTATCTAGGTATTAAGAGAGCCTTAGTTATTAGGCTGCTCGTGTTTTATACTAATAGTAACGGACAGTAATAGTGATCCGCTTTTATTAGGATCCAATACTTCAGTTCCATGTATTTTGTCTGTTGCAGAACATTTTTATCATACTAATACTTTACGAAGAACGGACTAGGATCTCCGATCCGGGTTTCCTCGCAAGCCTCTCTATTTTACTTGAGATTTGTGATTGGAGGGACAACGCTTCTATACCCTTTTTGGTAAAATACGTTTGGAATTACTTCCACCAAAAAAACATTATCTTATAGGTTGACGTACATTGAAATATTAATTCCACACCTTGATCCCCTTTTCTTAGTATCATCGTAGTCTGCTGGCAATAAATAAGTGAAGAGGT
The DNA here is from genome assembly GCA_963921515.1 of Calotriton arnoldi. Taxonomy (NCBI): domain Eukaryota; kingdom Metazoa; phylum Chordata; class Amphibia; order Caudata; family Salamandridae; genus Calotriton; species Calotriton arnoldi. Next base: position 86,703 of record CAWUFW010011475.1, read on the forward strand.
TTTGCCTTTATTATGACCACATCTAACAGGGTTGGAAGATGGACATAGCTAACACGTTCAACTCGGTAAAGAAATACCCGCATTCAATACAGTTTAATAGATAGAGGGGTTGACTATTGAACTGATAGTGTGCCATCTGTTTTGTTTCCATTCTTGATATAACAGTACAAAGACACACGTGACGCTAATTCCAAAGGCGTACACTCCGGCTGGAGTGTAGTACTATAGTACCACAAGACAGAGTTTTAGTAATTACAGGTATTTAAATACACCATGTTAACTACATGAAGGAGAGCATACTAATATTATTTTTAGTCTGTACATCAGTTCTCATCTTTTTAACCTGCACAAACTAGTTTTCATTCTCTTTTTTTCTATTTTTCATACCGATTGTTGGGACATGCACATGGTGCCGAAAATAGGAAAGTAATATTGGTGATGGTATCACATCGGTAAAAGGGTGCAAAGTATTCTTTTATAAATGGTAGTTTATCTGAGCAATTTAAGAGAGCTCTAGGGTCATTTTAAGTAATATATCCTTCTTTCTCCACTGGTATCGTGTTTTTAGATTCCCCATTTGGCCACCCATTTGAACAAATGAAATTTAAAGGTCCTGATGAAGATGGAGTTAAATTGTTAAAATCCATCGAAACGTACGTCGACAGTGTGAGGCCCCAATCACCAGCATTATATTAGAGGGTTGATGTCTTCACCCCATACACGTTTTTACATCTGTGTTTGCTGGGTTGTATTGGGGAGGGTATGTTTGTGAGTAGTATGTGTCAGTGATATGATTGTTGGTTGTATATATGAGGTGTATATCTGGGGTCATGTTTTTTGATAATTTAATTTAAGTTTTTTGCAGTTGTTTTAATTGTAAATAGTGCTATATATATCGTATTTTTGCATTTTTGTATCAAATGACTGTGATCAAAAAAGAAGAATAATGGATATACAGTGTTACAGTGTAAATTATGAATTTGATATTTGTGTTTTTGTATGAGATGAATAATAAAATGATGGAAAAATAATAAACAGATTTTGAAGTGGAGAATTGTTAAGGATTGATTAATGACCCGCATGAAAGCTACAGGTTAGCTAATAATAAAGAAATTTAGGTCACGTGGGAGTTTTTTTGCTATATGTGTAAGTAACTACATATGTGAAAGGAAGTATATGTGAGTGTTGGAGTATATAAGGACTATATGTGAGAGTGAGTGATTGTGAGAGTGGCTGTATGGATGTGTGTGTGCTTGTGTCAGTGATTATGTAAGAGAGTAAGTATGTGCTAGTATCTGTATGAATAAGTGAGGTGGTGTGTGTATAACTGTATAGGTGAGTAAATGGCAGTGTGATTGATTCTTTGGGTGACTGACTAGGTGTGTGAGTTACTCTATGGGTGAGTGGCGGTGTGTGAGTGTCTGTATGGGTATATGAGTGTATATATCAGTGACTATATTGATGAGTGACTGTATGGGTGAGTGAGTGGATGTGTGTGTAGAGCTATGAATCAGTGAGTGGGTATGTACTAACTGGTATTGGTGTGTCTATGGTTTCGAGAATGGTAGTCTATATTTTAGAGTGGGTGTATGAAAGGTTATATTAGGGCGTGAGGAGGTGCATTAGATATTAAGTGGATGATGTCATCAGTGATGTCATTTGAGATGTCATCAGTGATGTCATGCATGATGTCACTGACAATGTCATGAGTGATGTAATATGTGACGTCATCAGCAGTGCATTGCGGGGGTCGAGTTATAGTTAGCTCAGCTAACTATAACGGCTGAATTTCTCTGGTTTTGTATGAGTGAAATGTCAGCCTAACTATAACGTCCCTGAAACCTGTGGTATTTTCAGTGAATATCTAAGGTTTTTTAAATGCTAATACTAACGATACCGTCCTTAAAACTGTGTTTTTTTCAGTTAACTTCTAAGGATTTTTAAATGCTAATTTTTAACTATACCTACATAGATAGTAAATGTGCAGAAAGAGGAAGAAAGGTGCAGAAAGAAGCAAGAGAAGTGCAGAAAGAGGCAAGAGAGGTGCAGAAAGAAGAAGAAAGGTGCAGAAAGAAGCAAGAGAAATGCAGAAAGAAGCAACAGAAGTCCAGAAAGAGGAAGAAAGGTGCAGAAAGAAGCAAGAGAAGTGCAGAAAGAACCAACAGAGGTGCAGAAAGAGGCCTACTTCGACTGTACCTTTCCACAGACTCATACAAAGTAGCCTAATCACTAATCCTTCTTCCAAGATGTCGTAAACCTCACTTTTCTCTTGAAGGTTCACTATTCATCGACTGCTGAGAATGTTACGCCTACCAAATATAAAACAGCAACCCTAAACATATCACTTTTGTAAGTCTCACCAAGTTTGTGAAGGTATGCATGTGTGTGCCTGTGCTTTTACCTAGTGACATGTTACATAAAAATAAACATACAAATACTTGAATACCCGTGTTTCAAACAGCAAACTCTGTAAATTTGTATACAAGAAGGTGTATGTAGTTCTTTCTGCTCATAATATAGGGCCATGTACAGGTTCTCACTTAGACCCTCATTGAGGCAATACTGGTTTTAAATGCTCGGTGTGTAACTTCTCCTTAACCGCCATTTGTATTGTATGTCCCTCACTGTCATTAACTCAGTAAAATCACCCCTAAAACAAACAAAAACTAGTTGCAGCTGCACACTTATTAATGCTAGATCGCTAGTTAAGCAGGCACTAGTATTCGCAGAGTTTATGGAAAACCAGAACATTGACATAGCCTTTATCACTGAAACCTGAGCAGATTCTACATCTGACCCGGATCTATTATCAGCACTGCCTGCAGGCTTTAGGATATTTAGACATGACCGCCCTCAAAAAAAGGGCAGAGGCCTTGCTATTATACTCAGAGAACCTTTTAAACCCATTTTTACCACTCTTTCTAATGTGCCACTCTGCGAAGTGATACATTTTAAAATTGAAGTAAACAACCACCAGTCTTTTAATGGACTTCATATTTACCGTCCGCCCGGTTCCAGAACAGCTTTTATCCAATCCATTGGCAATCTCATAGAATATAAAGTAGATGGTGCTGATTTTACCATTCTAGGTGATTTTAATTTCCATATGGAAAATTCTCTTGATCCAGATTCCAGGAATTTACTAGATCACATGGCTGGGGCAGGTTTAACACAAATTGTTCAGGGATCCTCATACAAAGCAGGTCATCTTCTAGACGGCATTTTTATGGCTAACTCTCAGCTCCACTGGATATTTTCTTTCCCCCTGCTATGGTCAGACCACAACGCAATCATGTTTGACATAAATGGGCTACCAAAGGCAGGAACAAGTCGCCCGCACATTGGGAATTCTACAAGGCGCCCGTGGAGTGTCATTGATGCTAGGCAGCTAAACGCATCCCTTATTCAGTCCACCCCACTGGTCTGCCCCGATTCAAATACAGCGGCTCGCAACTACCATCAATGACTGGATGCATCACTAACTCAGCTAGCCCCTGTAAAAAAATCATACAGACATAAGTCTAATCCTTCTGAACCTTGGTTCAACAACGATCTCAGACGGATAAAACAGGAATGTAGGAGAGCAGAATGTAGATGGAGACTTGATTACAAATCAGTTGATAAAGAGTTCTATAATACTAAGCTGCAGACTTACAAAAAGATGATACTAAGAGCAAAAAAGATCTACTTTGCAGAAAAAATAGAGGGAGCCACAAACTTCTCTAAAGAACTGTGTGCAATAGTCAAAAAACTCCCTGATTCTAAGAATCTAAACATAACCCAACAATTCTGCAATAAGTTAGCACTTCACTTTCAAGATTAAGTTAAATCCATTTATGATTCCTTCTTAGATACTAGTCAAACTGATGATCTAAATACCATGTCCCCAATGGGCGTTCATAACTTCAACACACTTTCCCACTTTGGGCCTTTGGCAACGGATCAGACGCTAAGGACACTAATGCTGATTAAATAAGGCTCTACTCATGACCCTTGTCCAGCCAGAATTATTCACTTGGTCCCTGAGGTGACTGCTACTCACCTCACAGCCATATTTAACAATCTATTTAAAGCAGGATATTATCCTAAAGTTTGGAAGGTAGGCTCCACCCTGCCATTATTAAAAAAGACCAACTTAGACATGGGTGACCCCAACAATTATCGACCAATTACTCAACTTCCATTCCCCACCAAACTGGTCAAAAAAATCGTCAACAATGGACTGTGCACCTTCCTAGATAAAACAAATTTTCTGGACTCTACACAGTTCGGTTTCCGTAGTCACCATAGTACTGAGCTAGCATTGATCACAGCTACGGAAGAAATCAGGCAGACAATAGACAACTGAGGTAATGCGGCTTTGATCCTTTTAGATCTTTCAGCCGCATTTGATACAGTTAACCACGCTCTCCTAATTGATCGCCTTGATTCAATTGGGATCAAAGGCAACGCACTGAAGTCTATTTCTTCATTCTTGGCTGACCACATTCAGACAGTCTCCCTTGGGGAATTCTTCTCACCAGCCTTTTCATTGCCTTGTGGGGTTCCCCAGGGCTCATCTCTGAGCCCCACCTTGTTCAATCTTTATGTCACCCCACTTGCAGTCCTAATTAGATCATTTGGATTGTCCTTAGTCTCCTACGTGGATGATACACAGATTGCTGTATCCGTTACTGATAACCCTGGAGCCACGGCAGCTCAGTTCCACAACTGCATGCTTCACATTGGGAAATGGATGAGCAGCAATTGTCTTAGACTAAATTCCTCAAAAATGGAGGTCGTGCTGCTTGGCAACAATCCTTCTTTTTGGTCTAACAACTGGTGGCCCCAAGAACTAGGGACTTTGTCTACCCCTAGTGACAAGGTAAAAAACCTTAGGGTGATTATTGACACCAATTTGTCCTTTGAAGGACAAATAAATCCCATCACCTCCTCAGGTTTTTTCCTCGTGAAAACTCTAAGAAAAGTGTTGCCTTATATTCATTCAAGCCTGCAGAAGAGGGTAGTAACAATTCTCATCTCTTCCAAAATAGATTATGGCAACGCAATCTTATTCAATAGCCAAAAGGGTTTTATTCACAAACTACAAACACTACAAAATGCCGCAACTCGATTACTATTGGGCATTCCGAAACATAAATCAGCCTCTCAAGCATTGATCCAATTACACTGGCTCCCCGTAGATAAACGCATTCAGTTCAAGGCACTTTGCATTGCTTTCAGGGCTCAACAAGCTGTCGGCCCGGGCTACTTGATACAACGCTTTCAACGTTATACTCCGACACACCCTTACGCTCATCTTCAAGCGGCAATCTCATAGTCCCCAGATTTAAAAAAGCCAACTGGGGAGGGAGAGGCTTCATTGTATGCACTTCAAGGCTATGGAACTCTCTTCCAATAGAACTTAAATTCAAAACAAACCTGCTGGATTTCAGGAAACTTCTGAAAACCTGGCTTTTCAGTATATAATTTTGGTTTCTCGGGATCTTCCTTGCTTTAGTATCTGCTCAGCCCCTAGATACCCCCGGGTGATTCGTTGCGCTCTATACATCTTATTTTCATTTTTCATTTCATTTATGGACAGTGATATTAGAACACGAGCCAGGAGTGGACAGTAACCTTTTTGCGAATTTATATTCTATGACTTGAAGAGACTCGACTTGTGCTGTGCCCCAGATTGCTGCACCATAAGTAGCTATGGATAATGTTTTTGTTAAGTAAATCTTCAACATTTCATGAATTGGTTTATTTCCTAAATTCTTAGCAAACTTCCAGATGGCAGCTATGCTTTTAGACATATGATTCGCCCTATTTCTCACCATCTCAAACCAATTTAATTTAGCATCAAAGAGAACCCCCAAGTACATAACATTTTCTACTCTTTCCAGCTTTCTACCATCTATTTGGAGCCTCACTGTTTTTTTCTTGTCTCTACCCACAGCCATCACCAAGGTCTTTGATTCATTAACATATAGGCCTAGGTCCGCCATATAAGCAGAGTATGTCCCTATGGAAAGTTGTAAGGTCATTGGGGTTCTGGACAGTAAAACCATGTCATCTGCATATAGCATGATGGGCAGAGGTAATGAAGCTGCAACCGGAACGTCCTTACATTTTTCACTCAACGCCTCATTTAACTTATTAGTATATAATGAGAAAAGAAATGGAGCAAGGACGTAACCCTGTCTAACACCCTTTTCAATATTAAAGGGTTTAGAACATTCCCCTTGTTTCCCATAGTGGATTACTGCCCCTGCTTCTATGTAAAGCTCTTATAGATAGAATTATGGAAGAATCCACACCCATTATTTCCATAATGGCCCACAGTTTACTGTGGGACACGCAATAGAAGGCTGCCGATAAATCCATGAAGGCCATGTAAAACTGGCCTTTCTTTGCAATGGCATATTTTTAGCTGTGACTAAGGCTAGATTGAGACACTGGTCTATTGACCCCCTCCCCTTCCTGAAGCCATATTGTGCCTCCGTAAGGATATTATTCTCTGTCACTCAATCCTCCAGCCTATGAAGTAATAGTCTGCCCATTAGTTTATTAGTTTAGCTGTACTATCTAATAGGGCGACTGGGCTGTAGTTTTCAGGGTTTGAGCCATCCCTCTTCTTATAAATCTGGATTATCATGGATTGCCTCCAGGATGACAAGGGGCCTACTTTGGTTATTGCGTTGAAAGCTAAGGTCAAGAGTGGGGCCTGCAATGGTTTATTTGCAAGAAAAATGTCCAGTGGGGCTCCATCTGGGCCAGCAGCTTCAGGGCAGATGATTGAGACAGAGCAAGGTCTATTTCTTCGATGGAAAACTCCAGTGCTACAGTGTCGCAAGAATGTGTCTCTAAGGCCTCCACGTTAGTAACTGCTTGGTTTTGGTATATATTCTGGAAGTGACTTAGCCATGTGTCCTCATCTATGTGAAGGTCCAATGATGGCCCTCTCTCCCCCTGTAGGAAGGGAGAGTTAACCACTTTCCAGAAAGCCTTGCTGTCCTTATTTGTTGAGGCTTGTCTCAGGTTCCCCCAAGCTTCCACACTTAACTGCCTTTTCCTCTCTTCCGTAGCAGTTTTATATATAACCCTAAGATTTCCAATGAGGTCTTTGTTTCTGGGTTGCGTTTTTAGTGCTTTGCGGAGGTTAACCGAGGCTTGAGAGCAATTCTTCTCAAACCATCGAGTAGGAGGGGGATTACTCCATGATACTGGGGGCTACCACTACTTGGTTTTCATTAGGTTGTGGATCTAAGCATAAGCAGAACTCCTGGTAAGTTGTGGACACAATTTCAGAGAGTAAACTATTTGGCTCAACTTTCTCCCATTTTAAAATGTAACCATTTTTTCTAGCTGGGTTTGGTTTGGGGGCATATTTAACGCCAGATTTTTTTAAGGGTACACCATTGGAAAGTATATTGGATTATAGCATGATCACTAAATTCTGTCATCTTCACCTCAAACTTCTTGTGACTACTACTGGAATTGACGGGAACGATTATATAATCGATAGTCAACGAGGATCCTGTGTGATGAAAAGTTGGATCCATTAGACCCGTGGAGGTGTGTATTGAATTGACGATTTCTAGCTCCCACGTCATCAATAGGCTATTTAGGGTGTTTCCATAACTTTGGTGGTTAAAATGGCTGATCTGATTCTCATTATGGTCAGTTACCCGACATATGCAGGGGTCAGTTCGCATACAGCTATGTGTGTTAAAATTGCCAACCCAGACAATATGTAGAGGTCTAGGGAGGTGAGAGAACAGCTCCTCCATGGTTCTCCCCAGCTCTTCTAGCACCACAGTCGGGTTAACAAAATTGTTATTATAAAAATGTATTAACATTAGGTCTACCACCTTTCGTCCATTTGCCACTAAGATAAGAAAGTGGGGCGAATTATTCAGGAAGGAGACCTTATCAAATATAATAGTATTAGCTAAGGGTGTGACCAAACCTCCTTTTGATCTGCCCAATTTTGAAGGAATTGCTGGGGTGAAGAAAGAACAATAGCCATTCACATGAATAGGATCCACCTCCCATGTTTCCTGGAAGCTAAGGAATTCAGAATTTCGCAGCTCACTTTGCCATTCCAAACTATATTTTTTATTATTATAGCCTGCTATGTTCCATGAAAGGAGTGTATAATCTACTTGATCCGTCAAGGGTAAGCTTACCCCTCGGTGAATAGTAGATAGTTCGCATAGCAGGTTATCTATACCTTGGACTATAGGTTTTGGCACATGTATCCCATCTGAATTATTTACTACGTTATATAGTGCGTTATAGCCTCTACTCTCCAAGACATTAGAAGGATGCAGTGGGCTAAGAAAAGGAGTCAGTCAATCGCAGCTATCCATGTTCTCCAATCGGGTGAACCTATTTGAAGTGGATATACCAAAGTTAGCACCCAGATGGAAGAATTAAGGGGCCTATTAGGATGGCGGGCGGACTTTTGTCCGCCCACCATCCCTGCAGAGCTGGGACCGTCCGCCATAGGTGCGCCGGTCCCGCCCGCCGTATTAGGATGCGCCCGCCACACTGGCGGGCGCATCCCGGTAGTTTAACATTGCGGACGGTGCTGCTGGCTGCAGCAGCGTGCGCAATGTTAAAAACCCATGTTCTGCATTGCGATGCACAACGTGGCTGGCACCGCGCGGTGCCTGCCACCTTGGGCATTACAATGTCGGGGGTACCATAGGTACCCCCCAAGTGCAGCACCCAACCCCCACAGGGGCCCGCAACAGGCCCCCAAAGTGAATTTCCGTATGCCTTTCCATGGCGGAGTCTCCGCCATAGAAAGCCATTTTTCCGCTGTCATGGTAATATGGATGGCGGTGCCTACAAGGCACCGCCACCATATTGTTGTCTTTTTCCGCCCAGCCGGCAATCGTGACGATTGCCGACCGGCGGAATAACGGCAGACGGACTTTCCATCCGCCGCAGTACCCCCCACCATAGTAATATGGCGAGGGGTGAATTGTGCTGTGATGGCGGGTGGATCGCCACCGCCGGCCGGGTGGTAGCGATCCACCCGCCATCATTATAGGCCCCTAAATTTCTATTTTCAAAAGTTCCCAGCCCTTGTGTGTTAGGTCTACGCATAGGAGGTGGCTTATAGAAAAAACCCAATGGGACGGTGTATATCTGGGTCTACAACAAGGGTGCTACTGATAGTTGCCCTAGCAGATCCTCTACCAACCATCGATTGTCAAAATTAAGTACGATACAATCGTTTTCAATCTGCTTTAAGGAGGAGCCTACCCAGGGGTCCGTCTGGCCATAATCAAATGATCTTGTATGAGATGACCTATGCTGGCAGCTTTCGTTAGCCAGTGCCAAGCTTTGGCCATTAGTTGGACCGTTGATTCATTTTGATTTGCTCTTAGTGGTGGGACCTTTATCAATATTATGAAGAACTGGCATGCTGCTGGTGGTAAGCTCAAGTATTGGTGTTTGTTTCCCTTCACAGGAGTAAGTGATTGTGAGTGGTGTGTACTATTCTTCGGTGAGCCTTGCTCACAAACTACATTGTCTGCATGCCCCACCCACTGCATTCTATGAATTGTGCTAAAATCTGGGGGGCCTAGAGTCGCCTTGGCTGAGTTCACTATGTTTGGAGCCCCTGGTCTAGGCAAGTCCACAGCAATACTTCTGCGAAAACCTTGGCACATGTTTTGTTTGCCATCATTCAGTATGGAGGTTATATTATCTATAACTTGACTGTTACCATCAGAGCCCCCCTCTTTCTGTGGCAATAATTTACTAGCTGCCAACTCTTTAACTGCAAGGTCAATAGCGTCTAAGCGAGAAAAATAGGTTGCAGTAGCAGTGTTAAATTATCACGTAGTTCGGACCAATTCAAAGTCAACATTGCAGTGTCCTGAGGGAGAACCTGGCTGTTCAATGTACCCTGGGTTGAATTAACCTTTCTAGGTCTTTTAACGATGTTAGAAGGTTGGGGTTTACAAGAACCTCTTTTCCTTTTGCCAGTAGGATCAATGGCGGGAATGGCTGGCAAGGATGACTGACCCGGGGAAGAAGCTTTACGAGCGCTGACCTGTGCAGTTAATGGAAGTTTGACTTCCGGGCCGGAGGGCTGTAGGGGCCCGTTCTCACTCCCCATAGGCCCCATAAAAAGCCTCCTTTACGTAAGGGCGATCTCTTTTTCTAAAACGATGGTGGCCTTAGTCAAAAAAGTGTCTAAAGAAGTAATGGTTACCTCCTCCGTAGCTGCATGGGTCACCTTTTTCTTGCCCATTCTGCTCCAGTTATTCGAATTATCGCTGTTAGAGGGGAGGCCCAGCCCAGTCTCCTCTGGGCTCCGATGGGCATGGATGGGCCTGCCCTTGGCCCTGGCTTTGCCCGGGCATGCAGCCGGGGCACGTCCCCTGGCACGTTCTGCGCCACCGGAGTGTGGTGCGCTTTTATGTGCGAATGTCAGGAGCAGAGGCAGGGGGTATCCTGGCGCTGAGTAGATGTGTGTGCCTATCCTACCTGTGGTAGGCTGGTTAATAAAAAAGCCAGATCCTCAGCTTCTTGTCGAATTTAAGAAGAGAAGGGGGGCTACGGTGTGGAGAGGGAGGTTTAGGAGCAATGTAACAGAACGCTCATCCTTCTGATCTGGCTCTGTGTATGGGAGGGATGTTGACAAGTAGGAGTCCTATGGTGGGGAGGTGTCTGGATGGTTGGTGGAAGGAGATGTGACTGTTCAGGTAAGTAGGACCTGAGTTGTGGACTGACTTGATTGTGTGTGTGAGGAGTTTGAATTGAGTGCGTTTGTGTGTTGCAAGCCAGGGTAGTTCCTTGAGGTGTGGTGTAATGTTCTGTGTGGGAGGTTGTCTGTAGTCTTCTAGTGAGTTGCTTGATGATCCCGGTGTAGAGAGTGCTCCCATAGTCCACCTTGCTGATGACTATGGTGTGAGTTACAGTTTTTCTTTTGTTGCTTGGGAGCCATTTGAAGATCTTCCTCAGCATCTTCAGCATGTGGAAGCAGGATGCAGTAACACCGTTGACTTCTGCAGTCATGTCTAGTTTGCTGTTGATGATTATTCTGAGATTACTGGTGTGGGTTCTGGGTGTGGGTGTGGTTCTGAGTCCGGCCGGCTACCAGTTGGAGTCCCATGGTAATGTGTTCTTGTCAAAGATCACTACTTCGGTCTTTTCCCGTGTTGAGCTTGAGACAGTTGGCTTTCATCCAGTTAGCACTTCGGTCATGCCGAGGCTGTACTTGTTTATTGTGTTGGGGATCCTGTCTGAGAGGGAGAGTATAAGTTGCATGTTGTCTACATAGGAGAGGATGTTGATGTTGTGTGCATGGATGACACTGGCCAGAGGGATCATGTATTCATTGAAGAGGGGGAGGCTGAGCGATGAACCTTGCGAGACTCTGCAGATGAGTTTGCAGGCTTCTGAGGAGTAAGGTGCCAGGCTGACAGCTTGTGTTCTATTTGTTAAGAAGGAGCAGATCCAGCAGAGAGTGGGTCCCTGGATGCCAATCTCGTGTAGGCGCCTGTGAGACTGTGTCAAATGGTGCAGAGAGGTCCAGGCGAATGAGGGCTGCTGTGCCTCCTCTGTCAAGAATCATGCAGATGTCATCTGTAGCAGCAAGGAGTGCTGTTTTTGTACTGTGGTTGGGCCTGAAACCAGACTGCGTGGCATCGAGGAGCTGGTGGTTGCTAAGGTGGTCAGTAAGTGTCAGTTGATTAGTTTCTATAAGACCTTTGTTGGGTATGGCAGGAGGGAGGGGCATAGCCATAAGCTTACTATTGCCCCTTCCGCACTGTACCACGTCAACGCCACAATCTCCATCTACTCAACGGCACTGTAACCATTCAATCCTCGGAACATAACCTGGGACTCTTCTGCAGTCTATTCTCCTATCTCAAGCACAAGCTTGAAGCGACCACCCCCCTTCCTACCCACTTCTCTGCCCCCTCAGCCTCCCTCCTTAGATAACCCCCTCTCCTCTACTACTCCTCCAGCCCACCATCCCTTCCACTCCCTCACCTCTCCCCAGTTGGTCACCCACCTGTCCACGGATATCCCAGTTGCACTGCGCACCACCCCCACTGCTGAGATCTCCTATTTCCTCCGTCACTAACTACAGGATTTCACCACCATGGACACTCCCTACTCCAACCCTCCTCTACACCAGTCTGACTGACATCTTTACTCCCTACTCCATCATAGTCCCCCCGTATCCACACTCCCAGCAATAGGCCTCACTCACCCTCCACCTCCTTTTACCCAATCACCACCAAGGCTCAGTTGGTTAGCCTCACAGACGCCAGCCATCCTACTCGCTCGGGGACTCCCCCCTCACTCCAACACTCCTCTCAAATGGAAACCTCTTAGCTATACGTCCTATGACTCTACACTCTACACTTTAAATTCTAAACTGCATCTGATCTGAACTGACATTCTCCAACTATTTCATATCACCTCCTACCTCGAACACAAATGACCACCCCACCTAACCCACAACCTATCTAATAACACCTCCACTGTCCCCAACCACTACTCAGACTGCACCCCTGCCTACTCTGGGAGCTCTGTTTTCCGGTAAGACCACTCCCTTCCACAATCATTCCTCTTGACCTAATAGGCTAGTCAGACAGCTATCAAATGATAACTTACGCCACCTCCTAAACTCCTATAACGCTTCCCCTACCGATCTCTCCCGTCCCTCCTCCACAATTGAGAGTATCATCTCTTGTCCCCCCGCCTCCAAAATTGAGACTATCCTCTCTCACCCCCCCAGGTCATCCCATCCTAACACTAGGTCTATAAACTAATCAAACCTCACCCAGCTCTCCTCCCTCACATGTCCTCTAATATGGCCTCTTCTAACTCACCCCTGAAATGTGCACTACTAAACTGCTGTTCAGCTGTGAAACACACAGCTGATATAGCTGCTCTTCCCTCAACCAGGACCTTGACATCCTCATGCCCACTGAATCCTGGTTAAATGATTCCTCCAACCACTCCTTGGACATCTTGGTCCCTCCCAGGTATGGCATCATTAGGTTAAACTGCCCAAGATGCACTGGGGGCAGCTTAGGGGCCGATTCCGATTCGGGCCGGAAAACGTACCGACCGACTTGGTACGGGAATTTAGTCCGACCGACACGTACCGGCGCTGCCCGATCCGCCTAGTACAATGCAATGCATGTGAATCATGACCGACTCGTACGGAACACAAGCCGAACGACCGAACCGCACGGAAACCAGCTATCCGGCCGGAAAACCACGCGAATCGAACCGACCGACACGCACCAGGAATGAACCCGACAGAAACGTGCCCGCTAACTCCGACCCGCGCAGTACGATGCAATGCGTGGAAAACCATACCGAGTCGCACGGAGCCCAAGCCGTACGACCGACACGCATACAAAACCGAGCCGAAGCAACCCAATACTCCGCGACCGACGCGTACGCCGCACATAAAACACAGCAGAAACACAGCTTGAAAGACTCGGAGAAGCTCGCACGAGTCAACTGTAGCGTCCTATTCGGTCAGAAGAACGTCTCCTACATGCCCCAAAACTACAAAGGAAAAAATACAAAAAAAAGGGCCAAACAAGCAATGACAAAGTCAATAAATACTGGGGGGGGGGGAAATGGAACAAAAACACACCCACAACTCCACCCATATAAAGGCCACAAATCCCTACCATGATCCTTTGCAAATTCAACTGACCTGCCAGCACAGAACACCATCAGACAGCAACCACAGACACACCCACAACTCATCCATCACACAAGCCACACACCATTAGCACCTCCCTAATAGCACCCTCACATACACCCAGCAAAACTGACACTCACCTACCCTCACTTGCACACTCACACACACCAATCCCCACCACCACCCATCACCAAGCCCCCAAAGAAGAATCCAAAGTTCCTAGACAGTGAATTGGAAGTGCTGGTAGATGAAATCCTCAGGGTAGAGCCACACTTGTTTGGTACACTGGTCCAACAGACCCCCATGTCGCAGAAAACCAAGATGTGGGAGAGGATCGTCGACAGGGTGAACGCACAATCACCATGTTTGCGCACAAAGGAAGACATCCAGAACAGGTGGTATGATGTGCGCAGGAGGGTCAAGGCCCTACTCAAGAAGGATTACACCTTGACCCATCGCAGTGGCCCTCCTGCCAAACCAGTATACCTCAGGCCCTGGGAGGAGAAGGTGCGGGCCATCCTACCACCAGAGAGCGTACATGGACTATCAAACATCCCAGAGCCTGGTGAGTACACAACCAATATACCCAATATCGTGTGACAATACACACACATCACTGTCAAGGGGATAGTCAAACCATGCACCGTTAGCAAAGCCACAATAACCAAAACCTAATCATCCCAAGATGTGTATGTTAGTTAGACAAACACAATACCTGCCATCCCATAGTGATATGTAACTGTGTCATGACATGTACAAACCCAACAACAAATAGAGCAAGGCAGCAGCACAAATCTAACCAACAAACACTGTCAGACATTTTGCCACCACTAGAACACCACCTCACAGGGAAGCTCACTGAAGGAAGGAATTCTGTGTATGCTGGTGAAGTCAGTGTAGCCAATAGCATAATGGGAGTTGTAGTCACAGATATCGCTCACCCTCACAATTGGCCCATCAACACCACTCTGAACCATGCTCACATCACAGGGAGTGGAAAAGAACTGACAAGATGGCTGGGTACTGCTGTGGGGAGCACAAGGCCCTGCTGGGAACTGTGCACCAACCAACAGCAGGACACCACTGACTGACATCCTGAAAGACAACTTGCACTCCCTGCAATGGAAGCACGTTCCATGGTGGGATATCTGGCTGGGTGGGAAGGAGGACTGACAGCACTGACCATAGTCACCAGCAGCTGTTCTCACACACACCCTTAACACAAACTCCACACAACTCACCTGGGAGAATGCATTGCCTCACACTCTAATTAAATATCCCACAAAGAACCACCACCCTGGGTTATGCTGTGTGAAGCACAGGGACACTTCTGGGACTTGTAGCCAAACTAATGCCAGGACAACACTGTCAGCCATCCTGTCAGCACAGGCATACTACCCCACAGGGAAGCAGAGTCAAAAGGAAGGAAGTATGGGCATGCTGGGAAGGGGGTGTAGGCAATAGCATGATGGGAGTGGTAGTCACAGCTCAACATCCCCCACCCACATGGCCCAGCAAGCTCACACTGAAGCATGCACACCTCACAGGGAGTGAAAAGCCACTTCAAAGATGTCTGACACTGGTGCTCTGTTGTGGGGAGCACAAGGCCCTGCTGGGAACTGGGCACCAACAAACAACAGGACACCACTGACAGCCATCTTGCCATTGCTGTCACACTCACACACAGTGAAGTCGACTCAAAAGGAAGGAATTATGGGCATGCTGGGAAGGGGGGTGTAGGCAATAGCATGATGGGAGTGGTAGTCACAGCTCAACATCCCCCAACCACATGGCCCAGCAAGCTCACACTGAAGCATGCACACCTCACAGGGAGTGAAAAGCCACTTCAAAGATGTCTGACACTGGTGCTCTGTTGTGGGAGCACAAGGCCCTGCTGGGAACTGGGCACCAACAAACAACAGGACACCACTGACAGCTATCTTGCCATTGCTGTCACACTCACACACAGTGAAGTCGACTCAAAAGGAAGGAAGTATGGGCATGCTGGGAAGGGGGTGTAGGCAATAGCATGATGGGAGTGGTAGTCACAGCTCAACATCCCTCACCCACATGGCCCAGCAAGCTCACACTGAAGCATGCACACCTCACAGGGAGTGAAAAGCCACTTCAAAGATGTCTGACACTGGTGCTCTGTTGTGGGGAGCACAAGGCCCTGCTGGGAACTGGGCACCAACAAACAACAGGACACCACTGACAGCCATCTTGCCATTGCTGTCACACTCACACACAGTGAAATCGACTCAAAAGGAAGGAAGTATGGGCATGCTGGGAAGGGGGGTGTAGGCAATAGCATGATGGGAGTGGTAGTCACAGCTCAACATCCCCCACCCACATGGCCCAGCAAGCTCACACTGAAGCATGCACACCTCACAGGGAGTGAAAAGCCACTTCAAAGATGTCTGACAATGGTGCTCTGTTGTGGGGAGCACAAGGCCCTGCTGGGAACTGGGCACCAACCAACAGCAGGACACCACTGACTGACATCCTGAGAGTCAACCTGCACCCACTGCAAGGGTGGCATGCTTCATGGTGGGATAACTGGACTGGAGGGAGAAGGAGGTCCGGATGTCAACCAAATACCACCAATGCTGGCCATGCACACACCTCAACATTCACATTGAAATGCTTCATGTTGGCAGGACAATGTGCTACACCAATATCAACCTCTGACTGTGACAACTTAGGACAATGCAATGTAGAGGCCCGCATCCAGAGATACAGTCACAACTGTCAGGTGTTTGAACCATTGATGCCTGTAGAAACATAACATACATTGTGTGTCTCTTCCAAAAACAGGTGATGATGGGGACACAGCAGCAGACGATGAGGAGTCCCTGTCCCAGGCTCCGGGGGACCCTGAGCTCTCTGGTGTGGAACAGCCTCTGCCCTCCTCGGATGGCGAAGACCTACCTGGCCCCTCCGGTGTGAGTCATCATGCAGCACCAGCAGGACCACCATCTTCACCCCCTGCACCCACTCCTCCAACAACTGCCAACAGACAGACCACCCCCGCCGACACGGACAGACCAAGGACCACCAATGACAACAGCACAGGGACCCCGGCCCACCATGAAGCAACGGACAACAACCCCAGTACCAACCCCCAAGGGGGCCTAGGGTCACCTGTACGTGCCACCGCAGGTCCCGCACGTGTGGCCAGGGGTGGTGGGAGGGGTGGTAGGCAGAGGTCGCTGTTTGCAGAGGGGTCTGGACTGCATGATGACCCACAACTGGTAAGCATTGCTGATGCATACCAGAATAGCACCGGAGAGGTCAGCCAGGTAGTGGGGAACCTCAAGGACATTCAACAGCAGCAGGCTGCCCATCATGCCCGCATGGACTCCCACATGTCCCGTGTGGAGACACACATGTCTCGCATGGAGTCCAAGTGGGACACATTGGAAGAACTGACAGCGGTGCAGAGGGACATATTGACATGCCTCCGCCAGATTAGCACCAACATGGCCACACCTCCCTGTGTGCCCACAACATCTGGTGCCGCAACAACTGCAATTGCCACAGGGAGGGAGGATGACTCTGGTGGAGAGTCCTCTGCACCGCAGCGGCCTGCACGTGAGGGTCCCCCAGAAAGAAGAGGGGCCGTCCGAGGAAGGACAACTGAGAGGCCGATGGCCATGTACATCCCCCAGGAACCCAACACCTGTTCTGGAAATTCTCCTTTGTGTGCAAACTGTTCACCCTGTCAAATGCAACACAACTCTCCCACATGACATGGGGAGTTTAAGTTGGACTAATGCATCAGATGACTGTGGACTTTACTCAGGACATTTCTGCTACCAACTCTTCCAACTCATCTGGGAACTTTGGATTCCAATCCCAATGTACAGCACCCACCATCCTGTGCACTATCCTCACACATGTATGTAAATAAACTCACTAATACACCATACTTGCCTCTGTTGTGATTCCAACGTTGTTTTTGTCATGGAGATGATGATCTGCTAAATGACACTGTGCATGCTAACTGCTACAGCAAGTTCAACACCGTCATGTGAGTCATGGAGACGTGACACATATGAGGGAGACACACCACTAGGGCAACACAACACATACACACCAGGGCCATCTGACTCATCGCCTACACTGATGTTGCCAGGAAATACAGTGGAATGCACAGACACCACACCTATTCACAGTCTGTGTTAACTAGCCCACAGGTGCAGTAAGCAAATGTCAGTCAGATGTGTGACCACAGACAACGCACATCCCAAAGTGAAGCACAGGTTTATTACACATTTGCAACATGTTGTTTCCACTACAGATGCAAGGTAATCCCACGTGGCAGTGGCCACACAGTCAACAATTGTAGAAGAAATAAAGTCCAGGGGTGTGGGGCACATCACCTGTAGGGAAACGACTGCTTCCACCCTGGAAGTTGAATCATGGTGTCGGGGGATCCGAGTTGACCAAACAACTCTGAAAGCACCCTGTGTAGGACAGACATGACACACAGTCAAAAGCACTGAAGAACAGGACAGAACTGCAATATTCATGCCCAATACATGTCACAAGATACCTACACAAAACCAAGTTAGCATGTCAACACTGTTGGGGAGTACAGACTACCTGTAAGGACACATTGCTGCACGCATCCAGTCAAGTGGCACATGGCCACACTCAAACAGCAACAGAGCACCACCAACACATATCATGCAAACTCAAATCATTGACATGACATCTCTGGATACTCACATTCAGCTGAAGAAGTTGGTGATGAGCTGTGTGCGGACATCACCATCATCATCACTGGCATCGTGGCCCAGGCCAGGATCCTCCACAGGTGGCGGATGTTGGTCATCGTCATCCAGGATGAGAGGCAACTCCTTCCGCACTGCCAGGTTGTGTAGCATGCAGCAGACGATGACAATCTTGCACACCTTTGCTGGGGCATATGGGAGGGCCACTCCTGTCTTGTCCAGGCAGCGAAAGCGGCTCTTCAGGAGACCAAATGTCCGATCGATCACTCTCCTGGTCCGACCATGTGCCTCATTGTAGCGCATCTGGGCTGGTGTCACAGGGATCCTGAGGGGTGTCAGCAACCACGGCATGTTGGGGTATCCGGAGTCACCTACATACAGACAATTGCACATTAGCTGAGTTGGGTAAAGAGGGTGGAATACAACATTGCAGAACACACACAATGGTAAAAAGTCAGTACACACCGACAAGCCAGGCACGCTGGTTCTGCATCTGTGACATCATCCTCGGGATACGACTACTCCTCATCACGTAGGCATCGTGTGCAGAACCGGGGAAACGTGCACACACATGTGAGATGGTCATATCTGCAAGACATACCACCAGAGCATTGATAGAATGGTAATGTTTCCTGTTCCTGTATGCCTGCTCATGGGCCTGTGGTGGTACCAAAGCCACATGTGTCCCATCAATGGAGCCAATGACATGTGGCATCCTCCCCAGGGCATAGAAGTCACTCTTGACGTCAGTGAGTTGTTGACGTTTACGGAAATAGATGTACTGGTTCAGGTATCTCAACATTGCCTCCAAAACATCGCGTAGCACACGGCTGAACATGGTCTGTGACATCCCACCAGCAGACGCCACAGTGTGTTGAAAGGTACCGGTGGCAAAGAAGTGTAGGGCTGCCATCACCTTCACCTTGGGGGTCAGCGCTGTAGGGTATGTCCGGCCAGGTTGCAAATGTGGGGCCAACCGCAACGTCAATTCCTCAATCAGCGGCCTGTTGAAGCGGTACCGTCGGATGCAGTCATGTTCCACCATGGTTGCAAGGTCAGGGAATGGTCTATGGACAGCTGGTGCCCTACAGTACATAGGTGAACAAAGAAAGATTGTCAGTCACCCCACATATGTGGCATTGACCATACTCAATATCACATGATACATCATTACAAGACAAAAGTTCTTGATGTGTGTGCCGTTCTGTATGGAGATATATGGCACCTACATGGCCAACATCTAACATCACAGTTCAACATGTGTTGACAACAAGTTCCAGGTCGTGCTATGGGAAATCATTAGGCTGTGTCACAGTACCCATGTACTGCTGTTACGTTCCAAACACACACCATAGTGACAAGTGAGGACAGATGTGCCACAGGCATCACAGCTCATTGACAGGTAGATTCCCAGGGACCCTGTATTGCCACATGGACAGTGGCATGACATGGCGTATCATGTAAACGTCAGCAAAACAACCATGACTCCCACAGGTAGTGGCCCCTGTTGCCTCTGCAGGAGAGACATGGACGTCTGTGACACACACACGCACAACATCAAAGTCGATGCACAAACAACGTGGATGTGGAGACTGTCTCCCATTGTGCACATTGAATCAGAGACATCTGAAACACAACATGCACACAGACTGTGGAGGGCCATCACTATTGTGGCAATGGGTCACCCTGTGACGTACATACCTTCCCACATGAGACTCAGGGTGTATGTGACATGACATACACATACACAACCTGGAAATGTGACCATGCCACATGCCCTGAACTGAACAGTTGCACATCACAGTGGTCATGTGCACAACACACAAAGGATTCTGTCCCCATGAACACGTGCACAGCCTGGGAGTGGCTGCCCCCAAGTGCCACAAAAAAAAACACATGTTGACCCCCATACACACACAGGTAATGCAGCCTTACATGCCTTAGGATACAGTGTGGACAGGCTGTGGTGTTGTAGGTGTGCCCCTGAGTCCCTGGCAAGTAATTGTGGCTGGCATACGTCCACCAGTGACAACCATGGTGACATATGCGAGTGATTTGTACAGGGACGCATTGGCCATTGCATATGATGTGTACAGAAATACGCGTTGTACAGCAATGGACCGATCGGTGTGCACGCATTGGCCATTGCATATGATGTGGACGGAAATACGCGTTGTACAGCAATGGACCGATCGGTGTGCACGCATTGGCCATTGCATATGATGTGGACGGATGCGTGTTGTCATCCGACATACGCGTTGTACAGCAATGGACCGATCGGTGCGCACGCATTGGCCATTGCATATGATGTGGACGGAAATACGCGTTGTACAGCAATGGACCGATCGGTGTGCACGCATTGGCCATTGCATATGATGTGGACGGATGCGTGTTGTCATCCGACATACGCGTTGTACAGCAATGGACCGATCGGTGCGCACGCATTGGCCATTGCATATGATGTGGACGGAAATACGCGTTGTACAGCAATGGACCAATCGGTGCGCACGCATTGGCCATTGCATTTGATGTGGACGGAAATACGCGTTGTACAGCAATGGACCGATCGGTGCGCACGCATTGGCCATTGCATATGATGTGGACGGAAATATGCGTTGTACAGCAATGGACCGATCGGTGTGCACGCATTGGCCATTGCATATGATGTGGACGGATGCGTGCTGTCATCCGACATACGCGTTGTACAGCAATGGACCGATCGGTGCGCACGCATTGGCCATTGCATATGATGTGGACGGAAATACGCGTTGTACAGCAATGGACCGATCGGTGCGCACGCATTGGCCATTGCATATGATGTGGACGGATGCGTGTTGTTTTTCGAAATACGCGTTGTACAGCAATGGTCCGATCGGTGCGCATGCATTGGCTATGGCCTGACATGGTAACGGACGCGTTTTCGAAGCTTTAACGAGTCTGATGCAGTGAATTCAGTTGGCCACCCACAACAATGTTGCAAATTCATGGGTGTCATGAAGTTGAACTTTTGAAGGATGCTGTGGGCGTGTATAAGTGGTGCAATTCCATGGATTGGCCAGATTCAGAAGATGCAAACGACTTGGACCTATCACTTTGGACACATGGGACAGTATCTGCCTCTGCAGCACACATATAATGCTGGCTGTTCCCCTGAGAGCTCAATTGCCTGCACTACATGCTCCAGGACGACATCTGCCACCACCTTCTGCTGTCTCTGCATCCTCTGGCTACTGCAATGGCACGTACTGTGGAGAGAGCCCCAGCCTTCAGCACTGAGGAGAACCAGGCCCTGCTGGACAGCCTCCTTCCACAGTACAGCAAGCTGTATGGGAAACCAGGGGAGCAGGTGAGTGTGCTGTCCACTGCCTTACTAATTGTGCATGTTGTCTGACTAGCAAGACTTACAGTGTGCACACCACTGGCTAGCATGCTCACTGAGTAGTTGTCAGCCCCCAAAGTGTGTAGTTACATGCACTGAACAGGTATAGTGCAGTAACAGTGCATTCCAACAAGGTTTGACTTCCCAGGCAATGATACCATTTGGTAACTGCTGGCAAACTGTCCATAGCCATAGTTGCACTGCCTGTGTACATCATATGCCCCTGTGATTGAGACATGTATATCCAACTGTGTGATGCACGGAAATGTTGCATGTGTAGTAATGGCCTTTTCACTTTGTCATCCTCACAGGTTGATGCCCACCAGAAGCAGGAAATCTGGCTGACCATCGCCCGGGCAGTAAGATCCGTGGGGGTCTACAAGCGCCGGATCCGCAACTGCCAGAAGAGGTGGCAGGACCTTCGGGGCTGGACCCGGAGGATCGCATGGGTCCAGCTGAAGCTGTCGCTTCCTCGCAGGAGGGGCGGACACCGGACCCTGACCCCCCACATGCTCAGGATTCTGGCGGTGGTCTTCCCGGACCTGGATGGGCAGCTGAAGGCCAGACAGCAGCAAGGAAGGGGTGAGTCCATGACTGCACTGTGAACTTTGTCTGACATGCTATGTGCCCTCCTCTGGCCTGGTTAAACTTCCACAGTACATCAGTCTTGTGGTCCAGGACCCATGTCCCTCAATTGTGACATGCCCACTCCTCATCTGATACCCAGGTGTGGCTCTTACAGTCAGGAAATTGTGTCACTTGGGTACTGTGTCCTTGCATTTTGCTTAGCTCAAGGTGGGGACAGCATTTGTTCCCGTAACTTTGTGGTGGGCTTCATGGGTGGGTCAATTGCTTACACAATGCCTGAGTTCTGACATGTAATCTGCGTGTAACTTTGATATGTGGTCCAATTGCTGATCTGACTCACCACAAGTGCCTGGGGTATTTGGCACACACCCATGCTGCGGGTGGGAACAATGTTTGGGCCTCAGGAGTATGTATATCAAGTGTGTCACACATGCTTAGCCACCTGCCTACTGTCCAGGGCTCATCCCTCTTTCACGTGGAGCAGGACAGTCATGCCTACTCCAGGGCATACAATACACTCTGTACTCCCACTCCCGTGTATCAGCTGACACGTTGTGCTCAGTGAAATGTTCCCTCAGGTGTCTGCCTCTGTGTCATTGTGCTGTGGCTTCGTTGTCAGGACTACTGGGGTGTTTATCGGTTAGGGCTCAGCATGCCATCTGAGATGTGACCATAGGAGACAATACTTGTGTGACATATAGGTGTTTGATCACTTGACTGTGCAGACTGGTGTATGCGACTGTGAAGTTCAGGCAGCTGTTTTTCATTCACATCAGACTGTGAGGTGCTCAGGTTCAGAGAGTTGTGTTTCATGTCTCCCATATGTCCAATTGGTATGACGTGGACAAATAAGAGTTCAGATGATGTGGTTTGTGGGGGATGGACATGTGCACTTGTCAGCTACAGAACTTGCATTCCCCATGACCTAGGATTGTGACACAGTGCAGACTGTTGTTGGCTGGCTTCCCTGCCCATGTGACTGGAGACAGTGATGTATGACTTTGCAGGCATGCCTGTGCCATGGCATTAAACTTCCTAAGAGTGATCCTGCAGGGGAGTGACATGTGCTACATGCACCCCATTGTGGTATTGACTATCAGGACATGGGTGCATCATGGTGTCTGGTGCTGGTATGCATGACATGCATTTCAAATTAGACTCTGGCCATCCCCTTTATCCGGACACCTGTACTGACTCAGTGGCAAGAGATGTGATGTGTGCATGTTCACATACTTCACCGTGTTCTCTGCAATGTCCAACAACTGTGTAGGTGGTACATGTGTCCACACTGGGGTATTACCATCCGACAGGCACCAGACAGATGGGTGCAAGGCCAGGAGGGATGTGAGTGCCATGGTTGACCATCAGACTGACAATTAACTTCTCCTAATCTGTGTGAGCACTTTTGGCAATGTTCAACTAAGGATGCCAGGGCTTGCTCTGTAATGTGCTGTACTTACTGTGGTGTGTGCGGTCAGTGCAGGTGACTGATGTTTGTCTGTTTCCCTAATTGTTTGCAGATACATCCACGGCCACAGGAGGGGACAGCTCCACGGACCAGGAGGAGCTGCAGAGCCAGACTGGGTCAGCAGCCGATGAGTGGTCGGAGGGACTCAGTGGCACGGAGGGCGAGGGGAGCCACACCGAGGAGTCCTCAGCACCATCCACCTCAGCTGAGGACCACAGCAGCTCGGAGGATGACTCCCTTGTGGAGGTGGGTGTCAGCAGCCACCACACCCCAGCTAGTATGGCTGGCCCCGCCACCACCACCGCCCTCCCATCGGCTCCTATTCCAGAGGTCCGTGGAGGCTCCCGTGTTCGGGAGCATGTCTCCTTCGTGCCAGGCACCGTACCCCCTGCCCCTGTGTCCCCTGCTGCCCTGAGTGAGGAGTCTGTGTACTTACTTCGCCAGCTCCATGTAGGGCAGACATCACTGCTGAGTGTCCTCCATGCAAACACCACTCTGTTGACACAGCTGGTGTCGTTCATGGAGGGCATCTCATCGGGCATGTATGCCCTACAGAGGAGCAATAAGTCCATGGCCTCCTCCCTGACGGCAGCAGTGTCCCTCCTCCAACAGTCCCTCACCCCTCCTACCTCTGCCCCATCCACACTTCCTGGCACCCTACCTGTCCCAAGCACATGCACACCTGCACAATCACCCAAACACACAGACACGAGCAGCACAGAAACACCCAAAACAAAGTCACAACGTGCACGCAAGCATCCTCAGGGGACTGATACCACACCCACAGGGGATGGGGAACAGACACACACACAGGCATTCACAGTCACTCCGCAGTCCTCCAATACCTCTCCCTCCAAGACCCCTTCCCTTGCCTCACCTGCAACCCCACCTACAAAGCAGCTCTTCCTCTGTGACCTCGGCCTCTTCCCCTCCGATCCAGCTGATCCAGCATACAGGGGGAAGAGGAAGTCCACCCACACAGAGGGGAGTGCCCCTCACCCCCGGACACCCTCCCCCAGGCACAGACGAACTGAGGCAACCACCCGCAAGTCCCCCCGGACCCGGAAGAGCAAGACCCCGCCACCGCCCTGCAGCTCAACCACACAGTCTCCTTTCTCCATCCCTCAGGCCCCGACAACACAGGTTCCCCCACCACACCCTGCCCCAGGTTCCCCCACCCACAGATACACCATCCCCAAAATGATCCGGCCTTCTCCCCCTACCACTTGCTCTTCCAGCCCCACACCCCCGCTGCGCATGTTTGTGCCACTGGTGTGGAGACCGTGTCCTCCCCTCTGTCCTGCCCACCTTACCTGAACCCCATTCTACTCCCCTGGAGATAGGCACTGCAGTGGAGTCCACTACCACCCCGTCTGACTTGGGCACTGCAGTGGGGAACCTGTCCACTCCATCTGGCCAGCCCACTGCAGTCATGCTGGCACCCACACCATCTGACTCATGCCCCCCAGTTGTGCCGGCACACAACATGTCAGACACCTCCACTGCAGTTGTCAGTGACTCTCCAGCACCCACCACCCCTTCCCTGCCTCCTTCTGGTGAGCCCTGATCCTGTCCCTGCGGTGCCTGGCCTGCCCCCTTGTATGCCCCTCTGAGGGGAATGTCCCTGGTCCGTAGCAGTGCAGGCAAGCAAAGGGTGACATCTGCCACTGTCACCCTGTTCGGACTTTACTGATGGACTGGCCATTGGCCTTTGTGTTTTTTCAGGACTTTCAATTTTACACCCACATATGCTGAATAAAGCTACTTTCTGTTCTCTAGTGGTTTTGCTTTAGATGTACATGATGTTGATGATGCTAACCATGCCCTTGCTGCAGTGATGGTGATTTTTGATATCAGGAAAATTAAGTGTTACTGTGCAGGACCCCATGTGGTCCAGGGGGAATGTGTCCTATCCTGGTGTGTATCCATGTCATCCTTTGCAGCAATATGAGGGTGTCATGTTTTCAATATTTGCCAATGGGATTTCCTACTTTTATTTGCAATATCACATCTGTGGCTTACACCCCTGCACATCTGTTGTGCTTGCCATTGTTCAATTTGTCTATTTCCCTGACCGTGTGACCATCTCCACTGGACATGCAAGTTTGGGCATCAATGGGAAAGGACTCATCTGTGTTATCAGTGCAACTTGATATACATGTGTGTTGGATCTGTGCAGATGATTTCGGTGACACTCCCATGACCAGGCTAAAGTGACGAGAGCCTTCATTTTGTGCTAATTGTTGACTGAGTGACCAAGTGTTCTGCTGACATGATAGAGCCCTGCAGAGACAACGTATGGCACAGCTTTCCTTACACAGGAGTGGAGTCCCCTCATGGCAGTGTGTAATTCCTTGACATTGCCTGAGCCCAAGGTGTGTGTTGTGTGAGCATGTCTGTGTGTGTTCACTTCCATTTCGCTACGCAGGCTGGGATCCCTAGTGATGTTCCTGTTTGTGATGCTTGCTGAGTTGACCTATGTTCCCCCAAAATCTTCGCCCTGGGTTCTCTGGGATGTGGGTGCATGGCACATTACTGGTCATCAGGGTGTCATCCATAGGTGTGTTTGCTGTCAGGGCTGAGTTTGTGGGCAAACGCAGATGAGACACAGTCAGGATTCCCCTTGGCACTTGTTGGTTACACAAGTCATGTAATTTACAGTTTGTGGTAGCTTTCAGTGATTGTGACACGTTGTGTGTGTGACTGCTGCCACTCCTCAGGGTCAGAGCTGCAATGTTGGAAGTTGTCTATGTGTGTTCTTTGTGGGTGACCGTGGCTTCTTCATTGGTGTGTGACTGTGGCCGGGATCCCATTGGTTGGTGTGGATTTGACATCATGCCCATGTACAGCGTACTGTGCAGTGTGTCAGACATTCACGAGTCTTGTTGACTGGCCATGTGTGATGGGTTTCTGCACCTTAGTTCCCACCACCACCCCTGGGATTGTCATGGGTGCATGTGCAATGTCACCAGTCCATGTGAGCTTCACTGCTGCACATTGGTGGAGATCAAGGTGTGTGGTGTTGAGTGTGTGCAAATGAGAGTTGTTGCACGGCTAGACCCCTACCTCCATATTGGCCATGGCTGACAGGCCGTGCTGATTGATTTGTGCTTGTGTAGGTGTGATGGTAGTTTGTTGCTCAGGACACATGACTGTGGTTCACAGTGTGAACGACATCTAGCTTTGTCATCACATTGGGATTATCATGCAGGCCAGTGTCACCACAATGTGAGGTCCCTGGGGGCAGTGCTGTGGTGGGTCTGTGTCTTGCTGTGTTAGTTGCTGTTCCTACAAGCTTGTGTGACATGTGTAATTTGGGCTCCCTCTCATCTAACAATGCCTGATTGCCCACATAGGGGAATCCGATCCATGAGTTACTTTTGTGTGGCACTGTATACACATCTGTGTAATTGGGATTCAGGCCTCCTCATGTGTTGTGTGGTTGCCTGGGGACACTGGCACACCCCCCATCACCTGTTGTGTTTGATATGCAGTGTGAGGCTACCTGTTTGTGTTTGTGCATCTGCACCACTGCATTGGCATATCTTTAGTGTGCCATTGGCTGTATGTTGTTTGGTGGGTTTCCCCTGCTGTCCCTGGGACTCCTAGGTCATCAGTCAGCACAATGATCATGGTTTGTATGTCCCATTGCTGCCATGGTATGGTATTTGTTCACCTCACATATACAGTCTCCACAGGATATCTACATTTGTGTGTCCATTGGTGCAGATATGTGGGTCTGCATTATGATGGTCACTTCTGTCATTGTGTTATTGATGAATGTTGACAATGTCAGCCCCCATGGGTGATGTTTGTCTGCACATGGCCAAAGGTATGTCTTATTTGCACTGCACTGTTTGCCTCACCCAATCTATGTTGCTATGGGACACAAGCACTACTTTGCCACTGATGTGTTTGTTGTTCTGTGACCAGGAATCATCCATGCTGTTTGGCATTTGCAGCTTTTTCCATGACAACACTTACATTTTGGTCACTGTGATGATGGGGGTTTAGACCCCATTGCCACAATGTTCAAAATGTGCTTCAGCTATGGACTCCACACTTACCTTTTGGTCACTGTGATGATGGGGGGTTAGACCCCATTGCCACAATGTTCAAAATGTGCTTCAGCTATGGACCCCACACTTACCTTTTGGTCACTGTGATGATGGGGGTTTAGACCCCATTGCCACAATGTTCAAAATGTGCTTCAGCTATGGACCCCACATTTACATTTTGGTCACTGTGATGATGGGGGTTTAGACCCCATTGCCACAATGTTCAAAATGTGCTTCAGCTATGGACCCCACACTTACATTTTGGTCACTGTGATGATGGGGTTTGGACCCCATTGCCACAATGTTCAAAATGTGCTTCAGCTATGGACCCCACACTTACCTTTTGGTCACTGTGATGATGGACTTAGACCCCATTGCCACAATGTTCAAAATGTGCTTCAGCTATGGACCCCACACTTACCTTTTGGTCACTGTGATGATGGGGTGTTAGACCCCATTGCCACAGTGGTCATGGTCTGCTTGCATTGTGGAGGCCACACACATTTATGTGTGACACATGTGATAGGGGGTCACATTGTATGTTCAATGTCATGTTCAGTGTTGTAGGCATTTGACACAGACTACACACGCTTGTCATGGTGTTGGGGGATGTGTTTTTCTGACATTCCTTATGTTGGAGTATGCTGGTTGTGTCATGCATTGCCCGTCCTATGAGTAGGGGTGGTGGTAGTGGTAGGCATCCAGCCCCCATGAGTAGGGGTGGTGTTGGTGGTAGGCATCCATCCCCTATGAGTGGGGATGGTAGTAGTGACAGGCATCCAGGCCCCCCTGAGAAGGGGTATTGGTAGTGGTGGGCATCCAGCACCCCATGAGTAGGGGTGGTGTTGGTGGTTGGCATCCATCCCCCTATGAGTGGGGATGGTAGTAGTGACAGGCATCCAGCACCCATGAGTAGGGGTGGTGGTAGTGGTAGGCATCCAGCCCCCCCTGAGTAGGGGTGGTGGTTGTGGTAGGCATCCAGCACCCCCTGAGTAGGGGTGGTGGTAGTGACAGGCATCCAGCCCCCCCTGAGTAGGGGTGGTGGTAGTGGTAGGCATCCATCCCCCTATGAGTGGGGATGGTAGTAGTGACAGGCATCCAGCACCCATGAGTAGGGGTGGTGGTAGGCATCCAGCCCCCCCTGAGTAGGGGTGGTGGTTGTGGTAGGCATCCAGCACCCCCTGAGTAGGGGTGGTGGTAGTGACAGGCATCCAGGCCCCCCTGAGTAGGGGTGGTGGAAGTGGTAGGCATCCAGCCCTCCATGAGTAGGGGTGGTGTTGGTGGTAGGCATCCATCCCCCTATGAGTGGGGATGGTAGTAGTGTCAGGCATCCAGGCCCCCTGAGTAGGGGTGGTGGTAGTGGTAGGCATCCAGCCCCCCTGAGTAGGGGTGGTGGTAGTGGTAGGCATCCAGCCCACCATGAGTAGGGGTGGTGTTGGTGGTAGGCATCCATCCCCCTATGAGTAGGGATGGTGGTAGTGACAGGCATCCAGCCCCCCCTGAGTAGGGGTGGTGGTTGTGGTAGGCATCCAGCACCCCCTGAGTAGGGGTGGTGGTAGTGACAGGCATCCAGGCCCCCCTGAGTAGGGGTGGTGGTAGTGGTAGGCATCCAGCCCCCCATGAGTAGGGGTGGTGTTGGTGGTAGGCATCCATCCCCCTATGAGTGGGGATGGTAGTAGTGACAGGCATCCAGGCCCCCTGAGTAGGGGTGGTGGTAGTGGTAGGCATCCAGCCCCCCCTGAGCAGGGGTGGTGGTAGTGGTAGGCATCCAGCCCACCATGAGTAGGGGTGGTGGTAGTGACAGGCATCCAGCCCCCCCTGAGTAGGGGTGGTGGTTGTGGTAGGCATCCAGCATCCCCTGAGTAGGGGTGGTGGTAGTGACAGGCATCCAGGCCCCCCTGAGTAGGGGTGGTGGTAGTGGTAGGCATCCAGCCCCCCATGAGTAGGGGTGGTGTTGGTGGTAGGCATCCATCCCCCTATGAGTGGGGATGGTAGTAGTGACAGGCATCCAGGCCCCCCTGAGTAGGGGTGGTGTTGGTGGTAGGCATCCATCCCCCTATGAGTGGGGATGGTAGCAGTGACAGGCATCCAGCCCCCCCTGAGTAGGGGTGGTGGTAGTGGTAGGCATCCAGCCCCCCCTGAGTAGGGGTGGTGGTAGTGGTAGGCATCCAGGCCCCTATGGGTATGTATGGCATTGGTGATAGCCATCCCGCCCCTATGGTTCTGCTGTTGCTAGTGTACGTCATTTCTGCATCCCTATGTGTGTGTGACATATGTCATGTACGTGTCGTTTGTTTGTGTAGTGGGTGTTTGACTTACCATCTGCGCCGTACGCGTCCGTACCTGTTCCGGTAATAGATGTAGAGTATTGGTAGGACCTGCGCGATGGGATTCATGGTTGGTTCGTCTCGTTCGGGTTTCTCGTTGCTTCGACTCGTACTCGTCGCTGGCTTGTTCATCCCGTAGCCGTGGATCGTCTTGTGGCGCGAATCGGAGCTTTAGTGCGTCTCTCCCGGATGCTCTGACGTGCCGGACGTAGCGACTACGGAAGGCGCATCGTACTAGTCCGGCCGGAAGGTGCTGTATTTTTGCTTCCGTGCGACTCGATTCTGCGTTTACGGATCCGGCTCGGGCGGGGAACAGGAGCTGGAATGGGTACGTACGGCTGGGTCGGGATCTGGGCAGTTATGCGCATCGTACTTGCTCGTTCGTACGAATGTTCGAATCGGTCGGGAAACACGCGTTCGGCTTGGTTTTTTTCCGGACGAATAGTGTTAGGTGTGCTTCCGGCCGAGATCGGAATCGACCCCTTAGTCTGTATTTACAGAGCCTCGCTCTCTGTGAAACAATATCCCATTCCTTCTCTGCCCTCATGTGAGTATCTTAAGATCGACATTATGACTACTAGCAATTCCAAATGCTCCATCCACATGTTCTATCACCCCCCCCCCCTCCGGGGTAATCACTCTTTCATCGAACAGATCATGGAGGTTATCTCCTCAAACATTGACAATCACACCAACCAGATCTTCCTTTGCGACTTCAACATCCATTGGAACAACATCAATGACCCACTTGTGAATTGCTTCAAATCCTTTCTTCGGGACCTCAATCTCATCCAAGCCTGCAACGGCCCGACTCATGATAAAGAAGCTACCCTTGACTTAATCATAGCTAATGAGAACACCTTACATGTTGACTCTATTCTCCCTTGCGATTCGACCGACCACCACTTCGTCACCTTCTCCCTAAATAAAAAGCAATCACCTCCAAGGACCAAGCTAAGAAAGCCAAACACTGGGCCTGTGACACCTGTAACATTAACTCACTTTCCATATCTACTGCGAGCTGTGAAATCCTGCTCCCACTATGACAGCAGCCTAAGACCTCACTCATCACTATTTTAATTCTGTGTCAATCATCATGGATACCATAGCCCCTAAACAAATAAAAAGAATCCCGTCCAAACAGTCCAAGCCCTAGTTCAACAGTAATCTTAACGAAGAACGGCGTCTCCGTAGGCTTGCTGAAAGAGCATGGAGACACACCCCTTCCTTGGCCAACCTCGCATTCCTGCGGATCACTGATATAACATCGACTCTCATAACATCAAACTACAAAAATATTGAGTCAACAATATCGTATACAAAAATATCGACACACAAAACAGAAATAACACAAACCTCAATAAAAAAAAATCGTTTAAAAAAACTCAATGACAAAAATATTGACAACAAAAATAAAGAACACAAAAATATTGATAACATTACAAAAAAAATGAAACACAACAAAAACATCAATATAAATAATATAGACAACACAAATATCGATAAAATACATATAAACCATACCGAAAATAACATTTAAACATAAAAATAAACTATTTTTAATAATATAATAAAATAACATATTCCAAACATTTTAAACATACACTAAAAATAAATGCAAAATTAATAACATTAAATAAAACAAATACACTAAAAATCCAAAAACAAATAAATAAACAAACAATACAACATAAAAAAAATCACAACTACCAAAAGTAAACAAACATAAGTATATATCATATATAAAAAAAGTCACATTTATCTACATATACATTTAAATAACAATGATAAACAAAATAAAATCAAACATTAAATAAACATAATGAATATTAAATAAATTAAAAGGTAACTGCCAAAAAATTCAAAAAAGCTATCTCGACCAATAAATTTAAACTACACCAACACAAACCAATAGAAAACTCTAACTATTTAAATAATCACTATAAAAACAATCAATTAATTAACACAAAATTTACCGTATAACGGGCAAACACGGAGGAAGAACTAACCTTTACGAGACAGAAAACAGAACGAAAAAGAACTACACAAACAACTATTCTGAAAATCTCTCATTAAAAGTAAGAACAAAACTTTTTAACTAAATAAATAAAATTAGCTTAAAAAATGTAACTAAAACTATAACATGTTTTACTTTATATGTCACATATTGAACTTCACTAAAAATCCACCTAGAAAATTCAATACAAAGATTTACGTCCACAAAAACAATAAAATCAACATTACAAAAAATATATAACAAAGTAAGTATATGACTTAACCAACAAATAAAGTAAAGTATTTAAAACTAATACATTTAATAAAAAAGCAAAATATAGCTAACAAATACTTTTCTTTTAACAGCTTTTACAGAATTCAACAAAACAACAACATCAACGAAAGAAACTTCATCAACTAAAAATAGTAAGTATATTTTTTTATTACAAAATAAAAATAGAGTCTAAGGTGTCCATTACGATGTCGGACGGTAAAAAATCCCCCATCTACCATAGCGGTAAAAATCCGCCCGCCTACACCGTCTGAATACCGACCGAGCAATCACGATGCCGCGAGCCGAAAACCGCCGGCGGCGGAAAATAAACAAAAAATAGCGCCCGCCCATGTCCGAGTCTAAGTCCATCCGCCCTCCACGGACGGAAAGACGCACGACAACCCAAAACCGCCCGCCCTGACGACCGAGACACCGGCCGTGAAATTAGGATCGCACAGACATGAGCGCGGAAAATACACAAAAACACCGCCCGCCAGCGTAAACAACAGTGACGAAAATGTACACGGCGGAAGCTCTGGCGGCCACGGCCCTGCACAGAAATCATCCGCGGACAAAAACAAACACACACAACATGGCCAACAAGTCCACACAGCAACCCACGCACAAATACCTAAACACAGTACACATCCCGGAAACACCCCCCCTGGACAAACAAATCAACTACAAATCCCAGAACACCAGCCACAACACACCTGAAAACAACAGACCACCATGACACACCCACATAGGTAAGTACAAAACCAGCCCCTTCACAGACCACAACCCCTTGCAACATTACAAACTGAGGACGAGAGCACACAACACAGCGAGACAGAAAGGACAGCAGCACACCACAGACACGCGCCTATCACACCCATCACCACCACCACCACCAAACACCGGCCACACAAACCCCCTGCACATCACAAACCACACACCGCACCAGCACCACAAACACCAAAACAAACACCATGGCACCACACAGAATGCCCAAGTTCACTTCCACCGAGCTGACGGTCATGGTCGACGAGATCGTCAAGGTGCACCCACAAATCTATGGCAACCAGGTCCAACAGACACCACCAGCCACCAGAACCCGGTTGTGGATCAGGATCGTAGACCAGGTCAATGCAGTCGGGAACGTGCCACACAACAGAGGCGAAATCAACAAAAGGTGGAACGACCTGAAAAGCGTGGTCAAGAAGAAGGAGACCAAGAATCGTGAGCTGGCTGCCAGGACTGGCGGAGGTAATCCCGCGCTATTCAAGACCTTCAAGGCGTGGGAGGAGAAGGTGCGAGTCATCATACATCCGGAGATCCTCACCGGATTACCAGGGGGAGTGGAGGCTGGTAAGTACAAACAAACGTATACCAGCACACCGCCATGTACTCACATGCACTACCACAATGCCATAGCTCCTAGGGACAAACACCCCCATGTCCAGTACACAATACACAAGACAACACTCACACATGCAACAGACACTACCACACACCCAGCCCAAACCTACCAACTAACAAAACCATGGGGGCATGTGTACAGTTAGCCAGCACCGCAACTCCCACCAGGTCCCCTTGTACTCCAGAAGCGCCAGAAGGAGCACTCCCCACACCCATGTGTCAGCCATAGCTGCACTAACCGACAAGTAACAGGTAAGTAGCCGCAACACAAAGGCAGTGGGTCGGTGGGGGGACAGCTGAAGTACAACACCCACCAGGCCCCCAGTCCCACAGCGCAGCAAGGTGGAGCACTCCCCACACCCATGTGACAGCCATAGCTGCACTAACCGACAAGTAACAGGTAAGTAGCCGCAACACAAAGGCAGTGGGTCGGTGGGGGGACAGCTGAAGTACAACACCCACCAGGCCCCCAGTCCCACAGCGTAGCAAGGTGGAGCACTCCCCACACCCATGTGACAGCCATAGCTGCACTAACCGACAAGTAACAGGTAAGTAGCCGCAACACAAAGGCAGTGGGTCGGTGGGGGGACAGCTGAAGTACAACACCCACCAGGCCCCCAGTCCCACAGCGCAGCAAGGTGGAGCACCCCCACACCCATGTGACAGCCACTGCAGTGCACACCTGCAGCCGACAGGTAGACATCTCACCCCACATGCAGGGGTGTCTGTGGGTGTCAAGCCATCACCACAACTCACAACACCGCCCCCACTCCCACAGACCAGCAAGATGGAGCACCCCTCCCGCCCATAACCATGTGGCATCCATTGCATTGCGCACTCAAAAACAACCTGTAAGTGGGAAACTGTATAGGGTGGGGTGTCTGTAGGCATGAGGACTGTACTACGACTGACACATGGGACATGTCACGTAGCAGAGGAACACGCAGCACTGCTCCCTGTCACAATCATGTGACCAATGTGCACACGGACATGTATTACAGAGTCATACCCCACATTACCCATCACAGATACAGCAACACCTAAGGAGCCACGTCTGCATGCACAAGTCCCACTGGAGTATAGACCCACACGGCAGGCACTGTGCCACCCATCACACACATCAGCAACACCATCTAAGTCTTGTCCATGTAGTCCTTACTGCCTGTCACTCACACTAGAAGTAACAGCGTGGAACCACAATATTGCACACAAAAACCACTGGACCCATGAAACACACAGGCACACAATGCACATTCAACATATCATCCATCGCATCTGTCAGCCCCAGTGTCATGAAAGGTATGTCATCCGAACAGCTGTCCCTCATACAGTAGTCATGCAAAGATACCTGCCCATGACAAATCATGTGCCTGCAGTGACTGAAGCGCACGTCACACTGCGAGTAACAACACACATAATATAGTCAACACCCCAAGAGCACTGCATTGATGCACATGTACGAGGGCAGCACGCACACCAAGGATTTGGCCCATCTGCAATACGTCGTGTGGCACACAACAAGCACGAACTCACAACAATGCTACCAATGTAATGTCCATGAATGATAACAGTCAGCAGATATGCCGGGCATGTTAGACAGACACACACCTTAGTCTATGCACTGTCATGTTGCCAGAACACATGTCACGTTCTGCACCCATCACCCACAGTACGTACCCCAAAAGCATATTCCAAGCCAAAAGCGTCCAGGGGTTGTACCCCCTTTTGCCATCTGCGTTTCTAAGCGTTCCATTTGAACCCCAAAAGCATATTTCAAGCCAAAAGCGTCCAGGGGCTGTACCCCCTTTTGCCATCTGCGTTTCTAAGCGTTCCATTTGAACCCCAAAAGCATATTTCAAGCCAAAAGCGTCCAGGGGGCTGTACCCCCTTGTGCCATCTGCGTTTCTAAGCGTTCCATCTGTACCCCAAAACCATAGTTCAACCCAACATCGTCGATGGTTCTGGAGCCCGCATACACCCGAGCCACAAAATGTAGGAGCATAGCAACACACACCCATCGGCATTGCTAATCCGTCCCATGCCACATGTCCACATCACACAGTTCCATTGCCTAGCCCACGCATACACACATCGTACATCCACACACGCCTCTGGGAAACCTGTGCACGACAGTGCACGAACTGTGAATGTCAGACAACCAATACATACTTTGCTAGGTGCAACACAATGACCCATCTCATTCTCCCCACAGGTGCCGAACTGCTGGATGCTGGAGAGGGAGACAGCAGCCAGCACAGCCAGTCCGCAAGCCCCCGACCCGGACTCACGGATGTAGAGGAGCTGGACACCTCTTCGGACACGGACCACCCAGCAGGCTCATCTGGAGTGGCAGGGCACACCCGCTCCCCAGGGCCCCTCCTACCCACCAACCCATCATCCAGGGATGCTGACCAGTCACAGACCCCTGCTGCCACGGTCGTTGCGGCCACTGCCACGGCCGTTGCGGCCACTGCCACGGTCGTTGCGGCCACTGCCACGGTCGTTGCGGCCACGGTCGTTGCGGCCACCACCACCACGCCATCCCTGACCACTCAACCAGCGCAAGGGGTGGCCCGGCCGTCTGGGTCCACCCTGGGAGCCAGAGCGAGGACCGTGGTGAGCAATGTGGCTAGTGGGCAGGTCGGTGGCAGCAGTACTGGTAGGAGGAGCAGGGTCAGGCCAACGCCATCTGTGCCTGGGAGCCAAGCCCTGCCGCAAATCGACAGAGTCCTTGGGGCCTATGAAGAGGCCCAAGGAGAATGGGCCAGGTCGGCTACCGACACGCGGGAGGTCCTTGGGGTGTTGAGGTCCATGGACGCCCATATGGGCCAATTTGTGACCCGTATGGACCAACTCGTGGACCTCATGGGCCAGCTGGTGGTGGTGGTGAGGGCACAAGCAAGGCCAGCAACACCACCTCCGCCACCACCTGCTGTGGCGCTGGGTCGTGCAGCATCGCGTTCCCTTGCGTCCACAGCGAGTGAGCACTCCTCAGCCACCACCAGCAGCCCACCAACACAACCCCCCCCTCCCAAACATGGAAGGGGCCGTCCGAAGAGGAAACAGGTGTCCAGAGAGGACTTCGCACGCACCAAAGGCCAGTGAGTCAGCCAGCCACCTTGACCACCTACTGCATTGACTTGGAATACGATCCTACCCCACACTGCCATGTGAATGGCATGTGTCTGTTGGACTGTGGACATAGAACTTCATGGGTACACCTTGACCATCACGCAGCCATGACCGTCTACTCATTGTCACAGCATGCACCACATTTGTCATCACCTTGCACACAATCACATGTCACCGCTGTAAATAAATACACCTTGATCACAATCTGCTTTATGTGTCCTGGGTTTATTCAACGATGTGCAATCGCCACCATGAGCAGAAATGCATCTGCTGTGTGGTATGTCGATGGGACAGGAGAGGCTGTAGGGACCTAGGGGTGAAAAACAGAACAAGAGTACATTCAATGAGTGTGTCACACACTCATCACACAGTACTTGTCACCAACTACAAGCAATGTACACACATCTCACAGAGCAACAGGGCACAATGCTACAGCCACTGTCAGTGGCATACCAACCTGGACATGGACCATT
The DNA here is from genome assembly GCA_963921515.1 of Calotriton arnoldi. NCBI lineage: Eukaryota > Metazoa > Chordata > Amphibia > Caudata > Salamandridae > Calotriton > Calotriton arnoldi. Next base: position 124,224 of record CAWUFW010011475.1, read on the forward strand.
GACACACAGCACTCAGTGAACAAAAGGCCCCCGTGACAGAGCACACATACACCTGCACAACTACAGCTACATCAGCCGTCGTACATGGACACTCACCGTCAAGTGAAGTAGCGGGCGATGAGCTGCTGACGCACATTCACAGCTTCCTCCTCTCCACTGTCCTCTTCACTTGACCCGTCCTGGTCTGCAGGCTGGGGCCCTGGTTGATCTCCGTCATCCACAATTAGGGGGATCTGCTTGCGAATAGCCAGATTGTGCAGCATGCAGCAAGCCACTACTATCTGGCACACCTTCTGTGGGGAGTACGCCAGTGCGCCCCGGTGCGGTCCAGGCATCTGAACCTGGACTTGAGGAGGCCAAAGGTCCGCTCAACCACACGTCTGGTCCTCCCATGTGCCTCATTGTAACGGACATCAGCTGGGGTACGAGGATGTCGTAATGGGCTGAGCAGCCAGGGCCCATTCGGGTAAGCAGAGTCACCTGGGTGTGAGGGACACAGAGAATCGTTGCTATTCCAACTGGACACAAGACAGCATCGCACAGCCAGCACGCTACACTACTCCACATACTCACCAACAATCCAGCCACGGTCATGTTGCAGATTGGTCATCAGTCGTGGTAGGATGCTGTTGCGCATGATGTGCGCGTCATGTGCCGATCCTGGAAACTTCGCACACACGTGTGATATTACCATGTCCGCAAGGCACACCACTTGCACATTCAGGGAGTGTGTGTGCTTCCGGTTGCGGTAGAGGTGCTCAGTGGCCTGTGGTGCAACAAGGCCAACATGGGTGCAATCTATTGCACCAACGACGTGGGGGATCCGTCCAAGGGCATAGAAATCACCCTTCACTGCCGCCAATTCACGAGCCCTGGGGAATCTGATGTACCTGTTCCTGTACAGCATCATAGCTGACAGTACATCCCTCAGCACCATGCTGAACATGGGCTGGGACATCCCACCTCCACTGCCCACTGTGTGTTGGAATGACCCAGTGGCGAAGAAATGCAGTGCAGCCATCACCTTAGCCGTGGGGGTGAATGCTGTTGGATACACCCTGCGAGGACGGAGGTGGGGTTCCAACAAGGCACATAGGCGATGCAGGGTGGGTCGGTCCAGACGATATTTACGGATGACCTCCACATCCTCCATGTCTGACAGCAATTGGTAGGGGCGATGTATGTTTGGTCTCCGCCTAGGAAAGATGGAAGTGGACACATGTCAAAGCAACACGCCACATGGCATTTTCACATACACATGACAAAAATGACTGACCAAGCAATTGAATCACAGAACAGCTGACAAGTAGGGACAGCACAGCCACAATACACTTACACAGGTCCCCTACCAATAGCAATGGGCAGTGACACACACCATTGCTATGAGCATGCACATGGGGAGTTAGGCCTTAACAACTTGTAAGGCATGCTGATGGAAACAGACTGCATATTCGGTAAGCTGCAACACCACGGCAACATGACTAGCTGCTGTGCATCACACTGCTTCCGAGGCTGGTTGTGTAGGGCACACACCAACAACGCTATGGACACAGGCTGAGCGGCCAAAACAAGTGGGACCTGTGGCACGAGGGGATATGAGACAGTCATTGATGTCCCTACTGCACCCTATGTACAGCACTGTACGGATCACACCTCCAGAAACATTGACAGGTGTACACATTGCCAGCTCCATGCCAACACGGCTGTGTGATTGCAAATACACATCACAAGTGACACGTAACGTTGCACGTGCCAAGTGGCAGATGTACATAGTGAAAGATGGCATGTGTGTGCATATGCATATCCCATGCTCCCATGCCAATGTGTACATGATGATATGCCAACAGACATGTGGAGGCTGGCCACTGGCCGTCCCTGCCTATGCACACAGCATGTTGTGGCCCCGTCCATTGTGGACCTGCACCCACACACAAATCATGGCCACACCTGCAGATGCATTGCGCACATTAAACTGTGTGGTGCACATGGCATCAGCGGACTGTACCCGCCATGGGCCAGGCCCTTACGGCCAACTCCAATGACCCTCGCGGTTGCACCCTGCGTGTTCCACTATGGAGGTAAGCGTCCCGGGCCAGCTGGGAGCAGGCCATCGTCTGCAATTGAAGCTGGCAGACATGGTACACAAATTGCAGCAGCTTGGACCCACTGAAACTGCCCCAGGGGGCTATGTGAGTGTGTGAGTGAGACCGGCATTACCACAGCTACCTGGGACTGCAGCCTGGCACCCCTCAACAACACCTGCTGCTGCCACCTCTCCACCTACACGTGGATGACGCTGAGGATATGTCCAGGTCCACTCACCAGCGAGGAGCTGGAGATCCTGGATTCCGAGCTCCACGCACACTGCACATGGCTATTCCTTGCGAAAGTTGTGTGTGAGAGACAACTGCAGTGTGTGTGGGAGTGCATGTGGGGGACACACATGTCGTTGATCCGCAGCACTATGAGTCAGAGCCTGTGGTGTTCAAACATGCACTGCTCACCATGCTGACTGCAGGTGGCAGTGGTATGTGAGCTCTCGGGCGCTTTGACATGTCTGTCCCTCCCGAGTGGTGGTACATGGCAACTTCATGTCAGACATCCAGTGACACAGACAATTGGCAATGCAGGTCTCAGTGCACTTGTTGCTCGTGTGAATGTCAGGCTGGGGCCATGCTGCCCTTCTCAGTCCCAGCAGGCCTGGCCTGCACATTGACTGCACAATGCCAGTAGGTGACAACACAGAATGACTAGTGGGTTACATGTGTCACCTGTTCAGCACTCTCCGGATGAGCGCAAACTCAGCCCTGTACATTGGTCACACCATGCCTCGTGAAAGGGATGTGTGTGTGAGATAGTGCCACTGAATGTGACCACCGTTGCGGGGTGGGCCATGCGCAGGCCGAGTACGTTGGTTGTTGCGCAGTGTTGGTCACAGTGGGTACACCAACACAGATGTGTTGCCTTGTGATCTTTTGCTAGGTCCGCCTGACAATGGACAGTAGATGTGGGCAGACTACACATTGGTCGATGTGCTGTCTATATGCATGTGCCTTCACACCAGGCACAGCTGCCCCTGCACATGTGACCCCTGCTGCCCTCAGTGCTGGGTCTGTTGAGCTGATGCGCCATCTGTGCGTGGGGCAGACAGCTCTCCTCACTTCCGTCATTGCCCATGACATCACTTTGCCGCAGGTGACATGGATCATGGAGGGCCCACATGTACGCGTGGGTGGACTACACAAGACTGTCCAATGGTCATCACCCCCAGTCAGTGCTTCGAATGGGAAGGATGTGGTGCTGGTACTCATTTTAATGTGTAGAGTGGGCGGGGCTAGGTGCGGGGCTACATGCAAGACATGGGAAGTTCATCGGCTCATCTACTAGTTGCAATACACACGAGACACGTCTTTTCATGACCACATCAGGGTCATCCCTTGAACTGACTGGAAGTCAAACAGTCATATTTTACCCTGTCCTCATGGCCTCCCCTCGCTCACCAAAATATGCGTTGGCACCTGGGAAGCCAGCGCATGCACAAGCAGCTCCAAGCTCGCCCCAGAGAGGCCAAGGAGTGTATGTGTGGGTCCAGTTGAACAAGTGGTCTGTCTCGCGGCATAATAAGTGGCGGGACGCCGTCCACCTGCGTGGTGCCCCGACTCGAGACCCGGGCAACATTGACAATGCATGACAGGCTCCGCAGTCCGGATACACCACCTGCAACACACAGAGGCTGTAGCTGCCCTAGCGGCCCAGGCCGCGTCCAACTGGAGCTCATGGACCCACACATTCACTCTTTGGCCTCTCTGGTGCGAGCTTGGAGCTGCTTATGCACGCGCTGGCATCTCTGTTGCAATGGCATGTAACGTGTGTGGGGATATAGGCAATGAGTGAGATGGTGCGAGCCACCTTCCGTGACGTCACTCCTGCTTGTGATGTGTGCGTCCCCCCACTACTTCCATTAGACTTGTGCCATACTACTAATTGAGGATGTGTTGCCTGCGTGATGTGTCCAGGAGGAGCGCGCCATGACATCTCACCCACCATGCTCCACTGCCATCCCGTGCCCTGGATTGCCTGTGCAGGTGGACAATGTTGGGGATACACCTGGTCGACAGGGGATGTGAGTGCCTTGGCAAGGGCCTGGCGGACGCACAGCAGTATCCAGCATGTCCACGGAGGGTGGGCTGACGTCTACACCTGATGCAGCATTGATCGTGTGCCCGCCTGTTGTGCACACACGAGTTCACATACATCCCCAGACAGGTGGTCTTTACAAATTGCCAGGAGAGCAGCTATGTACTGTTCCGGAATCCTCCCAACACAGCGTGTTTCAACATTGCATGTGCGCACCTACCCGTCACACCCACCCACCTGAGCCAAGCGTAACTCCCGCTTTACATGACACATGTGTGTCATCCACAGTTGTGCTACTCTCTCAGGGCCGGACCTGCAACTGTCCCGTAGCACACACACAGCACCGATTCGTACTGGCATCCTGTTAGATTGGTAGGCACACTAACCCATCTCCTTCTGAGACAGTGGTGGCTGTGATGGATATTGTGACTGGGCACATGGCTTACTTTCAATGTGTGCATTTGGGAGGTGGTGGTGTGTGGTGTGTGATTGTGGTAGCGTTGGTGTGTATGTGTGTGTCGTGTCCATGTCGACTGCACACATATGTCACCTCGGGACATGGTGGATGTTTGTTACCGTGCTGAGGTCTTTGAATATGATGTGATGGGTGTGTTGTATGTTGCACAGTATGCGGTGTGTGGGTGTGTCCTTGCAGTTCAGGCTGACTCCTACTTGTTATGGGTCAGACGTTGTGTGTGTGCAGGGTGTGTGACTGTCAAGATTGTGTCTAGTCCAATTGTGCATGTCAGCATTTCAGCAGTTCTTGCTCACTGTGCAGTGCTGCCCACCCACTCTGATGTCGTGTGTGTGTTTTGTCAGGCATTGCTGTGGCATGCTTTAGCGTGGCTCCCACTTTTTGTTGCTGAGTGTGTGGTCAGACTGTGTGGGTCATTGTAAACATGTGTAGGACTGTGCTTTGTAGTGAGCAGGCCGTCAGTGTTGATGTGATGATCTTTCGGGCGACTTCAGAGTGTGACAAGTCCTGCTCCACGTGCTGTGGTATTTCCCTGTGGCCACTGTTGCGGCTACTCATTTGCATTGTCATCCAATGACAGTGGACTACATGGTCATCTCACGACTGCCGTGTACTTCACACAGTCTCATCCTCTCTCATTCGTACTTGTGAAATGAATCAGCAGAGACACATTTTTGCTTCAAGCCATGTATTGGGACTTATGTCCTCTGTGATGCAGTATAGTGGACACTACTGGCAGCGAAATGCATGTGGAGGATGTACTCAGCATGATTACACATAGCATAGGGTGTAGGGGTACATGTCATTAGTTGTTGACTGTGGGATGTGTGCTTCAGAGTTACAACTGCTTAGCCGTTGCTGTGCTAATGTACATTTGCTAATTACTGTGGAGCTGCTAACTTTGACACAGACAGTATACATTTCGCCTACCAGACCGCTTGACATCATGGGCACAGTACATCTCAGTTCCATGTTACAGGTTTGCTGCTATGGTTACTCATACACACGTGCGTGGAGGTGACATCAGGGCATGGGCTTACGTGCATGCAACGGCGTCCCACTTGTTGTTGCAATGTGGTGGCTACTGGACATGACACAGTCACTGGGGTAATGTTGTTGGGGGATGCACTTGTTGTCCATGCAAAAGTCCTGGCACGGAAGTTCAGAGGGAGGTGAGGTGACAGCTCTCACATACTACAGCCGACCGATTACTGTCCACTGACCGGTGCATATGTTCATGGGCGCAGGATACATATTATGGCATAGTTGTACGTGCAGTTATGTCCATGTGGTTGCCATACACAAATCCCATGCCTCTGCCTCCCCCTGTTCATGCAGAGTTACTGGATGTGATGAGGTACAGAGTGCATGTCCCGAAAATATCCGATGTCATGGCAGTGTAGTTGATGGTGTGGTGTTAGTTGCAGGTTGTGTGGTATAGTTGTTGTACTGGTAACTGCTCAGTCCGTGCGGATGCCAGGCATGGGTACGGTGTGGACATCATTGTTCAATTGGGGGTGTTGCGTCGGGGCCCGACGAATTGACAGGTTGTCAGGAATGCGATACCTTCCAGCAGGGCTTCCATGGCATTGGTGGTAAACATGGATGCCATCCAATGTAGCGGATGGTGGCTGTCAAGGTGTTGGTCGTAAGTTGTCCCTTGTAGGAGCATGATGGGACATGTTGGATGACATTCGATGAAACTGTGATCCAGAATCCGTCGTGTGGAGGCACAGTGGTCCCATTGCAGTGTGGGTCCGATTGCAGCCACATACGCCATGCCCCCATAGGCTGAACAGACCCTGTCGTGGACGTCCAGGGGTTGAACAGTTGTACCAGGTCCGCCATTGGACATGCAGGGTTGGAGAGACATAAATCCACAGGATAGTGGAAAGGACACCTCCGACAGTAGAAGACGGGGATGACGCAGCTGAACAATGCGATGCGGTAAGTTAGTCGGTAACTTACGTTCAGCAAGGCCAGATTTTCACATCCCAATATCTGTATCAGGTAATGTTTGTACAGCTTCATCTGTCCGGCGTAGTTGGGTAGGTGTGGTGCAAGTGCCATTTTGCTGATGGGCGATGTGATGGCGTGCTCCGGCTGTCTGTGCAGTCTGCAGAGTGCAACCTCCGACGTTGCTGGGAATTCTGTTATGGTCGTAGGGAGGCAGGGCTTGGGTTATAGTAGCTTGTGCGAAGGACACGGGCCCTCATCCCACATGCTTCTGTGAATGGTCAAGGTCAGTGGTGTCTGACTCCTTCCCGATAACTTGCATGTGAACCACATGGGGGAGTGGTATCATTTCTTTTTCCCTTCGGAATGTTCTTTCGTGTTATGCGCTATCTGCCCAGTGGACGGTTCCCTCTGCATGCCTGTGTTGGGCTTTTTTTGGAATAATGACTGTGTTGTCCTGCTTGAATAGTTGAGCTGTGGTTTCGGTGTGGGTATGGTAGGCCATTCAGTGCTATCTCCTCTCCCGTGTGTGGGCGGCACGCTGCGTTTCCGCTATACGTTGGGCCTTGTGTGTGGGTGTTGTAATTGGAGCCACCTGTTGTCGGTCCCCCGGGATCTTTGATGTTACGTATTGCATGTCTTGGTATTGGGTGCAGGGTGGTATCGGTGTTTCTGTGTGGTACTGGCGTACCTTTTGCCGACGGGGTCCATATTCTGCTGGGTGATGTTGCCGCCGCTGTGTGCTTCGCCATGTTTTGCACACAGGGGTGTGTCCTAATTTGGCGTGACATCACTGACATGTTCGGGTCAGTTGTGTGACGTCAGGTTGGCAACAGTGAATTGCCGGTTGGCGACATGACTGTGGCAGGACTGTCACGTGACATGTGCGTTCTGGGTGGGGCTGGTGTGTGTGGTGTTTGGTTGTGACCCTGTGTTGTTTGTGTGCGGCGCATACTTGGCGCTGCCGTTGGCCTATGCGTTGTGCGCATGTGTGGCTGCGTCGTCGCCGCTGCGCTGCGGGGCCGTGACGGGGACGTTAGTTCCTGGTCCCAGGTGGTGTGTCCCCGGTTGTTGCGAGTTGTTACAATTTGCCCGGTATGACATTTGTGGGTGCAGTGGTGGATGTGTCGCGTCCACGCAGGGGTGTCTGGGGGGCCATGTACAGTTTTACCGCACTTGCACTGTGTGCGGTGTTTGCGTGCCCTTGTTGTGTGTCTGCCTACCTGCGTCTCCGCGGTGCGTTGACTCCTAGGTTCTGCATCAGGTAGAGCATGGGGAGGGCCTGCAGTGCTGGATTCATGCTCGGGGGGTCCGCCTCTTTGGTATCCGTACTGTGCGCTCGGGTTTCCGCCTTGCTTTCACGTGCGGTGTCTCTTAGCCGGGGGAGCTGTTTGGTTGTGGCATCGTAATTTGTACGCCGGGCGGTACGTGTTTCGTCGGGCGGTGTGTCTCCATTGGGCGGCGCCGCTACGTGAACGGGCACACTTTGATGGTGGACGGCGTCGCTGGCTTACGGGCGGTGTTTGGCTGTCTTTTCACTTCCTAATTGGGCGGGCGTGTGGGCTGCGGCGGGCGGACGGTAACTGTTGTTTTTTGCATCCGCCAGCACGGCGGTGGTGCTTCCGCCCGCCATCCCAATGGGCCCCTAAATAATCAAAATAATCAAATTAACTAAAACTATAACGTTTTAATAAACTCCACCTAAAAAACTCAAAATAAAGATTAACTTCAAAAAGAAGGACAAAATCAACATTAAACAAAAACATAAAACTAAGGGGTTTATTACGATGGCGGTCGGATGTCCACCGCCGGGCCGGCGGTGGACATCCGCCCGCCATCGCAACCAGGAAAACCACCGGTCACATTAGGATGGTGGTGGTGACCGCGGCGGTGGGAAATTCCGACCGCCGCTTTACCGCCGGTTGCCATCCGCACTCCTGCCTGGCGGACGGAGCAGGACCGGGATAATGGTGGCGGTGCAGAGCAGGCTCCGCCGGCAGGATTATGATGCCGGTGGTAGCCAGCCTTTCCTCAGCGGTCACACCGCCATTGAAAGGCATGCGGTGATTGTCTTCCGGGGGCCCGTTGCGGGCCCCCAATGTGTTGGGGGGGTGTGGGTGCACTGGGGGGGTACCCATGGTCCCCCCTACATTTCCCTGTACCAGGTGGCAGTGCCTGCCACGCAATGCAGGGAAATGCAGGACATGCTCCTTTCGGCATCACGGCGGTGCTGCGGGCAACAGCAACCGCCGCAATGTTAATGCCCGCGATCCGACCGCCGCGGTCGGATTTCGACAGCGGTTCATCGTAATTCGACCGGCGGTGATGTCGCTGTACATGCGGGCAGTCTTTTCCCGCTACCATGGCGGTCGGGGAGGTTTCCCGACCGCCATCGTAATAGGCCCCTAAGTAAGTATATAAATTAACCAACAAATAGAGCAAACTAATAAAAAACAATAAATTAAATAAAAAATCAAAATATAACTAACAAATACTTTTCTCTTCACAGCTTCTACATACTTCAACATACAACAACCTCAACGAAATAAACTTCATCAACTTAAAATAGTAAGTATTTTTTTCTCTCAACTAAATAAAAATAGAATCTAAATAAACAAAATAATCAAATTAAATGTAACACTTTAATAAAAATAACATTTTGCTTTTAAACCAACAGAAAAAAAGAAACCAGTGAATCAACCACAACCATCGATAAAATGTCCAACAAGAAAATTAAAGTAAGACAAATGTAAGTTTATTTTCAAATATAATTATACAAACATGTTTACTACTCAAGACCTTATAATTAATAACTATATATATATATATACATATATTCACAGATAGACAACAAAATGGCAGAAGGAGCAAAATTCATCACATCACAAAAGGGAAAACTTCTTCTGTCCTACATGGGCTACACTTATACGCAAGAAAAAATAACTGGAAACAAAACCCATTGGAAATGTAGTAAATACTCCTCCAATTGTTGCCATGGGAGAGCCACAACAGTAGAAAAAAATGTAGTTAATGTCGGGGAACACAACCATCCCCCCAATGTCACAAAAATCGAGGTCAGAGATGCTCTAGAAACAATCAGAGAAGCAAGCACCAGCTCCCAACAGACCAGTACCCAAATATAAAAAACATATTAACTAGGGTCCCTCAACATGTCACAGGACAACTACCATCCATCCCCACTCTAAAAAGATTAATAGCCAGAACTAAAAGAGCTACTGCTCAAACAGCCTCCACTCCCCAAACTTTTGCATAAATAGAAATCTTACCGGAATACACTGTCACCCACAAAGATGAGAAATTAATTCTTCATGACAATAACAGTCATGAAAAACGAATTATCATCTTTTCCACAAACAACAGCATACAAAAACTAAAAAACTGCGAAACGCGGATGATGGATAGCACATTCAAAGTTTGCCTTTTTACCAACTATATACCATCCATGGCGAATATGAAGACACCAAGGGGCCCATTAGGATGTCGGGCGGAAGCACTACCGCCGTGCTGTCGGAGGCAAAAACCACCAGTTACCGTCCGCCCGCCGCGGCCCACACGCCCGCCCAATTAGGATGTGTAAAACCAGCCAAACACCGCCCGTAAGTCCGCGACGCCGCCCGCCATCAAAGTGCGCCCGTTCACGTAGCGGCGCCAGCCAATGGAGGCACACCTTCCGACGAAATCACGTACCGCCCGGCGTACAAATTACGATGCCGCAAACAAGCAGCTCCCCCGGCTAAGAGACACCGTACGAGATACCAAGGCGGAAACTCGACCGCACGAGTACGGACACCAAAAAGGCGGCCCACCCCGACATGAATCCTGCACTCCAGGCCATCCCCATGCTGTACCTCATGCAGCACCTAGGAGTCAACGCGCCGCGGCGACGCAGGTAGGCAGACACACAACAAGGGCACGCAAACACCGCACACAGTGCAAGGGCGGAAAAACTGAACATGGCCCCTCTAGACACCCCTGTGTGGACAGGACACATCCACCACTGCACCCACAAATGTCACACCGGGCAAAATGAAACAACTCGCAACTACCGGGCACACACTACCCGGGACCAGGAACTGACGTCCCCGTCACGGCAACGCAGCGCAGCGGCGATGACGCAGCTACACATGCGCACAACGCAGAGGCCAACTACAGCGCCATGCATGGGCCGCACACAAATAACACAGGCACACAACTACACACACCACACACCAGCCCCACCCTGAACGCACATGTCACGTGGCATTCCTGCATCAGTCATGTCCCCAACCGGCAACTCACAGGTGCCAACATGACGCCACACAAGTGTACCGAACAGGGCAGTGACGTCACGCCAAAATAGGACACACCCTTGTGTGCATAACATGGCGAAGCACACAGCGGCTGCGACATCACGCCGCAGAATATGTACCTCGTCCGCAAAAGGCACGCCAGTACCATACAAAAATACTAATACCATCCTGCACCCAATACCAATACATGCAATACGTAACATGAAAAAACCCGGGTGCCTGACAACAGGTGTTACCAATTACAACACACACACACAAGGCCCAACGTATAGCGGAAACGCAGCGTGCCGCCCACATACGGGAAAGCAGATAGCACTGAATGGCCTTCCATTCCCACTCTGAAACCACATTTCGACTAAACAAGCCGGAGAATACAGCCATTGTCCCAACAACAAACCAAACAGAGGCATGCCGAGGAAACCGTCCAATGTGCAGATAGCGCACAACATGAAAGAACTTCTGACCACAAAAAAGAAATAAGACCACTCCTCCATGTGGTTCACATGCAAGTAATCTTGAAGGAGTCAGACACCACTGACCTTGACCATTCATAGAAGCATGTGGGATGAGGACCTGTGTCCTCCGCACAAGCTACTATAACCCAAACCCTGCCTCCGTACGACTATTCCAGATTTCCCAGCATCGTCGGAGGGTGCACTCTGCTGACTGCACAGCCGGCTGGAGCACGCCATCACATCGCCCTGTAGCAAAATGGCAGTCGCACCACACCTACCCAACTACGCCGGACAGATGCAGCTCTACATGGACAGCCTGCTACAGATAGTGGGCTGTGAAAACCTGGCCATGCTGAACGTAAGTTACCGAGTAACTTACCGCATCGCAATGTTCAGCTGCGTCATCCCCGTCTTCTACTGTCGGAGGTGTCCCTTCCACTGTCCTGTGGATTTATGTCTCTCCAACCCGGCATGTCCAAAGGCGGACCTGGTACAACTGTTCGCCCCCCTGGACGCACACGACAGGATCTGTTCAGTCTATGGGGGCATGGCGTATGTGGCTGCAATCGGACACACACTGCAATGGGACATGTGTGCCTCCACACAACGGATTCTGGATCACAGTTTCATCGAATGTCATCCAACATGTCCCATCAGGCTCCTACAAGGGACAACTTACGATGAACACATTGACAGCCACCATCCGCTTCATTGGATGGCATCCATGTATAACACCAATGCCATGGAAGCCCTGCTGGAAGGTGTCGCATACCTGACAACCTGTCAATTCGTCGGGCCCCGACGCAATACCCCCAATTGAACAATGATGTTCAACACCGTACCTATGCTTGGCTTTCGCACGGACTGGGCAGTTACCTGTACAACAACTATACCATACAACCTGCAACAAACACCACACTATCAACTCCACTGCCATGACATCTGACATTTTCGGGACATTCTCTCTGTTCCTCACCACATCCAATATCTCTGCATGAACAGGGGGAGGCAGAGGTATGGGACTTGTGTACAGTAACCACATGGACAATACTGCACGAACAACTATGCTATAATATGTATCCTGCGCACATGAACATATGCACCGGTCAGTGCACACTAATCTGTCAGCTGTATCACGTGAGAACTGTCACCTCACCTTTGTCTGTACTTCCGTGCCAGGACTTTTGCATGGACAACAAATGCATCCCCCAACAACATGACCCCAGTGAATGTGACATGTTCAGTAGCCACCACATTGCAACAACTAGTGACACGCTGCTGCATGCACGTAGGCTCATGCTCTGATGTCACCCCTCACGCACGTGTGTCGTAGTAACTACTGTAGTAAACCTGTACCATGGAACTGAGATGTACTGTACCTATGATGTCAAGCTGTCTCGTAGGCAAAATGATTACTGTCTGTGTCAAACTCGAGAGCTCCTCAGTAACTAACAAATGTACATTAGCATAGCAAGGGCAAGGCAGTTGTAACTCTGAAGCCCTCATTCCACAGTCAACAACTAATCACATCTACCCCTAACCCCTTTTGTATGTGTAATCATGCTAAGTAGATCCTCCACATGCATTTCGCTGCCAGTAGTGTCCACTATACTGCATCACAGAGGACGTAAGTCCAAATACATGGCTTGAAGCAAAAATGTGACTCCGCTGAATCATTTCACAAACACAAGTACGAATGAGAGAGGATGAGAGTGTGTGAAGTACACGACAGTCGTGAGATGACCATGTAGTCCACTGTCACTGGATGTCAACGCAAATGAGTAGCCGCAACAGTGGCCACAGTGCAATACCACAGCTCCTGGAGCAGGACATGTCAGACTCTGAAGGTGCCCGATAGATCATCACATCAACACTGACGGCCTGGTCAATACAAAGCACAGTCCTACACATGTCTACAATTTCCCACACAGTCTGACCACACACTCAGCAACAAGAAGTAGGAGCCACGCAAAAGCATGCCACAGCAATGCCTGTCAAAACACACACACGACATCAGTTTGGGTGGGCAGCACTGCACAATGAGTAAGAACTGCAGAAAATCTGACATGCACAATTGAACTAGGCACAATCTTGACAGTGACACACCCTGCACACACACAACGTCTGAACCATAACAAGTAGGAGTCATCCTGAACTGCAAGGACACACCCACACACTGCATTCCGTGCAACATACAACACACACATCTCATCATATACACAGACCTCAACACGGTTACAAACATCCACCATGGGCCTGGGAAACATATGTGTGTAGTCGACATGGCCACAACACACACCCACACCAACGCCACCCCAAACTCACACCACCCACACCACCCACCACCACCTCCCAAATGCACACATTGAGAGTAGGCCATGTGCCCAGGCACAATGCACAGCACAAGACCAACATACACCTACACCGCTGGCCACACAGCAAGTAAGCTCACACATGCCCGCATACTCAGCGCATGCTGCCAGTCCACCTGTGGCTAGACTCACACCCTGTGCATTGCATGCACGCAGACATGACACGGATACATTTACCCAGAAATAACACCAAATACATGCAGTCAATCCGTTGCACAGAAAAGCAGATTCATCACACACACAAGTAGCAGAGTCTGAAAGAAGTGAAGTCCCTGCCACGTGTACAACACATTGGAATGTGAGACCAGACATTGTAATTGCTGAGGTCACATACACGGCATGTGCCCCACTTAACCAAGCACACACTGCAACAACTGCAATAATCAACTACACAGATACAACCGACTACAGGAACAACAGCATCCAGTCACAGATTACATCGACAGGCGGCATAACTCATCTACCCCAGGGACAGTGCCCAGTTCGATGTGCCGAGTAGTGACACGTAGTGCCGCGGATGCAATGTGTGTTAGTGTGCCCTGCCATGGCCAGCCAACACTGCCATGGCAGTCACAATATCCATCACAGCCACCACTGTGTCAGAAGGAGATGTGTGAGTGTGCCTACCAATCTAACAGGATGCCAGTACGACTCGGTGCTGTGTGTGTGCTACGGGACAGTTGCAGGTCCGGCCCTGAGAGAGTAGCACAACTGTGGAAGACACACATGTGTCATGTGAAGCGGGAGTTACGCTTGGCCCAGGTGGGTGGGTGTGACGGGTAGGTGCGCACATGCAATGTTGAAACACACTGTGTTGGGAGGATTCGGGAGCACTAGATTACCGCTGTCTTGGGCATTTGTAAAGACCACCTGTCTGGGGATGAATGTGAACACGTGTGTGCACAACAGGCGGCCACACGAAAGATGCTGCATCAGGTGTAGACGTCAGCCCACCCTCTGGGGACATGCTGGATACTGCTGTGCGTCCGCCAGGCCCTTGCCAAGGCACGCACATCCCCTGTCGACCAGGTGTACCCCCAACATTGTCCACCTGCACGGGCTATCCAGGGCACGGGATGGCAGTGGAGCATGGTGGGTGAGAGGTCATGGCGCGCTCCTCCTGGTCACATCACGCAGGCAACACATCCTCATTGTGCAGCATGGCACAAGTCAAATATAAGTAGTGGGGGGACGCACACATCGCGCCCGGGAGTGACGTCACGGAAGGTGGCTCGCACCATCGCACTCATTGCCTATTTCCCCACACACGTTACATGCCATTGCAACAGAGAAGCCAGCGCGTGCACAAGCAGCTCCAAGCTCGCCCCAGAGAGGTCAAAGAGTGAATGTGTGGGTCCATTACCTCCAGTTGGACGCGGCCTGGGCCGCTAGGGCAGCTACAGCCTCTGTGTGTTGCAGGTGGTGTATCCGGACTGCGGAGCCTGTCATGCATTGTCAATGTTGTCCAGGTCTCGAGTCGGGGTACCACGCAGGTGGACGGCGTCCCGCCACTGATTATACCAC
Source organism: Calotriton arnoldi (assembly GCA_963921515.1). Classification (NCBI taxonomy): domain Eukaryota; kingdom Metazoa; phylum Chordata; class Amphibia; order Caudata; family Salamandridae; genus Calotriton; species Calotriton arnoldi. The sequence continues at coordinate 139,453 of CAWUFW010011475.1, forward strand.
GAGACAGACAACTCGTTCAAATGGACCCACACATACACTCTTTGGCCTCTCTGGTGCGCCTGTGCACGCGCTGGCTTCTCAGATGCAAACGCAAATTGGGGTGAGGGAGGGGAGGCCATTAAGTCTGACGGTGCAAGCCACCTTCCAACATGTCACATCCGGTCGTGACGTCAGCGTCCCCCACTACTCCGATTTAGGACTCGTGCACTGCTGCCGTCAGATGTGCCACTCCCCAGGGGGTGGGGAAAGGGTCAGGAATGTCAGTCTGAGATTGGCGCAGTTGAAGGCACACCTTCACTGGGGGTGACAACCATTGGACGGTCTGGTGTAGTCCACCCACGCGTACATGTGGGCCCTCCATCAACCATGTCTCCTGCGGCTAAGTGATGTCATGTGCACTACACAGTATGATGTGCGCAATGCATCTGCAGGTGTGGCCATGACTTGTGTGTGGGAGCAGGTCCACACTGGACAGGGCCACAACATGCTGTGCGCATGGGCAGGGACGGCCAGTGCTCAGCCTCCACATGTCTGTTGGCACATCATCATGTACACATTGGCATGGGAGCATGGGACATGCATATGCACACACATGCCATCTTTCACTATGCACATCTCCCACTTGGCACGTGCTACGTTACGTGTCACTTGTGATGTGTATTTGCAATCACACAGCTGTGTTGTCATGGAGCTGTCAATGTGTACACCTGTCAATGTGTTTTGGAGGTGTGATCCGTACAGTGCTGTACATAGGGTGAAGTAGGGACATCAATGACTGTCTCATATCCCCTCGTGCAACAGGACCCACTTGTTTTTGCCGCTCAGCCTGTGTCCATTGCGTTGTTGGTGTGTGCCATACTCACCCAGCCGCGGAAGCTGTGTCAGGCACAGCAGCTAGTTATATTGCCGTGGTGTTGCCGCTTCCCAAATATGCAGTCTGATATCATCGTCATGCCTTACAAGTTGTTAAGGCCTAAATCCCCATGTGCATGCTCATAGCAATGGTTTGTGTCACTGCTCATTGCTATTGGTAAGGGGACCTGTGTAAGTGTATTGTGGCTGTGCTGTCCCTACTTGTCAGCTGTTCTGTGATTCAATTGCTTGGTCAGTCATTTTTGTTTTGTGTTTGTGGAAATGCCATGTGGCGTGTTGCTTTGACATGTGTCCACTTCCATCTTTCCTAGGAGGAGACCAAACATACATCGCCCCTACCAATTGCTGTCAGACATGGAGGACGTGGAGGTAATCCGGAAATTCCGACTGGACCGACCCACCCTGCATCGCCTATGTGCCTTGTTGGAACCCCACCTCCGTCCTCGCAGGGTGTATCCGACTGCATTTACCCCCACGGCTAAGGTGATGGCTGCACTACATTTCTTCGCCACTGGGTCATTCCAACACACAGTGGGCAGTGGAAGTGGGATGTCCCAGCCCATGTTCAGCATGGTGCTACGTGATGTACTGTCAGCTATGATGCTGTACAGGAACAGGTACATACGATTCCCCAGGGCTCGTGAATTGGCGGCAGTGAAGGGTGATTTCTATGCCCTTGGACGGATCCCCCACGTTGTTGGTGCAATAGATTGCACCCATATTGGCCTTGTAGCACCACAGGCCCTGGAGCACATATATAGGAATCGGAAGCACTTCCACTCCCTGAATGTGCAAGTGGTGTGCCTTGCGGACATGGTCATTACACACGTGTGTGCGAAGTTTCCAGGATCGGCCCATGACTCGCACATCATGCGCAACAGCATCCTACCACGTCTGATGACCAATCTGCAACCGGACCGTGCTTGGATTGTTGGTGAGTATGTGTACTCGTGTAGCGTGGCTGGTGTGCGATGCTGTCTTGGGGACAGTTGGAATTGCAACTAATCTCGGTATTCCTCACACCCAGGGGACTCTGCTTATCCGAATGGGCCTTGGCTGCTCAGCCCATTACGTAATCCTCGGACACCAGCTGATGTCCGCTACAATGAGGCACATGGCAGGGCCAGACGTGTGGTGGAGCGGACTTTTGGCCTCCTGAAGTCCAGATTCAGATGCCTGGACCGCACCGGGGGTGCACTGGCGTACTCCCCACAGAAGGTGTGCCAGATAGTTGTGGCATGCTGCATGCTGCACAATCTGGCTATTCGCAAGCAGATCCCCCTAATAGTGGATGACGGTGATCAGCCCGGGCCCCCGCCTGCAGACCAGGACGGGTCCAGTGAAGAGGACAGTGGAGAGGAGGAAGCTGTGAATGTGCGTCAGCAGCTCATCGCCCGCTACTTCACTTGAAGGTGAGTGACCATGTACGACGGCTGATGTAGCTGTAGTTGTGCAGGTGTATGTGTGCATTGTGACGGAGGCCTTTTGTTCACTGAGTGCTGTGTGGCAATGGTCCATGTCCAGGGTAGTATGCCACTGACAGTGGCTGTGGCATTGTGCCCCGTTGCTCTGTGAGATGTGTGTACATTGCATGTAGTTGGTGACAAGTACTGTGTGATGGGTGTGTGACACACTAATTGAATGGACTCTTGTTCTGATTTTCACCCCTAGGTCCCTACAACATCTCCTGGCCTATCTACATGCCACACAGCAGAGGCATTCCTGCTCATGTTGGCGGTTGCACATCGTTGATTAAACCCAGGGCACATGAAGCAGATTGTGATCAAGGTGTATTTATTTACAGCGGTGAAATGTGATTGTGTGCAAGGTGATGACAGAAGTGGTGCATGCTGTGACAATGAGTTGACGGACATGGCTGCGTGATGGTCAAGGTGTACCCATGAAGTTCTATGTCCACAGTCCAACAGACACATGCCATTCACATGGCAGTGTGGGGTAGGATCGTAGTCAAAGTCAGTGCAGTAGGTGGTCAGGGTGGCTGGCTGACTCACTGGCGTTTGGAGCGTGCGTAGTCCTCTCTGGACACCTGTTTCCTCTTCGGACGGCCCCTTCCACGTTTGGTAGGGGGGTTGTGTTGGTGGGCTGCTGGTGGTGGCTGAGGACTGCTCACTCGCTGTGGACGCAGGGGAACTAGATGTTGCACGACCCTGCGCCACAGCACGTGGTGGCGGCGGTGGTGTGGCTGGCCTTGCTTGGGCCCTCCCCCAACACCTGCTGGGCCATGAGGTCCACAAGTTTGTCCATACGGGTCACGATTTGGCCCATATGGGCGTCCATGGACCTCAACACCCCAAGGACCTCCCGCGTGTCGGCAGCCGACCTGGCCCATTGTCCTTGGGCCTCTTCATAGGCCCCAAGGACTCTTGAGATTTGCGGCAGGGCTTGGCTCCCAGGCTCAGATGGCGTTGGCCTGACCCTGCTCCTCCCACCGGTACTGCTGCCACCGACCTGCCCACTCGCCACATTGGTCACCACGGTCCTCTGTCTGGCTCCCAGGGTCGAGCACGACGGGCGTGCCACCCCTTGCGCAGGTGCTGTGGCCAGGGATGGCGTGGTGGTGGTGGTGGTGGTTGTTGCGGCGGTGGTGGTGGCCGCAACGACCGTGGCAGCAGGGGTCTGTGACTGGTCAGCAGCCCTGGGTGATGTGTTGGTGGGTAGGAGGGGCCCTGGGGAGCGGTTGGGCCCTGCCACTCCAGACGGGCCTGCTAGGTGGTCCTCGTCCGAAGAGGTGTCCAGGTCTTCTACATCCGTGAGTCCGGGTCGGGGGCTTGCGGACTGGCTGTGCTGGCTGCTGTCTCCCTCTCCAGCATCCAGCTGTTCGGCACCTGTGGGGAGAATGAGATAGGTTATTGTGTTGCACCTTGCAAAGTTTGTATTGGTTGTCTGACATTCACAGTTCGTGCACTGTCGTGCACAGGTTTCCCAGTGGCGTGTGTGTGGATGTACGATGTGTGTATGCGTGAGCAAGGCAATGGAACTGTGTGTTGTGTTCATGTGGCATGGGGCGGATTAGCGATGACAATCAGTGTGTGTTGCTGTACTCCTACATTTTGTGGCTTGGGTGTATGCGGGCTCCAGACCCATCGACGCTTTTGAGGTGAAATATGGTTTTGGTGTTCAAATGGAACGCTTAGAAACGCAGATGGCAAAAGGGGTACAGCCCCCTCAACGCTTTTGAGGTGAAATATGGTTTTGGGGTTCAAATGGAACGCTTAGAAACGCAGATGGCAAAAGGGGTACAGCCCCCTCAACGCTTTTGAGGTGAAATATGGTTTTGGGGTTCAAATGGAACGCTTAGAAACGCAGATGGCAAAAGGGGTACAGCCCCTCAACGCTTTTGAGGTGAAATATGGTTTTGGGGTACATACTGTGACATATGTGTGCAGAACGGGACATGTGTTTTGGCAACATGACAGTGCAGAGACAAAGGTGTGTGTATGTCTGACATCCCCAGCATATCTGCTCACTGTTATCATTTATGGACATTACACTGCAAGCATTGTAGTGAGTGAGTGATGGTTGTGTGCCACACGACGTATTGCAGATGGGCCAATTCCTTGGTGTGCGTGCTACCCTCGGCCATGTGCAGCAATGCAGTGCTCTTGGGGTGTTGACTATATTATGTATGTTGTAAATCAGTGTGATGTGCGCTTCAGTCACTGCAGACACATTATTTGTGATGGGCAGGTATCTTTGCAGAACTACTGTGTGAGGGCCAGCTGTTCCGATGACATACCTTTCATGACACTGGGGCTGACAGATGAGATGGATGGTATGTTGGATGTGCATTGTGTGGCTGTGTGTTTCATGGGTCCAGTGGTGTTTATGTGCATTACTGGGGTTCCACACTGTTAGTTCTAGACAGGTTAGACTTACATGGGCGATGTTGTACGTTTTGTGGGGAACAGGCAGTAACGACTACATGGACAGGACTTCGATGGTGTTGCTGATGTGTGTGATGAGTGGCACAGTGCCCGCCGTGTGGGTCAGTACTCCAGTGGGACTTGTGCATGCAGACGTGGCTCCATGGGTGTTGCTGTATTTGTGATGGCTCATGTGGGCTATGACTCTGTAATACATGTCCGTGTGCACATTGGTCACATGATTATGACAGGGAGCAGTGCTGCGTGTTCCTCTGCTACGTGACATTTCCCAAATGTTAGTCGTAATTCTGTCCTCATGCCTACAGACACCCTGCCATGTACAGTACTCTAACTACTTGTTGGTTTGGAGGGCGCAATGCAATGGATGCCATATGGTACTGGGAGGGAGGGGTGCTCCATATTGCTGGTCTGTGGGAGTGGGGGCGCTGTTGTGTGTTGTGGTGATGGCTTACCACCCACAGAAACCCCTCCATGTACGGTAAGATTTCTACCTGTCGGCTGAAGGTGTGCACTGCAGTGGCTGACACATGGGTGTGGGCTGTGCTCCACCTTGCTGTGCTGTAGGACTGGGGGCCTGGTGGGTGTTGTACTTCAGCTGTCCCCCTCCGACCCACTGACTTTGTGTTCCGGCTACTTACCTGTTACTTGTCGGTTAGTGCAGCTATGGCTGACACATGAGTGTGGGTGTGGGGTGTGATCCTTCTGGCGCATCTGGAGTACAAGGGGACCTGGTGGGAGTTGCGGTGCTGGCTGACTGTACACATGCCCCCATGGTTTTGTTAGTTAGTCTGTTGCATGTGTGAGTGATGTCTTGTGTATTGTGTACTGGACATGGGGGTGTTTGTCCCTCGGAGCTATGGCATAGTGGTAGTGCATGTGAGTACATAGCGGTGTGCTGGTATACATTTGTTTGTACTTACCAGCCTCCACTCCCCCTGGTATTCCGGTGAGACTCTCCGGATGTAGGATGCCTCGCACCTTCTCCTCCCACGCCTTGAAGGTCTTAAATAGCGCGGGATTTCCTCCGCCAGTCCTGTCAGCCAGCTGCCGATTCTTGGCCTCCTTCTTTTTGACCACTCTTTTCATGTCGTGCCACCTCTTGGTGATTTCGGCTCTGTTGCGTGGCACGTTCCCGACTGCATTGACCTGGTCTACGATCCTGCTCCACATTCTGTTTCTGGTGGCTAGTGGTGTCTGTTGGACCTGGTTCCCATAGATTTGTGGGTGCACCTTGATGATCTCGTCGACCATGACCGTCAGCTCAGTGGACGTGAACTTGGGCATTCTCTGTGCTGCCATGGTGTGTGGTTTGGTGTTTGTGGTGCTGGTGCGGTGTGTGTGTGTGGTGTGTGATGTGCAGGGGGTTTGTGGGGCCGGTGTTTGGTGGTGGTGGTGGTGGTGGTGGTGATGGGTGCGTGTCTGTGGTGTGCTGCTGTCCTTTCTGTCTCGCTGTGTTCTGTGCTCTCGTCCTCAGTTTGTAGTGTTGCAAGGGATTGTGGTCTGTGAAGGGGCTGCATTTGTACTTACCTATGTGGGTGTGTCATGATGTGCTGTTGTTTTCAGGTGTGTTGTGGCTGGTGTTCTGGGATTTGTAGTTTATTTGTTTGTCCAGGGGGATGTGTTTTCGGGATGTGTACTGTGTTTGGGTATTTGGGCGTTGCTTGCTGTGTGGACTTGTTGGCCATGTTGTGTGTGTTTCTTTGGTCCGCGGATGGTTTCTGTGCAGGGACGTGGCCGCCAGGGCTTCTGCCGTGTCCATTTTCATCACTGTTGTTTACGATGGCGGGCGGTGTATTTGTGGATTTGCCGCGCTCATGTTGGGAAGATCCTAATTTCACGGCTGGTGTCTCGGTAGTCAGGGCGGGCGGTTTTGGGTTGTCGTGCGGGTTTGTGTCCGTGTCGGACGGATGGACTTCGACTCGGACATAGACGGGCGGTATTTTGTGTGTTTTTTCCGCCGCGGGCGGTGTTCGCTTCGCGACATCCTGATTGCTCGGTCGGTATTCAGAGGGTGTAGGCGGGCGGTTTTTTCCCGCTATGGTGGATGGCGGTTTTTATTCCGCCCGGTATCGTAATGGACACCTAACATCCCTAATCATATACCCACTACTCCCTAATAAGCAAAATACCACCTACATAGAGCTCCTTACAATAATAAAACAACACACCAACAACTACTTTCCCCCAAAAATTATCATTGACTTTGAACAAGCAATGATTCAGTCAATTTAAAAAAATATACCCACACACTGCAATACACTTCAACCAAAGTATCTGGAGACACCTACAAAAATCTACTCTAAGTATAGATTACGCCACCAATGGCAACTTTGCCTTTCAAATAAAAAACTTAATAGCCCTGGCCTATGTACCAACAACTGAAGTAGCCAACCACTATAACATACTTCTTTAAAGCCCTTTCTACCAAGCAAACGAAACAAAACTAACTCCCTTCCTAGACAGACTACTTTGAGGACACTAGGGTGGGACAGCTACATAGGTCAGGCCACCGTAGACAACCAAAGTTCCAAATCCCCTGGTGGAACGTCTACAATAGCACTCTATCTCAAAAAGCTAAAACTAATAACGTGGTGGAAGGATGGCACAATGCCTTCCAAGCCACAATAGGAACAGGACATCCAACCTTACACAAACTAATAGAAGCCATACAAAGAGAACAGAGCTATCAAGAGCTAATGCTAGAGCAATCCCTAACTAAGGGGCCCATTAGGATGGCGGGTGGATTGCCACCGCAGGCCCGGCGTGGGCGATCCGCCCGCCAACCACACAGCAAAGACCCCCCACCATATTATGATGGCTGGGGGGTCCGCGGCGGACGGAAAGCCCGTCCGCCGCTTTTCCGCCGGTCGACTCGTCGACCGGCGGGAACGCTAGGTTAATATGGTGGCGGTGTCTGCAAGACACTGCCATCCATATTAAGATGATTGCGGAGAGCAGCCTTTCCATGGCGGCTTTGCCGCCATGGAAAGGCATACGGTGTTTGCTGTTGGGGGCCCGTAGCGGGCCCCCAGGAGGTTGGGGGGGTGGAGGGTGCACATGGAGGGTACCATTTGTATGCACAAGGTGGCAGGCACCGCGCGGTGCCTGTCACGTTGTGCATGCAAATGCACGACGTGCATTCACAGCATTGTGGCAGGCGGTGCGGTGAGCACCGCCGGCCACAATGCTGTGAATAGGGCTTGCCACCGCCACGGTGGCGGTGGAATCGTAATATCATGTGCGGGACCGCCGCACCCCTTGCGGACGGTCCCGCAGTCCGCCCGCCATCGTAATGATGCCCTAAAATTGGCCCTAAACTCAGTAAACAAACAAAAACAATGAATGAATACCTACAACACAAAACTCGACTATTTCCAAACACCAAAGGGCTAGAATACCTAGACATGATTGCTAAATCGATACTATAAACCAAAAACAAACCTAAACAACATCAGCATTTTAAAATCACAAAACATTTAAACTACACAATTCTACTCTTTTTTAAATTAATATTTATAATTATGTCATTTAAAAATTAAAAACATACATATAAATATGTGACATAATATAATCATGAAAATAAAAAAGAAACAAACAAACCAAATGCAACCAAAAACATTTCCCACCCATAATCATAAAAAATAACTTACAGTTATGTTGCAGTAGACATCCCTCGAAAATAAAGAAATCCATAGTAGATAAATCGAAAGACGAATCCATTGGAAAAGAAAGCCCAAAAAATAATGCAAAAATGCAGCTGTAGAAAAAAGGCTCCAACGATGCAATTCTCTCAATAACAAAACCCTCAAAAACCCAAAATTAGCGAGAAAAAAAACGCAAAAATAGAACTGTCGAACATTGGAAAAGAAAGCCCAAAAAATAATGCAAAAATACAACTGTAGAAAAAAGGCTCCAACGATGCAATTCTCTCAATAACAAAACCCTCAAAATCCCAAAATTAGCGAGAAAAAAAACGCAAAAATAGAACTGTCGAAAAAAGGCTCCAACGAGGCAATCCTCTCAATAATGAAACCCTCAAAAACCCAAAAAGTAGCTTAAAAAAAACACTCCAACAAACCTGAAAAATAAAAGGAAATGTAAAAAATTAACTTGCTTCAAAGAAACAAAATACATTTTCCTTTTTAAAAAAAATAAACGCGTCATCAGCACAATCCGTTCACGAAACGGAAAACCTGTAAAAAAAAAAAAAAGAACACCCTCCCACAATAACATGTACATACCCACAAGCATTAATATCAACATTAAATACAACATAACATAATTAAACAACACATAACTAACACTGCATAACACTCTACTTCTATCCAACACTATGGGTCCGATTCTGATGCAGGTTGGAAAAGCTTCCCGACCGAGGGCCTGATTCTGATGCGGTTAGGAAGGCCTCCTAACGGCATTTGCTCCTTCCAAATCGGATCGGGAACGTGTCTTCCCGACCGAGGGCCCAATTCTGATGCAGTTAGGAACAAATGTTCCCATTGAAGTCAATGGGAGTTCAACCAAATCGTATCTGGAAGCATCCGGATGCATCCTACTCCGCCGGTCGGACTTTCCCGATCCGAGTGGGTCGGACAACATTTCCCAACCGATTCGGTCGGGAAGCTTTTCCAACCCGCATCAGAATTGGCCCCTATGTCAAACACATAAAAAACTAAACTACCAAAATGACACTTAACTACACCAAAAATGAACAATTAACGTCCTAACAAATCTAACTACACTACTACTACCTCGCCCCTACTCTAAAACTATCTTAAAAGTAAAATAAATCAAACTTACCTTAACCGACGAAACACAGCTCCCAACCGCGAGGTTCCATCTTGCAAAATGACCTAAAAACGAAACAGATAGACAGAAAAGTGAGAAAAACGAAAAAAATGGCTGCGTAATAAAAATGAAAAAAGACTGATTCCCCATAGAGAAGAATGGAGAAATAATAATATAATCCCAAACATTAAGGGGTCGATTCCGATCTCGCTCGGAAGGCCTCCGAATCGGATTTGGCTTTACCGGATCCGATTCGTAGCTCTTGTTTACGACCGAATCTCACACAAGTCTGAACGACCAAGTACGATGCGAAGATCACGTAAGCGCCGACTGAATCGTTTCCGGACCCGAACCGCCCGTCCGTCTCGTTTGCAGACGAAATGTTGCCGCGCATTGGAGCCGATTTCCGAGCGAGCGAGTACGATGCACGATTCGGACAGCCGCTTTGCCTCGGTCTCAGTGAGATGAAACGGCTGTCAGAAGCGTACTTCGGGGGGCCGTACCAGGCCCCCCTTCACCCGGGGCCTTCCAAATCCATCACTGGGGGGTGCCCATGGGTCCCCCCGATCCAAGAATGCAGTGTGTGGCACACAGGGTGTAAGCTTTTCTCCACCCACCCCTTTTTTGCCATGGGAGCCTGTGTACGCGTCTGTACACAGGCTCCCATAGTGTTCAATGGGAGTCCGAGCGAACCGAGTTCGTCAGCATACGGCTGCATCGTACTCGTTCTGCTCGGACTCCAGGAGCACGTCTCGCTCGGAAAACCCTCCGGATCTGAGTCGTATGGAGGGCTTTCTGAGCGAGATTGGAATCGGCCCTAAATGTACATTTTATGTATTGTCATTTTTTTTATAAATGTTCAAAAAATGTACAAAAAATTGTAAAATATACATTAAATATTATATCATCTAAAAAACTAAAAATATTATATTTAATATATATTAAAATGTATGTTTGTTTCATGTACTCACCTTCAAAATATAAGTGCAACCAATATAACTATGTTTTATAAACAAAAATATGATACAAAAATATATTTGTAAAAAATATAGTACATTATTTAATATATTAAATATTATTTTCTTAATAATAATATTTAATATAGTAAATAATAAACAAATGCACAAAATATAAATTTATAAAATACATATATAATTTACAACAAAAATAAAATTATATAAAATGTATTTAAAAAAATCTAAAAAGAAATGTGCTAAAATGTTTACTTTTTCTCATAAAAAAATGATAAATAATAAAAATCAAAGTGTTTATAATTAAAGAACTAAAAATATATTTACTTTACTATTACATGACTATACTTCAGAAAATGTACCATTTTTCAAAACTGTTAAAAAAATTGTATGTAAAAATATATTTTTAGTTTTGCAAATGTACATGAAAAATATATGTTAAAAATGCATTATACTTTACACTAAATTCTGAATAATACCAACATTACTGAATCATGTTTTTAATATTGTCAAAAATTGTATAACAAAACTAAATAAAAAAAATTTAATTGTGAACAAAAAAAAAACATGTTTTTGCAAATAAAAACGTTAACAATAAAAACTAACATACGTCTCCTTTTTTATTGGAATGTACATATACACTCTTTAAAAAACTACATAATAAACAATAAAAATTTACTATTCCTAACTCCAAAACCAACTAAACTCAGGGAAAATGCTGGATAATAAACCATAATAAATTAGTATTCCAACTCCAAAACCAACTAAACTCAGGGAAAGTGCTGGATAATAAACCCCAAAAAGTTACGATTCCAGCTCCAAAACCAACTAAACTCAGGGAACGTGCTTGATAATAAACCATAATAAATTACTATTCCAACTCCAAAACCAACTAAACTCAGGGAAAGTGCTGGAGAATAAACCATAATAAATTACTATTCCTAACTCCAAAACCAACTAAACTCAGGGAAAATGCTGGATAATAAACCATAATAAATTACTATTCCAACTCCAAAATCAACTAAACTCAGGGAAAGTGCTGGATAATAAACCCAAAAAATTACTATTCCAACTCCAAAACCAACTAAACGCAGGGAAAGTGCTGGATAATAAACCCAGAAAACTTACTATCCCAACTCCAAAACCAACTAAACTCAGGGAAAGTGCTGGATAATAAACCCAAAAAATTACTATTCCAACTCCAAAACCAACTAAACTCAGGGAAAGTGCTGGAAAATAAACCATAATAAGGGGCACATTACGATACCCGGCGTAAATAACACCGCCAGGCATGGAAGCGGCAAAAATCCGCCCGCACACACCGCCTGAACACCGACCACGCCATTACGATTACACAAACCGAATACCGCCATCGGCGGAAAAAGCACACAAAATACCGCCCGCCAACGTCCGAGTCGGAGACAAACCGCCCGCCACGGACGGAAACACGCACGACAACACAAAACCGCCCGCCCTCACGGCCGACACACCGCACGTGAGATTACGATCGCACCGACATGAGCGCGGAAAAACCACAAATATACCGCCCGCCAGCGCAAACAACGCCGATGAGAATCGACACGGCAGAAGCCATGGCGCCCACGTACCTGCACAGAAACCATCCGCACACAAAACCAATAGCACACAACATGGCCAACAAGTCCACACAGCAAGGCACGCACAAATACACAAGCACAGTACATATCCCGAAAACATCCCCCGGACAAACAAAAAATACAAAGGCCAGAACCCCAGACACAACACACCTGAAAACAACAGACCATGAGGACGCACCCACATAGGTGAGTACAAAAGCAGCACTCCCACAGACCACAACCCCTTGCTACATTGCAAACCAGAGAGGAGAGGAGAGGACACAGTGACACAGCAAGGACAGCAGCACACCACAGAAACGCACACATCACAACCACCACCACCACCACCACCACCAAACACCGGCACCACAACCCCCTGCACATTACACAACACACACCGCACCAGCACCACAAACACCATGGCACCACAAAGAATGCCCAAGTTCACGCCCATTGAGCTGACGGTCATGGTCGACGAGATCATCAAGGTGTACCCACAAATCTATGGGAACATGGTCCAGCACACACCACTAGCCACCAGAAACAGAATGTGGAACCGGATCGTAGACCAGGTCAATGCAGTCGGGACCCTGCCCAGGAACAGAGTCGAGATCAACAAACGTTGGAATGACGTCAAGAGCCTGGTCAAGAAGAAGGAGGGCAAAAACAGAGAGCTGGCTGCCGTCACTGGCGGAGGGAATCCCGCGCTCTTTAAGACCTACAAAGCGTGGGAGGAGAAGGTGCGAGTCGTAATCCATCCGGAGATCCTCGCCGGATTAGCAGGGGAGTGGAGGCTGGTAAGTACAAACTAATGTATACCAGCACACCGCTATGTACTCACATGCACTACCACCATGCCACAGCTCCCAGGGACAAACACCCCCATGTCCAGCACACAATACACAACACATCACACACACATGCAACAGACACCACCACACACAGCCCAAACCGAACAACTGTAAGATGCGTGGGGACATGTGTACACTCAGCCAGCCACGTAACCACCAACAGGTCCCCAAATATGCCAGAAGCGCCACAACGAGCACCCACCACACCCATGTGTCCGCCACAGCTGCACTAACCGACAAGTAACAGGTAAGTGGCAGGAACACAAAGTGCAGTGGGTGGGACGGTGGACAGCCCAAGTACAACACACACCAGGCCCCTAGTCCCACAGCACAGCAAGGAGGAGCATCCCCCACACCCCACAGCCACGTGTCAGCCACCGCAGTGCACAACGACAGCCGAAAGGCAGACATCACGGTCCACAGCAATCGGTGTCAGTGGGTGTCCAGCCACCCCCACGACCCACAACACCCCCCACCCCCACAGACCTGCAACATGGAGCACCCCCGCTTAGAACCATGTGGCATCCAGTACAGTGCACGCACGAACAACCTGCAGGTGGGAAACTGGACAGGGCTGGATTACTGGAGGCATGAGGACCGGAACACGACCAACACATGGGACATGTCACGTAGCAGACGAACACGCAGCACCGCCCACCGTCACGAACAAGTGAACAATGTGCACACGGACATGAACAACAGACTCACACCCCACATGACCCATCACAGACATAGCAACACCCAAGGAGCCACGTCTGCATGCACAGGCCACACTGAATATAGTACCACACGGCAGCCACTGTGCAACTCATCACACACAACCGAAACACCATTGAAGTCCTGTCCATGTAGCCCCAACTGCCTGTCAACCACACACCCCACAACTACGCCTATGTAAGACAAACAACACTAGACGCAACAGAGCGGAACAACATATATGCACACGAACACCACTGAACCCATCAAACACACAGACACACCATGCACAAACAACATACCATCCATCCCATCCGTCAGCCCCAGTCTCATGAAAGGCATGTCATCCGCACAGCTGCCACACATACAGCAGTCACGCTAAGATACATGCCCATGACCAACCATGTGCCAGAAGTCAATGAAGTGCACGACACACTGTGAGCAACAACACACAACATGGGCCACACCCCCCCGAGCACTGCAGTGATGCACATGGCACAGGGCAGCACGCACACCAAGGAGATGGGACAACTGCAATACGTTGGCTGGCACACAACCATCACTCACTCATAACGATGCGTCCAATGCCATGTCCAGTAATCACAACAGACAGCAAATATGCAGGCCATGTCAAGCATGCACACACCTCAAACCATGCACTGTCATGCTGCCACAACACATGTCACGTTCGGCACCCATGGCTCACAGCATGTACCCCAAAAGCATATTCCCTCCCAAATGCGAATCTGGGGCATGGCCCCCATGTTGCCATATGCGTTCCTAAGCGTTCCATTTGAACCCCAAAAGCATATTCCCTCCCAAATGCGAATCTGGGGCATGGCCCCCATGTTGCCATATGCGTTCCTAAGCGTTCCATTTGAACCCCAAAAGCATATTCCCTCCCAAATGCGAATCTGGGGCATGGCCCCCATGTTGCCATATGCGTTCCTAAGCGTTCCATTTGAACCCCAAAAGCATATTCCCTCCCAAATGCGAATCTGGGGCATGGCCCCCATGTTGCCATATGCGTTCCTAAGCGTTCCATTTGAACCCCAAAAGCATATTCCATCCCAAATGCGAATCTGGGGCATGGCCCCCATGTTGCCATATGCGTTCCTAAGCGTTCCATTTGAACCCCAAAAGCATATTCCATCCCAAATGCGAATCTGGGGCATGGCCCCCATGTTGCCATATGCGTTCCTAAGCGTTCCATTTGAACCCCAAAAGCATATTCCATCCCAAATGCGAATCTGGGGCATGGCCCCCATGTTGCCATATGCGTTCCTAAGCGTTCCATTTGAACCCCAAAAGCAAAGTACAAACCAGACCCAGGATGGGCCAGGAGCCCACATACACCAGAGTCACAATAAGTAGGGGCACAGCAACACACCCATCGGCATGGCCAATCCGTCCCATGCCACATGTGCACAGCACACAGTCCCATTGCCAAGCACACACAACTACAGATGCTACAGCCACACACACGCCTCCGGGAAACCCATGTACGAGATTGCACGAACTGTCAATGTCAGACGACAAATACATACTTCGCCAGGTGCAACACAATAACTAATCTCATTCTCTCCACAGGTGACGAACTGCTGGATGCTGGGGATGGAGCCAGCAGCCAGCACAGCCAGCCTACAAGCCCCCAACGAGGACACACGGATCTGGAGGATCTGTCCTCCTCCTCGGACACGGACAACGAAGCAGGCCCATCTGGTGTGGCAGGGCCCAGCCGCTCCCAGGACCCCTCCTACCCACCAACCCATCATCCAGGGCTGCTGAACATTCACAGCCCCCTGCTGCCACTGTCGTTGCGGCCACACCCACGGTCATTGTGGCCACTACCACTGCCGCAACCGCCACCATCGCCGCACCGACCACCACCGCCGCCACCACCGCCACGTCTCCGCTGGCACCAGCCCCAGCGCAGGTGGTGGCCCGGACGACTGGATCCACCCTGGGAGCCACAGCGAGGACCGTGGTGAGCAATGTGGCTAGTGGGCAGGCCGGTGGCAGCAGGACTGGTAGGAGGAGCAGGGTCAGGGAAACGCCAGCCTCCCCTGGGAGCCATGCCCTGCCTCACATGGCCAGAGTCCTTGGGGCCTATGAAGAGGCCCAAGGACAATGGGTCCGGTCTGCCTCAGACACGCGTGAGGTGCTGGGGGTGTTGAGGTCCATGGACGCCCGTATGGGCCAAATCGTGGACCTCATGGGACAGCTGGTGGTGGCGGTGAGGTCACAGCCAGGGACAGCAGCTCCCCCTCCGCCACCACCTGCCGGGGCGCAGGGTGGAGCAGCAGTGTCCAGTTCCCCTGCGTCCACAGCCAGTGATCACACCTCAACCACCAGCATGTCGCAAGCAGGCACCCCCTCGCAAACGTGGAAGGGGCCGTCCGAAGAGGAAACAGATCTCCCGGGAGGACTTCGCACGCTCCAGTCGCAAGTGAGGCAGCCAGCCAGCCTTCCGCCAGCCTTCCTTGACCAGCCACTGCATTGACCTGGACTACGATCCCACTCCACACAGCCATCTGGATGGCATGTGTCTGTTGGACTATGGACATAGAACCAGTGGGTACACCCTGATCATCACGCAGCCATGACCGACAGCTCATTGTCACTGCATGCACCACTTTTGTCATCACCTTACACACAATCACATGTCACAGTTTGTAATAAATGCACCTTTTCCACTAACTGCTGTTTGTGCCCTGTGTTTTATTTGTACGGAATACAACGGCCACCTTGGGCGGAAAGGCACCTGATGCGTGGCATGGCAATTGAATCCGGAGGGCCTGTAGGGACCTAGGGGTGGGAGACAGAACAGGAGCACATTCAATGAGTGTGTCACACACCCATCACACAGTACATGTCAACAACTACAAGCAATGTACACACATCGCACAGAGCAATAGGGCACAATGCCACAGCCACCAACAGTGGCATACTACCCCTGGCCATGGAGCGTTGACACACAGCACGCAGTGAACAAACGGCCACCCTGACACAGCACACACACACCTGCACAGATACAGCCACATCAGCCGTCGTACATGGACACTCACCGTCAAGTGAAGTAGCGGGCGATGAGCTGCTGCCGCACATTACCAGCTTCCTCCTCTCCGCTGTCCTCCTCACTCGAGCTGTCCTGGTCTGCGGGCTGGGGCCCTGGTTGATCTCCGTCATCCACGATGAGGGGGATCTGCTTCCGAATGGCCAGATTGTGCAGCATGCAGCACGCCACCACTATCTGGCACACCTTCTGTGGGGAGTACGCCAGCGCACCCCCGGTGCGGTCCAGGCACCTGAACCTGGACTTGAGGAGGCCAAAGGTATGCTCGACCACACGTCTGGTCCTCCCATGTGCCTCATTGTAGCGATCGTCTGCTGGGGTGCGAGGATTCCTCAATGGACTGAGCAGCCATGCCCCATTCGGATACGCAGAGTCACCTGGGTGTGAGGGACACAGAGAACCGTTGCTAATCCAACTGGACAGGGGACAGCATCGCACAGCCAGCACGCTACACCACTCCACATACTCACCGACAATACAGGCACGATCCTGTTGCATATTGGACATCAGTCGTGGCAAGATGCTGTTGCGCATTATGTGTGCGTCATGGGCCGAGCCTGGGAACTTTGCACACACGTGGGTGATCACCATGTCCGCAAGGCACACCACTTGCACATTCAGGGAGTGCGTGTGCTTCCTGTTGCGGTACAGGTGCTCAGTGGCCTGTGGTGGAACAAGGCCGACATGTGTGCAGTCAATGGCTCCAACGACGTGTGGGATTCTGCCAAGGGCATAGAATGCACCCTTCACTGCCGCCAATTCACGAGCCCTGGGGAAGCGGATGTACCTGTTCCGGTACAGCATCATGGCTGCCAGTACATCCCTCAGCACTTTGCTGAACATGGGCTGGGACATCCCTCCTCCAATGCCCACTGTGTGCTGGAATGACCCAGTGGCGAAGAAATGCATGGCGGCCATCACCTTAGCCGTGGGGGTGACAGCAGTCGGATACACCCTGCGGGGACGGAGATGGGGTTCTAACATGGCACACAGTCGATGCAGGGTTGGCCTGTCCAGCCGAAACTTCCTAATAACCTCTGTATCGTCCATGTCCGCCAGCAATTGGTATGGGCGGTCAATGTTCGGTCTCCGCCTAGGGACAATGGCAGAGGACACATGTCAAAGCAACACGACACATGGCAATTTCGCATACACCTCACTGACATGACTGAGTAAGCACAGGAGCCACAGCCCAGCTGTCAAGCTGGGACGGCACGGCCACAATACACTTACACAGGTCTCCCAACAATGGCAATGGCTAGTGATACAAACCACTGCCATGTGCATGCACATGGGGATCTAGGCCCCAATGACTTGCGGGCGTGCTGATGGGGACTGACTGCATATCCGTCAAGCGGCAACGCCACGGCAACATGAATGTCTGCTGAGCATGGAACTGCTTCCGCGGCTGGATGAGTATGGCACACGACGACGACGATGTGGGCACAGGCTGAGCGGCCAAAACAAGTGGGACCTGTGGCACGAGGGGATATGAGACAGTAGTAGGTGTCAGCACTGCACCCTATGTACAGCACTGTACGGATCACACCTCCCGAAACATTGACAGGTGTCCACATTGACAGCCCCATGCCAAGACGGCTGTGTGCTTGCAGTCACACGTCACAGGTGAGAGGTTACATTGCACGTGCCAGGTGGCAGACGTACACAGTGGGAGCTGGCATGTGTGTGCATGTGTCTCCTGTTCAGGACCCACCAGATGGGCGCTGACTCTGTACTGAGCATTGGACACAGCATGTTCCGTGGAAGGCTTGTGTGTGTGGGATGGTGGCACTGGATGTGCCTCCGTTGGGTGGGGGGCCATGCACAGGGCGGGTACGTCGATGATTGCGCATTGTTGGTCACGGTGGGTGCACCAACTGAAGATGTGTTGCCCTGTGTTCAATTCCTATGTCCGCATGATGATGGACTGTAGATGTGGGCAGACTACACATTGGTCGATGTGCTGTCTATATGCATGTGCCTTCACACCAGGCACAGCTGCCCCTGCACATGTGACCCCTGCTGGACTCGCTGCTGGGTCTGTGGAGCTGATGCACCTTCTGCGCGTGGGGCGGACAGCTCTCCTCACTTCCCTCATTGCGCATGTCATGACTTTGCCGCAGGTGACATGGATCATGGAGGGCCCACATGTACGCGTGGGTAGGCTACACATGATTGTACACTGGTCGCCACCCCCAGTCAGTGTTTCGAATGGGAAGGTTGTCGTGCTGGTGGTATGTTCGTTGTGGCGGATGGGCGGGCCTAGGTGCGGGCTTACATTCCGGACATGGGGGGTAGTTGAATTGGCGACTAGTTGCAGTACACACGGGACACGTCTCTTCCTTTCCACATCTGGGTCATCCCTTGTACTAACTGACAGTGATACAGTCATCTTCGCCCCAGCCCTCATGTCCTCCCCTCGCTCCCCCAATATGCATGCTCACCTGCGAGGCTAGCGCTTGCACAGGCAGCCCCAAGCTCGCACCAGAGAGGGCAAGGAGTGTATGTGTGGGTCCAGTTGCACGAGTGGGCTGTCTCAGGGTATGATGTGTTGCGGGACGCCGTCCACCTGCGTGGTGTCCCAAATGGAGACCCGGCCTGCATGGACTATGCATCACAGTCTTCGCCTTCCGGATCCGCCACCTGCGACACCCAGTGGCTGTGGCTGCCCTTGCGGCCAGGCCGCGTCCGTCTGTGGCTGATGGCCCACACATTCACTCTTTGGCCTCTCTGGGGAGGGCTCGGGGGTGGTGGCGCACGCGCTTGCACTTAGTCGCAATGGCATGTGGCGTGGTTGGTATGATGGGCAATGGATGGGATGGTGCGAGCCACCTCCCGTGACGTCAGTGCTGCTCGTGCTGTGGTGCGTCCCCCATACACTTCCATGTGACTTGTGCCATGCTAGGCGTTGAGGTTCTATTGCCTGCGTGATATGACCAGGAGGAGCGCGAGGAGACCTCTCACACACCATGCTCCACTGCCATCCCGTGCCCTGTATCGCCTGTGCGGATTGACTATGTTGGGGTTACACCTGGTCGACTGGGGCTGTGTGTGCCTTGTCAGGGGCATGGCGGGCGCACAACAGGATCCAGCTTGTCCACAGAGGGTGGGCTGAGGTGCGCCTGGTACCGCTTTGTACGTGTGCCCGGCTGCTATGCACACACGTGTTCACTCCCCCGACAGGTGTCCTCTCACAATGCCCAGGGAAGCGGTGGTGTACTGTTCATGACCCCTCCCAACACGGCGTGCTCCAACTTGGCATGTGCGCATCTACCCGTCGCACCCACCCACCTGAGCACTGCGTCCATACGACTTCACACGACACATGTGTGTCTTCCACAGTAGTGCTACTCATTTGCGTTGACATCCAATACCAGTGGACTACATGGTCATGTCACGACTGCCGTGTACTTCACATACTCTCATCCTCTCTCATTCGTACTTGTGAAATGAGTCAGCGGAGACAGTTTTGGTTTCAAACATTATATTGAGTCTTCTGTCCTCTGTGATGCAGTATAGTGGACACTACTGGCAGCGGAATACATGTTGAGGATATACTGAGCATTATTGCAAATGGGATAGGGTGTGGGGTTACATGTGATTGGCTGTTGCATGTGGGATGTGGGCTTCAGAGTGACATCTGCTTGGCCAAGGCTGTGCTAATGTACATTTACGTATAGCTGCGGAGCTGCGGACTTTGACACAGACCGGTATACATGTAGCCTACCAGACCGCTTGGCATCATGGGCACAGTCCATCTCAGTTCCATGTTACAGGTTTGCTGCGGTTGTTCCTCATGCACGCGTGCATGTGAGATGACATCAGGGCATGTGCTTGCGTGCATGCAGCGGCGTGCCACTTGTTGTTGCACTGTGGTGGTTACTGGACATGTCACAGTCACTGGGGTCGTGTTGTTGTTGTATGCACTTGTCGTCCATGCAAAGGTCCTGGGATTCCCGGGGCGGGGGTGGGAGGGGTGCAGCACCCACAGACTCCAGGCGACCTATTCATGTCCACTGAGCGGTGTGTGTGTCCATGGGCGCTGGATCCATGTCGTGTCCTGGTTGTTCGTGCAGTTCCGTCCATGTGGGTGCGATACACAGACCCCATGCCACTGCCTCCCACGATGCATGCGGTGTTCCTGGATGTGATGGGGAACAGTGTGCATGTCCCGGTCATATCCGATGTCATGGCGATGTCGTTGATGGTGTGGTTACAGTTGCCGGTCGTTTGGTATGGCTGTTGTGGTGGTGACTGGCCAGTCCGTGCGGAAGCTAAGCATGGGTGCGGGGTTGGACATCATAGGTCACTCGGGGAACCTGCGTTGTGGTCCGACGTATTTACAGGTTGTCAGGTATGCGATGCCGTCCAGCAGGGCTTCCATGTCATTGGTGGTGTACATGTTTGCCAGCCAATGAAGCGGATGGTGGCTGTCAAGGTGTTGTTCGTAGGTTGTCCCTTGGAGGACCATGATGGGGCATGCTGGGTGACATTCGATGTAGCTGTTCTCGATGATCCATCGTGTGGAGGCACAGTGGTCCCATTTCAGTGCGGGTGCGATGTTGGCCACATACGCCATGCCCCCATAGGCAGAGCAGGCCCTGTCGTGTGCGTCCAGAGGGAGGAGTAGTGGTAGCAGGTCCGCCTTCAGACATGCCGGGTTGGAGAGGCATATCTCGACGGGATGCTGGTAGGGACACCTCCGACAGTAGAAGACGGGCATGACGCAGCTGAACAATGTGATGCGGTAAGTCAGTCGGTAAGTTACGTTCAGCAGGGACAGGAGATCGCATCCCAATGTATGGAACAGGTTGGTTTTGTACAGCTTGAGCTGTTCGGCGTAGTTGGGTAGGTGTGTTGCGGTTGCCATTTCGCAGCGGTTCGTTGAGGTGGCGTGCTCCGGCTGTGTGTGCAGTCTGCAATGTGCACGCTCCGGGGTTGCTGTGAGCTCTGTGTAGTCGTGGGGAGACAGGACTTGTGTTCTGTTGGCTTGTTTGGAGGACACGGGCCCTCTTCCCACATGCTTCTCAGACAGTTCAAGGTCAGTGCTGTGTGACTCCTTCCAATTAACTTGCATGTGGCCGACATGGGGGAGTGTTTTCTTGTTTCTTCCCCGTCCGTTGTGTGCTTCTGTGATATGCGCTATCTGCCCTGTGGTCGGTCTCCTCGGCATGCCTGTGTTGGTCTATTCTTGGACAATGGCTGTATTCACCGGCTTCTGTCGTAGGGCTGTGGTTTCGGAGTTGGAATGGAAGGTCATTCAGTGCTGTCTGCTCTCCCTTGTGTGGGCGGCAGGCTGCCTTTCCGCTCTGCGTTGGGCCTTGTGTGTGAATGTTATTCTTGGGCCACCTGTTGTCGGTCCCCGGGCTCTTTGGTGTTCCGTTTTATATGTCTTGTTCATATGTGCAGGGTGGTATGGGTGTTTCTGTGTGGTACTGGCGTTCCTCTTCCCGAAGGGGCCCTGCTTCTCCTAGTTGGTGTTGCCGCCGCTGTGTGCTACGCCATGTTTGTTACACTGGGGTGTGTCCTGCTGTTGCGTGTCTTCACTGACATGTGTGCGTCGGTTGTGTGGCATTGGGTGTTGTCCGTGAATTGGGCGTTGGGGACATGTCTGTGGCCGGCCTGTCACGTGTCATGTGCGTTCGGGGTGGGGCTGATGTGTGTGCTGCTTGGTTGTGTCCCTGTGTCT
This sequence comes from Calotriton arnoldi, assembly GCA_963921515.1. NCBI lineage: Eukaryota > Metazoa > Chordata > Amphibia > Caudata > Salamandridae > Calotriton > Calotriton arnoldi. Next base: position 161,897 of record CAWUFW010011475.1, read on the forward strand.
GTGTGCGACGCATGCATGGCGCTGCGGTTGGCCTCTGCGTTGTGCGCATGTGTGGCGGCGTCATCGGCGCTTTGGGGCCGTGACGGGGTGGTTGGTTCCTAGTCCCAGGTGGTGTGTACACATGTGTTCTGCGATGTTACGATTTGGCCTGTGTGTCATCTGTGGATGCGATGGTGGATGTGTTGTGTACACGCGCTGGTGGGGGGTTGTCCACTTTTTCCGCCCTTGCACTGTGTACGCTGTTTGCGTGCACTTGTTGTGTGTGTGCCTACCTGCGTCTCCGCGGTACGTTGCGTCCTTGGTGGTGCATCAGCAGAAGCATGGGGAGGGCCTGCAGTGCTGGATTCATGCTCGGGGAGCCGCTTCTTCGTTGTCCGTGCTCTGCGTCCGTGTTACCGCCTCTCTTTCACGTGCGGTGTCTCTTAGCCGTGGGAGCCGTTTGTTTGCGGCATCGTAATTTATGCGCCGGGCGGGACGTGTTTCGTCGGACGGTGTGTGTCAGTTGTGCTGCGCCGCTACGTGAACGGGCGCACTTTGATGGCGGATGGTGTTGCTGGCTTGCCGGCGGTGTTTGGTCTACTTTTCGCATCGTAATTGGGCGGGCGTGTGGACTGCTGCGTGCCGGCGGTAACTGGTGCTTTTTGCATCCGCCAGCACGGCGGTGGTGCTTCCGCCCGACATCGTAATGGGCCCCTAAGTTACTATTCCAACTCCAAAACCAACTAAACACAGGGAAAGTGCTGGATAATAACCCCCCAAAAATTACTATTCCAACTCCAAAACCAACTACACTCAGGGAAATTGCTGCATAATAAACCCCCAAAAATTACTATTCCAACTTCAAAACCAACTAAACTCAGGGAAAGTGCTGGATAATAAACCATGATAAATTACTATTCCAACACCAAAACCAAATACACTCAAAGAAAGTGCTGGATAATAAACCCAAAATAAATTACTATTTCTGACTTCAAAACAAGAAAACTAAAGGAAAATGCTACATATTTTAAAAATTACAAATATGTAAAAATATAAAGAGTCAAAACTATGAAAAAACAAAAATTTAAAAAGATTTACATTTTTTCCATCAAAATTAAGAATTTAACACAATTGTTTTTAAAATTTGTCCCAAATAATTTTAAATAATTTTTAAACAAAGAATAAATGATTAAAAAATACAATTATTACAAAAATTATTATTAAAAATTTGACACACACCTTCTCACAAAATTAAAAATATATAAATATTAAATTCTAAATCACAATTAAAATGTAAACATTTTACAATTCAAAATTATCTATATTTTTCAGAAAATGTAATGAAACTAAATTTTTTTTTTTAATTATGTAAAAAAAAAATGAAATAATAAATCAATCATATATTTATTTCATTATTTTATTAATTAAAAAAATATTTATAACATATTTTACACAATTTATATCAAAATATTAGCACCCCAAATAAATGTCAACATTTTTTGAAAAATGTAAATTTAAATTTTTTTCTAAATTATTTATATCTTTCAATCATTTTTTTATTAAAATGTATTTATAACCAACATTCTTAAATTACTCCCCACCTTTATCCTCTATAAACCCAACATCCCGCTCCTAAATTTTTACATAAAATTAAAAAAATATAAAAAATGTTGAATAAATATTTTTATATTACTCCCCACCCTTATCCCCTATAAACCTAACATCCCGCTCCTAAAATTTTACAAAAATGTAAAAATTATTTAAAATTTTAAACAAATATTATTAAATTACTCCCCTTCTTTATCCCCTATAAACCCAATATCCCGCCCCTAAAAATAAATTAATATACAATAAAAACAAACATTTTCACATAAAAAATAAATTACAAAATATAAAATAACTACTACCAAATTAATTTTAAAAAACAATATTAAACAAAAAAAAAACAGTCGATATTATTTACAACAATACATTTTGCCATCGATATTTACAAATTCGATATTTCTACATTACACAAAAATCTATATTGTAAACAACGAAAAAACTTACCTCGATATTTTTCACCATCGATATTCTTGACTCAATATTCATGCAATTCATATTTCAACGTCGATATTCTGTCTCTGCACCCACTCCTGCGTCAAAGACACCACGCCTACAATAGGCACATTAGGAACTCCAAAGCAGCGTTCTTTCAAAATCAACTAGACACTGCAACTAAAAGACCTAAGAAACTGTTCGAAATCATCAGAAATCCATCCACCTGCAAAAGCGACCCTGCTTCCTCAAATAACAAGGTACCACCACACAGTAAAAATGTTGCCTACATTTTTGCTGAGAAAACGTTGATCACCAACGACATCCAGAACGCACTCAGTCTTCTACAGCCCCAACCCCTCCAACTCCCCCCCACAATGGACCAGGTAGCTCCCCCGTATAACCACCTCTTTTCTCACAAAAATTATGCCTCCTGGTCTAGCTTCATACCCCTTGATGAGATGGGCACTCTGAATCTTCTGACCTTCTTGAAACATTCGAACCACTTCATTGATCCCCTCCAAACTCCTAAATGAGTCCATTTACCTCCTACTCCCACTGTGGACTAAGATAATCAATGCCTCTCTCTCCCAGGGCTCCCTACCCGACTGCCTTAAAATTGGTCAGGTTACCCCTATACTAAAAATACCAAACTCCGAACAGTCCGACCCTAACAACTACCGTCCCATCTCCAACATCCCTACTCTGGCCAAACTCTTATAAAAATGTGTGCACTTACAGCTCCTCAGTCACATTGAACAATTCCAACTCCTCGACCACTGCCAATCTGGCTTCAGCTCAAGTCACAGCACTGAAACGGCCATTGTCCATATTGACGATGCCCTAAGTTGGCTTGAGTGAAATTAATCTTGCCTCTTGATCCTATTGGATCTGTCAGCAGCCTTTGACACCATCAACCATGCTTCCCTGCTTCACATTCTAGAACAGAGGATGGGCCTCTCCGGCACAGAGCTAAAATGGTTCTCCTCCTTTCTACTCAACAGGTCGCTGCGCTTCCTAATTAATCACACTTTATCCGAGCAGGCCCCACTATCGCTGGGCATCCCCCAGTGCTCCATCCTCTCCTAGACATTGTTCAACCTCTACATGTAGCCCCTAACCAATATCCTCAATTGCTCCCACATCTCCTACCATATGTATGCTGGCGACACTCAACTGTACATGACAATAACCTCAGTTGAGGACATCCTCACCCTTAATAATACCCTAACATTAACACAACAAGGGCTGACTTGCAATCGCCTCATACTCAATGCCCTTAATAACTGCGACTCAGGCACTTGTGCTTCCCAAACTGGACTATGGTAGCGCTATCCTTGTGGGCCTCCCGAAAACCTCACTGGCTCCTCTTAAGGTCACTCTTAATTCAGCAGCCAGGCCCATCACGGGATCTAAAAAAAGTGATCACATCACCCATGACATGCAAGCTCTGAATTGGCTGCCACTTGAGGCCAGGATGCATCTCAAAATTGCTTGCATGACCCATGAAACGTTGCACCACAACCCCCCTTTCCTACCTATCCCAGAAACTTACCCTTTCAGGTGGGAACAGATCCTCCAGAAGTACAAGCTTCTTACTGCTCAAGCCACAAAAATTCAAGAAGAAGAAAACCTACTAGAGTTCCTACTCTGGAATGGTCCCTAATATCTAGAACTGTCTCCCCACTGAGATCAGATGTAACCCACCCACATCCTTCTTCAAGAAAGAAGTAAAAACAAATTCTATCAAATTGCTCTCTAACTGAAGACTTGGCCTCACCCCTGCTCCCCTGTGTGACCCCACCTGCCATTTTGTTTGACCCTGCCCGTCATTTTGTCACCTGCCTCCCACCACTCGGTAACATGCCCAAAGCTTGGACCTATGCTTCACTTCACCCCCCTTGTTATTCTACGCATTGCTACCTCAGGGAGAACTGTGCACCCAGTCTCCCCACCCTGCATCCCCCTCCTTAACTACCTCAGTACTTTTAGTTACACTTTTGTTCATACTCTTATTTCATTTACTGTCGATTTGTACAGCTATTGAGACTTTTATGTCACTCAGGTACCGCTGCTATTCTGCCCATATATCCCACTGTTCATGCTGTACAATATATATATATATATATATACATATATATTTACATATACATATATATTTACATAGTAGAGAGTCCCGCTGCGATCACAGCAGACCTGATGAGCGTTACAGCGTGAAGGACAGGAGCCGGGGATGGAGGTATTAATGTGTGGTGTGTGGTAGGACTGGGGCCACACAAACCCACTTGGGACTAATTTTACGTTAAAACTATGCGGTGACACGGCGACTCACAAGAGGAATATGAAGGCACTACAACTACCATGAGGCCACGGTGGTGGCCACGCCCAGGTGGGCGGGGACTGTGATGAAAGATAGATGCATAAAAAACTGCCGTAGTCTACCAGCAGTCAGCAAGCCCTTAGCCCATGAGGAAATGCTGGGAAGCATGAAACGTGTCGGGCTGGACTTTTGTACTTTGATGTGAGGCTTCATTTCCTGTACCCATGCCGCAACCTCCATTAAAATTGTGGCAGTATAAATACCTGTGTGGGCCTCTCCATTGCGAGCGATCTTTGTGTTGGATTTGTAGCGGCCACACCTGGGGCGCGGAGAGAGCCCCGCTGCGATCACAGCAGACCTGCTGTGGTGCTGATGAGCGTTACAGCGTGAAGGACAGGAGCCGGTGATGGAGGTATTATTGTGTGGTGTGTGGTAGGACTGGGGCCACACAAACCCACTTGGGACTAATTTTACGTTAAAACTATGCGGTGACACGGCGACTCACGAGAGGAATATGAAGGCACTACAACTACCATGAGGCCACGGTGGTGGCCACGCCCAGGTGGGCGGGGACTGTGATGAAAGATAGGTGCATAAAAAACTGCCGTAGTCTACCAGCAGTCAGCAGCCCTTAGCCCTTAGCCCTTAGCCCTTAGCCCATAACAGGTTGAATCATATTGGTAGTGACAACAGTTAGGGGCCGATTCCGATTCGGGTCGGAAATCTCTCCGACCGAGCCGGACCCGGAGAGATTTCCGACCGAATCGGACCCTAGCAGCCCGACCGAACGAGTACGATGCGCACGTATGCCATCGGACTCGACTCGGTCGGACTCCCATTGAAGTCAATGGGAGCCTGTCGTACAACGCGTACGCGGGCTCCCATTGACTCAATGGGTGCGAGGCGGACAAGGGCGCCCCCTACAGCGTGTATGCGGCGAAGCGACTCGCGCCGTCCACGCACAGGTAGGGGGGACCCATGGGTCCCCCCTGTGTGCGACTCACGCGGCTACGCGTACAGGGGGGTCCGACACGGACCCCCAAAGTACGGCTCCGACTGCTTCTTCGAGCCGGACGGCGCGAGTCGGTCGGACTGCTCGCGGCGCGCATCGTACTTGCCCGGCCGGGGAACGTCTCCATTGCGAGGTGCGCTGCGCATCCGTGCGAGTCGGTCGGTGCGGTTGGGACGGGCGTACGAGTCGGTCGGCAAATTTGCACGCGCTCGCATCGTACTCGTTCGCCCGGACGCACGTACGAATCGGTCGGGAATAAGGGCTCCGAATCGGATCCGGTTCAGCCGAATCCGATTCGGTGCCCTACCGGCCGAGATCGGAATCAGCCCCTTAGTAGTGAGGCGTTTGGAGGGAAAGTACCTTACAACAGAAAATGCATTCAAGCAGTAATAGGACAAGCTAGCTAATTTTAAATTCTTGCACTAGTCACCTTAAGTAGTGTTAGAAATGGGATCTCTGGTTGGCTAAGGCTTGCGCCAAAGCCAGGCAGAGACCACCACTCTAGTCAGGGCAAGGGAGGTACATGCCGAAGAAACCCCTGCTCACCCCCTTGGTAGCTTGGCACGAGCAGTCAGGCCTATCCCGGAGGCAATGTGTAAAGCGTTTGCGCAACCCACACACAGCAACAACACTCTAGGCACACCACAAAAGGAACTCCACACAAGGTTATATCAAAAATAGCCTTTGTATTATCATAAACACATTAGAATAGTAATCACACAATATACACTGTGCCAACTGGCACTAGGCAGTATTTACAGGGGATTATATACACCTGACAGGGCCAATTGGACCACTGTCAGAACCATCACAAAGTGAACATAGTAAATGTAGAACATATAATAAACGTAGACCACAACCAGTAATTACTGGCAAACACTGTACTCAGCATTATCCTGCAACATAAACCATATTATGCACAGTATCACATCAGGCGCAAAATACGTTATACGCCAACCTCATAAGCCTAAACATATTAGACCGTAACCTCCTAAGCATAAACATATTAGACCATAACCTCCTAAGTATAACTCACATTAGGGGTATAACCTCACAAGCATAAACCACAATATGCAAAGCCTCATAACATAAACCATAGTAGAGGCATAAATCAGGTGCATGCATAACAGTACATGAATCACATTTCCTGCGCACCACATAAATCACATTAGGGCCTGGCGCCCTACAAACATCACAGTCCCCCTGGCCAACTGGCCTCTCAGAGGGCTCAAATGCCCTATGTCCCAAATGTCATGGTGGCTGCCAACGCAGCAGAATCCATGTGCGCAATTGCGCTGGGGCAGAGAAGTGTATCTCACTCCTATCTCATACAAAAATGCCCCCAAAGAAATGTTGGCCTAAAAGTAGCAACTGACGCTAATTGCCGTGCAGCTGTGATGCAAAGAAGGCCTGGCACCACCGTGCCCTCCTGTCCCACTCAGGGACTCTATCACAAAAAGAAATGCTGCACAACGTTGCACCTGCCCGCTACGGCGGCGCAGCTGTGACTATATCCATAAAGGGCGGGCCCCGCACCACTGTGCTCTCTGGACCCCCATGGGCTCTGTGAGCCAAGAACTGCCCCCATCGTTGCAGCTGCCCGAGCTGGTGCGGCGCAGCTGTAGGAATGACCAACTGGAAGGGGCACGTGCTCAGGAGCCCTCCTCTGGGGCTCTATAAATCAAATTCGCCCCCATGTTGGAGCGGCCCGCAACGGCGGGACCGCTCAGGCCAAACTGGAAGGTATGGGCACCACGGGCCCTCGGGACCCCCACTGGGGCCCTAGAAACAAATATGCCACTCGTTGGAGCGGCCCACTGTCAGGCGGGGCCGCTCAGAATCCCCCAAGCACCGGTAATGTGCCTCGAACGGCACCACAACACTGGAGATAGCCCCTACTCACCGGGGCTGCGGGGCAGGACTCCTCCGGTCTTCGCTCCTTGCCGGGACCGGCACTCTGCTCTTCTCTTCACCCGGTCGTCCCAGGAGGGCCTCTATCCTCGGGGACTCTCTCCTCTGCTCGGGGGAAACTCTGCCCGAGGCGCGGGGCTCTCCCATGCTTACGGGAGCCCCGCGCAGCCTTCCGGCAGCCCGTAGGAGGCCCCGCCCACAACCAGGCAAGGCCCCCTGACTTCCGGGTCACGCTCAGCAGCGGCCCGGAGAAGATTTCTTCAGCGGCCCGGGCCGCAGCGGTGATCCCTCCAGAATGCGGGGTGGGCACCCGTAAATTAAATAAGGCATAAGCGGGGTGGGCACTCGCATTTTTAAAATAGCATGAGAGCGGGGTGGGCACCCGTTCTCCAACCATAAAGGCAAAAAGAGTCCAAATGCGGGGTGGGCACCCGCGATTTCCAGCATCACGGGGGAATCCCTCACGCCGGGATTCCCTCTAACAAAGGCGGCAGCTCAGCGCTGCGCAGCCCACGCTCTCCTCCTAATTAAAATATAGGGGATTATATACACCTGACAGGGCCAATTGGACCACTGTCAGAACCATCACAAAGTGAACATAGTAAATGTAGAACATATAATAAACGTAGCCCACAGCCAGTATTTACTGGCAAACACTGTACTCAGCATTATCCTGCAACATAAACCATATTATGCACAGTATCACATCAGGCGCAAAATACGTTATAAGCCAACCTCATAAGCCTAAACATATTAGACCATAACCTCCTAAGCATAAACATATTAGACCATAACCTCCGAAGTATAACTCACATTAGGGGCATAACCTCACAAGCATAAACCACAATATGCAAAACCTCATAACATAAACCATAGTAGAGGCATAAATCAGGTGCATGCATAACAGTACATGAATCACATTTCCTGCGCACCACATAAATCACATTAGGGCCTGGCGCCCTACAAACCTCACAGTCCCCCTGGCCAACTGGCCTTCTCTGAGGGCTCAAATGCCCTATGTCCCAAATGTCAGGGCGGCTGCCAATGCAGCAGAATCCATGTGCGCAATTGCGCTGGGGCAGAGGAGTGTATCTCACTCCTATCTCATACAAAAATGCCCCCAAAGAAATGTTGGCCTAAACGCAGCAACTGACGCTAATTGCCGTGCAGCTGTGATGCAAAGAAGGCCTGGCACCACCGTGCCCTCCTGTCCCACTCAGGGATTCTATCACAAAAAGAAATGCTGCCCAACGTTTCAGCTGCCCGCTACGGCGGCGCAGCTGTGACTATATCCATAACGGGGGGGGGGCGGCACCACTGTTCCCTCTGGACCCCCACGGGCTCTGTGAGCCAAGAACTGCCCGCATCGTTGCAGCTGCCCGCGCTGGTGCGGCGCAGCTGTAGGAATGACCAACTGGAAGGGGTACGGGCTCGGGAGCCCTCCTCTGGGGCTCTATAAATCAAATTCGCCCCCATGTTGGAGCGGCCCGCAACGGCGGGACCGCTCAGGCCAAACTGGAAGGTACGGGCACCACGGGCCCTCGGGACCCCCTCTGGGGCCCTAGAAACAAATATGCCACTCGTTGGAGCGGCCCACTGCCAGGCGGGGCCGCTCAGAATCCCCCAAGCATCGGTAATGTGCCTTGAACGGCACCACAACACTGGAGATAGCCCCTACTCACCGGGGCTGGGGGGCAGGACTCCTCCGGTCTTCGCTCCTTGCCGGGACCGGCACTCTGCTCTTCTCTTCACCCGGTCGGCTCCTGGCGGCGTCCCAGGAGGGCCTCTATCCTCTAGGACTCCCTCCTCTTCTCGGGGGAAACTCTGCCCGAGGCTCTCCCATGCTTACGGGAGCCAGGTGCAGCCTTCCGGCAGCCCGTAGGAGGCCCCGCCCACAACCAGGCAAGGCCGCCTGACTTCCGAGTCGCGCTCAGCAGCGGCCCGGAAAAGATTTCTTCAGTGGCCCGGGCCGCGGCGGTGATCCCTCCAGAATGCGGGGTGGGCACCCGTAAATAAAATAAGGCATAAGCGGGGTGGGCACCCGCATTTTTAAAATAGCATGAGAGCGGGGTGGGCACCCGTTCTCCTCCCATAAAGGAAAAAAGAGTCCAAATGCGGGGTGGGCACCCGCGATTTCCAGCATCACGGAGTAATCCCTCACGCCGGGATTCCCTCTAACAAAGGCAGCAGCTCAGCGCTGCGCAGCCCACGCTCTCCTCCTAATTAAAATATAGCGCTCACGAGGCGCTAGATGCAGCAAAGACATCTTTAAGGTCCTGGAGGATAAAAAGAAACAAAAGGTCCATGGGATATTAAAAGCAAAGCGCTCACAGGGCGCAAGAGGTCCCAGCAAGTCCTTAGGGATCAAGGGGGCAATGCTGGGCCCAGGGAGGAAAGCCCTCATGGCGGTTCCTCCTGGGCCCCAGCAGCAGCACGCCCCAGCAAGGTCAGGAACAAGCACCGAACAGAGCAAGAACATTTTCATGGGGTCACAGCCCCTATATTTATATTACACCATCTCTTTGTCTGCAGTACAGGGCATGGGGGAACCAGATGCAACTGGTTCAGGGGGGAATTGGAGCACTTTGTTTTCCAAGCTCCTCTTCCCCTTTGTCAGGTGGGGGCTAGGTGATCAAACACACCACAGGGGGCCGAGCCAGCATTGTACAGGCTGGGCACAGACCTATTCAGAGTCAGGGGATTACTCCTCCCACTGCTCCCAGCACAGATGTCCCATTCAGCCTAGTGCTGACTCACCCTGCCCCTCCTGGAGCCACACACACCTCCCAGCCCCTGTCACTCACAAGCCAGACATGCAATTCACATCAGGCAGGCAGACACATAGCACACAGAAATGCCAACTTCTAAAAGTGGCATTTCTAAAATAGTCATAATAAATCTGCGCACACCATTGCGCAGCATTTATTATGACAATTCCATACATACTAAACTCGACCACTCTGCTACTCCCATACCATGAATTACCACTGACACACACTGATCAGGGAATCCCCAATGCATTCCTATGGGAGGGCAGGCCAATCTCACCAATGTAACACAGAGAGCGCACGCACTTTACACTGGACCACAGTGCTAAAGTGCCCAGAGGCCTAAAACCACCAACACCAGGTCACAGAAAAAGGCTAGGAGAATGCAAAAAGTTTAGGGGTGAACCTGCCAAAAGGGCCAAGTCCAACAAGTAGAATAATGTAATTAATCAAAGGAGCGCCTGACTTTAAAGGCTCCAAACAATGAACAATTTCTGGCAACACAATAAAGGCATTAGGAGGGGTCTTGGAGCATAGGGTTACAGCCGGTTCGTCAGGACCCGGGCCAAGCAGCTTGGGTGCAGAGTGGTTTGATCGGATGGGCTGGGTGCACAAAGATGCACCCCACTGTCAGGGACAAACACCTGGCAGAGGACAAATCAAGGCATCTGGACTATCCCTGGAGTGGGTTCAGTGATACTGACATCCCTCAATGGCGGCTTGGTACTGGTGCAGTGGGAATCCGGACTGGACTCTCGCTGTTGGTGTTTGGTGCAGGTCGTCCGGTACTCCGGGGGTTGGTGCTGCATGGTGCCGATTGTTCCTGGTGTGTTCACAGTCGGCGGGGAGACAGATCTGACCTTCCAGAGCACGAGTACTTTCTCCTGGTCATCTGCAGCGTCGGTCGCTCTAGGAGCTGCAAGGCAGTGGATCGGACTCTGCTTGTTGGTGCCTGCGGACTGCAGGGGAGTGGCTCCTCTACTTCAAGGGAGACTGTCTGTGGTTTTTGAAGTGCTGGCATATTATCCAAGGCTTTGGTTGTTCTCCTGCTCGCAGGACAAGTCACTCTGCCGCGATTGTCAAGAGAGGGCAGAGGACGGCAGGGTTCTGCGCCAAAGTCCAAAGTCCTGCTGCAGTTCTCGCCAGGCAGTGACTCTTCTTCGTCCTTCTTCTGTTGATCAGTCGAATCTGAGTTCTTGGGTTCAGGGGTGCCACCTAAATACTCAATTTAGGGGCGTTTACATGGAGCAGCAGATATTATCCAATTGCCTACCTATGTTTAGGGTGTCTACACCATCTATATGGCCACTTCCTGTGGGAAGTGGGCATAACTCTGAACCTAGAATGCTAATTCTGTTCAAAGTAACATGGGAGAATCTGAAAAGTGGGGTCCACATCAGCTGGCCAGACCTAGGGGTGGAGCTGGCTGCATGTGGGCACACCTAATCTTACTAATTTTCCTGCCTGTCTTGCCACCAAAAAGTGGGGTCAGGACAGGGGGGTGGGCACCTCCACCATCTGGAGAGGCCCGGTGTTGCATAACAAAGGCGGCAGGACCTTTTAAGCTTCCCGCTTTCAAATGCCCATCCTGCTTGGAGGAGGTGTGAACACCTCTACACAGAGCAGGCTTTGTTCCTGACCTCCGAGAGCAAAGGTTCTCTCCTTAGGAAGTCAGAAACCTGTCTATGGTGGCTGGCTGCTCGAAACCAGTCAGTCAACACAGTAGTTGTCAGTAGGTTTTCAGGGGGCACCTCTAAGGTGCCCTCTGGGTGCATTTATAAATAAATCCAGCACTGGCATCAGTGTGGTTTTATTAAGATGTGGTGTTTGGTACCAAACACATTATGGGGTACTGTGAAGCCATCATGTAGCTGGGGAACTCATAATCACGAGTGTCCAGCCCATGTACTCGTCATGTCTTCCCTGCACACTCACAATATCTAAGGGCGAACTTAGATATCACTGGGACACATCCACTCAGGCAGCATATGCCCACACATGGGTATAGTGCGCCCAGCCTTGGGGCTGTACGGCCTGCCATTGGGGTGACTTACCTATACCACATGCAGTGTGTTGCAGGCATGGCACGCAAGGATGTATGCCATGTCGACTCTTCTGTTTTCTCTGCACCAAGACACGCAGGCTGTAGTGGCAGTTTGCATGAGCTTGGTGAGGGGCCTCTTAGGATGGCACAATTTGTGCTGCAGCCCTTAGGGACCCACTTTAGTTCCAAGGCCCATGTACCAGGGGTACCACTTGCTAGGGACATACAGTGATCCTAAAGGAGTGCCAATTGTGGGTCAATAGTACAGTTTAGGGAAAGAAACTGGTACTGGGGTCCTGATTAGAAGGAACCCAGTACACTCTCATTCAAAGTTGCACCAGATACCAGGCAAAAAATGAGGGCTAACCATGTCAAAAGTGGTACTTTCCTACAAATCAGCAACAGTATTTTGGGATAAACAACATAAATAAAACTCCATTGCCAGCCATGGAGTGGATGGAGTACCCAAGGATCTAGAATGAGGAGTTTTTGCTAAAAGACAGTATCCTGTAACTGGTGCAAAAAATACTCTGAGACCCGCATTAAATTCCAACTGAAGATGCATCCCTATAGTTCTAATATGAATGTTTTATTGCTAACAATTGTACATTAGCCTGCATCCCGTGACATACCACTGAACTGCTGAAAGTTACTGAGAGCATTGATTGGTAACCACAAATCCAAATCAAGTGAGATTAAAATACCGTACATTTGATAGCGGCTCAATGCCAAAATCAAAATCAGGATGGCAATTACTCTTTGTGGAGACAGTAGATGGAAAGACACAAATGTCCAGAATTGAGGCACCACAAACCACAGCAACAGACATCTCACTAAATGCTATAATAAAGGATCCTGATGCAATCAGGATATCAACTGCAACTGTTGGGGACACAGCATCTACAATGGCCACTGACATACAGTCACTGAGGAATTACATTGTATCGTTTAATTCATGATGTGGAGCCGCTAAAGTGTGCCTGGCTTATGTAAAGCAGAAATTTGCAGAGTCGCTTGACTGGGAACAAGATCATTGAACTTGAAGATAGAAGACAGAGGGATAATCTTCCTTTCTTAGGTGTCCCAGAGAGACCTAATAAAGAGGATATGATTGAATTTCTTAAACGATTTTTGCCTGAACTCATGAAGCAGCAATTTGACCCACCCCTGGAGTTTCACAGGGTGTACCGAGTTTGATACAGAAACCAGGATAAGTGAGTGAAACTGTGACAAATTGTTACCTGCTTTGGGAGACACCAACAGGCCCGACAGCTTCTACTTGCTGCCAATCGACATGGGCCATTTCAATACAAAAACCACAGGATCCTCATCTCACAGGATTTCTCTTGTGATACCAACCAAAAATGCTAGCAACGTTTAGTGCTAAGACCACGCCTGAACAAATGAGACATCAGATTTAGATGTTGGAGCCTGCCATTTTGCTGGTGACAATGAATGGTAAGACCATAGAGTGCGATGAGATTGGAGACCTGGAATGACTGCTAGATTCCCTTGAACACTCAACTATGAATATTACAAGAGCTGTCAGGGAATGCTCCCAATCGTGAATGATAGGGTTTTAAATGCTTTTGCATTATATCGACATTAACATGTAAAAATACAAATGCTATTAATTGTGTATTATTTTTGTTTAAATTGACCATAGCTAATGTAGGCTTGCATTTTGAAAATGGCTAACGTTTGGGAGCCATCTTGTTTCATGTCACATGTGTATTTTATTTCAAGGAGCAACTGAACTCACCATTTACAAACACAATTTGACTTTGCTTTCTTTCTCATGTGAAATGTTTTCCTTTACTTAATAACTGCCGAATATTTAAATTAGTTTCAACAGAGCACCTCCAGATTGCAGGCTGGCACCATGGTACCTTGTTTTTTGAAGCTAACTAAGTTTCAAGGAAGTTTAAAGAAGCTGCATTGTATAGTATGCTGAGAAACGAGAGAGCCTAGATTGTATCAGTATACTTTAACATGACTACAGCATTTTGTGCGAACCATGTGTAGGTGTAGCAAATGTTGGAATTGTGTGATTTAAGCTAGCACTGTCGTGTAGTTCCTATAAAACCTATACAGGATCTGTGCGTTTGGACAACATACACTGTGGGATTGGTGTCAGACTGATTCCGAACACCCCCACCGGGTATGGTGGCCTTTTGTACCAGCTAGCTCACAGTGCCACTAAAATCTCTTCTTACAAAGGAGAGAATAGTTCTTGGCAACCATCAAACATCAAAACCTGATCCCGCAGGACCGTGGAAACAATATACTACTTTTTGCTCAGTCACTCGTGCTTACTTAGTCTGTCTTAGAGAGGTACACAGAATAAACAGGCTGGGCGTTTTCAATAAGTATTTATTGAACAGTTGTTATTCTGGTGTTTCATCACCCACTGTATTTTGGCGCTAGCTCTTACCCCTCATCTCATATTCAACATTTCTCAACAGTGAGCCGCTGTTTATAAACCAAACATTATCGAACTATCCACCTACCTACAGCCGTTATCACTCTAATCTCTCTCCAGCTGAGCTCTTTCTTTTCATTTCACGTAGCAATGGTAATCTCGATGACTGCCTCTTAATTTTAAACTCATGTGACGTGTCTCCACCCCTTCCCGTTCACCAATGGGATTTACTCACAAAACATAATTCCTACAGATCCCTACATACACCCTTCTCAACCCCCTCGTGGATGTGATCTACTAATTGAACTATTGTTCTAACCTGAGAAATGTTGAATATGAGATGAGGGGTAAGAGCTAGCGCCAAAATACAGTGGGTGATGAAATAAGGGAAGTTGATGGTGTTGGGAGAAACCTGTTTTGGACATAGTTTGTTTAACGCGTGGTTACGCGATTAGAGGGAAAACGTGGATGATGGGGATAGTACAAAAGCAAAGGCGCAAATCATTTGATGCATTGTTTAACAAATGTATTAGCACTCGGACCGGATTGCATGATCTAATGTTGTTGTGTTTTTTTTAAATTGTAGTGAACCCCTGACGAAGGGCCTAGAAAGGCCCGAAATGCATTGGGCATATGAACAACCACTACAAAGGATGTGTTAAATGTATATTCTCGTGTTGCAGACAAAGGCCCGGATCGGCATGCTGCCGCATTTTAAATATACAGCGTCTCCCATGTGACACATAAATATGGATTGAACCTAAAAGACCATGGAATATTGTGAAATAAACGTTGAACTGATACTGAAAAACTTGAGATACCGTTGTTATTGACAAGGGTTAAGCTGTGCGTCTGATTTAGGAGTGAGGTGTCGCTCCTACCTTGTGTTGCGTTAACAAGTGTGTGGTTATTTGGCAGACCACAACAAAACGGGCAGCACGCAAGAAGTTTAAGTTATGTTAAAATTGGATGGAAACATCGTGAAGAATGGTGTGCATTTCATCACTCTTATCATGGTATCTAGGTAAAAGGTCAGTCCCTGTAAACCGTTATAAGTGTAATGTAGGGGAGAATATAGGTGAAGGGTATGAAGTTACCTGGGCCTATATTATGGTACCTATATGGAATATAACACCCACTCCTCCTCCGAATGGACGTCATAGTTAAATTCTCAACGTACTACTAGGTTGACTAGACACTGGTACGCTAATAGTTTTAAAAAAAACATTAGATTTCGTTTAAAAATAATTTAAAAGGTCTAAATTTTTTTTAAAAAGTTCAAAAAGGAAATTGTCACTCAAGCCATAGCTCTAATGTGTCCGTAGGTGTAGTTCGAACTACTACAAGCATTTGAAAGCCATGCATGCCCAAAAGAATGTCAATTTTGTTATAGAGTTCCAATTTTCAGTTTGTTTTTCAAAAAGTCGAATTTCTTCCAGTACACGACGGGCCAAATGAGTCAAATGTCTATGTGTCCTGGCTGGTAGACGCAACATTATCGTTGCCTGCATCCGCAGACGACGGTTCCTGTAACACCTCGCAGATTATGTCAATTGAGCACAGATGATTTTCCGTGCTGTCCACAGCCGACGCCGGGGCAGCCTGTGCGCCATCCAAGGCCTGGGTGTCAGAGGAGGAGCCGGTGTCCACACCAACAGGAGCCGTGTCTACCTGTGGAGGCGCTAGGAATGCCGCCATCAACATTGGAATACGCTGGGGACATTGTAGAACATGGGCCGTTATTGGGTCCAGAAAGCATCAACGTCCAGTTGCGCACATGATGGGAGTGTCAGACAGAGATCCAACACGTATTCTTCTCCGCAAAACAGGCATCGGAGGGCAGGAAAGATGCAGTCCATCCAGACTGGTCTAAATGACAGCAACCAAGACGCACTTAGTTCTCTCAGGCCAGGTGTGTCTAGATGTTGTACCATGCGATCACGGTATCTTTGCTCCAGGAGTACTGTTTCCATCTCCTTGGTGACTGGGACGTCCATTGCATAGTAGAAAAATTACGATCAGGATACCTGCTATTAGAAACAGGATCAGCGGAAGGCCTCCAAAAATGCTTCCAAATACGGAGTGTATAAAGTTTGGTATAACTCCGAGGACCGTCTGAAAGGTGCTTAATAGTCCAGAACCTATGGTCTTAAATAGGTGGACGATGCCTGTCGCATCAGACATGTTAAAGATACGATTTACCATTTCTGCGAAATGGAAGGGGCAATTCGTACGTATGAGCGCATGTATCTCTGCTGAAGGCCTTGCGATCTGGAGATCAAAAGTCTCTTGAGCGGAGGTTAAGGGCACAGACTTCTGTAAAAGCATGGCTTTCATTCTGCTCAAAGCATCAAACCGTATTAATGAAACATTTAGCGAAGGCCATAACGGCACATCCCTGACTGTATGTGTTGGTGGAAACAATACTTGCATACAGCAAGTAACCCTGGAATTCATGGTTACCAGATATGCGATGCCCGGAAGCATCCCACAGCAACCTTGATCGTTCAGCATCAAGTAACTCCCATTCGAAAGTAGCCTGAACACTGGAGTGATCACGGCAGCTGGGGTACCCCTCAAGTGACAGGATAAATTCACTACTGTACCGTTACAGGCCCCATGCAGCATTATATCCTGACATATGAGTGATCCACTTAAAGTGTTCTCACAGTTTGTACCGCTTAAAAACACTTCTCTATCCCCACTCCGGCATCGAAATCTGTACGGTAATTCCCAAAATTCCTTGATGAATTCCCTACCCGTTTCTTCATATCTGCCTGCCTGCTTTTGTTCAAGGTGATATTGAAATTGAAAAGTAGTGACCGGTAGAGTTATGTGGCCATGGATTAACCATTCTGTGGACGGTGATTCTGCCACTGTAAAGGCTAATCTATCCAGTTTTTCAATACGCAGCATTGTATATTTTGCACCCCTTTGTGCCATCTCTATCTGTTTTTCTGTTAGGTTGTATGAAGAAAACAGAGGTGTACTGTTGATGAAACGCCAAGGCACATAGCCTGCGCTCAAAGATTGCAGCGTCCAGCTTAACAATATAATAGAACGCAAGTGCGATTGCCCGTGCTGTAATATGGACAAATCATGTTCCAATATATCTATTGCAGAAGATACAATGTTGCCCAGTGAATATATCCTGTAGGTTAGTGTAGTTAAACCATTGTCAACCACGGCTAGGGCTTTCTCTAGGTTTATACGATCTATTTCGCGTAATTTCTCCGCGGCCTCTTGTTGGGATATTCTCCAGATTTCATTATAGACAGCATAATAGAAATGTTTGTGACGTGGCTTTCTAGGGCCTAATAAAAAATCCCATAGATCCACATCCTTTGTAAGTAAGGATAAGTGTTGTTTCACCTGTGACAGTGTCGATGTTCTTAGCCAATCGAGGCATAACTTCCCAACACTGTATGATGTCACTACCCCTGGATGTTCTCTCTGTACATAGCGTGGATCTGGCCTGTTGATATTAAACCCTTTGGTTTTACCCATGAATATTTCCTGACAGCTATTAGTGTCTGTGGGCCAAACCAACCATCCCTTCCAATCGGTGTCTGATCTATTGTATTGCATGATCTCATCTAACATAATTCCTTCTTGTAATGTTATGTTATCCTCGGTGTGTGATGGTGTGGGCATCCGAGGTGTACTCAAGTCTTTGTTCTTGGCTATTCCAAGACAGGAAGTTTGTTGCACAGTTTCATTCAAAAACATGATTTGCTGAGGAATGAGGCATGCTCGAAATAGCGCTTCAGTTCCCTGGACCTGCCAGTCTCTAGTACACCAGACAGATTTTAAGTTTATAGTGTCTTTTCATAAGTCGTAACCCTGTTCAGACAACTGGGCAATAAAGGAAGCAGAATAAATCTGTTTGGTTTTTGTCAACATATTTTTTTGTGCCGATGTTGGTGCAATCTTATAATAATATGAGGCTGGGTCTGATGTGTTGAACCCTGAAAAATATGGAAATTTCTGTGCAAATGTCTCTGAACTGCTCTTTGGCGGTGTAGAGCAATGTTCCCATTGGTGATAAGTGAAAACATTTCTGGGATTAGCAGATTTATGCAGAAAATGATGACCATAATGTTGATAGCAATAGATTGATTCAAAATCTGATGTGTCATCTAACATTTCACTATTGGAAAAGGCCGCAGATTTTTCTAAATCAGACAACATATTATTGACAGTTTCATAATCCCAATCATCGGAAAATGTACTGGAGGTAATGATATCACTCAATGATATTTTAAATAAATGTGGAATTTTTAAAAGTTCGGTCAGACCAAATATATCGTAATCAACCTTGTCCCATTCTATACCATCAGGTATAGGAACTGCTGTAATGTTCACTGATGACACGTCTCTTTGTTCACGGTGTGATGATAGGTGAGCTTTCAGAATCAGATTCACTTTTTGTGCTGCAGAGCTTTGTCGAAGGTAAGTTCCATTTATAAGCATGCTACAAACAATTACTAAGCCTATCCAGAAAAGAAAGAAAAGTATCCCGGTAATTACCCAGAGTTCTACCCAAGGCGA
The DNA here is from genome assembly GCA_963921515.1 of Calotriton arnoldi. NCBI lineage: Eukaryota > Metazoa > Chordata > Amphibia > Caudata > Salamandridae > Calotriton > Calotriton arnoldi. Next base: position 180,941 of record CAWUFW010011475.1, read on the forward strand.
TACCAGGTAAGTCTTTTTAAGAAAGTTCAGAAAGTCTTTAATTTGCTGGTTGCGTGATTTTTGGGCTGGCATCGTTTCAGGTTCACTTGGATCCAATGAAAAGGTATCAAAGTCGATGAAATAGCCAGTTGCAGTTCGATCAATTTTCGCTATTTCCGCAGGTCTCATGGAAACTGTAGCTTGCTCTTGTTGAGGCATGTTGATGTAGATATCTGTATTTGGTCGAGTTGAAATGTGTCTTTAATTTTGATTTTGATTCTGATTAATAACTTCAGTTTCGAGAGGAACGAGTTGCATGGTATTATTGCATAGTCCATCATTCCGTGCAGGGGACTCTTCAAACGTGATGAGTCTTTCTGTTTGAACTTCTTGTATGGTAGCGAGAGGAGGGCGTTGTTTACTCAGGAGTCCACGAGGCCTACTATTCAGTGTCGGCCACATAGTGTGGTTTGATTAAGTCGATTGAGACAAATCTTTTCTCCTTTTTTCCGGCAAGAGGCGGTAGAAGTACAGTTCTTGTTCATTCAATGGCCAGGACTGGTACAGGCTTTCTGTAGTATGGCCCAAATTCTTTTTTGTCTGCAATTTTCTCTCTGACCAGATCCCCAACTTTAGGGACCCAGACAGGTCTTGCCGTAACTGACTTGACTTCCCCAGTGGTGGTCCGCTTTACCTGGACATTGCTTTGTAGTGCCCTGGATTCATTCAGATCCTGTAAAACAGCCAAACGTTTATGAATGTCAAAATGTTTATCATCCGCCACTGTGCCTTCACAATCAAGACCAGGTACCCACATTCTCGTACTAAATAGGACCTCATAAGGAGTGATACCGACTAGAGAACGTCTTGGCATGTTATTCAATGCTCGTTGAACTCCATGCAAATGTTTTACCCAACTCTCACCCGAGCCTAATACTCTAGCTGTTAAAGACTGCTTTAAGTCCCGGTTTTTCCTTTACACTACCAAATTTCCCTCGGGATGGTACGGAGAGGAGTAACGCAATGCTACACCCAAACTTCCCATGGCTTCCTTGTAAGCCCTAGAGCTAAACAAGGGGCCATGGTCAGAATATAATGTGCCAATTGCGTATGTCCCTATAAAGACTCGCAAATCTTTTATAACAGTTCGAGCGTCAGCCGAGCGCTAGGGCCACACCCATAGGATTCTAGAGGAGGAATCCACTGCAACCATGATATACCTGTAGGCCCCATCTGTTTGTAAGGGGCCGCAGTGGCCCAAATAAACACATGCAAGTGGTTTGTCTGATATTAGCAATGGTGTCTGCGCTGGACGTGTTATGGTGGAGCCTTTCATCTGCTGACAGTTGTCGCATTTCAAGACATAGGGGCCGATTCCGATTCAGGCCGGAAAACGTACCGACCGACTCGGTACGGGAATGTAGTCCGACCGACACGTACCGGCGCAGTCCGATCCGCGTAGTACGATGCTATGCATGTGAACTACGACCGACTCGTACGGAACACAAGCCAAACGACCGAACCGCACGGAAAGCAGCCATCCGGCTGGAAAATCTACGCGAATCGAACCGACCAACACGCACCAGGAATGAACCCGACAGATACGTACCCGCGAACTCCGACCCGCACAGTACGATGCAATGCATGTAAAACCAGACCGAGTCGCACGGAGCTCAAGCCGTACGACCGACACGCATAGAAAACAGGGAGCCGAAGCAACCCAATACTCCGCGACCGACGCGTACGCCGCACATGAAACCCAGCAGAAAGACAACATGAAAGACTCGGAGAAGCTCGCACGAGACAACTGCAGCGTCCGACTCGGTCAGAAGAACGTCTCCTACATGCCCAAAAAATACAAAGGAAAAAATACAAAAAAAGGGCCAAACAAGCAATGACAAAGTCAATAAATAGTGGGGGAAAAAACATGGAACAAAGACACACCCACAACTCCACCCATATAAAGGCCACAAATCCCTACCATGATCCTTTGCAAATTCAACTGACCTGCCAGCACAGAACACCATCAGACAGCAACCACAGACACACTCACAACTCATCCATCACACAAGCCACACACCATTAGCACATACCTAATAGCACCCTCACATACACCCAGCAAAACTGACACTCACCCACCCTCACTTGCACACTCACACACACATCAATCCCCACCACCACCCATCACCATGCCCCCAAAGAAGAATCCAAAGTTCCTAGACAGTGAATTGGAAGTCCTGGTAGATGAAATCCTAAGAGTAGAGCCACAGTTGTTTGGTACATTGGTCCAACAGACCCCCATGTCGCAGAAAACCAAGATGTGGGAGAGAATCGTCGACAGGGTGAACGCACAATCACCATGTTTCCGCACAAAGAAAGACATCCAGAACAGGTGGTATGACGTGCGCCGGAGGGTCAAGGACCTACTCAAGAAGGAATACGCCTTGAGTCATCGCACCGGCAGTGGCCCTCCTGCCAAACCAGTATACCTCAGGTCCTGGGAGGAGAAGGTGCGGGCCATCCTACCACCAGAGAGCGTACATGGACTATCAGACATCCCAGAGCCTGGTGAGTACACAACCAATATACCCAATATTGTGTGACAATACACACACATCACTGTCAAGGGGATAGTGAAACCATGCACCGTTAGCAAAGCCACAGTAACCAAAAGATAATCATCCCAAGATGTGTATGCTAGTCAGACAAACACAATACCTGCCATCTCATAGTGATATGTAACTGTGTCATGACATGTACAAACCTAACAACAAATAGAGCAAGGCAGTGGCACAAATCTAACCAACAAACACTGTCAGACATTTTGCCACCACTAGAACACCACCTCACAGGGAAGCTGACTGAAAGGAAGGAATTGTGTGTATGCTGGTGAAGTGAGTGTAGCCAATAGCATGATGGGAGTTGTAGTCACAGATATTGGTCACCCTCACAATTGGCCCATCAACACCACTCTGAACCATGCTCACATCACAGGGAGTGGAAAAGAACTGACAAGATGGCTGACACTGGGTACTGCTGTGGGGAGAACAAGCCCCTGCTGGGTGTTGTGCTCAAAACAACAGCAGGACACCACTGCCTGACATCCTGAAAGCCAACTTGCACTCCCTGCAATGGAGGCACGTTCCATGGCGGGATATCTGGCTGGGTGGGAAGGAGGACTGACAGCTCTGACCAAAGTTACCAGCAGCTTTTCTCACACACCCCCTTAACACAAACTCCACACAACTCACCTGGGAGAATGCATTGCCTCACACTCTAATTAAATATCCCACAAAGAACTACCACACTGGGTTATGCTGTGTGAAGCACAGGGACACTTTTGGGACTTGTAGCCAAACAAACGCCAGGACAACACTGTCAGCCATCCTGTCAGCACAGGCACACTACCCCACAGGGAAGCAGAGTCAAAAGGAAGGAAGTATGGGCATGCTGGGAAGGGGGGTGTAGGCAATAGCATGATGGGAGTGGTAGTCACAGCTCAATATCCCCCACCCGCATGGCCTGGCAAGCTCACACTGAAGCATGCACACCTCACAGGGAGTGAAAAGCCACTTCCAAGATGTCTGACACTGGCCTCAGCTGTGGGGAGCACAAGGCCCTGCTGTGAACTGTGCACCAACAAACAACAGGACCACACTGTCAGCCATCTTGCCATTGCTGTCACACTCACACACAGTGAAGTCGACTCAAAAGGAAGTAAGTATGGGGATGCTGAGAAGGGGGGTGTAGGCAATAGCATGATGGGAGTGGTAGTCACAGCTCAACATCCCCCACCCGCATGGCCCGGCAAGCTCACACTGAAGCATGCACACCTCACAGGGAGTGAAAAGCCACTTCCAAGATGTCTGACAATGGTGCTCTGTTGTGGTGAGCACAAGGCCCTGCTGGGAACTGTGCACCAACCAACAGCAGGACACCACTGACTGACATCCTGACAACCAACTTCCACTCCCTGCAATGGAAGCACATTTCATGGTGGGATGTCTGGCCTGGGGGGAGGAGGAGTGCCAGCTCCGACTACAGCTACCAGCAGGCCCTTACACACACACCACTTCCACTAACTCCAAACAACACACCTGGGACCGTGCTCCACAAGAGAGTGAGTGAAAAGCCACTTCCAAGATGTCTGACACTGGCCTCAGCTGTTGGGAGCACAAGGCCCTGCTCTGAACTGTGCACCAACAAACAACAGGACCACACTGTCAGCCATCTTGCCATTGCTGTCACACTCACACACAGTGAAGTCGACTCAAAAGGAAGGAAGTATGGGCATGCTGGGAAGGGGGGTGTAGGCAATAGCATGATGGGAGTGGTAGTCACAGCTCAACATCCCCCAACCGCATGGCCCGGCAAGCTCACACTGAAGCATGCACACCTCACAGGGAGTGAAAAGCCACTTCAAAGATGTCTGGTGCTCTGTTGTGGGAGCACAAGGCCCTGCTGGGAACTGTGCACCAACCAACAACAGGACACCACTGACTGACATCCTGAGAGTTAACCTGCACCCACTGCAAGGGTGGCATGCTTCATGGTGGGATAACTGGGCTGGGGGAGAAGGAGGTCCGGATGTCAACCAAATACCACCAATGCTGGCCATACACACACCTACTCTGCAAAAACACATTGCACACGTGGGACCAGTCACTCCCAAAGTAAAAGCCCTGGCAAGATGGCTGACACATGGGCATGAGAAATGATGTGCCTGCAATTCACACCCATGCACTGGCCAACCCAAACACGTACACACTCACAGCCATTGCAACTCTATGTTTACACACACTGTCAGGGGATGCAGTGTCCATGGGTGCCCCCTGGCCTGGCTGTGAAGGTATGACTTGCAGATGACAACTGTGGAGAATCAGACAAACTACATAGCACAAAACACACAGGAAGTCACAGAGACATCATTGACAGGGGACACCTGACAGTGAATGCAATGGACACACCAATATACCGGACACTGTACCATGGTGTCAGTCACACAAGTTGCGGTTGTGAGCTGCATTCCACTCCCACATCGTTCGGCAACATATGCATCCTTCACACAACACACCACTCACTGTCATAGACACTGTAGACACAAGCACCAAGCTGGACTGCATTTGAGGAGACATGCTACTCACAGCAGCAGAACTGCAACACACACCACTGGCCATCACTGTCATGACAATGGAAAAGCCAGAGAGCTGCAGTGCCCAATCCTTATCACCATGGAGGACATTGACAAGATTAATCACGTTTGCACGTACAAAACTCAGCAACAACATCATTAGCTACGTAAACAACATCACTTGTATGAAATGAGACGTGAACTAGGAACCCAGACAACAACACAGATACTCCCAAGAGATCCCAGGCATACCGGACTGTGACCATGTTGTCCAGACACACCAATGTGACGCACAAAGACTGGCAAAAACTGCCACCACGCATGTCCCAATCTTGAAAGATATCCTAAGTGGAATTGCACGTATGTCCCTGTTAAAGGACAAATGTGGACAAGGATGACACACCTGTGTCAGGCACGTGATGGCCCTTGAGTAGCAATGGCCATGTACAGCCAATCTATACATGAGCTGGTCATGCACACACCTCAACATTCACATTGAAATGCTTCAGGTTGGCAGGACAATGTGCTACAACAATATCAACCTCTGGCTGTGACAACTTAGCACAATGCAATGTACAGGCACGCATCCAGATGTACAGTCACAACTGTCATGTGTTTGAACCATTGATGCCTGTAGAAACATAACATACACTGTGTGTCTCTTCCAAACACAGGTGATGATGGGGACACTGCAGCAGATGATGAGGAGTCCCTGTCCCAGGCTCCGGTGGCCCCTGAGCTCTCTGGTGTGGAACAGCCTCTGCCCTCCTCGGATGGCGAAGACCTACCTGGCCCCTCCGGTGTGAGTCATCATGCAGCACCAGCAGGACCACCATCTGCACCCCCTGCACCCACTCCTCCAACATCTGCCACACAGACCACCCCCGCCGACACGGACAGACCAAGGACACTGAATGACAACAGCACAGGTACCCCGGCCCCCGGGAAGCAACGGACAACAACCCCAGTACCAACCCCCAAGGGGGCCTAGGGTCACCTGTGCGTGCCACCACTGGTCCCGCACGTGTGGCCAGGGGTGGTGGGAGGGTGGTAGGCAGAGGTCGCTGTTTGCAGAGGGGTCTGGACTGCATGATGACCCACAACTGGTACGCATTGCAGATGCGTACCAGAATAGCACCGGAGAGGTCAGCCAGGTAGTGGGGATCCTTAAGGACATTCAACAGCAGCAGGCTGCCCATCATGCCCGCTTGGACTCCCACATGTCCCGTGTGGAGACACACATGTCCCGTGTGGAGACACACATGTCTGGCATGGAGTCCAAGTGGGACACATTGGAAGAACTGACAGCGGTGCAGAGGGACATATTGACATACCTCCGCCAGATTAGCACCAACATGTCCACACCTCCCTATGTGCCCACAACATCTGGTGCCGCAACAACTGCAACTGCCACAGGGAGGGAGGATGACTCTGGTGGAGAGTCCTCTGCACTGCAGCGGCCTGCACGTGAGGGTCCCCCCAGAAAGAAGAGGGGTTGTCCGAGGAAGGACAACTGAGAGGCAGATGGCCATGTACATCCCCCAGGAACCCAACACCTGTTCTGGAAATTCTCCTTTGTGTGCAAACTGTTCACCCTGTCGAATGCAACCCAACTCTCCCACATGACATGGGGAGTTTAAGTTGGACCAATGTATCAGATGACTGTGGACTTTACTCAGGACATTTCTGCTACCAACACTTCCAACTCATCTGGGAACTTTGGATTCCAATCCCAATGTACAGCACCCACCATCCTGTGCACTATCCTCACACATGTATGTAAATAAACTCACTAATATACCATACTTGCCTCTGTTGTGATTCCAGCGTGGTATTTTGTCATGGAGATGATGATCTGCTAAATGACACTGTGCATGCTAACTGCTACAGCAATTCCAACACCGTCATGTGAGTCATGGCGACGTGACACATATGAGGGAGACACACCACTAGGGCAACACAACACATACACACCAGGGCCATCTGACTCATCGCCTACACTGATGTTGCCAGGAAATACAGTGGAATGCACAGACACCACACCTATTCAGAGTCTGTGTTAACTAGCCCACAGGTGCAGTAAGCAAATGTCAGTCAGATGTGTGACCACAGACAACGCACATCCCAAAGTGAAGCACAGGTTCAGTACACATTTGCAACATGTTGTTTCCACTACAGATGCAAGGTAATCCCACGTGGCAGTGGCCACACAGTCAACAAGTGTTGAAGAAATAAAGTCCAGGGGTGTGTGGCACATCACCTGTAGGGAAACGACTGCTTCCACCCTGGAAGTTGAATCATGGTGTCGGGGGATCACAGTTGACCAAACAACTCTGAAAGTACCCTGTGAAGGACAGACATGACACACAGTCAAAAGCACTGAAGAACAGGACAGAACTGCAATACTCATGCCCAATACATGTCACAAGATACCTACACAAAACCAAGTTAGCATGTCAACACTGTTGGGGAGTACAGACTACCTGTAAGGACACATCGCTGCACGCATCCAATCAAGTAGCACATGGCCACACTCAAACAGCAACAGAGCACCACCAACACATATCATGCAAACTCAAATCATTGACATAACATCTCTATATACTCACATTCAGCTGAAGAAGTTGGTGATGAGCTGTGTGCGGACATCACCCTCATCATCATCATCATCACTGGCATCGTGGCCCAGGCCAGGATCCTCCACAGGTGGCGGATGTTGGTCATCGTCATCCAGGATGAGAGGCAACTCTTTCCGCACTGCCAGGTTGTGTACCATGTGTGCATGATGAAAATCTTGTACACCTTTGCAGGGGCATATGGGAGGGCCCCTCCTGTCTTGTCCAGGCAGCGAAAGCCGCTCTTCAGGAGACCAAATGTCCGCTCGATCACTCTCCTGGTCCGACCATGTGCCTCATTGTAGCGCATCTGGGCTGGTGTCACAGGGTTCCTGAGGGGTGTCAGCAACCACGGCATGTTGGGGTATCCGGAGTCACCTACATACAGACAATTGCACATTAGCTGAGTTGGAAAAGAGGGTGGAATACAACATTGCAGAACACACACAATGGTACAAAGTCAGTACACACCGACAAGCCAGGCACGCTGGTTCTGCATCTGTGACATCATCCTCGGGATGCGACTACTCCTCATCACGTAGGCATCATGTGCAGAACCGGGGAAACGTGCACACACATGTGAGATGCTCATATCTGCAAGACATACCACCAGAGCATTGATAGAATGGAAAATTTTCCTGTTCGTGTATGCCTGCTCATGTGCTTGTGGTGGTACCAAAGCCACATGTGTCCCATCAATGGAGCCGATGACATGTGGCATCCTCCCCAGGGCATAGAAGTCACTCTTGACATCAGTGAGTTGTTGACGTTTAGGGAAATAGATGTACTGGTTCAAGTATGTTAACATTACCTCCGAAACATCGCGTAGCACACGGCTGAACATGGTCTGTGAAATCCCACCAGCAGACGCCACAGTGTGTTGAAAGTTACCGGTGGCAAAGAAGTGTAGGGCTGCCATCACCTTCACCTTGGGGGTCAGCGCTGTAGGGTATGGCCGGCCAGGTAGCAAATGTGGGGCCAACCGCCTCGCCAATTCCTCAATCAGCGGCCTGTTGAAGCGGTACCGTCGGATGCAGTCACGTTCCACCATGGTTGCAAGGTCAGGGAATGGTCTATGGACAGCTGGTGCCCTGCAGTACATAGGTGAACAAAGAAAAATTGACAGTCACCCCACATATGTGTCATTGACCATACTAAATATCACATGATACATCATTATGAGACACAAGTACCTGATGTGTGTGCCGTTCTGTAAGGACATGTATGGCACCTACATGGCCATCATCTAACATCTCAGTTCAACATGTGTTGACAACAAGTTCCAGGTTGTGCTATGGGAAATCATTAGGCTGTGTCACAGTACCCATGTACTGCTGTCACGTTCCAAACACACACCACAGTGACAAGTGAGGACAGATGTGCCACAGGCATCACAGCTCATTGACAGGTAGATTCCCAGGGACCCTGTATTGCCACATGGACACTGGCATGACATGGCGTATCATGTACACGTCAGCAAAACAACCATGACCCCCACAGGTAGTGGTCCCTGTTGCCTCTGCAGGACAGACATGGACGTCTGTGACACACACACGCACAACATCAAAGTCGATGCACAAACAACGTGGATGTGGAGACTGTCTCCCATTGTGCACATGGAATCAGAGACATCTGGAACACAACATGCACACAGACTGTGGAGGGCCATCACAATTGTGGCAATGGGTCACCCTGTGACGTACATACCATCCCACATGGGACTCAGGGTGTATGTGACATAACATACACATATACAACCTGGAAATGTGACCATGCCACATGCTCTGAACTGAACAGTTGCACATCACAGTGGTCATGTGCACAACACACAAAGGATTCTGTCCCCATGAACACGTGCACAGCCTGGGAGTGGCTGCCCCCAAGTGCCACCCAACAAACCACATGTTGACCCCCATACACACACATGTAATGCAGCCTTACATGCCTTAGGATACAGTGTGGACAGGCTGTGGTGTTGTAGGTGTGCCCCTGAGTCCCTGGCAAGTAATTGTGGCTGGCATACGTTCACCTGTGACAACCATGGTGACATATGCGAGTGACTTGTACAGGGACGTGTCGTACAGCAATGGACTGATCGGTGCGCACGCATTGCATATGATGTTGACGGATGCGTGTTGTGTTTCGAAATACGCGTCGTACAGCAATGGACCGATCGGTGCGCACGCATTGGCCATTGCATATGATGTTGATGGATGCGTTTTGTGTTTCGAAATACGCGTCGTACAGCAATGGACCGATCGGTGCGCACGCATTGGCCATTGCATATGATGTTGACGGATGCGTGTTGTGTTTCGAAATACGCGTCGTACAGCAATGGACCGATCGGTGCGCACGAATTGGCCATTGCATATGATGTTGACGGATGCGTGTTGTGTTTCGAAATACACGTCGTACAGCAATGGACCGATCGGTGCGCACGCATTGGCCATTGCATATGATGTTGACGGATGCGTGTTGTGTGACGTAATACGCGTCGTACAGCAATGGTCCGATCGGTGCGCACGCATTGGCCATTGCATGTGATGTTGACGGATGCGTGTTGTGTGACGTAATACGCATCGTACAGCAATGGTCCGATTGGTGCGCACGCATTGGCTATAGACTGACATGGTAACGGACGCGTTTTCGAAGCTTTTACGAGTCGGATGCAGTGAATTCAGTTGGCCAGCCACAACAATGTTGCAAATTCATGGGTGTCATCAAGTTGAAATTTTGAAGGATGCTGTGGGCGTGTATAAGTGGTGCAATTCCATGGATTGGCCAGATTCAGAAGATGCAAACGACTTGAACCTATCACTTTGGACACATGGGACAGTATCTGCCTCTGCAGCACACATATAATGCTGGCTGTTCCCCCGAGAGCTCACTTGCCTGCACTACATGCTCCAGGACGACATCTGCCACCACCACTGCTGCTGTCTCTGCATCCTCTGGCTACTGCAATGGCACGTACTGTGGAGAGAGCCCCAGCCTTCAGCACTGAGGAGAACCAGGCCTTGCTGGACAGCCTCCTTCCACAGGTGGGTGTGCTGTCCACTGCCTTACTAATTGTGCATGTTGTCTGACTAGCAAGACTTACAGTGTGTACACCAGTGGCTAGCATGCTCACTGAGTAGTTGTCACCCCCCAAAGTGTGTAGTTAAATGCACTGAACAGGTATAGTGCAGTAACAGTGCATTCCAACAAGGTTTTACTTCCCAGGCAATGATACCATTTAGTAACTGCTGGACAACTGTTCATAGCCATAGTTGCACTACCTGTGTACATCATATGCCCCTGTGATTGAGACATGTATAACCAACTGTGTGATGCATGGATATGTTGCATGTGTAGTAATGGCCTTTTCACTTTGTCATCCTCACAGGTTGATGCCCACCAGAAGCAGGAGATCTGGCTGACCATCGCCCGTGCAGTACGATCTGTGGGGGTCTACAGGCGCAGGATCCGCAACTGCCAGAAGAGGTGGCAGGACCTTCGTGGCTGGACCCGGAGGATCGCAAGGGTCCAGCTGAAGCTGTCGCCTCCTCGCAGGAGGGGCGGACACCGGACCCTGACCCCCCACATGCTCCAGATTCTGGCGGTGGTCTTCCCTGACCTGGATGGGCAGCTGAAGGCCAGACAGCAGCAAGGAGGAGGTAAGTGCTAGCCTTTTCTGGGTACTATGACTAACATGCTCTATGCACTCCTTTAGCCTGGTTCCACTTCCACAGTACGACTGTCTTGTCGTCCTCGACTCATGTCCCTCACTTGTGTCATGCCCCCTCCTCATCTGATACACAGGTGTGGCCCTTACAGTCTGTGACTTAGGTCACTTGGGTACTGTGTACTTGCAGTTACCTGTGGTTCAAGTTGGGGACAGCATCAGTTACAGGAACTTTGTTGTGGGCTGCATGGGAGGTACAATTGCTCACACAATGCCTGTGATCTGACATGTACTCTGGGTATGGCTTCAATATGTGTTCCAATTGCTGCTCTGACTCACCACATGTCTGGGGTATGTGCCACACACCCATGCTGCAGCAGAGACCAAGGTAGGAGCCTCAGAAGTATGTACCTCATGTGTGTGGCACATGCATAGCCACCTGCCTAGTGTTCAGGGTAATACCATGTTGCACATGGACCAGGACTGTAATGCCTACTCCGGACATCGAAGGCACTCTGTTCTCCCACTCCCGTGTGTCAGCATACATATTGGGCATTGTGAAGAGTGCACTCAGGTGTCTGCCTCTGTGTCACCGTGGTGTGGCCTTGCTTTTTGGACTCCTGGAGTGTTTAACAATTTGGGGTGGCCAGCCATCTGAGTTGTGACTATAGGATCTGCACATTGGTTAATTCATAGGTCTCTGATCCCTTGACTGTGCACAATGGTGTATGAAACATTGAGGTGCAGGCAGCTGTGGTTCATTCTCATCAGACGGTGAAGTGCTCATGTGTATGGATTTGTGTTTGCAGTCACTCAAATGTCTCATTTGAATGACGTGGGATCATCTTAGTCCTCATGATGTGGGTGGCCAGGGGTGCACATGTGCACCTGTCAGCTACAGGGCTTGCATTCCCAAAACTTCCATGATTGTGACACAGTGCAGACTGGTGTTGTGTGTATGCACTGCCCCTGTGACAGGAGACAGTTATGACTGACTTGCCAGACAGGCCTGTGCCATGACATTCAACTTGCAAAGGGTGATCCAGCAGTAGTGTGATATGTCCTGCATGCACACCATTGACGCATTGTCTATCAGGACATGAGGACATCAGTGTGTCTGGTGATGGAACCAAAACCCGCATATCGACAGAGACTCTGCCCATCACTTTTCCTGACACATGTACTGAGTCAGTGGCAGGAGATGGCATGTGTTTGGAGTGACACATTTCCATATGTTCTCTTGGATGTCCAACAACTGTGTATGTGGTGCATGTGTGCACATATGATTAGTCGCATACAACAGGCACCAGACAGATGGGTGCATGGACAGGTAGGATATGAGTGGCATGAATGACTGTCAGGCAGACAATGGGCTTCTTCAAATCAGTGTCAGCACTTATTGCAATGTCTAGCAAATGATGCAGGGCTTGCTCTGTGATGTGCTGTACTTACTGTGGTGTGTGTGGTCAGTACAGGTGACTAATGTTGCTCTGTTTATCCTGATTGTTTGCAGATACATCCACGGCCACAGGAGGAGACAGCTCCACGGACCAAGAGGAGCGGCAGAGCCAGACTGGGTCCACTGCAGAGGAGACCGAGGGACCCAGTGGCACGGAGGGTGAGGGGGGCCACACTGAGGAGACCTCAGCTACGACCACCTCGGCTGAGGAACACAGCACTTCCAGTGAGGACTCCCTTGTGGAGGCGGGTGTCAGCAGACCACATACAAAATCGAGCAAGTCTGTCCCCGCCACCACCACCATCTCCACCCTCCCATCTGCTCCCATCCCACATGTCCGTGGAGGCTCCCGTGTAGGGGAGCGTGTCTCCTTCATGCCTGGCACCGCACCCCCTGCCTCTGTCTCCCCTGCTGCCCTGAGTGTGGAGTCTGTGGACTTGCTGAAACAGATCCATGTAGGGCAGACATCAATGCTGAGTGTCCTCCATGCACACACGGGTCTGTTGACACAACTGGTGTCATTCATGGAGGGCATGTCATCTGGCATGTCTGCCCTACATCGGACCAATCAGTCCATGGCCTCCTCACTGACGGCAGCAGTGTCCCTCCTGCAACAGTCCCTCACCCCTCCTACCTCTGCCCCATCCACAATCCCCAGCACCCTACCTGTCCCAAGCACACACCGGCACAGGCACCCACCAGCACAGACACAAGCAGCACACAGACACACATGCCAAAATCCAGATGCACACGCACGCACAGTCAGGGGACTGATACCACACTCACAGGGGATGGGGCCCAGGCACACACACACGCATCCACGAGCCCTCCGCAGTCCTCAGATACCTCTCCCTCCAAAACCCCTTCCCTTGCCTCACCTGCAACCCCCCCCTCCCAGAAGCTCTTCCTCTGTGAACTTGGCCTCTTCCCCACAGATCCATCTGACCCAACGTACAGGCGGAAGAGGCGACCACCACACACAGAGGGGAGTGCCCCTCATACCCGGACACCCTCCCCCAGGCACAGGCAGACTGAGGACCCCATTAGGAAGTCCCCCCGGACCAGGAAGGGCAAGACCCCACCACCACCACCACGCAGCTCCACCACACAGTCTCTCTCCTCCATCCCCCAGGCCACAACTCCACAGGTTCCCCCGCCACACCCTGCCCCAAGTTCCCCCACACACCAATACCGCATCCCCAAACTGCTTAGGCCCTCCCCCCTACCACTTGCTCTTCCACCCCAACCCAGACGCTCGGCCTGTTTGTGCCACTGGTGTGGAGACCGGGTCCCCCCCTCTGCCCTGCCCACCTCATCTGCCCCCCCTTCCACTCCCTTGGAGTTATGCACTGCAGTGGAGTCCACAACCACCCCGTCTGACTTGGGCACTGCAGTGGGGACCCAGTCCACTCCATCTGACTGGCCCACTGTAGTGGTGCCAGCACCCACACCATCTGACTTGTGCCCTACAGTGGTGCCGGCCCCCACTGAGTCAGACACCTCCACTGCAGTTGCTGGTGACACTCCTGCACCCACCACCCCTTCACTGCCTTCTTCTGGCATCCCCTGATCCTGTCCCTGCGGTGCCTGGCCTGCCCCTTGTATGCCCCTCCGAGGGGGATGTCCCCTGTCCGTACCAGTGCAGGCAAGCAATGGGTGACAAGTTGTCACATGTCACCCTGTTCGGACTGTGAATCAGACCCCCCAGGATATTGCGGCATGGATTAGCAAATTTAGCGGCACAAATATGGAAATTTAGCGGCACAAATATGGAAATTTAGCGGCACTTTATTTTACTCATAATCATTCATTTTCAGCCTGAAATCAATGGAAACTGTTTTAGCAGAGTATCCCACTTTGCAATAGGCATGTTTAAAGTATCTGCAGCCCTACAAAAGCACAGCTCCAGTCCTAACCTCGTGGGAGGAAGCTGTATTTCTCCCTGGGATGTTCTAGTGCCCAAGTATGCACCCCTGCCGGGGCACCGCTGCCTCCCGGATCTGTGAGGCAGTACACCTCTTCCTCAGGCACCCTAGGGCGCAGGATCGTAGTGGCTGATCCAATATGTTTGGGCCATCACTTCTTAAGAACTGGATAGCAATGGGTATCAATTATTTTGAGCTCTTATGTTTTATTGCAAAAGAGAAACAGCAATATGCAAATCTGTCTTGGCCATGTCCCAAACAAGAATCCTGTCACAAACATAAGTAATGTCCCCACTGCACGGGAACACAAGCAACCTTATAAATTCCTGCTGGATAAGAAGTGTATGCTGAAGCATTTCCATTCAATAATATTTCGATTTAATGCAGAGACAGAATCACTATTCCTGTCCGAATAGTGGGTTACTATAGGTAATCTGTTCTTTCCACAACTACTCCCATTACAGTGTATATTATGTGGGTTTAATTAGTAAATGTAGCTTACTGAAATCTCGTTCCTAGTAACCATGTTTACACAAGTTCTATAGATTTAGAACCTCTTCCTCCATGTAAATTACTATAATAATATAGCGGTTTCTTTTTGCCCATAGCACTAAGACACCATCAAAGAGTCTGGCTGCGGCCTAGAATGGCCTGGCCCACCAGTCTGCTCGTTTACTGTCTACACGTTGCAGACTGGACTTTTATGCTTTCCAGCGTCACCCATGTTAACCTGCTCATTGCAAGCACCAGTGACATCCACATGGGTCGAATAACAGTGTGAAGCAGCCTATGCCACTCAGCGGAGCATCTTCTGGCGGGAGGAGCTCTGCTCAATGTGTTTGTACCATGCAATTGGCAGTGCACATGTAGCATACAGCATTACACATGTTTATCTCTAGCGAGTCAGCTTTGTGAAATAATGGCTCACGCATAAAATGGGCTTTATTATACCAGGCATTATTTAAATTTCATTAGTGAAATGTACGTGTGGATGGTTATTTTTTGATTTGGTACGGATTGTATTCCAGCAGCAAATTGGGGGATTGCGCCTCACAGATGGGAAACTCCTTCAGAGAAAAGCATCACAGGGAAAATACTGACCGCAAAACAACATACTTTGTTTGCCATTGATTTTGGGTGCAAAGCTCTCGTAAATTCATCAAGGAGATGGAAATCAGCGTTTGCTCTGCTGAAATAGCGAGCAGGGAAAACAAAAAAACGGCAAGTACTGGGGGAAATCTCCCTCAAAATGGTTAATTAAAGCACTAAATAGGCAATTTCCCGTTTCGATGGAATAACATGCAAAGAGCATCAACGTTTTTGCATGTGAAATTATCACACAGAACCAGTGAAAAATGTGGAACAGTCCCACAGAACTTCACTACGACATGAATGCGCGCTTTGGCAATGATAGTAAAGAAGCAGAACTGATCTTCAGTAGCTCCGAGACAGGCTGACTGCCTCTGCGTCTGGTGTGCTTGCCATACACGCCTTGCCAAGTGCATGCTGCTCTCGATGCCTTACCTCCTTTCGCCTTCGAGTCTACCTTAAGCAGTTTTCTCTTTGCTCCTGGGACCTGTCCTCTTTCAGCCTAGTGAAGGTTCCTGTTGTGGTTCTCTCCTCTGTGGTTAGCAGGAAAAAAAACATCGCATTTTCCGAATTTCGCGGGCAGTTTTGTAAAAATCGCGGCCTTTTTACAAAACTGCCGATTTTGCGATTTTTTTGCAAATCGCGAAATCGCGAAATCCTGGAGGGTCTGGTGAATGTGGACTGGCCATTGGCCTTAGTTTCTTTTGGACTTCCAATTTTTCATTCACATTGGCTGAATAAAGCGTCTTTTTGTTTACTAGTGGTTTTGCTTTTGTTGTACATGATGTAGATGAGTATCATCATGCATTTGCTGTTGTAATAGTGTTCAGATCAGGAAAATGAAGTGTTGCTGTGATGGACTCCATGTGGTCCATGGGATATGTGTCCTAATCTAGTCTGGATCCATAGCATCCTTTGCTGCAGTCTGAGGGTGTAATGTTCAGCATTTGACACAGGGATGTACGTTTTGCATTTGTAATTTAACATCTGTGGCTTACACTGATGCACATCTGGTGGGCTTACCACTGTTCAATGTTTCTATTTCCCTGACTGTGTGCCCATCTCCACTGGACATGCAGTTTAGCACATCAATGTTGAAGGACTCATCTGTGTATACAGTGCAACTTGCTTGACACGTGTTTTGGGTATATGCAGATGACTGAAGTGACACTCCCGTACCCAGGCTGAGGTGAGCAGAGCCTTCAGTTTGTTGTAATTGTTGACTCACTGACCGAGTGTTCTGCTGACATGTTTGAGTCATGCACAGACAAGGTTTGGCACAGCGGACCTTCCACAGGAGTGGAGTGCCCTCATGGCAGTGTGTAATCCTGTGACATTGCCTGGGCCCGTGTTGTGTGTTGTGTAAGCATGTCTGTGTGTGTTCCCTTCCCTTTTCCTACACAGGCTGTGTCCCTACGGATGTTCCTGTTTGTGATGCTTGCTGAGTTGTCCTGTGTTCATCCAGCATCTTGGACCTGGTTTCTCCATGATGTGGGTGCATGGCAAACTAATGTTCATCAGGTTGTCATCCCTAGTTGTCTTTGTTGTCAGGGCTGGGGATGTGGGCAAACGCAGATGGGACACAGTCAGGATTCCCCTTGGCACTTGTTGGTTACACAAGTCATGTAATTTACAGTTTGTGGTAGCTTTCAGTGATTGTGACACGTTGTGTGTGTGACTGCTGCCACTCCTCAGGGTCAGAGCTGCAATGTTGGAAGTTGTCTACGTGTGTTCTTTGTGGGTCACCTTGGCTTCTTCATTGGTGTGTGACTGTGGCTGGGATCCCATTGATTGGGGTGGATTTCACGTCATGCCCATGTACCGCGAACTGTGCAGTGTGTCAGACATTCACGAGTCTTGTTGACTGGCCAGGTGTGATGGGTTTCTGCACCTTAGTTCCCACAACCACCCCTGGGATTGTCATGGGAGCATGTGCAATGTCACCAGTCCATGTGAGCTTCACTGCTGCACATTGGTGGAGATCAAGGTGTGTGGTGTTGAGTGTGTGCAAATGTGAGTTGTTGCACGGCTAGACCCCTACCTCCATATTGGCCTTGGCTGACAGGCCGTGCTGATTGATTTGTGCTTGTGTAGGTGTGATGGTAGTTTGTTGCTCAGGACACATGGCTGTGGTTCACAGTGTGAACGACATCTACCTTTGTCATCACAGTGGGATTATCATGCAGGCTAGTGTCACCACAATGTGGGGTCCCTGGGGGTAGTGCTGTGGTGGGTCTGTCTCTTGCTGTGTTAGTTGCTGTTCCTACAAGCTTGTGTGACATGTGTAATTTGGGCTCCCTCTCATCTAACAATGCCTGATTGCCCACATAGGGGAATCCGATCCATGAGTTACTTTTGTATGGCACTGTATACACATCTGTGTAATTGGAATTCAGGCCTCCTCATGTGTTGTGTGGTTGCCTGGGGACACTGGCACACCCCCCCATCACCTCTTGTGTTTGATATGCAGTGTGAGGCTGCCTGTTTGTGTTTGTGCATCTGCACCACTGCATTGGCATATCTTTAGTGTGCCATTGCCTGTATGTTGTTTGGAGGATTTCCCCTGCTGTCCCTGGGACTCCTAGGTCATCAGTCAGCACAATAATCATGGTTTGTATGTCCCATTGCTGCCATGGTATGGTATTTGTTCACCTCACATCTACAGTCTCCACAGGATATCTACATTTGTGTGTCCATTAGTGCAGATATGTGGGTCTGCATTATGATGGTCACTTCTGGCATTGTGAAATTGATAAATGGAGACAATGTCAGTCCCCATGGGTGATGTTTGTCTGCACATGGCCAAAGGTATGTTTTATTTGCACTGCACTGTTTGCCTCACCCAATCTATGTTGCTATGGGACACAACCACTACTTTGCCACTGATGTGTTTGTTGTTCTGTGACCAGGAATCATCCATGCTGTTTGGCAGTTGCAGCTTTTTCCATGACAACACTTACCTTTTGGTCACTGTGATGATGGGGGTTTAGACCCCATTGCCACAATGTTCAAAATGTGCTTCTGCTATGGACCCCACACTTGCCTTTTGGTCACTGTGATGATGGGGGTTTAGACCCAATTGCCACAATGTTCAAAATGTGCTTCAGCTATGGACCCCACACTTACCTTTTTGTCACTGTGATGATGGGGGTTTAGACCCCATTGCCACAATGTTCAAAATGTGCTTCAGGTATGGACCCCACACTTACCTTTTGGTCACTGTGATGATGGGGGTTTAGACCCCATTCCCACAGTGGTCATGGTCTGCTTGCATTGTGAAGGCCACACACATTTTTGTGTGACACATGTGATAGGGGGTCACATTGTATGTTCAATGTCATGTTCAGTGTTGTAGGCATTTAACACAGACTACACACTGTTGTCATGATGTTGGGGGGATTTCTTTTGCTGACATTCCTTATGTTGGAGTATGCTGGTTGTGTCATGCATTACCCGTCCTATGAGTGGGGATGGTAGTAGTGGTAGGCATCCAGGCCCCCATGAGTAGGGGTGGTGGTAGTGGTAGGCATCCGTCCCCCTATGAGTGGGGATGGTAGTAGTGACAGGCATCCAGGCCCCCATGAGTAGGGGTGGTGGTAGTGACAGGCATCCAGGCCCCCATGAGTAGGGGTGGTGGTAGTGGTAGGCATCCATCCCCCTATGAGTGGGGATGGTAGTAGTGACAGGCATCCAGGCCCCCATGAATAGGGGTGGTGGTAGTGGTAGGCATCCATCCCCCTATGAGTGGGGATGGTAGTAGTGACAGGCATCCAGGCCCCCATGAGTAGGGGTGGTGGTAGTGACAGGCATCCAGGCCCCCATGAGTAGGGGCGGTGGTAGTGGTAGGCATCCATCCCCCTATGAGTGGGGATGGTAGTAGTGACAGGCATCCAGGCCCCCATGAGTAGGGGTGGTGGTAGTGACAGGCATCCAGGCCCCCATGAGTAGGGGTTGTGGTAGTGGTAGGCATCCATCCCCCTATGAGTGGGGATGGTAGTAGTGACAGGCATCCAGGCCCCCATGATTAGGGGTGGTGGTAGTGACAGGCATCCAGGCCCCCATGAGTAGGGGTGGTGGTAGTGACAGGCATCCAGCCCCCCATGAGTAGGGGTGGTTGTAGTGACAGGCATCCAGCCCCCATGAGTAGGGGTGGTGGTAGTGACAGGCATCCATCCCCCTATGAGTGGGGATGATAGTAGTGACAGGCATCCAGGCCCCCATGAGTAGGGGTGGTGGTAGTGACAGGCATCCAGCCCCCCATGAGTAGGGGTGGTGGTAGTGACAGGCATCCAGCCCCCCATGTGTAGGGGTGGTGGTAGTGGTAGGCATCCATCCCCCTATGAGTGGGGATGATAGTAGTGACAGGCATCCAGGCCCCATGAGTAGGGGTGGTGGTAGTGGTAGGCATCCATCCCCCTATGAGTGGGGATGGTAGTAGTGATAGGCATCCAGCCCCCCATGAGTAGGGGTGGTGGTGGTGGTAGCCATCAGGCCCCTATGGGTGTGTATGGCATTGGTGATAGCCATCCCGCCCCTATGGTTCTGCTGTTGCTAGTGTACGTCATTTCTGCATCCCTATGTGTGTGTGACATATGTCGGGTACGTGTCGTTTGTTTGTGTAGTGGGTGTCTGACTTACCGTCTGCGCCATACGCGTCCGTACCGGTTTCGGTAATAGATGTACAGTATTGGTAGGACCTGCGCAATGGGATTCCTGGTTGGTTCGTCTTGTTCGGGTTTCTCGTGGCTTCGACTCGTACTCGTAGCTGGCTTGTTCGTCTCGTAGCCGTGGATCGTCTTGTGGCGCGAATCGGAGCTTATGTGCAGCTCTCCCGGATGCTCTGACGTGCCGGACGTAGCGACCAGTTCGGCGCGTACGGATTGCGCATCGTACTAGTCCGGCCGGAAGGTGCTGTGTATTTACTTCCGTGCGACTCGAATCAGCGTTTACGGATCTAGCTCGGTCGGGGAACTGGAGCTGGAATGGGAACGTACGGCTCACTCAGAATTTTAGCAGTAATGCGCATCGTACTTGCTCGCTCGGACGACTGTTCGAATCGTTCGGGAAAAACGCGTTCGGCTCGTATTTTTTCCGGACGAATCGTATTCGGTGCGCTTCCGGCCGAGATCGGAATCGACCCCATAGTCCTTAGTCTGCTTTGTTAATCCTGGCCACCAATAGCGTTGTTTCAGTAAGGAAACAGTCGCTGTAACTCCTGTGTGTGCAGAACCTATACCCTCGTGAGCTGCTAGAATTAAACCTAACCTGCGATCCATATTTGGTATTACTCTATCCCCACTCCAGGAATCTGAGCAAATGGAACGTTATTTGCATCTAACTTTTAGGAGTACTTGAGTGGAAATCTTTTCGGTAGTGCCGTTTTATTGCGTGTAGCAATAATTGCAACCATAATCTCACTGTCTATTCTCGTTTTTGAACGGGTTATTGCAGCTACGGAAGACATCTGTACAGCCCCCTTTGCGGCTTCATCAGCCAATGAATTCCCTTCAATGTGAATGCCATCACGTTGATGACTCAGTGTGTGTATCATGTGAGCCCTTGGTAGTTTGTTTTTCAACTCTACTACCTGTTCCCATAGAGTTTTGTGCTTAATTGTGCCACCTTTTGCATCTTTGAACCCATTTTATCCCCAGTGGTGTAAGTATTCATTGTATGACTGTACACAGTAAAAGGAATCACACACGAATAGTGTGGGGAATTCTCGATCCGTATATACCAGTGCCAGTAACAGAGCTTTTAATTCTGCCAGCTGCACCTTGCAGTCTCCTAGAGACTGGGTTTTTGTACAACTCGGATGAAACTTTCCATTCTGCATGCGACCTTTAATGATTGCGCATACGGCGCTCTATTGTTGTTTACTCCCAATGGCCGGCTGAGCAGATCCGTCAGTGTAAATGATATATTCATACTGATCAAGAGGCAATATTTCATTAGTGAGAGGATATTCTTGTTCGTATTGCAGGAATGCCTGTGTTTTTAGACTTAGGTCGTAGCTGTATTCTACATCTGCTGCAGTAAGCGAATTAGCCCATTGTATCCATCTCGGATGTAAGGCTTTAGCGTTCGGAACGCTAGCCTTTGTAGCAGCCTCTAAGGCCGGTACTGGGGTTACGACTATTATTCGCTTTCCCTGAGCCAGTACTCTTTCTCTTACTACAGCAGTCTGTACTGCTGTAAGACTCTTTTCTGTTGATGCAAAGCGCATCTCAGCATTTGTGTACAAATGTGATTTGTATGCTATTGGTACTGTTTCACCTTCATTATATGTTAGGTAGGTGTAGCCTGATTGACCCGCAACTATACGGATCACTAAGTTGCGTGCATTTACGTGTGTCTGTAAGTGTTTTGAAGCTATCATATCAGCTTGTAGGGAACGAAGAATATCTGTATGTTCCTGTGTCCATTGTCTGACTGAAAAGTCAGGTTTTATCAAATCGTAGAAAGGTTTAACTCTTTCTGCGTATCCAAAATGTATGTTCTGCCAAAGTTCAGGAATCCCAGTATTGATTGTACATTTTTTAATGATTTCGGAGGTTGTAGCAGTGCACACTTTTCTAAAAAGTTAGCTGCTAAGCTTTTCCCTTCACTTGAAAACTCATATCCCAGAAAAAGGAGATTGGGGTGGGCTATCTTTGATTTTTTTAAATTAAATTTATAGCCCTCAGAGGCAAATCCCAATATTATGGTATTTACTCTATTCAAGTGTTCATCCAGGTCATCATCCGTTAGATAAATATCATCCACATAGGACAATGCCTCTTCATCCAGATTTTGAAGTAATTCAGTTACTCTGGCCGAAAATAACCCCGGGCCATTCTTATACCCCTGGGGGAGTCTACAAAATTGTCACTGAGAGCCTAACGCGGAGAATGCGGTTAAATACCTGCTTTCAGGCACTATATTTTGGCAAAAAAAATCCATTTGAGATATGTAGTGTCGTTTTGTATTTTTTCCACACAATGTTATTCATTAGTGCGGCACTATATGCATTTTGTACTGCAAATATTTTTGTGCAAGTGTTTAGATGTCTGTAATCTAAAACTAGACGATATGAGTTGCCAGGTTTCATTACGGGAAACAACGGATTATTCATTTGGGATGTGCAAGTTTCAATCACCCCTTGGTATTCAAGTTGATCTAAGATCTCCCTGACCTGTTTTTTAGCTTCTTGCTTTATGGGATACTGCCTCTGTGGAGTCAGAGTATTTTGTAATGGAATTATGTGGTGGGTTGAATCCTCATCCCACCCAACATGGTTTTTATATAATGCCGGGGCAAGGGCTACCGCCCACTCCCACGCATATGTATATTTTAGATATTTGGGAACAGGGTCGGAAAAGGCTGGTAATATTACTGTTTCTCCCCTAGGGCAGTCCATGACGAATGCTGGTGGCCAATCTTGTTCAGCTAATAGAATGTCATAACCAAACGTCATGTTCTCCCAAAAGAGACCTCTAACTTTCCTGGGTTTGTCCCCCTCCATTTGGAGTGTTATTTCATATAACTTATGTGATACACTTACCCTAGTATCAGGTGTTTCCACTGTGATATAATCATTCAAGTCCACTGTCAACAGAAATTCTATCAGGTTCTGGCGAGCTATTGTTACTTCTGCCGCACTGTCTAGCATCGTCAGAGCCCATTCCCCATTCAGTAGTTAAGTCCTCAGAATTCTGGCCATGTCTAATCTTCAGACCTGCAACCTTCTTCTTTTTGACCTGAGGCTTTGGTTTGGCTTTATCTTCTTTTTTGGAAGTATAGTCTTTGAGCGTGCTGCTTGTCTCTGGACTTTGTATGCTCTTCTTGCCTGTCTGACCGTCCTTCCCTCTCTGAGTTTTTAGTTGAACACTGAAAGGAACGAGAGGAACGTGTATCAGTATCCTGATACCTGTCAGGTTTTCTAATATTGTCCCTATTCCTAAGGTTATACCTCCTTTCGGAGGACTACCGTGGAGGAGATCTACCTCTGGATTGAGATCTTTTTTCTTTATTTCTCTGTTTTTTGTTGTTGTACCACTTCTTTTTCGAAGAAGCAGGTGCCTGCTTAAAGGTCTCCTTTTCGGGACTACCCATCAGTTGGGGTTTTAATGCTTTCCCACCCAAACTGTCTCTGCCCAACTCTGCATACGCGGTCTCAATTATTTTAGGTAATTCATGCTCCTGTTGTAAAGGACTGAACTCCCTTAGGCGTTGATGGATTGCGACTGATGCTGCTTCCCCTTTAATATTTGCTAATATTATGGCTGATACCTGGACATAATTACCTAGTAATTTCATCCCTAAGTTCAGAGCAGGTTCTGCTCCGTACTCATTTTGTATTTGTCTTAATACATCTGGTATTACTGCTAATGACGGGATACCATGTGTTCTGGTATATATGGCATCAAAAACTGTACCCCAAGAGGTACAATCCTCTATCTGTGGTGTTATCCCCATGGGCAAGCAGATTGTCAGCATTCTGTGTTTTTCATTCGGGCTAGTATTCGGGAATACTGCTTCTAGCTGTGTTATTTTTTGAGCTACCCAGAATGGCATTTGTTCACGTTTTGGGGGCATTTTACCGATTACTGAGTGTAAAGTTTGTGGTGTGATTTTAGTTGCTGTATTTTGACCTGTATTTGTGTTTGTTGTAACTGTTGCCGGCTGGACCGTAAGTGTCCTCGTGACAAACTGTGTCATGTTTCTGTAAAGTTTTATCAGTTCTTTGTGAAGTATAAGTAAGTAAGTCTCCTCCTGGCATTGTTTCAATGTCAGGATGTGGTGTGTAGGCTGCTAATACTGACCATGTCGCTCCTTCTCTTCTGAGCGGACCTAGTCTTACTTTATTTCTTGTATGGGGGAGGGCGTCTTTAAACCAGTATAAATGTTCCTGGTAAGTTAGTGGAACTTCAATTTCCTCATAGGGACAATATTCGTCCGGTATTCCACTTTCTGTGTAGAAGTGAAATGTTTTTGTTCTTGCATTCGCAACTGGGACTGTAACCCATGAATAGAATACCTCTGTTTTAAATGATTTGTGTGCCTCAATCACGAAAGCTACTGGTCCATCCCTGGATGTTAGACCGTGTGCACCTAGTTTTATGCTAACGGCATTTCTAACATTTTCTGCAATGGAAATTGCATCTGCATCTTCTTCGTCTACTGAGAGATTTAGTTCTTGCGCAACTCTATCCACGTTTCCTGTGTCTTCAGTCATTGTTTTAGAAAAGAAGAGCTTTTCAAGGGAACCAAGATAAGGTGTTTTGCACAGTTTAGGATACAATGTGTCCTTCAAGCCTGATTAACCAACAGCCAATAAATAGGATTTTTCCCTACTCAGGATAATTGTGAGCAGGGGTCTCTTAGACTAGCACGACTGAACTACTCAGATTCTACTGTTAAATAAGTACCCAACCAACGTTGGCGGCGCCATGTCGTGTAGTTCCTATAAAACCTATACAGGATCTCCGCGTTTGGACAACATACACTGTGGGATTGGTGTCAGACTGATTCCAAACACCCCCACCAGGTATGGTGGCCTTTTGTACCAGCTAGCTCACAGTGCCACTAAAATCTCATCTTACCAAGGAGAGAATAGTTCTTGGCAACCATCAAACATGACAACCCTGATCCCTAAGGACCGTGGAAACAATATACTACTTTTTGCTCTGTCACTCGTGCTTACTTAGTCTGTCTTAGAGAGGTACACAGAATAAACAGGCTGGGCGTTTTCAAAAGGTATTTATTGAACAGTTGTTATTCTGGAACTATGAAAGTAAACAGATGGTAAAGTTCTACCATTTTGCAGTAATCATGAATACATACAAGTACATAAAATACATGATAATAAAAAAATGCGTACTCCTACGATGTCTCCCTAACTAGATGTACCTAAGTGTACCTAGCATGTGTGTAGGTGTTAAGCCAAGAATCCCTCTAGGATAAAGTCACCCCCATTAACTGAAGTGAGAGACTGTGGGACCCCGTCTTGGTCTCAGGTTGGACACCCCGCGAGGGATGTTAGACCACTGCGAGCTGGAGTGTCTGCTTGCAGGAACCTCTGCGTCTCTGGTCAGTGTGTCGGCCGGGAAGTCCTGCTCTCCTCTGGCTATCTTAGCAGGATGTGATGTATATATACCCATAGGTCTCCCCAGGGGTCCTACCTCGCTGTATTACTGTGTAGGACTAAGGATGACGTCGGGCATGAACTCTATACATAGATATTATACAGGAGATGGTAGCCCTGCTGTGCTTCCAAGAATCCTTCCAAGAATCCTCATGCATAATGTATGAGATTTCGAATTAGGGAAAACCCGCGTTCTGAATGCAGTGTTGTATCTAGGTAAAAGGTCAGTCCCTGTAAATTGTTATAAGTGTAATGTAGGGAAGAATATAGGTGAAGGGCTATGAAGCTACCCTATATTATGGTACCTTATGGAATATAACACTTTAGAGACCCTCTTTAACCACAAGGCCCTTGGTACCGGCTGTACTTTTTAGCAAGTACTTATATGTGAGCCAAAGTGGTGCCAATTGTGGAAACAATAGGAACAGTTTAGAGAAGGAGCTCTGGCACAGGGGAGCAGGTTGGCAGGGACCCTGTGCACTTCCAGTTGAAATTACATCTTTTTCCAGACAAAAGGTGGGGGATAACTATGTCCAAAAGAGGCACTTACCTACACCGAGCTTGCTTAGAAAACTAAAACTAACTAAAGAAGAAGGGGTATCATTCTGCCAGACTTTCGAAACTACTATCAAGCAGCATATTTATTAGTACTACCACACTTGCATAACCAGGACAATCTCTATAAACACAAGTTTTGAAAACCTTTTTTAATCAATTACATCTTTGGGCTTATTATAAACTAAAAAAAGCAGTGGACTACCCCAAAAACCTTCAATATTTAAAGTTACCTAGCATACATGCTGAACCAGATTCCTCACACATTAACAAAGAAATAACACAGAAGGAGCTTAAACGTGATAAATTAACGGTAGAATAACTGCATGGGAAGTGATATGGGGAAAATTAACTCCAATATATGATGGGATCAGTTTGCATAAGAACAATTATATAGCCAAATATATAAACTAGCAATCTTAGAAAATTCTAGCACAAAAGCGGTGGTGATGAGTCTCTTCAAGAAACGGATATTCACACTTCGGATAGGATATTGGGCTTCATATCTCTGACCCTTTCAAAATAATCCACGCATAATACAAGAGCAAATCATTAGAAAGTGGCAAAGGAAACATATGTCACAATTAATGATGCAATATGGAAGGAGGCATTAGAAAATGGTACAAAGGCCTTAAGAGGAGGAAACTTCAAAAGAATGCAATTAATCGCCCAATGTTTATTGTACTATACTCTCGCCTCCTTGGATAGGAGAAACTCCGATATCTCTAGACACTGCCCAAGGTGTACGGGAACTGGGGATTGGGTCCATATGTTTTGGAAGTGCCCTGAAATTAAGGACATTTGAGCTAAAAATTGCAACCAGGTAAACCAATTGATAAACACCCAGATTAATCCAGACCCAACCTCTATATTAATAGGAGGCAGGGCTAAATTGGGTATAAGACTTAAGTCAAAGAGACAATAGTACTGTATTGCAATTTTGGTAGCAAGATCAGTAATCAGCACCCATTGCAAGAATAAAAGCCTGCCCTCTTTTGCAGCATAGAAAGAAAAAAACTGCAGAAAATATATAATGGGGGAAAAATATACACAAAACATACTGGAGCTATTAAGAAATTCAATCAGATCTAAATGTATTGTGAAAGGATGAATTGATGTTTGCGTTCTTGCTGATGAATGTGTTATGGGTGTACAGGTAAAATGATTTTACATCCATTAGACATCCATTACACAAATTAGATTAAGAATTCTTTATTCATTTTCTTCTTTTGATAATCCATTTAGAACTGTAGCCAACGCGTTTCATCCTCACAGACTTCTTCAGGGCTACAAAAAGACATATAAATTCATCACTATTTTTGTGTTCAGCATAATTGGCATTATGTAAATTTAGCTTTTTGAAACAATCATGTATATTTAATGCCATCAGATCAAATGATGTAAACTAAGATTTGTTTAGGGATTGTCTTCTTGAATGTATAAGCTATGTATTTTATGTGATAGTATTTGTGGATTATTGTTTTGTATATAGTGTAAATAAAGTGATGTATTTATATGCATTTTTGAATCCCTGAAGAAGTCCGCGAGGACGAAACGCGTCAAAAGAAGAAAATGAATAAAGAATTCTTAATATAATATGTCTAATGGATGTTAAGTACTGTAAAAAAACATGCATTGTGTGTGCTAACTACTTGAAGAAGTTTTGCTGAACTCTTATTTAACATAAGTACCATGATTTACATACTTAAGGGTGCTGAACCATTGTAGATTGATTCAAAGTTGGGAGATTTTCCCTTTGGGAGTTGAGGGGTTTGAACTTCTTGTTCTGTGCACCATAACAAGCATTTAATTGTCCCTACTGCAATGGTAGGTGCGGTCATTTATTGCCTAAATCCCCTTTACATTTAATCGGTTTCTAATTTTGGGCATACCAGCACTACCGAAGGGTTTGATAAAACATAACGAAAAAATTGATTTCAATGATAATCGAGAAGATGTTAGGATATCTATTTAACCAACGGGGCCCAGCTTCGGGACAATCGAGAACGCTTTTGCCTAAAAGTGAGTGCTTTAAGGACAAATTCTTCAGATTAGAAAAACTTAAAAAGTAGGAATTGGCAAAGTGGTGGGATGAAGCAACATTGAAAAAATACATAGAAAACAAAAGGATACCAAGCGGCCTGCAGATCTTAATTTTTCCCAACTATGAGGATCTGGAGACAGACCTTTTAGATGAATGGGAGGAAGGTCTTCATGGTGCCTCTCATAAAATGATGAGAAATCTGATTACTAACTCTTAAAGAAAAGTTAAAAAGAGCAGAGAAGAGATAGTGAAACTTGAAAAGGAAATTAATGATACTAACTTGAATGATGCATTACAAAAAAACTATGAGATTTTGAAAAAAGAACTTACCTGCTATCAACTGTACTTGAAGGATAAAAAACAAAAAAAAGACAAAACGAGATGAGGGTGATTATGAGAGGGGAAGGATTTGCACTGGTCCCAGTAATATTGCAAAAGATATAAGTGTATCCTCAAGTAATACATCTTTATCCTCTGTAGGTAGTGATCCAGGTGAGGGCACAAGCAATAACGCAATAACCAATTCACCATTGTTTGTTTTAAGTACAGAGGTACAGACTGGGAAACAGAAAGAGAAAATAAAAACGAAGAACAAGGAGGGAAGGTAAAAAACACAAAAATAGGTGTTCAAACAAGATTGCAGAGCAAGACCACACAGGTGAAGAAATAATTGAAGAAATAAATATGGACTTGTGTGACAACACTAAGAATGCTAATGATTTACAGACCTCTAATGAATTAAGCATTATTAACCTGTCTTCTAAAGTATTGACTGAATATGAAACATCTGTTCTTTGCAAAAATTTGAATTTTTGCCCTACTGAAAAATGCAACTTTGTAAGTACACATATTGATTTGCATAAATTTGTGAGGAAATTAAGATAGAAAAGTATTTTGAAGAACATCCTCCTGTGCCAGGTGATATTAATGCTTCCACATTTACCATAGTACAATAAAGAAATGGTCAAGTAGCACACAACAATTAAAGAGACAAACAATAAGTCGCATCCACAATACCGATTTGTAAAGTCAAATTCGCAAGTAATGCATTTTATTTACAATGAGGTTGTGACTTTTAGTTGTGGCAATGCAGTTGCTCAATCCTCCTAAGGTAGTACAAATATTTACAAATATTTACACTAATTGGTGCTCAGGTTGGGTAACGGGAAGAGAAGAGTGATAGTGAAGAATGTGGAGACGTGAAGGTAGTGGACAAGGACAGGGTAGTGTGACATATATCCATCAAATTCACATGGTGATAATGATCCGGCCTTAACAAAGGTCAGTTGTTCCAAATATATCACATAGCTATACATGAACACTGTCACTTTATTGTACTGCACTAATGACCCGGGTCTGGTAGCCTTTCAGGTATCCCCATTGATACACAATCCACATTTACCATATCAGATCTTGATGATATCCATTTAGTTACATCACTAAATGAAGAAGAGGATAGTGTGAATATTTTACAACCAGCAAGTATTCTTAATATGTATGAAGACACAACGGTTGACAGTGGCTTATGTCACAAATCTAAGTTCACACCTCCAAGTACCCAAAATACAGATATTGACAAATTTTTTAACAAAGTTACTCAAGATATTTACCAATTAGAGGATAAACATATTAACAACTATCAATGTAAACATCACTTTAATATGACTAAGAACGATAAAGAACTTATGAAGTCATTGAGAGAAGGCCCAAACCTCGTTATACATGAGGCAGACAAGGGAGGAAACATTGTTTTGATGGATCTATGTGACTATCTGGGGAAGATTAATAGACAACTATGTAATACTATATGTTATGAGAGGTTAAAAGAACATCCTATTGCTCAGATTGAGAAATATATTGATGCCATACTTTTGGACTGGCATGAATCATGTTTGTTAACTGACTTGGAACACAAATACCTACAGGCACACCACTCCAGATACCCCTGTATTTATGTTTTACCAAAGATCCATAAGGGGGCCTTTTTACACCGGGAGGCTGATTATATCGGGTAATGGTGGTCCCACGGAACATATTGCTGAATATGTTGATGGCTTTCTACAGCCTTTTGTTAAGAACCTTCCCTTGCACCTGAAAGATAGCAGGGATGTGCATGCATATTGGAGGATTTTCAATGGGACAGTAATGACTTAATCTTTGTAACTATGGATGTAGAAAGTCTCTACACCTTCTGTACAAACGCAATGCTAAACATCTTGAACATACTTTGATATTGTTAGAAATGTCTAAAATTATTTTGACTCATAATATATTTTTACATGATGGTTCTTGGTACCTACAGAAGCAGGGAACTGCAATGGGATCCAGGTTTGCTCCGTCCTTTGCAAACCTCTTTATGAGTTCATAAGAGACAGAGCATACCTGGGGACCTGGGCTCATGCTTGGCGTTATAACATCATCTTCTATGGACGATACATAGATGATGTGATACCTATCTGGAATGTTGAGGCTCTCCACGCATCTCACAGATACTTTAATAACAATAGGTTTAATGTAAAATAAACCATTAAGTACTCTAAACAGGAAATAGAGTTTTTGGATTTGGGACTGTATGTGATTGACAACACCATACAAAGTGATGTTTTTAGTAAACAAACATCATGCGACAGTGCATTACATGCCACAAGTGCCCATCCTAGAACAACAATCAATGCCATACCATATGGGGAAATGTTTAAAGCAAGACGCAATTGCAGTCACGATCGAAATTTTGTGAAAAATATTGAGAAAATAAAACAGAACTTTAAAGAGAGAGGGTATGAGGAAACGTGCTTAACAAAAGCTGAAATTAGAGCCAGAAGCATGGACAGAAAAACTACACTTGTTCCAAATCCAAAGAACATACATAAGTAGGTCAAACAAAAGGAAATCATGTTTGTTACACAATATAATGCATACAGTAATCATGTTTACAATATTTTAAGAAGGAACTGGCATTTGCTTAATTCCGGTTATATGCCTGTTGAGACTATTCCATGTAAACCCAAAGTGGTATATCGAAGAGGCAGCACCCTAAAAAATCTATTGTGACCGAGTTATGTAAAGGACACAAACGTAGTACAAAAGACTTGGATTTCAAAAAAGCATCTGGGTTCCACATATGTGGAACATGTTCCATCTGTCATTTGGGACTTAACAAATTTTACAATAAACTCATTCATAAATTGTAATACCATGTTCACTGTCTATATAGTGGGCTGTGCCTATATAATCTATGTTGGGAGAAGTATTCAAAGTTTGAAACTTCGAATACAAGAACATGTCAGGGCCATTAAATACGTGGATGACAAATATTCAGTAGCTGTACACATACATAAGACACACCCCACTGACACAAGAATTTGGTTTCATGCGATTGAAAATATAACAGCCAATGAGAGAGGTGGCAATAGAAAACTGGCGTTAAGGCAGGCGCAGGCTGGATGGATCTGCCGCTTGAGAACAATATCTACTGACCTTAACACAAATAATGAGTTCCACTATTTTCTGTAATACAGCTATTCCTAGTCTTGAAGTGTTTTTAAAGTAAAGGATGGAACACTGCATTATGCCATTTAATCCATAACAATCATTAATGAAGTACCTACTTTCTGTCTCTAAATTTCATGTCAGAGTTTTCTTTTTATATATGGCTTCATTATGATTCCGGTACAAAACATTAGCCCTATTTATGGTTCCGGTCCATATATACCGATTTATATACTATTGTACAATGAATCTAGGGATTAGAATGCAGAAACAAGTTTTATGACAATTCTGAACAGTAACATCTTAGCTTCTGACTTTGAGTAATGTCACCAATTTTCGGATACCAGTGAATTTAGCTATGCACCTTAGCTATGTATATATTTATGGTTATAAATCTGTACTATTCACTTGACTTCCGCTGGGTACATGCAACTCTGAATGGGATCTTTGCCTGATAGATCTTACATAGCGGCTTAATAATATTGCCAAATCAATCAATCATGGTTTTGTAGAGCATACTACTCACCCGTGAGGGAAGGGGCGAGAGCAGCTCCATTGGGGTCATTGGAAGAGCCAGGTCTTGAGGTCCCTCCTGAACTGGTGCAGCGTCTGGCTTCGTCGGAGGTGAAGGGGGAGTTAATTCCAGGTCTTGGCTGTGAGGTAGGAGAAGGATCTTCCACCTGCTCTGGTCCTGGAGAAGCGAGTGACGGTGGCTAGGGTGAGGTTGGCTGAGCGGAGGTTTCTCTTGGGGGCGTGGAAGGAGATTCGATCGTTGAGGTATTGGGGTCCGGTGTTGTGGAGGGCTTTGTAGGCATGTGTGAGCAGTTTTTAGGTTATTCTTTTTTTGACAGGGAGCCAGTGGAGGTCGCTGAGGAGTTGGGTGATGTGGTCATGTCGTGGGATGTCGAGGATAAGTCCGTGGCGTTCTGGACAGTCTGGAGTTTGCGGAGGAGTTTTTTGTTGATTTCAGCATAGAGAACATTTCCGTAGTCCAGTCTGCGGGTGATGAGTGCGTGGAGACAGTTTTCCTAGAGTCGGGGTGGGGATCCACTTGAAAGTCTTGTGAAGTAAGCGGAGGGTGTTGAAGCATGTGGAGGATACGGTGCTGATCTGGCGATTCATGGTGAGTGAAGAGTCGAGTATGATGCTGAGGTTGCGTGAGTGGTCCGTTGGGGTGGGTGGGTTTCTGAGGGTGGGGGGCCACCCGGTGTTGTCCCATTCGGAGGGGGTGGAGCCGAGGATGAGGACTTCTGTTTTCTCAGAGTTGAGCTTCAGGCAGCTGTTGCTCATCCAAGTCGCGACGGCTTTCATCACTTCTTGGAAATTGCGCCTGGTGATGTCGGGTTCCTTGGTGAGGGAGAGGATGAACTGGGTGTCATCGGCGTTGGAGACAATGTTGAGTCTGTACATTCTGATGATGGTTGCAAGGGGGGCCATGGAGAGTGTGGGGCTGAGGGAGGATCCTTGGAGTACTCCGCATCTGATCTTTGTCGGTTCTGAGAGGAAGGGCAGGATTCTTATTCTCTGTGTTCTGCCTGAGAGGAAAGATTGTATCCAGTCTAAGGCTATTCCTCGGATGCCGGTGTCCTGAAGCCTGGTGGCTAGTGTGCGGTGGGAGACGGTGTAGAAAGCTGCTGATAGGTCCAGGAGGATGAGGGCTGCTGTGTGGCCTTGGTCGAGGAGGGCATGGATGTCGTCGGTGGCAGCAATGAGGGCGGTCTCAGTGCTGTGGTTGCTGCGGAATCCGGATTGAGAGGTGTCTAGGATGCTGTTGGTTTCTATGAAGTGTGCTAGCTGGGTGTTGATGGTGTTTTCGATGACTTTGGCAGCAAAAGGGAGCGGTGAGATGGGCCTGAAGTTCTTGAGATCGGTCGGGTCTGCTGAGGGCTTCATTAGGAGGGGGTTGACTTCGGCGCATTTCCAGTCGTCAGGAAATGTGGCAGTCTCGAGGGAGCAGTTGATAGTTTGGCGTAGCTCAGGTGTAATGGCAGTGGTGGCCCTGTTGGAGATGTGCGGGTGCAGGGGTCAGTAGGTGCTCTGGAGTGGAAGCTCTTCATTGTCTTTAAGGTGTCTTCTGTGGTGAGAGGAGTCCAGGTTAGGAGGGTCTGTTGGATGGCGTCGCTGGGGGTGGGACAAATCCAAACTGGTTCTTTTGTTGATAGATCATACATAGAGGCTTAATAACTTCTTTAAACATTAACTCTGTATTGGGTTTTCTTCTGATAGACCATACATAGAGGCGTAATAATATTTTCAGACATGGACCCTTATTTATAATCCACACTGACAAATTACTAAGAAAGTTTTTTCTTCTAAATCGGCTTAACGGTATATATAATTTTCTTTTTTAAATTTCTAGTAAAGAGGCATTAATAATTCATCTTCCTTTGGACTACTATTCTGACGTGTAATCTCTATTGATTCCCAATAGCATTGATTAATGCTTTTGTTTATATGTAGAAGAATGCACCCGACCATACAAAGATGGCGCCTGTGATTCCTTAATTGACCCTTACAACTATGTAGGGCATGTGCTTCATCTGATTGACCTTCTAACGCGCTGTGTGATTTAACATAGATTTTACCACTAACATTATAACATTCACCTTTTTTTCAAATGTAAAAGCATGGACATCTATCCCCTTCCATGCAGAAGATCGGGCATGATTATCTAAAAATGGTTAATCGACCGTTGTGGCCATATAAAGATGGCACTTGTGATTTCTAACTGACCTTCTTGATTATGGTGTGCATGTGCACTATCTGATCATTAATTGGAGCACTCTCTAACTGTACAGCTCAATATTACACAGCGTTTAATTTTAACTGAATAGTATTTACTTTCTCTCGGGTCATCCCTGTCAATTTGTCACTCTCAGGTAATCATAAGTATGGACATGCATTTCCTCATTCACACTAAAGGTCTAGCGCGATCATTCAAAGATGGTGCTCAGGATCCGCGGATTGCGGAAGATTAGTCACTTAAAGATGGCGCTTATGATTGGGTAACTGATCGCTTTGATTATGTGACTTATGAGTATGGTAGGACTGACTTCCAATGGTTTACATTCACGGATTACAAAAAATTCTTTTTCTTTGCACTTTGTAGATTTTGACCGCATTATTTTAATTGGGATATTGGAATCTGCGTTATACCCTAAACTATATTGCAGGGATGGATGTACCACACAATATCTTTTCAAAGATGGCGCCCATGTCACATCATCCTTTGCGCCCTTTTTTACACACATCTTGGGTGTGTGGTTCCAAGAGGGATATTTAAGCTTTATGATCGCATTGCTCGGGTTCTCACTTCAAATCACACAGCAGGACGCTATGCAAACAGCAATACTGGAACCTGTAAGTAAAATGGCTCAGTATTTAATGACAGACCCACACAGTTAGCTGCTATCTATCTGCATTTACGTTCCGCTTGTAATGTAATTTATTTCTGGTATATTGATATTATTTAATAATATTATTTATTATTTAATTGTGCACTATATGCAGGAAACGTATCACTTTATCTGTCTTTGTTGCCTAAAAAATACAAGGGTAGAAATTCAACTGATTATCTAGGACGCATCCATTAAAAATAGCGTCTAAGAGTGTTCTATAATTGACTCGGTATATGCAATACATGCACCCCAACGCGATTACATTTTAAGTTAACAAATGGAGTAAGAGATCCAAATCCCGTGACTATGCGATTTTTGTCCCTACTGTGAATCTTTTGCGGTAATAAAAAAAGTATGTAAAGAAATTGGAGGAATCTCGGATGTCCATTTCTTATTGTCCTGGAGCCATTATATTAAGGTGACATGAATAGTACATTTTGGTTTCACCTGACTTCAATAATTTGCACACTTTTTGGTAAGAGTAAGTTATGTAAATTGGCAGGTCTTGTCCTTTTGAATCATATTCTGACAATACTTCATATAGAAGGTCTTACTTGTGTTTTCTTTTAAAGTCTTTTTCTGACACTATATCTCAGAACATTCCAGAAAAAACTGATTCTTTTGTTACTAGGGTGACAAAAATGATGTATTCTGTTTTCACCTGATCTCATTAACTCGCACTATTCTGGGTAAGAGTAAGTTATTTAAATCAGCAGATCTTGTCCAATTGAATCTTACTCTGACAATATATTATATAGCAGGCCTTGTCCTTTTGAATCTCATTCTGACAATAATACTATAGAGTATGTCAGAAAAAACTGATTTCCATGTTATTAAAAATCTACTTGAGTTTGAACATAGCTAGATGACATTCGCGGCATGCAAATATAATGTGAGACTTTATTTATGACCCTTATAACTCCCCAATATGCTGCTTTTAAAATAGAAATCATTACAGGGCACTGTAAAATAATATGATAATATTTCTATACAAGTTTTAATAAAATACATTTAATAAAAATAAGATCAAATACCATAATGATAATTTAATAATCTTGATTATAGGTCCTTCATCAATAGGAAACCATCAACTGTATTGGAACTATAAATCTGAATACTGGATATTGTGATATTATTGAGAACACTTTTGAACTACTGATTCGATACAGCAGTTACTGAGTCTCACTTCTTAACTGTGTGGTATAAATCAATATTGGCTTATTATATATACTGTTTTTTTCAACACTAAAATTATAAAACTATAGGATAATAAATAGGACTTGCTTTATAATATCATCTTGACATTTTAGTTCTCTGTGGGATGACATCAGCTGGTCTCACAAACAAAATGCGTACAAAACGATAGATGCAACAGCATATTTTGTCCATTTAAGAAGGAATCTGACTAGAGGTAAGGGAACTATATGACCGCGATGGGTATGTCTAGCTCCATCTTCATAGACAGTAGAAAGTATTACTGCAAGAGTTTGAAACAATTGTTATGCACCATAGTACTATTGATGGTGAACGTAAATGGATTATCATTACATATTTTTTAATAAAATCTAAAGAATACAGATGTCAATTGAAAAGAAATGTTTCCATATATTAAAATATATTCGTGTACAATTGTATGATAGCTGAGTTCAGCATAATTGGCATTACGTAAATTTAGCTTTTTGAAACATTCATTTATATGTAAGGTCATCAGATCAAATGATGTAAACTAAGATTTGTTTAGGGATTGTCTTGTTAAATGTATAAGCTATGTATTTTATGTGATAGTATTTTTTGGGATTATTGTTTTGTATATATTGAAAATAAAGTGATGTATTTATATGTATTTTTGTAGCCCTGACGAAGTCCGTGGGTACGAAACACATTGGCTGCAGTTCTAAATGGATTATCAAAAGAAGAAAATGAATAAAGAATTCTTAATCTAATATATCTAATGGATGTTATGTACTGTAAAACACATGCATTGTGTGTGCTAACAACTATGTGAAGAAGTTTTGCTGAACTCTTATTTAACATAAGTGACATGATTTACATACTTTAGGGTGCTGAACCATTATAGATTGACTCAAAGTTGGGAGGTTTTTTACTTTGGAAGTTGAGGGGGGTTGAACTTCTGGTTCTGTGCACCATACCAAGCATTTAATTGGCCCTACTGTTATGGTAAGTGCAGTCGTTTATTGCCTCAATCCCCTTCACATTTAATCTGAATTTTGTATCAGTTTGTGGGATAACTGCTCCATTGCCATGCATACCAGAGACGCGTGAACCAGAGGGCTATAGGAGGAGCCGTGGGTTTCTTCCAGGTGTGGGCTATGAGCTGTTTCACAGCGCCTACCATATGATTAATTAGCCACCAGTCTGCATGCGTCATAGCCTTAAGTGCAAAGGGTAGTATGCCTAGTATGACAGTGATGTAGGATGCAGAGATTGGGAATCCTACAGTGTGTTTTATATGCTCAAGAATCTCCTTCCAGAGTGTGGTGATAAGGGAGCAAGACTACCAAATGTGGTGGAAGTCTCCTGGTGCAACAACACACCACCAGCAAAAGACAGAGGCCGTAGGGAAATGGCATGCAGGTGTGTTGGAGTGTAGTACCATTGTATTATGATTTTATAAGCTGTCTCTCATTGGGGTATACTTCTGTAAGTCGTAGGTATGTCACGTCAGAGTGTTTCCCATTGATTTTGCGAGATGTCCTCAGAGGTGCTAGAATGCCATTGCTTTTGGTATGGGTAGGTGCAGGAAGGCATGGAGTGTTGAATGACTTGATAAGTTTTAGATATGAGCCCTCTTGATCTATCGAAGGCCCTGACTAGTTTCTCAAAGGGTGTGAAAGCCTGTGTGGCTCCATGAGCATTGAGGGGGTGAAGCGCCCAATGGGGCAATTGGCAGTATTGGCAACCCGGTTGTTTCAGGAACCTTAAAGTGTAGTTTGCTTAGGTTAAAGGGCTTGATGTTGCCACCTATAAAGAGGTTGCACAGGGTTCTACAGTTGCCGGATTCCCAACTTAGGAATATGTGCGGTTAAAGGGCTGGAGTAAAATCAGGGTCTCGAACAATCGGCGTGCTGGGTGACGGGAAGATAGTGAGACCTCGCTTTAGCACTAGTTTATCCCAAATCTCTAGGACTGTTCTGGTGGGAGTAGCAATATATACGCTTCTAGGCTGGGTGTGTTTGCTGGGCCAGGCTAAGTCCCATAAAGGACGACAAGCCACTGCAGGGTCCAGATGAAAACCTTGTTTGTCATTTTTGCAAACGACCCATTCAAAAATAAAGCAAAGAAAACCTGCCCATTAGTATTCAAGGACAGGCCAGTCCTCTCCTGTTTCTAGAAACCATTAGTAAAGAGTTGGAAATCCTGGGTCATTTAACTCCCCAGATAAAAGTGTGTATGTCCCGCTGTAAGCGCATGATGTCATTAGAGGCAATGACTGTGGGCAGGGTTAGGAAAAGATAGAGTATTCTGGGGAGGACATTCATTATTATAACATTGATTCGGTCCAGCCAAGAGATGTGTAATGACTTCCAGCGATGGAGGTCCATTACAATGGATTGCAGGTACTCTGGTCAGTTGGCTTGTGTCCAAGAATGAAATGTGGGGGTTAAGTTGAGGCCTAGGTATTGTATTATGCATGATACCAATTGGAAGGAGCCTGAGACTGCAAGGGGGGCAGGTCCTGCAGGGGTATGGTGAGGATCAATGCATAAGATTTTGTCATGTTGACTTTAAAGCCCGATACTGCTTCAAAGATGGCGAGGCAGTAGACAACCGCGGGTAGGGAGGTAGCAGGCTGTGTGAGAGTAAGTAGAAGGTCATCCACAAAGAGGCTGACTTTGTGGGACTGACCGCCAAAATGGATACCCGCGATGGCAGCAGTATGTCGGATAATGATGGCTAAAGTTTCGACTACCAAGGCGAAGAGCAGGGGTGATAATGGACGCCCCTGGCAGGTATCCCTGGTGAGAGTGATGGGCCTCATGTGTTGTCCGTTAACACGGATGGAAGCAGTCAGGGCTAAGTAGGACGCCATGATTTTGGTGATCATTCCTGGGCTGAGTCTGATTTTGCCCATGACTGCCGGAAGAAATGTCCAACTTACCCTGTCGAAGGCCTTCTCCGCGTCTGGCGAGAGAAAGCAAGCCAGGATATTGTGACAGTGGGACTTTTCAACCAGGTACATAATCCCACGTACATTATTCACACCCTGCCGGTTGCGAATGAAGCCAACCTGGTCCGGGTATATCAGTACGGGGAGGTGCAATTCAAGCCTGTTAGCCAAGATTTTCGTAAAGATCTTGGCATCTGAGTTTAGGAGGGCTAAGGGGCGGTATGAGAAGCATAATGGATGGTCCTTGCCTGGTTTGGGTATAAGGGTAATTTCAGTGGCAGCCATGCTAGGTGTGAGGCCAGTGTCCTGCTTAAGTTAATTAAACAGTGTCAGCATGCGGTCATGGAGGCGGGAGAGAAACGTTCTGTAGAAGATGATGGGAAGACCATTGAGGCCTAGGGGTTTTCAGACGGGCTGTTCCCTGAGTGCCCAGTGGAGCTCTGCTGACGTAATGGGGCGTCTAGGAGCTCAGCGTGACATTGGTCAATTGTGGCTCAATTGCAGTCGCTCAGATAAGTGTCTCTCAGGGCCTGAGGGATCTTGCCCCTCGTAAAAAGTGTTTGGTAATAGTGGTGAAAGGGTTGTTGCTTGGCCCCTGCAGTGATTGCCCAGGTCGAGCCCCAATCTGTATTTTAGTGATGTGGGTTTTAGAACGCTAGTGGCGCAATTTACGAGCAAGTAGTGAAACCACTTTGTCCCCCCCTTGTAGTATTTCTGTTTCAGGGCTAGGTAGGAATACTCCACTTTATTTGTCCTGTGGACTCGT
This sequence comes from Calotriton arnoldi, assembly GCA_963921515.1. Classification (NCBI taxonomy): domain Eukaryota; kingdom Metazoa; phylum Chordata; class Amphibia; order Caudata; family Salamandridae; genus Calotriton; species Calotriton arnoldi. The sequence continues at coordinate 221,310 of CAWUFW010011475.1, forward strand.
AGCTGTCCCCACAGGATCACAAATTGCCATTTGTTGCATCTGGTAGGTGCAGTCTTCTCAATTCGTTCAAGGGCTTTAATCTCTGCTGTGAGGCCGGCCTCTCCCAATTGGGATTCCTTCGCTCTGGCGATGGAGATAGTAGAGATTAATCCTCTGATCGAGGCTTTGAACATGCAGGAAAGTGCCCCTTTTTGAGATGGTCACCCCCACTTTTTGTCTGATATCTGATGCGATTTTGACTGAAGTGCACTGGGTTCCTGCTAACCAGGTCACCAGTGCCAGTGTTCTGTCCCTAAAACAAGGTAACTGTGCAATTGTTCCTCAATTGGCAAGACCTTTAGCACCCCTGTAAGTCTTTAGTAAATGGTACCCCTGGTACCTAGGGCATGGGCACTAAAGAGGGTTCCTCAGGGATGCAGCATGTATTGTGCCACCCTAAGGAACCAACCACTAAACTCATGCAGACAGCCATTGCAGGCTGCATGAAATGGTGCTGACAAAAGTGAAAACATGACATGGCACACACCCTGTGTGCCATACCCCCAGACACTGCATGCAATATATGTAAGTCGCCCCGACAGCAGGCCTTACAGCCCTAAGGAAGGGTGCATTATATTACATGTGAGGACATATGTGCATGAGCAGATTTGCCCCTCTGCTGTCTAGTTCAATTGCTAGATAGCACAAGTGAACCGGGAAGCCATCTTAAGTACATGTCCTGGGCACTGGCCATTACGAGTTCCCCAGCTGCATAATGGCTTCACTGAAACCTATGGTGTTTGGTATCAAACACCTTGTCCTAATAAATCCATACTGATGCCAGTAGTGGATTTATTAAGATATGCTCCCAGAGTGCACCTCAAAGGTGCCCCCTGAAAACCTACCAGCTCTTAGTGTGCTGGTTGACTGTTATTGTCTGGCCTGATACCACAGAAATTTTTGACCCCCTGCAGGTGAGAGCCTGCACCCTCAGAGGCCAGAAACAATGCCTGCTCCGGAGATAAGTGTTGCCACCTCCTCCATCAGGATGGCTAGTGAATATGCATACCAATGCCAGGGACTTCAAAGCCCCTACCACCTTTGATATGTGATCCCGGGTTTCCCCTGACCTGGGAGATACCACCCCCTGCCCTGAGGCCCATTTGGTACCAGGACAAGTGGGAAATTAGCTATGCTAGGAGGCATGGTGCACTACCAGGCCAGTCACACCCCTAAGGTGGGCTGCCTCATGCCCCACCAACTAAGGGTTCCACCATTTTGATTTTGGTGGAATTAGGAATTCTGGGACAGGGTTATGCCCACTCCCCACAGGAAGTGGCCATATAGGAGGTGTAGTGACCTCAAGCAAGTAGCCCATTGGCTACTACCCTTCACTCCCCTTAACGCCCCTAAATTGACTACTTAGGTGGTCCAACGCCAGGAACTTAGATTCAGAGTGACTGAAGAAAGAAGTGGACAAAGATCACTTGAAGAAGCAAGAACTGCGGACTACTGGTGGACAAATGCCTACCTGCTCCTGTCCCGACAATCGCAACACCTTGACTTGTCCTGCAGTTGTGCAGCCTCTAAAAGCCTCAGAGGGCCTCTAGCACTTTGCTAAGCCATCAGCATCCTCCTTGAAGTGGAGGAACCACTTCCCTACAGCCTGCAGACACCAAATGCAACGTCCAGTTCACCGTTTTGCTATTCACCGGGTCCACCAATGCAGCAGTCACCCAGAAGGAGGTCACTTTACTCCTAGAGGTCAGATCCATCTCCCCAACAAGTGAGAAGACACCAGGACAAATCAGAGCTGCCCTGCACCAATTCCCAGGGTACTGGACCCCTCGCAGCAACCAAAGCTTGTTTGTGTCCAATACGGACTCCAACACCGCAAAGACCGAGCAGCCGATGAGGGACATCAGCATCGCAGAGGCCAGCACAGAGAGTTGCCCAGCTGTCCTGATTTGCCCCCTTTTGCAGGTCTAACCGAGATCCATGGGTGCCTTTGAAGCACAAACCCTCTGCACCCGAGCTCCCCGGCTTGAGTCCATGACAACTGACGGTGCTCCCCTGCTCCCATGACCCCCATGAACTGAGCCCCCGTTGGGAGCTCCCAGACTTGCCCCCAAGTCCCCCTCTGCAGCCTGTTTCTAGGTGCCCCCCCCTTGCCCACGGTGTACCACGCAAAAGCAACCAACCCGTCCAGCATGTCTGCATCCTGGCACTGCAGGGCAGGTGAACCCGAACTTCTGGTAGTACTTTGGACCTTGGCCGCTTAGCACCTTAAATCCTAAAGTGGACCCCTTAGAACTGTTGGCAAAGATCCATATGCAGTATATGTTCTTTTCTCCATAGGAAAGCATTACCACGTAAAAAAGCATTTAAGTGATAATTTTACTTAACTGCTAAAATTGCTATTATGAAAAGTACTTAACCATTTACAAAGTTCTTGGTGTTAAAATAAATACAAAAATACTTGCTATTTTGCTAAATTGGTCTTGAGTTTCTTCTTGAGTGTGTGTCTCATTTATTGACTGTGTGTGTATTCAACAAATGCATTAACACTACCCTCTGATAAGCCTAAACTGCTCGCCCACACTACCACAAAAGAGAGTTTTTGGGATTATTAATTTAAGCCCTGTAAACCAAAAAGGGTCGTCTGGACTTTCTACATAGTATTCCTCTATTTGGTATACTACATAAAAAGTAGTTTTTGGGGAGGCTTGTCTGGAAGGGTGTTCAGCTCAAAATAGTCTGCAATTGTATTTTGTATCTCTTTTGTGTCCAAGGGATTTCTAAGTAGCTGCATTGGAAAGCGCAGGAGGCCCACCGAGAGGACATGCCTTTGGCCCAGACCAGTTCCACGTGTGCATGGTCTGAAATCAAAATATCAGAGATGGCGACCGTTTCAATGTCATAGAGCAGAAAGTGTGTAAGGAAGACATAATCTATGCAGGAGTAAGAGCCGTGAATGTGAGAATAGAAAGAATAGTCTTTTGTGTCAGGATACCTATACCTCCAAGCATCTACCAACCCCAGCTCAGTGATCTCATTTTTAAGTTGAGTGGACATAACGCCAGCGTCCTGGTATGACACCACGCTGTGGTGTAACTCTGGGTCCCAGAAGAGATTAATTTCGGCACCTACAATAATGTCTCCTACCTCATCAGCAAGCTGTTCCTTAAGAAGACCTCATATGTAGGAATCCTGTGCTTGATTGGGGGTGTAAATGTTAAACAGGGTTAGAGTATGTGTGCCCACTAGGATGTTTCATTTCAGAAAGCACCCTGCCTTGTCCTTAGTGACCTTTAAAATCTTGGAGCTAAACCCCACTTTGCAATAGCTACTCCCGGGGTTTTGGTAGAGGCATGTGCCCAGAAACAATAGGGGTATTTCGGGTGTGACATACGGTGACAGTCCCCCCCAGAAGGTACTTTTCCTAGAGGAAGATAACTGGAGATGGTAGCGTCAGACTTGCTTATGCTTGTTGGGCGAGTTCAGATCCCAATCAACGTGCAAGTTCACGTTGAGTGAGAGTAGTTTAGTGTATTGTTCAGTTACCATAGATGTTGTGAGTAAATATAGTAGCTAAGCATTTGGACCAACCTGACCCAATGCGCAGCATAACATAAGCAGTGCGGCCTGGGAAGAGGGACAGACGTTCCACAAGGTGTGTGACCGAGGGACAATGGAGGCTATGAAAGCCCTTTAGGTGAGACTGGTCAGCAGGGTAGGTAGGTATACGGTGCCATAGTGCCCTCCATATGTTAGCGCGGGGCTCATGTGGTGTATCAAGTGGAGACCACCCCTCCAGCAGACACATGGCTGAAATAAAACAGGAAAGGAACAAATAAAACATATAATACTGAGCCAACAGGGCACATTAATGCAATCCGGCCCCAACGGAGATAGGCGCAGGTGTTCTCTAATCTCGCTACAGGTGTCACCTTCCTGGGTTACGAATCGGAGTGAACGGGCCTCAGGGAATGGCCACTTTCTAGTCAGTACAAAATGAGTCTAATGGAATGGCATAGAAGTAGACAAAGTCTGATAACGAGTGTATCCCTACAGACCCCTGTTGTCCGCTTCTGCCAGAACTCTGGGCCCAGACACAGCCCATGATAAGACAAGATGGAGAATGTCCCCTCAATATGAAAGGGCAATGATTATCAAGTGTAGGTGTCAGCCAAGTGTGGATGTAGGTGGTGAGGATTCCTTCTTTATGCTCTGGAGATGAGTAATGATGTCTTGCTTGGCCTCATAGAGAGCAAATTCCTTTTGCAGCTTTTCGTGTCGGCGAATACGAACTGTCTGTCTGACCAGGTGCCATATTTACCCCTCTGTCATGGCGGGATGTTTCTCAGCTAGTCGTATCATTGGAGATGTCCAATATTTTCTTTGCTTCTGCCCTAGAGGGTAGCAAATGCTGCTTCCTCTTCTATTGAAATATAACGGCAAAAGGTTGGCCCTACTGATATTGGACATCCAACGCCCTCAGTTTGTCAGTGACCCACTTGAAGTCATGCCTCTTGCGCAGAGTGACCAGGGAGAGGTCTTGAAAGAGCTGGATGGTGTGGCCACGGAAGACCAGGTCTTCTTTACCTCTTGACTCTTGCTTTACCTCTTCCTTTTTAGTGAAAAAGTGGATCCTTGGGGGGATGTCGGCCACAGCTTCTAGATGTCCAGGGACCGGGGACAACCGGTGGGCACTCTGGGCACTTTACCACTGCTGATCAGTGCTAAAGTGCATATGCTCTCCCTTTGTAAATTGTTGTTATGGATTAGTGATTCCATTATTGGCATATTTGGCATATTTGATTTACTTGTCAGACCCTAGTACAATGCACTGTGTGTGCCCAGGGCTTGTAACTCAAATGCTGCCAGTGGGCTGCAGCACTGATTGTGCCACCCACAGAAGCAGCCTGTAAAATGTAACTCTGGCCTGCCATTGCAGAGCCTGTGGGCAGTCTAGTACTGCCATGTCGACTTGGCAAGTGTACCCACTTGCCAGTCCCTAAACCTTCCCTTTTCTACATATTAGTCACCCCTAAGGTAGGCCCAAGGTATCCCTGTGGGCAGGGTGCAGTGTATGTGAAAGGTAGGACATGCCCTAGTGTGTGTGGCATGTCCTGATAGTGAATTACTGCCAATTTCGTTTTTCACTATTGCAAGGCTTCCTGTTCCCATAGGACAGAATGGGGAGTTTGTTTATAACATCTTATAGACATAACTGCCCCTGGGAACAAGGTAGGAAAATAAAGTTTAGTATGCCTGAACTCAGAATGTTAAAATGCATCTTTTAGTGAGGGTGATTTTTACATTCTGTGTTTGAAAATACCACTTTTAGAAAGTAGGTATTTTCTTGCCTAACCATCCAGTGTGCCTCTGCTAGGTTTGTGTATTGTATGTCTGGCTTTTGGATGACAGGGGCTGGAGAGGGGCAGTGGCTCCAGAGAGCCTGGTGAGTCAGGGCTGGGCTGAATAGGCCTGGTCTGTATTTGGAGTGGTGGGAGGAATAGCACCTGCACCTGAATAGGGCTGTGCCTGCCTTCCACAATGATGGCTTCGCCCCCCTGTGGTGTGTCTGGAGTCAGAGCTCATACTGATAATGGAGGTTGTTGTGCACTTGCAAAGTGCCCCACAGAACTGGTTTTGGCTGGGTACAGACACTCTCTGCCTTCAGAGAACAAAGGATTTTTGTGTATAAAAAGAGGGGCCCAGACCCCAGACTTTTAGATTACTTCTGGGAAATCAAGAGGAACCTTTGCCAAGGAGAAGAGCCGGATAAGCTGTGGAGGAATACTGCCCCTGTGCTGTTTGCTGTCTGGGGTTGGCCTGCAGTGGCTGCTTGCTGCCAAGGAAAGGAGGAAAAGGACTTTGCTGTTTGCTTTGTCACCTGCTTGAAGAAAAGATCTCCAAGGGCTTGAAACTGAGCTTGCCTGCTGTTCTGAAGTCTCAGGGCACAAAGACTTCACCACCAGCTCCCCTGAATTTCCTTGCTGGGAATAGGCATAGAGGTGCCTGCTCCTGTTTAGGACCTCTACAGACTGTTTGTCGCTGGGAGCTGGAAAATCGACGCACCTGTTTTCCGACGCATCTCCGAAGAAACCGTCGCACAGAGCCTGCCGCGGCTCGAGAAATCGCCGCACGACGCATTGGGTGCAAAGATCTCCGAAGTCCGAGATCACCGCACCGATCCTGATGCAAGCCTGCTGTGCGGCTGCACAAAACCACGCATTGTACCGGATCGACACATCGCATTGAGGCACCAAGACTGTCGCATCGTTGGGGGCCGCAGTAAGGAACAGACGCATCAACTCCCCTGCGCTGCAGTAAGGAACCAACGCATCACCTCCCCCGGAGCAAGGAATCGACGCATCACCTTCCCTGAGTGTAAGGAACAGACGCATCACCTTCCCTGCGGCCATTTTGTTTGTTTTGCGTGACGCATCTAAGGTACTTTTGAGAAAAGTGTTGCATTTACAACTTGCATTGAACTGAGCTATTTCTACCATTTGAAAGCCTTATTTGTAATACTGTATTGTGGATTTTTGTCGTTTGGTCTTGTTTTGGTTTAGATAAAGATTACTTATTTTTCTACACTGGTGTGGTGTCCATTTGTAGTGTTTTCACTGTATTACTGTATGTGTTCACAAATGCTTTACACACTGCCTCTGAGATAAGCCTGTCTGCTCATGCCAAGCTACCAAGGGGGTGAGCAGGGGTTATTTTAGGCGTGTATCCCCCTTACCCTGACTAGAAGCAAGCAGCAGGCAAGAGGAAGCAACTCATCTGGGGCAGCACTAGGCCCGTCTGGTGGCTCTAGCAAGCAGCATGATTGGATGCCGCTGGAAAGTTTCAAAGCTGTAGAGGGAGGTCAGGGCAGGCCCCGTGCCTGCGCCGAGTGCTCAAGATGGCGGGTTGATGGAGCTCTGTTCAGCACTGGGGCCCGGCGCACCTCCCTGAACGCCGTCTGTCGGGACCTGGGGTCCGCCGCTGCCTCCAAGGGGTTCCCTGGCAGCTGCCGCAGTGGGGCGGGGTAGTATAGGTAGGTCCCAGTGCGGTAGTATGGAGTTAAAGGCCCATGGGGAACCAGGGGCGAGACAAAGCACGTCTCACTCCATTCCAATCTTGCCGCCTGCTAACCAGACCTCAGTGCCTGTGTCCTGATATTACACTGTGTATGTTTGATTGGCGTATACCCAATTGGCATAAGCTAACTTACTTGTAAATCTTTGGTATATGGTACTCATGTACCCAGGGCCTATAAAGTGGAGGGTCATCCCAGGGACTGCAGCATTGATTTTGCCACCCTGGGCGTGCCAGAAGTAAAACATGGCTTCTAGTCTGCCATTGCAGCTTGGAAGGGCAGTTTCGAACTTCTAACTCGACTTTGCTATTTAAAGCCATGGCAAGGTCAAGTCCTCCCTTTTAATGTACATAAGTCACCCCTAAGGTAGGCCTAGCAAGCCCTATGCCAGGGTGCTGTACATTGTAAAGTAGAACATTTGTTTTACACGTTCCAACAGTAAAAACCATCAATTGATGTTTTTCCTGTGAAAAAGCCTAGGAGCCCCATTAGCGAGTGGAGAGCAGCAGGCTGCCACCACAGCCCTGTCAACTTCTGACTGACACTACTAAAGTTGATACTGTAAGGTATCAAACAACTAGTTACATTAAGAGTGACTTGATGCCTGTCATGCCACTCACCTGGCTCTTGTCTGCAGAGACGATACTGGACCTCATATCTCTCCTAGGGTGGTGTCTGATCAGGGAATTGTAACCGTGTAACCGTGAATCAACTGCCACCCCAGAATCAACTGCCACCCCAGAAGGGAAAGGGGGTTGGGACAAAATAACAAACAGAGAGACTTGCGTGCCTTCGAGCTCAGCCAGCTGGAGTTGTACATTTGTCTCTTCTCAGTCCTGGAGAGCGTTGTCGTGATATGGACGTAATCTAGTGTGCGGTGAGCTGTACTGCAAATACAAATAGAGAGGTTCAACAAATGAGTAGTCATGAAATATTCCCTCGCACCTTTGACATGTGTACTAACAGTCACTTACATGATAATTAATCTATTGCTGCTAGACTTCCAATAATCAACTGTTACTCTTGGAGTTTCTGCACTCCTCGCAGAAGCTATATCGTGTTTTCACATCACATACTAAGGTACACCTTGTTTGTTCAACACTAGGCCCAACGTGTGCAAGAGTGTGCTTTTGGATTCACAGACTGCAGCACAATAAAGGATGGCACATAAGAATGTCACTGGGTGCTAATACCAAGGCCTCACTATGACTGTTAAATAATACCCACAATGTCTCAAAGTTCAAGGGTTGTCCTGTTTTCTGATTTTTAGCATCATAAAAATAAGTCTTTGGTTGATACACTTTCCGATAGTGCACTAACCTTAAGGATGTTACTTTTTTTTTCTAAACAGATTTTTATTGCTTTTAGAATGCAAGATATAGTACAATCTGAGGTAAGGCCGAAATGCAATCCATATGTAAGCAATCACAGTGCATTTATAGCAAGTCATATCTATTCAGTTGCGTACATTGATTAATGACCAACCTGCTACATGCATATTAAACAGGCCTACAGATACCAAATCATATTCCCTCCCACCCCAATCCAAAGCCTCAAAACAAGTCAGGAACAAGCTGCAATATAATGCGGTGAGCTGCCTCCCATCTTTACGCTATGAAGACTATCATTTAGAGCCTCTCACTGCTCTCCACTACCAGCAACCTTCAAACGTGATCTGAGTCTTGATCAGGAAGTTGGGAACTGTCAGGGAAATCAGTATCAGGTTCTTTTAATCATTCCACTAAGGTGCCCCAGTCACTATCCTTAGCTATACTGCTGCGGTCCCTTCTCACCTCTTGGAACAGTACTGTTCCTTTGTATCCTGCCCATAGAGTGAGGGTCTCTTTCCATTTGAGTAACTGGGGGCTTGTGGGGGCCTTCCACTTCTTTGTTATCTCACGCTTTGCCAGTAGTAGCACTTTGCCAGTACTGGGGCATTCCACACATGTGCCCCATATGTCTGCATTATTTTCCCCGTCGTGAGGTATGCCCTGTGCAAGAAGTAATAATTAATTAGTTTAAATGTAGCATTGCGGGACACTGTGTAGATGTTGGTAAGGATCGTAGCCCAGTGTGCATTCGTAATTAGGAGGGCCACGTCTTCCTCCCATTTCTGGTGCAATTCTTCCAGAGGCATGTTGATATCTCCCCTTAGTGCTCAGCATAGGAGTGTAATTGCATGTGTTTTACCCATCGTGGCAGAGTATGTAGCTACATTGGTGTGCAGGGGCATTCTGCAGTCCCTGTCTTCCAGTGGTTTTGCATAGTTATTGCCACTGCACGATGTAGCAAGAAGTGTACTGGGTGTACCTCGTATGCCTCCGATAGTTCCTCAAATGACAACCCCTCGCTGTGTCATATGTCCCGTGTAGGCTCATTGTCGTTTTCCCTATGTTAGCATGAGCACGTTGCAGACTGCCCTCCACTTTGCGCACGTTACTATACAAACCTATTTTGCTTAGTGCCACCCTGTACTTTCACACAGAACTTGCTATTGTTTTCGCATTCTGTTCTTTCCTGGAATGTAGTCTGAACACCGTAGACAAGGTCAAACAACAATGCTCCTTGTTATTTTGTTCTGGTCAGGCCCTAGCACCTGGACAAAACGCGCAAATGCAGCTGTTGTTTGGGAACACATACTTTTGTCATATAGGTATGCACGGATAGGTAATAACACACTTGGAGATGGATCTTTCCAGGGAAGTGATAGTGACAGCACCTGAGATGTAGAACTTTCATCAGTGTATGCTAAGGTACGGGGTCTGCTGCCAACACCCAGAGATCTTCTGATATATAATCATTTTGCTTATATAGAAGGGGAGGGGGGTTAGGCTACCCTGTCTTGTATAATGACCACTCCTTTTATGATTTATGGACTACTTACCATACTGACCGTATTTGTTTTAGGTATTTTGTTACTTATTGTGGCACATATACTACATACTAGAGCACAATAGTTAAAATAAACATTTTAAACTTTTCTTGTATCTCTCTCAGATCTTATTGTGGACTAGTACGAGTGTGAGAGCGAAAGTGTGTGTCCTGTAACTACAAGTCCTGAGAGAGTCAGGAGAGTAGTGTTCTGGGGTGTCTAATCACTTGTTCCTCTGTGGGTGAGTAGGAGGGCACGTAAGACACTATAGCTAGTCAATCCGGGGCACATAGATACTAAGGTGGTGGGATGACTCAGTCCCTGCCTACTATGGTTCTATGGTCCCAAGCATAGTTCAGTGCCTACGCAGAATCCCTGCAACATGGCTCTGCCAACACTTGGTCTGGTACTTATTCACGGGACCCCCTGAGTAGCGCTTGTGCTTGTCCACAATACCCTTGCACCGTTTCCCGCAGACATCCGTGGTGGGAGGGCTTAGCCTCCTCAGTTAGTAAGAACAACCTATTGCTGTAGGTTTTTCAAGCTTGAATTTTAAACGGCTTTCTGACCCGTTTTAGTGCTATAGTTTGGATCCCTTTGTCCTGATTAATGGCTCAACCGGTTACGATTCCTGCTAATTGCTGCGCATCAATGAGTCCCCAATGCGGGGTGTCCAGTTGTTTTTGTGGGGGAGGCGGACCCTGTGTACCGCTTCAAAGTTTTTTACATCTGGTTTACGTTTCCCACTGTGAATGCGAATGATAATGCTTGTCATCATTACACTGCTACCGCTGTTCCGGCAGCTTATCACCCTTATGCAGTTGTTGAAGTTCCTCTCATGGCCTGGGAGCACCAGATTTGGTTTAATGGCGCCCTACCCCATCCTATTGAAACTGTTCAAATGGGCCCCTTGAGTATTGATGGGGCCACTTGGCCTGTTTTGGCCGGTTTTACTCCATACCCTAATTATCTCAATGCCAATTTGGCGGAAGTACGTTTGTTATATGCTCAGGTTGTTCTCCTATATAGACGCCTCATTCAATTTGTTGCCGGGGCTTTCTTGGCGGCTCCGCCTGGTGCCGCACCTCCTGTGCAGGCTGCGCATGGTGGGGGTCTTGTTATTAGCCCCATTATTATTAATTTGTGGATGGACAAACGTCCTCAAAATCGTGAGGACTTAACCTTTTGGATTGCTCAAAAAATTGATCAGCTTGATGCGCTTTTCCCCTCTCACAGGTCTTGTTGAGAAACATAGGATCCTTACTATGTGCTTGCCTACTGGTCTGATTCCCCTCTCGGCCAACTGCAACTCCTGGGGGACGGTGTTTGCCTCAATGTATACACTTTGTTATGGCACCACCGCAATGAGCGTTCTTCCAAGCGTTCTCAAACAAGTACACAACGAACATGGGGCAGGTCCTGCCCTGGATTTGGGGATGAAGTTAATGGGTATTTTTCCCGTTGTCTCTGAAATTATTCTTTCTAATATTAAAGGTGAAGCAGCGTTCTTGATGGTTCGTCAACGGGTTTCGGCTGTGGCTGACGACCGTGAACGTAAGTTGCTGAATATTATAGCAGATGTTTACACATCCTTAGGTCGGAATAATTTGGGGGTCAGACCATCTACTCCGTCTCAAGGTAAGCCCCTCCTGAAAAGGAGGGTTGTCCTGTCTTTCCTTAAAAGACATGGGACAAGTCTAAGCAGCAGCACAGGCCTAGGTCTCGTGGTGGGTCACCACCCCGGACGCTTCTGAACATAGATATGATTTACGTGATCGCTCTAAAATTAAAATTCCTGAGAGGTTTCAGGTTCCTGATCCTCGTTCTCCTCGTTCCTTTCAGGATTTGTCTGATCAACAGTACGACAGAGGAGGATGACAGGATCACGGACAGGACGAGTCAGCGCAACCAAAGCAGGACCCGCAGTTCTCTTTTGACAAGAAAGTTAAGAGAGAGGAACTACCTCCATATAAAGCCCCATTCCAGAAGAAGAAAGTTGCCGCTTTAACAGCGAAATATGCCCCAGACGGTGACAACCCTCCTCCTGGAAAGGAATTGAGCGGTGACTCTCCTTGACAGCGAAGTGGAACTTACAATGGTGCGTGAAACACTCTGCCAGTTTCTGGAGGCGAAAGCAACTGACACCTTTGTGAAACCAACACCCTCATAGCTCCACCTGATAGACTTTACCATGTGGGCATTCAGGTTGAAGGTGACATTAAAGCACCATAAAGGCTATTTTTTGGGACAACTTGATGTCTTCTTATGATATTTTACTGGTGGAGGTCGATTGCCTCCCTCGTTTGTTCTTGCGTGTCCTCGAGGTGAGGATGTTATTATACCTTCCTTTTCACAATTCGTCCCTGATGAGACTAAGCATGCTTATGCTTCTGAGTGGGCTCTTGCCTTGGCCCCTGCCTTATATCGCAACCAGGCTGGTTGGGATAAGGATTCTCCTTTGCATGTTGTTCCCATATGTTCTACTCCTCAACCGCAGCCTCAATATTAGATTAAACGTGACGGCAAGGCGCCTGTGAAAGAGATTCTTACCCAATTAGAATATCAGAGTATAATTGAACACTGTGTCTCTGCAATGAATAGTCCTCTCTTTCCGATCCTGAAACCTGATGGTTTGTATCGCATAGTTTTGGATTATAGTCATTTGAATAGTCATACCTGTACTTTTGCAGTGCAAAACACGCATGGTACAGCTTTAATAAATAATATAGTGCGGAAAAAGTTCAAAACTATACTAGACATTTCTAATGGATTTTTCAGTCATAATCTGGCTCCTGAGAGCAGGGACTTGTCCGCATTCAGTGCCCTTGGTTGCCACAGGTATTACGCGTGACTACCCATGGGGTATAAGAATAGCCCCGGGGTCTTTGCGGCACGTATTGTGTCCCTTTTGCATGATATTGATCCTGAAGCTTTCTCTTATGTCGATGGCATATACCCGACAGATGATGAATTAAATCCCCATCTCGCGATGGTGGATCGCATCATAACGCGATTCGCTGCTCTTGGCTACAAGTTCAATTTTGCAAAGTCGCAGATAGGGCCTCATTACAATGTCGGTCGGAAAGGCTCCGAACGGCATTCGGATTTCCCTAACCCGTGTCGGAACCCATGTTTGAGATCGACTCAGAAACATTTCAGACCGACCGATTACGATGGAAAGGTAACCGTTCAGTCATTCTGGCTCAGTTCCGACCGGCATTTGGAGACTCTGAGTCAGTCGGAGCCGAATCATACAGGTCTATGGACAGCGCTTCCGAACAACGTATTACGATGTCGGAGTCTGACACGAAACAGCTGTCGGAAACTGATATTGGGGGCCCGTAGCAGGCCCCACTTCACCCGTAGGCCGCCGGTTGGGGTCCGTGGGGGTACACATGGGACCCATCTTTCCAACCATGCATAGTATGGTAGGCACCATGGGATGCCCGCCACAGGGTGCAAGGTTTACAGCAACCACCCCTTTGTTCCATGGGAGCCTTTGTTGTCGATCGGAACACAGGCTCCCATTGAAGTCAATGGACTCCCCGAACCCGAGTCGGTCCGAAACCATTCCGACAAGGAGTCGGTCTGAATGATTTCCAACCGACATTGTAATGAGGCACATAGTGTTTCTGGCCGTTCTTTTTCTTGGTTATGAGTTGACAAATGATGGTAGGTGTTTGGCACCCATGTTTGGAGAAGTGTGCTCAATTGATACCTCCATCTACCCTTAAAAAATTGCAGTCTCTGTTTGGTTTTCTAAATTTCTGCAGGATTTCTATTCCTGACTATGCTCAGCATATCAAACTTCTTTATGCTTTGATACACCCATCCTTTTCTGCTTCCTCCTGGCTTCCGGAACACACCGGGGTGTTGCGCGCTTTACAGTCTGACTTGCTTGCTACGCTATACTTATAGACTAGGTTGAATACAACTAATTTGGTGATCCGGATTGTGCCTGGTGCGATTGGCTTCACCTATGTGACATTTAATGAGGGTGACACTGTTCCAATTGCTTAAAAGTCACACCTGTATACTACTGCGGAATTGTGTTTCTCTTCTACTGAAAAACGTTTGACGGCTGTGCAAATGGCTCTTCTAAAGAACGCCCTCTGGCTCAAGGTAAACACATTTTTGCTGTTTTGCCCTATGCCGGCCTTAGAGACGGTCACTAAAGCTAGTGTTCCTAATTCTAAAGCTCTGCATTTTAGTTGAATTCAATGAACTACGTCTTTGACGTCCATTGATGTCAGCTTTGTTTTTGACCCTTCCCTGCAAACGCAAGAGTTTCTTCAGTATGAACATGTTCACCCTCTGCCTTCTTCGGTTCTTCCTCTTGATCAGTACAAATGTATCATTTACACTGATGGTTCAGCCCAACCGGCTATTGGATCTAAGCAGACTTATTCTGCGACTTGCACTGTTGTTATAGGTACGATGAAGGATGGAGTTTTTCACTCTATTTTGATTCATACACAATCCCTTGGGGACTGTACGGCCCAGTTAGCCGAGTTGAGGGCTCTGCTTTTGGCTCTTAAGTATTCTGATTCTGAATTGCTCACCCTTGTGGTGTGTGATTCTTTTTATTGTGTACAGTTCTTCAATGACAATTTGTACTTTTGGAAACAAAATGATTTTCGGGATTCTAAGGGTAGCACAATAAAGCATAAAACGCTTTGGGTTAGAGTGGCCGCCCTTAGAGAACACCTGCCACTTACACATTTTGTTCATACATTTGGCAATCAAGGTGCGGGAGCGCACACTATTGGAATTTCGATGGCTAATGAAGCAGCAAAATCTGCAATAGCCACAGTTACAGTAGCCGCAGTTACGCGTTCCATGACTAAAATTGATGATGGCATTTTGGCAGCTATCGCTGCGACTCAGGATGGTACTCTCTTTCCTCAGGGGTTTCCTTCTCAATATTCTTACCAGTTCACTGCTGACAAAGTTCCCTTTGTGACCATTCCTGGTGTTGGTGATCATCTGATCCCCAACCTTGACCGCATACACTCTTTGATAGTGGCCGCCCATGAAGGGACTGCTTCTGCACATGCAGGAGTGGCCGCCTATGTTTCCCTTTTACAGCAACGCTATTGGTGGCACGATTTATACCAACAGACTCGCTGATATGTTCTTTGTTGTGACCTTTGCCAGCAAATTAGGAGTTCTACTGTGTCGCGACCACCACAGACACATATTTATATTTACAATTAGCAGTTTGGCTGCATTTATCTTGATCATTGTGGTCCTCTTATATCCGATAATGCTTTCAAATATATTTTGGTTGCAGTGGATTCTTGTACTAGGTTCCTCTGGGTCTGGCCACAGCGCTCTGCTGACGCTCACACAGTTATAAAAGATTTGCATGTCTTTGTCGGAACTTATGCCTGTGGCACTTTCCCTTCAGACCAGGGTCCGGCTTTCGCCTCTAAGGCTCACCGTGATTTGATGACTTCAATGGGGGTGCATTTGCATTTCTCATCTCCATATAGGCCTACATGGCAATTCTTGGTGGAGCGGATGAGCCGTGACTTAAACAGCGAGGGTATTAGGTACGGGTTGTGGCTAGTTAACTCATCTTTATGGTGTTCAACGTGCTCTTAATAACCTCTCAAGAAGATCTCTGGGTGGGTGGACCCCGTACGAAATGCTCTTTGGCATCAAGATGTAAGTTCCAGACCTTGATGGTCTAGACGTTGTGACGGCTGCCGCAACCTTTGATGTAGATAACCACTGTGCTGTCTTACAGGATCTACAACAGTGTTGTGACGCTCTGGCTAAAATCAATTTGCCTTTTACTCCGCCATCGGATGCAGCTGTACTGATTCCTGTTTCTGGCTGGCTTCCTAAAGTTGGAGATCTGGTTCGTGAAAAGGTGACGATCAAGAAAGAATTTGGTCCCCCTACCATGCTTCTGTTCCAGTGCTTGGTCTTCAGGGTACCTGAACAGTGATTTTACCTCCACTTCCAGGATACAAAGACAACTGCTTTGTTTCAATTGAACATGTCAAGGTAAACCATTTGGCTAATCCTCAATAGTATGCCTAGGGGTGTCCTATTACAGGATGTTCCTTTACAGCCTGTGAGTTCCATTACTTCTGATTCCCCACCGGCTGTTGGATGGAAATCGTTGATTCTGATCCACCCCCTGAGGCCCCTTTGGGAGTGCAAGCCTCAGGTGTACATCCATAATCCCAGCGTCCGTTATTCCAGCTGAGTTCTTCTGGTTACTACACTGATCAAGATAACTTTTTCTTCAGACAGTTCTTTGTTGTCTTCAGTTTTATCCTCACCACCAGCATGGATTTGTGCTTTCATATCCTGGTTAAAATGCCCTTATCTGGTTCCACCTTGGATATATGTCTGGATCGTGCTTTCAATGGTATTTTTGTTCATGTGTATAGGATTTGTGACTGTATTTTTTCCTTTTGATTAATGGCCATTACTTCCCAGAACGTTCTGCTGCAGAACATGTCAATGGGGTGTTGGCCCCACATTCCTCCTTGCATAAAATGAAAAGAGGCCAGTCCCTTGTTAACAATTCAGCTGTCCCAGTCACTGATGGAATTGTGTGGTATAAAGTACCCTTTGATAGGGCGTGGCCAGGAGGTCCAACATGGCGGACGCGCTTTAGGCAGGCTCCCGCAGCCATGTACTAATTCTTACACCATCCTGCCACATCGGTGCATATTTCATAGTATGCGCACAACGTGACATTCACCCCTCTCCATTTCCGACATTTTTCTACCCCGCTATGCCCAAGAACTCTCAGAGTCAGAGCATGCTGTCCAAGGCGTAGCCTTTTATTCACATCAAACCAGGTAATTCATCACAGACCAATAGGAGAAAACCATCCTGTTTGGATATATAAAATTATTCACAGCATCATGCTTTAGCCGCATCAACCTGTCAAAGGCATTAAGTAAATTAGGCACGACATTACACTTGAACTTCAGTTTTGGCCGTACACTTTAGCGGCAACAACATGTCAAAGGCAGTAAGAAAATTAGGCACAACATTACACCTGCAGTTGAGCTTGGCCTTACAATTGAACTTGACCGACTCAGCCCGCCAAGCTCTCCACACAGCTTCGCACATTGTGCCAGCAGGCCCCAACGCGCAACAGCAAACAGTTGCATTACTTGAAATCCAGGGCACCGCATAACGCACCGGCCCACCTGGGTGCCTGAACACAGGCAGCCTCCCCAAGGTTCTACTCAGTCCATATGTTGCGGGCTAGGGCAGTAGAGTCCAGGACCACCAGCAGGTCAGTCCCCCTTTTCCGCCTACCCTCTGCATACGTGGATCCTACCCCCTCCTGGGGTCCATCCAGTCGCTGAACTTCCCTTGTTGTGCATCCCCCTTTGTTGTTAACTGTCAGTGCTCCGCGAAGCCACGTTCTTCTGCGGGGTGGGTGGGTGGTCAACGACGCGCCTCTGCAGCTTGCTGGAGGTCTGAGGGGACAAAGAGGCCGAATACTCCAGGGCGCAGCCTTAAGTAACTCTCCCCTGCATTCCTGCGCACACTGATGACATCACCAGCCCTCCTTATTGAATCCACCCCCTTCTTAGCCGTCCCAGAGGATGCTCGGTCTCGTGGCGCAACTAAGGGCGCCCCTCCCCTAGGCGCGGGGGGGCCTGTTCATAGTATGCGCACAACGTGACATTCACCCCACTCCATTTCCGACATTTTTCTACCCCGCTATGCCCAAGAATTCTCAGAGTCAGAGCATGTTGTCCAAGGCGTAGCCTTTTATTCACATCAAACCAGGTAATTCATCACAGACCAATAGGAGAAAACCATCCTGTTTGGATATATAAAATTATTCACAGCATCATGCTTTAGCCGCATCAACCTGTCAAAGGCATTAAGTAAATTAGGCACGACATTACACTTGAACTTCAGTTTTGGCCGTACACTTTAGCTGCAACAACATGTCAAAGGCAGTAAGAAAATTAGGCACAACATTACACCTGCACTTGAGCTTGGCCTTACAATTGAACTTGACCGACTCAGCCCGCCAAGCTCTCCACACAGCTGCGCACATTGTACCAGCAGGCCCCAACGTGCTACAGCAAACAGTTGCATTTCTTGAAATCCAGGGCACCGCATAACGCACCGGCCCACCGGGGTGCTTGAACACAGGCAGCCTCCCCAAAGTTCTACTCAGTCCATACGTTGCGGGTTAGGGCAGTAGAGTCCAGGACCACCAGCAGGTCAGTCCCCCTTTTCCACCTACCCTCTGCACACGTGGATCCTACCCCCTCCTGGGGTCCATCCAGTCGCTGAACTTCCCTTGTTGTGCATCCCCCTTTGTTGTTAACTGTCAGTGCTCCACCACAGGGTGAGAAGCCACCTGGCGCACTCGCCCTCCCCCCCCTGGTGCTGACATTGCTCCCTAATAGCCACCAGTATAGTATGGTTAAAGAGCTCCTGTGTTTGACTGACAGATGCACCCCATCCCAACAGAACCGCTCCCTATTACCTAACTAGAGCAAGTTGTGCCGACTTGTGTCTTTCGTGGAACCTGCAAAAATGTATTCAATGAAATTGTTCAGCTTTACAGATGTGATCATTGCCTAAACTGGGGCACCCCCAGCCTAAATGGCTTGCGGTATTACTTCCGACCACAGTATAGATGTTGTGGGTAAGAATTGTGTAATCCTAAAAGGGGCTGCGAACAAGGCCTCCCCGAACTGTTGCATACCTAATGAAATAAAATGATTCCCACCAGAGTTAATGACTAAAATGACCAGATGGGGAACTGCGTTTTAATTGTATAGCCTGTTCCAGCCAACCAAACAGAACCTGCAATGTTACACACCCCATCCTAAAGGCAGTAAGGAAATTAGGCAAGACAATCCACTCGAACTTTGACTTGGCCGTACACTAGAACTCGGATATTCTCCCTCGGCGTCGTACGGACCCGCTCCGTTGCGTACATTGTACCAGCAGGCCCCAACGTACTACAACAAACAGTTGACCTACTTAAAAAACCAGGGCCCCGCATAGCACTCCGGCCCCCCGGGGTACCTGAACACATGGCGGAATACCCTCGGCCCACTCTATGTCAATTGTGTTGCACACCAACAGTCCTCACTAAAACTGCTGACACCGAAAAAAAAAAGAGAACTCTGTATATAGATTCTTGGCCATTGAATAAAGCTACTATACTGTTGATGGATTGTTAGCACATGTGGATAATGCCAGAAATAAATCGCACCCTGTTATTGGGATTTGCTTTAAAATGCATTCCGTTCCCAAGGCCCATTCCATGTTAATTGTGTTGCACACCACCAGACCTTACTAAGGACTGCTGACACCGAAAAAAAGAAAGAGAAACTTTGCAAATAAATATTTGGCAAATTAAGTAGAGCCCCATAGATCTGTACCAATTGTTGGTATGAGTTTTTAAAATGGATTTCCTCCTAAGGGCCCCTCCATGTAGGTTGCGTCGCACAGCAATCAGTCCACCAACGGACGGCTGACACGTAATAGAAAAGGAAAAACCGCACTCTGCCTATAAATACTTGGCAATTTAGTAAAGCCACCCTAGTTATGATTGATTTTAGTAATTACCATTGGGACAGCTGACCCTTGAACGGAAAAAAGAAACTCTGCATATTAATACTTGGCAATTAAGCAAAGCCCCAGTAAATCTCTACACATTATTTGGATGAGCATTTGAAATGTATTTCATTTCCAAAGTCCATTACATGTTAAATGTGCTGCACACCATCGGTCCTTACTAAGGACTGCTGACACAAGTCCCACCATTGCCTGTGGATTATGTTATAAATAAATTGCTACCTGTTATCGGGATGAGCTTTTAAAATGCATTTCTTTCCCAATGCCCACTCCTTGTTAATTGTAGAGTACGCCAACGGCCTCACACAAGACTGCTGACACCTGAAAGGGAAAGAGAAACTCTGCATTGAAATATTTGGCAATGAGTAAAGCTATCCTACAATTGACTGAATTGTTAACAATTCCCCACATGGCCTACTGATTATGTCAACAAGAAATTTCTACACGTAATTGGGATGAGCTTATAAAATGCAGTTCCTTAATGAAATTGAGAAGCAGGCCCCGTAGAGCAACGCCAAGACATTTTCCTGGGCGAAAAAAGCGCCCAAAGAAAACAGCATAACCCCACTTATAGCCATAAAATTCAACCTCTTTAATACCTGCCCGGGAGTATGTACCGCACGGGGATTGGACAATACACCCTGGGGAAATGATCAAGTGATTGGCTACCCCTCAAACTTCCCCCCCCTAGAGAAAGGGGGTTGACCCCCTGCCACCCCAGTGACGCTGTTAGCGCCGCGCACAAACCCTACCAGCACAGCTATGGGTGTGGCTTTGTGATGCTTGTGATACTGTGTTAAACCTGGAGTTCAAACCGCCTGGTATCAGCAACTGTATTGTTTACGCTTTAGTGTCCAAACACCCAAAGCCCTTAGATGGTAAGTGCAACAGAGAGCTAAGTACCCAACTCCCTAATGCCGCACTCTAAAATAGGTTTACCCCTATGCCATCAACCATTGGGTGACTCCGCACCATAGGTAACTGTAATTAAAGCTAGGCATGAATTCTATCTCTGTATTCAACAGGCCAAACCAACTGTACCTTAACAGTTTTAGTTACCGCATGTAGATCACCCTACTAACCTCAGACTGTCACTAATCTGAAGGCAAATGACACAATAGAGCTATGGGGAGCAGTAGCGAAGGATATAGATCCCCACATTATTCCCCAATAGAAGCCTAAAACCCACACCGTATAATATGCAAATTGCCTAACATTGCAATCGCTGCTGGTGATGAAAGTAAATCAGTGTTTCAACTTTTCAACAAATGAATCACACCATACGGTCAACCCGTGGACGAGAATCCCTGAACATATCTACAAAGAATGTTGTGTCTCAGGGCTGCAACCATTCAAACCACCATCCCAACCAGCAAAGGGTCACTACCAGGTCGCAGCAGCCCATCCATATTCCTGACACATAGCATGACTTGTATTTGCACTGTGCACTTCCACCCCCAAAGGGGCATCTTGGCGCAGAAAAAACAGATGCTTATTTTCCCAACTGAATGATGCTTATGTGTCTCCCCCCCAATGGATGCGTTATCACCCCACATGTTCAAGAGGTGGACGAGAACCCTATAGACCTATCCACAAAGAAATGTTGTGCTTGAGGGCTGCAACCACAAGGTCGCAGCAGCCCATCCATATTCCTGACACATAGCATGACTTGTATTTGTACTGTGCACTTCCCCCCCACCCAAAGGGGCATCTTGGCGCCTAATAACAGATGCATATTTTCTCCACAGAATGGTGTTTTATTTGTCTACTTGCGCCATGATGAGAGGCTGTGCGCACCGCCCGCCACAATGTTGTGGATGGGGGATGCCACCGCCACCGTGGCGGTGGCATCCTAATGCCCACAGCGGGACCGCCGCACCTCTGGCGGACGGTCCCATTCACCGTTACGGTGGCGGGCGGAATTTGTCCGCCCGCCATCGTAATAGGCCCCTATGTTTGTTGCCATTATTTTAAGACATGTGAACCTTAATGTTCGCGCCTGTTTCCTTCGGACCGTATGTGTCCCTGAACCATAAATTCTTCTGCGAAGAATGAAAACAAACCATGGAAATAACGCGTTAAGTAAACTGGAAAACAACCCCAATCAGGAATGTACCAAATAATAACGGCATGCGACGCCCACACATCGCCCAAGTACAGTAATTCTTTCACACACAAGTTCATGCACGTCGTCGGGTGGCTCCCTACATCTATGGCAGACTAAATTATATTTTTTAGCCAATGTGGTGAAGAGTGTCTTCTCAAACGACAGGTCTGTGCTCAGTTTCTTCAAAGTTTCCTGGTCAGGTATCCTAGTTGGTGACATGAATGCTTGTGTCACTGATGGAAAATGAGTAGTGTTGGGAGCAGGCTGTTGCAGTAGCCAATTTGCACCGGCCATTCCATTAAAAAGAAAGCCCAAAATCAAACCAGCACCAAAGAGGCTCATCTCCGGTACCAAGCATATATCCCGTTCTTGCTTGCTACTTACTGGGCAACTGACTAGCACACTGCAATCTATCAATTGGGGATGGTATTGCCTTAATTATCCTGAACTCTTATCTTGCATACAAGTCAGCGTTGTGAGAAGTACAGTATTCAGTGCCTTCCGACGGCCATTTGTTATTGTTATGGCCGTAATAAAGCACCTTTGCAAGGCACACACACATGGCACGAGGGAGAGGTGATCCGTTTGCCTAACGTGGGCCAGAACTCCAATAATGGAGAGAATAATCTCTCATTTATGGACCCGCTCTATCCCTGCCTTGCTGACAGTGGCCATAAATCTAATCTGCCGGCCTTCCCGCATTTGAATGTAAGTTCTCAAGTGCGGCGCCAAAGCACACATCGGCAGGCTTGCTATTAGCGTGGATCAGCCGTGTTTTGTTAGCATTTCCTCGGCATTGTGTTCTTTTAATCGGGTTCCTGATTAGAAAGACACGTTGCGGCAGCTCTCCTCTGCTGCTTAATGATGTAGAGTGCTAAATTATTAGTGTGCCTTCAACTCCAGGTCGCGCACACTAAACACCTGCATAATGTAACGCACTTTGATATTTAATAGGCTATGTGAAGCCGAAAGAGACCTTCTGGCATACTTGTTTTCCTCTTACAGCAAATTACTCCACGCAATAACAAAGCGGACCCCAAAACATCTGGGAGGTGTGAGTGAGGCAGACTGCATCCAAACCGATCTAGACACCTGTTAGCAGTGCCCAGTGTGCAAACATTCTGCAAGGATGTCAGTGGTTGTTTTAATCGAAACCAACTCTAAGTACCCTCTCCCGGAACTAATAACAAATATAGCAAGAGGCCAGCTCCTAGCGCCAAACCCCTATCGGCCGACAGCCTCATAGAGACGACGAAACAGAAGCAGTCCCAGGTGAAATTGATACAATTCTCGATCAGTACAACACTGCCCCCCTAATCACCGGTGAATTCACGAAAATGTACTGAAATTATTCGCAAAACCATGTCGTGATGAAGGCAACCGCACTACAATATTGCACATCTCTCCAACAATATTGCACGTCTCCACCAATTTTTATTAGGCCACAACGGAAGAAGACAGAAAAATGTCCCAAAAATTCTCCTTAAACGCAGTTTTAAGGTGCCTTAATGAGTGTTTTGTCAAAGACCAACTGACAAGTGTGGATCAACGGTAAAAGCAGTATTCAATCACCACTCTTCCTCTCCTCTCCAACAAAGGAGTACCCGGAGTAAATGCGCCTCGATAAACGATATGACCCGACAACCGGCAAATGGCAGAAAAAACCACCGGAAACCGTTGAAGTGGTCTGTACAACTCCAAAGAAATGCGAACTGCACTTAATTTACGACAGCGCGGACACTCCCGGCGCCTCTTTGCTGCATACAAGCGTGCCTAATCCCTTGCAGCGCCCTTTTGCCATCACCGCAGCGCGCCGCCATTACCGCCGCCCCCACATATGGGCGCGGCGCCCGCCTATAGCAGCGCCGCATACTTTCTTACCGCACACCCGGTCAGCCATCACCGCGCCTCCCCGCCTACACAAGCGGCCTCATCCCTGAAGTAAGGGCTTGTCTATACTCCCCTCGCATATGGGGGCCGCCTTGCAGCGCGGCTACGATACCGATAAGACGCCCATCAACATTGCCGGTTCGATAATCACGCCCCGCACCGTGCAAGTGCAAACCTCCAATGGACCAAATCTCCAATGGACCCGCATGCGCGCTATTAACGTATGAGTGCTAATAAAACATTATGTAACGTCTATCACGTCTATCACCCGTAATATGAAATGCGCTTTTAAAACATTATGCAACATCCAATAGACCCGCATGAGCGCAAATAAAACATTATTCAACAACTATCACCCGTAATATTAAAGCTAGAAAAAACATTGTACAACATCTCCGTAATATGAAACGCCCATTATGTGAGCGACCACTACGCCACGGCCCCCTCCAACCCAGCTTGCCGCCAGCCGCCGACAGGAAACCTCGCTCCTCAACGACGCGCCTCTGCAGCTTGCTGGAGGTCTGAGGGGACAAAGAGGCCGAATACTCCAGGGCGCAGCCTTAAATAACTCTCCCCTGCGCACCCTGATGACATCACCGGCCCTCCTTATTCAATCCACCCCCTTCTTAGCCGTCCCGGAGGAGGCTCAGTCTCTTTTCGCAACTAAGGGCGCCCCTCCCCTTGGCGCGGGGGGCCCCTGTTCAATCTCCACGACCGTGTGGATTTATGCGGAGCTGTACGCTGCCTGCGGGTGGTGGTGTTGTACGACCCCGATGGCCGGAGCCTAGCCACACACTTGCTGCTGTGGAGGCAGAGCGGCCTGGAGGCTCTCTGCGGCCCGAGAACAGGTGGGTGCTGGGGTGCAGAGAGCGACCTCCCCCCCGCCCCGGAGGATGATCGGCGGGGAGTGCGACCACCAACGCGGCTCCGGAGACTTTGTGAAGAGCTCCAGAGCGAGACTGCCGGCTTCGGACCCGTGTCCCGGGACGAGGGTGCGAAGGCAGGCTCTCGCCTATAGTGGTGTGCCCCTGAAGATGGCGGGGAGGGGTCCGTAGCGGGCAAACTGGGATCCTGAATTCAGCGGCCGGGCCACGGCGGCTTCCTAGCACCCCTGTATTCTGGGAGGGGCAGAGCAGTGACGGAGCCTACCCCAACAGCACAGTGCAGCCTATCCAGGCTGGAGACGCCCAGTGCGGCGGTTGGGAACCTGCCATGTGAAGGCAGCTGAAGCCCCGAGTGATTGGGGCTATGCCCGGTGAATCCACTCTCTCCCCCGGCAGCCGAGACGAGGAGCCGGGTGGGGCGTGCGGCGAACTGGGACCTTCCCAGGCTGAATTACGGCGATCTGTTGGGCAATAAAATTGGGTGTCGGCCTGGGCTGAGAGCCCTCTCTGCGAGAGGGGCGGAGTGCAGACAGGCATCGTCCTAGGCCTGCAGCAATGTGGCATCGAGGTCGCACTTGGGCAATTGTTGGTAGCATTGCGGATCGGCGGCTGGTTCGGGCCGCGGTGATGTGATGACTTAATACTCCTGGACCAGCGGCTATGCAGAGGTCAGCTGCACATTGGAGTCAGGGCCAGCCTGGAGTCGGAATTCCTGGGAGACACACCATGACTAGAGTGGACATCTTGCAGACCTGCAGGGATATGGCCCTATGAGGCGGCCCGGTGGGGCTCTCTCGACCGCTCAACTGAAAGTGAGTACTATGGACCCCCCGCACTAATGTGACTTAATTTTGCGTGGCTGGAAGGTGGCGTTTTGCGTTTTGGAGATCGCTGCTACCCCTCCCCCCCCTTGAAGAAGCTAGACTAGCATTGCCTGGCCTGAGATAATTGATTGAGAAAATAAGCGACACCCATCTGCGGGGGCGGTTGGGTTGGACCCCGGTGAGGCTTGCAGGTTGGGTGCCACCTGTCCAACCGAAATGTCCTTATTCCCTTGTAGGGGGAGAGAGTGTCGTCAGAGATGGGCCCCCTGCACAGCCGCGTGATGACAAAAGACAAATTGCCTAGCGCTGGATCCAAACAGAATACGATAGACAGGTATACTGCAACCGGAGCCCAGGTGATAGCTCCTGGGGATCAGGCAACCGCCATGCCAGACAACGCAGCCTTGTTGGTGGCAATCACCCAGTCCAGAGATATGCTTGAAGTGAAAATTGGCGCAATAGGCTCTGACGTTATGCTCATTCGCCAAGACCTCCGCAATGCCGTAGAAAGAATCACGGAGGCGGAAACTCGGATCTCAACAACAGAAGACACAGGTGCCTCCCTCCAAAGAAAGTGTCTACCCTAGAATCAGTCACAAAAGGCCTGGCAGAGCGAGTGGAAGATGCAGAGGGGCGAGTGCGCAGAAATAATCTCTGCTTTGGGGGGTTCCCTGAGGGCTGCAAAGGAAACAACACGGAGCAATTCCTCGCAACATAGCTCACGGACTGGCTTCTCCCTGGCTCTATGTCACATTGCTTTGTGATAGAACGTGCTCATCGGGCCCTGCTTCAAAAACCCCCGCCTGGAGCTAGACCAAAATTCTCAACTATAATGATCCGGATACAATCCTACAAAAGCCAGGCAAAAGGACTCGCTCTTCGATACCTCACATCGCATAATGATATTGCCGGACTATACAAAGATGGTCCAACAACGTCGACAGTCCTTTGTGGAGGCGAAGGCCGGGCTCCATGCGTTGAAACTCCAGTACACCCTGCTGTACCCGGCCCGCCTAAGAGTGTCATACAAATCAAAATCTCTTTTCTTAGATACCCCAAAGGAAGTGTACGCATGGACAGATGAAACAGTCAAGACGAAACCACACACTCCACCGAGGTTGGACTCTGATTCATCATCTATGGATGGGAGCTATAAATCATCTAGGCTCAAAGACAGGCGAAACCATAGGTCACGGTCCAAACTGGCATGGCTCACCACCCGTAGCAGGATATATCAGTGGGGCGATAAATCCAGTGCATTATTACATCGGCTTTGCCAGCGGGCACTACAACCCCACACTATTCCCTGTGTCTGTGCTCCAGACGGTGAGATACTGTCTAACCTGACTCAAATTGCAGCAGGTTTTGCCGACTACTTTGCAGATGTATATGCCCCTGGGGAAATTCTGCAGGAAGCCACAATTCATCGCTTCTTAGATGATCTACCCCCAAAGGCACTCTCTGACACAGTGAGAGAAGAACTAGATGTTCCATTATCGGCGGATGAACTTGGGACTGCGTTGACTGAGCTGCGTTCGGGTAAAGCTCCGGGACCGAACGGCTTCCCAAGTGAATTCTACAAGGCATTCCAGGCTCAACTCCTGCCCCACTATCTGGAAGCGATTAATGCCACCGCTGAGACCGGCTGCCTCCCGCAGGACTGGAGACATGCTGGGGTGGTCGTTTTTCTAAAACCGGGCAGGCCTCCCGAACATCAATCATCGTACCACCCAATCTCGCTGTTAAATGTGGAAGCTAATAGCCAAGGCCCTTGCAAATCGTATCTTGACGCACATTACAGATCTCATTCACCCGGACCAGGCAGGTTTTATGCCTGGCCGCACCATAAGACACAATATCCGTCGCGCTCACAATGCCATTGCGGCAGTAGATCACTTGGAGGGTCCAGCGCCCTGTTACTCGCAGGCATTGATAAAGCATTTGATTCGCTTAGCTGGACCTATCTCTTCGCACTCCTGAGTAGACTGAATTTTGGACCCAGTCTCCTGGCATATATACAACTTCTATATACAGATCTTACGGCCTCGGTTCGAGTGGCGAACGCCACCTTGCAGACTTTTTCTATTGGACGAGGGACCAACCAGTGTTGCCCCCTTTCCCCTTATCTGTTTGCGCTCGCTATGGAGCCGCTTGCTCCATGGGTCAGGGTCGATGCTCAAGTACATGACTAGGGTTGGCTAAGACGAAAGAATTGAATACTCCCACTGTTCCATACTTGGCCCTTTTTGATAATTGGCAATCTTATACAAATTAGACTGAAGACCAACTGAATAGTATGATACAAAATTGTACATTTAATTCTTTTATGATAGCTCCAACTGGGTGGGCATTATGGCCATCCGATGCGAATGTTTGTCATTCTCTTTCCGTGAACACTACTTCTGGGTTCAAACTAAATAGATCTGAGCCACGTTATCCACAAACCCCGCATTCCAACACTGTTATTACTTATTCCGTAGATTAATTATGTCAGCAATGGTTAGAACATTCCACATTGTCTGCTGTGAAACAACATCTTTCTCTCCGGTCCAAAGACATCAATATATCTGATTTCCTTTTGTGTTCAAAAAGATTTGTTTATGCTGCGTATAATGAACTTTGGAAATTGTCGCAACTGAAAGCTGCAGTACTTTTACGCCAAATTAACCAAGATAATTTAGATAAAGTGCTTGCTGTTGTCGACAACAGTATTAATACGCTGTCATCCTGTATTTATACTTTTGATAATATTGTGTCATCCGTAATTGATATTGTACACAATGACGTCTCTACCTTGTAACATGGACAGAATCAACTTAGATTGGTTATTCAATTCAGCTGGACACTGCAAACACTTAAAAATGGACGCGTTCCTTGGCATTACCTTAATTGTAGTGCATTGTTCTTACACAATTTGACACGCAACAGCAATCAATAGCTATGAAAAACCCAAGTTACACCATGCTACACATTGAAAAGCTTGAAAAGCTTGAACAACTTCCCTTCACTATTGCGCAAACTCATTCTGCAGTATGGTTAATACAATGGGCTATCTTGTTGCCTATTTTGACCTTTCAGTTTGCTGCCTGCAGGAATCACTTCCCAGAAGGTATGAGCCCCTTGGGAGTGGTTACATACATGAGTTATGGTCCCTACCTTTTACATATCATTGTCAACGAGCTTAAAGAGAAGTTTTTCTTACAGGGGAGGAGTGCGGCTCCACTGCAGGGCTCAAATTCATGGCGCTTGTAATGTTTCAGGCGCAAATCTGACTTGTTGTTTGAAAGGAACTCCTGTTCCGCAACTATTCCCACCCTCACATCGCTTTTGAACTGAAGCTATCTCGTACTTAATAATCAGGACTGTTGCGGTCTGCGGGCAGGAATCCTGCATGTGGTATCTGTTTCCCAGTTAGTTACTTGTTGCAACAACATCCTGTTTCCCCCTCCACATGAGAGTGTAGATAGTTCATTATGGCCTTCCATTCCAACGTTGAAAACAGATTTCAATAAGCTAAGAAGACTCAAAGCATTATTGTTTCAACAAGAGGCCGCTCTCATTTCAGCACGCGAGACCTGCGAATTGCAGGTGGTGAGAACGTCTAGTGAAATACAGTCACTGTTAAACACAAATCTCCCCCTACATTTCGTTGAATTAATACATCAAATATTTAATGCGTCTGATACCACGGGCCTGGCACACTTTTTTAAACTTGTGGGCTCTGGCCTCGTGATATCTTTTTAAACTATTTTTGGAATAATCCCAGCTTTTATGCATTCTATTTTTTCCAGCATGTTCGGTGGGTACCCACTGATGCTCATCTTAATTTGCAGCATCATTGTGCTATTCCTGCTATTCCGCAATGGCTGCTGTATTTGTGGTCCTTCCAGGGCTGGCATCGCTGCAGCTGTAGCGTGAGCGAATGCTGCAGCTTTTTGGAGTGGTGCCCGTGGACGCTCTGGATGCTGAATTTTGCCTAACCTTCTGCTATGCCTACTTTACCTGTGTGCAACCTGTGTTTCATTGCATCCAGTGCCCCTTTCAATGGGCCCTGGACATTTGCCTGGCTACAACATCTCACGCTGCCCTGGATTTCGAACTGCTGATGGGTCCCTTAGTGGCCCATAACCAGGACTGTTCCTTGGGTATGTGGCTTGTGTACAACCCAGCATTATGGCCAGTGGCCGGAGGTGATCCCTGTGCAACTGCGCAGCGTCTTCAGGATCTCAGTTTCATCAAAACCAACACAGGTTGCCCTTTGATGGTCTTGTCAACAACTGGATACAGGGAGCATGTTTGTTCCTTGGACCTGCTCAACTGGATGGCTACATTTCAAATTTGAAAGGGTCGGATTTCTTACTGGAATCATTGTCTTTTCACTTAGCATCCTACATCCTGGGTCCCAGCAATAGCATGTCATTGGATGCATTTTTCATTAACACTCTTGTCTTCCAATTTGGCCATAGTCCCTATCGGAGACTCTCAATACATATTTTTTTATATGCTTTGTGTCTGCCTGTCACCTGATTTCTGTTGTCATTTTGGTGCCTCCATCCTGACCAAGGGTAGGGTGGCATATGTCCCATGGAGGCCCATTGTCGTTTTCCCTGTGTTAGCATGAGCATGTTGCAGACTGCCCTCTGCTTTGCACACGTTACTATACAAACTTAGAGGGTCATTACGATGGCGGGCGGACAAAGTCCGCCCGCCACCGCAACGGCAAACGGGACCGCCCGCAAGAGGTGCAGCGGTCCCGCCATGTGTATTAGGATGCCACCGCCACAGTGGCATCCCGTATTGTTCACATTGCGGCAGGCGGTGCTGTCAGCAGCACCCGCCGCAATGTGAAAAACGCATGTTGTGCATTTGAATGCACAACGTGACAGGCACCGCGCGGTGGCTGCCACCTTGTGCATTCAAATGTAGGGGGGTACCATAGGTACCCCCCATGTGTACCCCCCAACCACCTGGGGGCCCGCAACGGGCCCTCAAAGGCATTCTCCGCATGCCTTTCCATGGCGGAGTCTCCGCCATGGAAAGGCATGAGACCGCCATCATCGTAATATGGATGGCGGTGCCTGCAGGGCACCGCCACCATATTGCAGGCCTTTTCCGCCCGGTAGGCAATCGGGCGGATTGCCTACTGGCGGAAAACTGGCGGAGGGTCTTTCCGTCCGCCTGGGTCCCCACCGCCATCGTAATATGGCGGGGGGAAATGGATTGCGGGCGGTGGAAAATAGCGGGCGGATCGCCACCGCCATATGGGCGGTGGCGATCCGCCCGCTATCATAATGACCCCCTTATTTTGCTTCGTGCTACAATGTACTTTCACACAGAACCTGCTGTTGTTTTCGCGTTCTGTTCTTTCCTGGGATTTAGTCTGAACACCGTAGAGAAGGTCAAACAACAATGCCCCTTGTTAATTTGTTCTGGTCAGGCCCTAGCACCTAGACAAAACACGTAAATGCAGCTCAGCTGTTGTTTGGGAACACGTACTTTTGCCATATAGGTATGCACGGATAGGTAACAATACACTTGTAGAGGGATCTTTCCAGTGAAGAGATCATGACAGCACCTGAGATGTAGAACTTTCATCTGTGTATGCTAAGGTACGGGGTCTGTTGCCAACACCCAGAGATCTTCTGATATATAATTATTTTGCTTCTGTAGAAGGGGAGAGGGGTAAGGGTACCCTGTCTTGTATAATGACAGCTCCTTTTTTGATTTGTGGACTATTTACTATGCTGACCGTTTTTGTGTTAGGCATTTTCTTACTTATTGTCGCACGTACACTGCATACTAGAGCACAATAGTTAAAATAAATATTTTAAACTTTTCTCGTGTCTCTCTCAGATCTTATTGTGGACTAGTACGAGTGTGAGATCGAAAGGGTGTGTCCTGTTACTGTGATTCCTGAGCGAGTCAGGAGTGTTGTGTTCTGGGGTGTCTAATCACTTGTTCCTCTGTGGGTGAGTAGGAGGGCAAGTGAGACCCCATAGCTAGTCAGTCCAGGGCACATAGGTACTAAGGTGGTAGGATGACTCAGTCCCTGCCTTCTACGGTTCTATGGTCCAAAGCATAGTTCTGTGCTTACGCAGAATCCCTGCAACAGATTTCCCTAAAGAGGTCACCCATCGGGTTATGCCAAAGGTTTCCCAGTCTAGAACGTAGTGCCCTGGTTCTGTTTATATTTACTAGGGCCTGCAATGGCAAGTCGGGAGAGTATGGTAGGAGGGTACGGATGCGGCACAGGCAACGCTGCCAGCAATGTCGAGTCATCTGCAATTCTCTAGAGCTCCTATAAGAGGCAATTTGGGTGTCAATAGGATCTGAAGCTGTGTACTGAGGCTCGGGGTCCAACCAGGTATCTCCCCTGCAGGGCTCAACATTATGTGCAGCCATTGATTAAACCATTGAAGTTGGGCCGCCAGATAATACAGTTAGAAATCAGGTGCTGCTAGTCCCCTGTCAGAAGTGGGTCTGCGCAGTTTGGACAGCGTCACCCTTCGGCTGCCCGCCCCCAATGTAAGTTCCACCAGTAGTGAGTTTAATTCTGTAAACAGGCTGTGGGGGATTAAAATTGGCAGAGCGGCAAAGAAGTAAAGTATTCGGGAGAGTGCTACCATTTTTGCAACTGCAATTCTTCCCACTACGGACAAGGGGAGGTTCTTTCAAAACCCCATGCTACAGCAAAAAGCCCTAATAGCCACCCCGATTTTACCATCTAGGACGTCTCTGGGACTGTGATAGATTCTGACTCCTAGAGATTTCATGCAGGTTCCCTCTCATAAGAGCCTGTGCAAGTCCCGGGGTTTCAGCATATGTTGACACAGGGGGAACACGAGCGATTTCTGCCAGTTTATGCGAAAGCCTGAGATGCTGCCGAACTGGTCCAATAGTGAAACTGCTCCTGATAGGTCCCTCTCTGTGTTGGCAAGGAAGAGTGTGAGAAGTTGGCCTGGTATATGATGTCCACTAGTTAAAGTGGGCACCTTGCACCAGTCCAAACAACCCTTATGGTGATTTAAGAGGTCAAAGATAACCTTAGAAAGGAGAACCACACTGTAGTTATAAGAATATATATTTATTATTATAACACCTTAAATACCTCACAGTATCTGCTACACGCAGATAAACACAAGGCACACAATACTGTAGCACAGAAACAATCGTAAGTAGCACTAATACACAGTGGGCTCCCGGGGCAGACCAAACCATATACTAAAATAGTGGTATAAGAACCACGACTCGAGTCAAGACTGTGTCTAGAGGATGTAGAATCGCTGGGACCCCAAGGAACCACACAAGGTCAGTAAGTAGGGACCCCATGGAGGACCGGTGCAGTGTGAGAACACGACCGCGTGCTACGTGCAATTCAATGGGAGAGTCGCGGTTGCATTTTTAGAGCTTAAGGACCCTTCCCAGTGGATTACGAGGAAACCCTTTGGAACATAGAAGGTTGGAGAGCCACCGCACCCGTGGATACCGAAGTACCAGAGTTACCTATCCCAGGGAAGCCGGGTGCATAGGGCTGAAGTGGCGTCGGAAACCGCTGTCGTTCTCAATAGGAGTCTTCAAAGAAATGCCACTGCTGGAAAGAAGGAAAGTGCCCGGTGGAATCAGCAGGTGGATTCTTGATGGAAGGAACCTGAAAGCAGAGGGGACAGAGTCTGGGTCACTCAGGGGTGACCAGGGGCTCGGTAGACGAATGCCCACCGATGTCGGATGCTTCAGGTGTGAAGAAGGAGACCTTGACTCTACAGCTGCAGGGGCCAGGAGATGTCGAGGATGACCAGGAGCCAGATACATGCTGTCCCACGAAGGATGTCGAGTGTTGAGGGGTCGGTGTCCAACAAGCCTTGGCAACGGCAACCCACGAAGAAGGTCAAGAAAGGTTACGGTCTGGCCCAGCAAGGACCAGAGGACTCACCACAGTAAGGGGAGTCAGGGCAGGCCTGGAGCAACCAGGGGAGCCCAAGAAAATCAGGATTATCCCTCAAATGGACCCACAGGCCGAAGGCACAGGAGTCGCGATGGGACCTCTAGCAGTATCACAAAGCAAGAGCTTGCAGGGCACAGAGTGTGAGGAGGCCAAAGTCCTTTGTACAAAATGTGCGCAGAGGTTGGGGCTATTGACAGCCCAATGCATGAAGTTGGGGAACACCAACAAGCATATGCACTTGCAAATGTACGCGGTGCACAGGGGTTCGGGTTATGCGGTCCCCACGAGGGATACTGGCCTCAAACTTGATGAGAGGGCAGCTCGACCTCAAGGAACATAGGAACCCACATCCTGTGTTGTTGGAGCCTTCGGAGTCCACAGGAGCTCAGGAACAGCAGACTGGTCAGTTGCGTTATGGTGCCTGCAAACACAGGGGAGTGACTCCTTCCCCCCAAGGGAGATACTTCAGTTTTCCTTGATGCTCCACAGGTCCTGCACAGAGCCTGTATGGTTCACGGGCACAGACGATGCTTTGGACGGAGAGGGAGATGAAGTCGGGCCCAGTCGAAGTTCAGCAAAGTCCAGAGTGTCCAGATGGTCGAAGGTCAGTGGTTTCTTGTTCAGAATCTTGTCCACGTCGAATCTAGGGTCCTACAGCCAGGTAAGCCCTTTTGTACCCACGGGAGAGGGTTGGACAGATTCAGGTGACCCTCCTAGGGGAGGGTCAGGACAGGGGGGAGGTTACTCCCATGTCCTTTGTCCAGTTTCATGCCAGAGCAGGAGCCAACGGCTCCCAGAACTGGTTTGAACTGGACTATGCACAGGGACACCAAATGTGCCCCTCGTGCAGACTTTCAGGCACTTTGGAAGTGCACCCACCCTGCTCCAATACACTAAATCCTGTCTGGGAGGTGGTCACACCTCCCTGTGACAGGATGCCTATTGTGCTGCCTTCCTCTGCTCGAGCTTGGCTCAGCAGCAGGAGGGCAGAAATGTGTCTCTGGTCGGCAGCATCCATTTTGTGCTGTCCGGGTCGAGAAGGCTGGTACCGGGAAGGCCAGGCACCCATGAAGCTTGCTTCAGAAGGGTGGAATCATACCTCCCACACCGGTTACCGGTGTGGAGGTATGATTCCAAGGTGTTTGATACCAAACACGACATGGTTTGTTGCAGCCGTTTTCGAGATAGCATTTTACGCGAGCATATAATGCACCTCTACCTGTATGTCGGGCTGCGTCACCGACAACCCTGGAGAATGGTCTCCGAACGCTGCAGGGGTGCTCTGCTCATGAATTGGCACCCTCTCACATAAAACCCAGCACCCTGCCTTCAGGACTGTTAAGTCCTGCTATAGGGGTGACTTATAGGTTTTAAGTGTAGTGATCGATAGATATAGTAAACTTATATCTAAAGTAAGTGGTGCATGCACCATCTTACACAGGCTGCAATGGCAGACCTGTAGTTCCATTTTGCATGACCTCTCATGGGTCACATAATACATGCTTCAGCCCATGGGAGGCCTCTGAGGTACCTATGCCCTGGGTACATGTGTACCATATACTAGGGACTTATAAGGGTACCCCAGTATCCAATTTGGAGTGTACCTAAGTACATGTCATTACATTTTAGGGAGAAAGCAGATAGACTGGGGTCCTGATTAGCAGGATCCCAGTCAGACTAGTCAAAAACAATGTAACATCAAGCAAAAAGTGGGGGTAACCATAGGAAGCAGATCCTACTTTCCTACAAAGAGGAGCAAATCATCCGCGTATAGCGCAATTCTGTGGGATGTACCTCGATGATTCAGCCCCTGCTATGATATCCCCTCTTGTGCTCTGCTGGCCAGAGGTTCCACTGCGATGGCAAACAGAAGGGGAGAGAGGGGGCAAGCCTGCCTGGTTCCCCTCCCCAACTACATAAGCGTTGGAAATTGCCCTGCCAGTTCGCACCCGCTCAGAGGGCCCCGTATAGAGGAGCCTAGTCTATTGGACAAACCCTGCGCCCAATCCCAGTCCCTCCATCACTTGGTACAGGTAGTCCCATTGCAGGCTATCAAACGTTTTTTCTATATCGATCAAGACTATCACCACCTTGTTCTCCTCCAGGTGCATCACATCCATGATGGAGAACAATCAACGTATGTTCAACACTGACTTCCTCCCTGGGATGAACCCATTCTAATCAGGGTGGATAAGTGTGGACATGTGGGGGAGGAGGCGGGAAGCCAATACACGACTCAGTATTTTATAGTCCATATTAAGCATCGACAGTGGACGATATGCTCGAACATCCCAGGGAGGTCACCCTGGTTTTAGCAAGGGGATTACTAGTGCCTCGCCTCTTGTAGTTGGCAGTCAACTGGCCTCTCGAGCTGCGACAAAGACTTCTACCAATTTGGGAGCTAGCTCCTCCACGTATGTGGAGTAGAACTCCACTGGGAAGCCGTTGTTCCCTAGTACTTTCCCCCGGGCCATGCCCTTGATGGCAGAGCGCACTTCTTGTAAAGTTATGGGACCCCCCCCAGGTCCTCCGAGTCCTCCGCACCGAGACGCTGTAAGTCCGCAGGACCCAAAAAGTCTATTAGGGTCTCCGGTGGAGACTCAGGTGGGGGCATATAGTAATGTATAGTTTTCTTCAAATCTGCCATTTATATCCACTCCAGGCAGTTGGGGTCTTGCGAGCACTTGATGGGCTCGTTCTAGTGCATAGAATGGGGATAAGCCCTCCGGCGCTATCTCAGTGCATAGCAATGTTTCAAGAAAAGCAGTCATGTCCGCGCCCGGGCCCTCAATGCGTTCAGGCAGTCCAATAATTCGAAGGTTATTCCTTCTAGCTCTGTTCTCAGCATCTTCTGCCCGCAGTTCAAGTATCTGTACTCTGTTTTTCATTTCGGTTATCTTGCCCGTCATCGATGTCACCTTGGGGTGTAGATCATCTAGGGTCTGCTCTGTGGTGGTGACTCTCCCTACCAGTCATCTGTGATTGTCCCTGAGCAGCCCCTGATCCATGACTAGAGTGTTGATTTTTAGCTCCAGCACTTCACGTGTTGCTGCTATTGCTTGGAGTATGGTATCCAGGGCTGCACTACTGCACTCCACCAAAGAAGGCCTCTTCGCCCCCGTTGAGGTCCACAATGCAGTTGAAGACTTGTTTGGGGGCTGGACAGGATCATTGATTTCCCTTATTTTTAGCGTATTTGCCCATCTTGGCGTGGCCCTCAGGCATGGGCCGGATGCAGATTCAAAGTCCCCTTAGTCAGACCCAGTGTCAGCAACAATGGGTGTTGTCAGCCGAGCCCGGCGGTCAGAGGGCCCCCAGGCAACCTGAAGGACCCTGGAGATGGGCACACTGGTTCTTGTTGTGGGGTATGCTGCCCTGTTTGCCCGAGGGGGGCAAAAGAAAAGCAAGTTCAAGGGGGGGGAGTGTGTAGGAGGATGACTTAGTATCTCTTGCACACTTAAATGAGTGATGCACCTTGCACTAATCCATGCAACCCTTATGGTGATTTTAGTGGTCTTTGATAACCTTAGGCTCTCAATGTGGTAGCTATGGAGAGCACCCTTCAGGCTTATCTTGAAGTAGTGTAAAGCAGCTTGTTTCACCACATTTAATCAACAGTGTAGATTAGATGAAGAACAACCACACAGTGTTTATGAAAAATGAGGCTATTTATTACACAACACTATCACTATCATATTGGTATATCTCCTAGCCGGAGATATCAACAATACACATGAAAATACTTGAAAAAATCAGGTAAGTAGAACAAATATACGCTGGTTTCCAGGGGGAGGCCAACCCATACACTAAAGAAGTAGTATGCGAACTGCAGGGAAGAACGGGACTTGGACAAAAGGACTCAGAGGAGCTGGGAGAACAAGGAACCACCCACGGAAAGTACCCAGGAACCCCACGAAGGCTGAGTGCAGAGTGGAAACACAGCTGTGTGCCCAATGGAAGTCAACGGAGAAGTCGCAGTTGCATTTTTCAAGCAAAAAGGACCCTTCCCAGATGACCACGAAGAACCCCTTTGGAGGACGGAAGGTTGGAGAGCCAACCCATCCTTGGATGCCCCAGGAACCAGGGGCATCCAGGGTCAGGGAAACCAGGTGCATAAGGGTGAAGTGACATTGGAACCTCCAGTAGACGACAGTGGAAGACTTGGGAAGAAAGGCCTCTGGAGAAGTCTCTGAAGATGTCCTGTGAAATCCAGGGGTGGATTCTTGAAGGGGGGTACCTAAAAGTAGAGGGGACAGAGTCTATGCCACTCGGAGGTGACCAGGAGGCCCAAAAGCACAATGCCCACCCTTGGCAGGGACCTCAGGGATGTTGACGAGGACCTTGTTGCTGCAGCTGTGGGGACCAGGCGATGCTGAGAAAGACCAGGAGCTGTACACGAGCTGTCCCATGTCGGATGTCATTGTTTAGGTGGTCGGTGTCCGGCGGAAGCACCAACAAGCCTTGGTAGCCACAAATGGTGTGAAAGATGACAAGATGCAATCGTTGGGACCAGGAAGGTCCAAGGGGCTCATGAGTTGCAGGAGTGTCAGAGCAGGCCCCAAGCAAGCAGGGGAGCCCACCAAAGCAGGAGAAGACCCTCGAGAGGACCCCAGGCCGAAGGCACAGGAGTTGCAAGTGGACCTCAGGCAGCTCACTAAAGTTGGAGACCCACAGTGCAAGGAATGCAGTGAGGATGCTGTTTTTTGAGTGATGAGGTGCTGGAGACTGCAGCTTCTTGTAGCCCAAAGATCTCTGAAGTGCGGAGCTAATAAGCCTTAGCAATGGCAAGCCGACACGGTGCACAGGGGTTTGGTCCCAGTGGCTCCGATGAGGGATACTGTCCTCCAAATTGCAGAGAAGACAGGTCAGGAATCTGGAGAGCCACAGAACTGCAACTTGTGTTGCTGGGCTACGGGAAGTCCGTAGGACGACAGAAGCAGCAGACCAGTCAGCTTATTTGCGGTGCCTGCAGATGCAGGGGAATGACTCCTTCTTTCCAAGGGAGATTTCTTCAGATGTCCTTGATGCCCACAGGTCTTCTGGAGAACCTGAGCGAAGCACAGACACTGACGAGCAGAAGACTTGCAGAACAGCCAGACCAGGAGCAGCAGGAGTCTTCCTTGATGCAGTCTCGGTTCCAGGCGAAGTCCAAGTGTCCAGACTGTCGAAGAGTGTCTTGGTTTCAGAGATGAGCCTTGCTCCAAATCTGAGGACCCACCGTCAAGGAAATCCTTAAATAACCAAGGAAAGGGTTGGAATGACCTGAGGATCCCTCTCAGAGGAGGGGCTGGACAGAGGGGAAGATACCCCCCTTGTCCTTTGTCCAGTTTCATGCCAGAGCGGGAACCAAGGGTTCCTGAACTGGTACAAACAGGTGTATGCAAGGAGGGCATCAAATGTGCCCTTCAATGCAGTCTGGTGGCACTAGAAAGCGCCCCCACCCCAGCCCAATACACTAAGTTCTGCATTGGAGGTGGCCACACCTCCTTGTGACAGGAAACCTATTGTTCTACCTTCCCCTGCTTGAGCTCAGCTCACCAGCAGAAGGGCAGAACAGTGTTTGTGGTCAGCAGCAGCACTAGCTTGCTGGCCGACCCTGAAAGGCTGTAACAGGGAGTACAGGGCATTTCCCTAACAGACACCCAAGTATATGGGATCATACCTCCAACACCGGAATTGGTGTTGGGGTTCCAACATGTTTGATACCAAACATGCCCAGGTTCGGCACAGCCACTATATAGTTAGCCATCGCGTAATGACGGATGGCACTATATGTATAAAAATGGCTGACCGCATTTACAAATCCGGGAGAATTGACTCTGGGGTTTGTAGGGGTGTCCTGCTCATGTAGGGGGGCACCCACACACTTTTAATGGAGCACCCTGCCATCAGGATTGAAAGGCCTGCCTTAAGCGTGACTTATAGGTTTTAAGTGTAGTGATCTCAGATATAAGAAAAGGTATATCTGTCGTAAGTGGTGCTAGCACCAGCTTACCGAGGCTGCAATGGCAGGCCTGTAATCACAGTTTGAGTGGTTATGGGGACAACAGTTTGTCAATCACTTGTGTTAGTCAGTTCACAAGTACTTTGCAAGACTTTTGACCACCCTATTAAACAGAAGCGCCGTGAGGGGAACGGCTTCACATGAAACGCCGTGAGGGGAACGGCTTCTTACCGGTCTGCAGACGCCGTGAGGGGAACGGCCGGCGCACATCTTCACGTGCCGTGAGGGGAACGGCTAAAAACTTCAGCCCCCAGCAGCCTCGACTCCTTGACGCTGCCTGACGCTGCACTCGCGCCCGGAGGCGCCACAAAAACATCGGCCACCTCCCGCAGCACGGGACGCGTGCAGGCAGCGCCCGTGCAAAGCCCGGGCCAAGGGCGGGCCCGTCCGAGCCCGTCAGAGACTAGAGGAGGCTGGGCTGGGCTTCCCCTCTTACCTCTGTGGTCTTGGAATCGTGCATGACAGCTGGAGTTGGCGAACAGGTATCGTGTGTATATCTGCAGGGCCACTTGTCTTCCTTCATCAAGCGCAGCAATAGTAAACTTTATGGACCAATGGCCACTGGTGCAGTGTGACTATATCTTTCTAACGGGTCCAGCTAAGTGTGTTTCTTGGGTCCAGTTTTCTCTCTGTTTAGGTTGTTTTATCAACTGTTGCACTTTTATCGTTGTCCATAACAGGAACATGGGCATTTTTAGCAAATTATCTTTTTAAGTGGTTTTTCTTTTTTTTTTTTTCTTCTTTCTGTTTTTTATAAGTATCTGATACTTATTCAATTTTCAGCAGGTCTCCTGATAGTTTTATCGCCAATATTTTAATGGTTTGATTTTTTCATGTGTAATATATTACCTGATTGCATGTTTGTACATTGCACTTTGCACCTTGCATATTGTCTATTTGCACTAGACTTGCCTATGAGAAAGCACTTTAGCAGGGATTGTATTTGTTATTCAGCACGTTTGTATTTGATTGTATTTGTTATTCAGCACGTTTGTATTTCATTCTTTGAGCTGTAAGTCATTTTTAGCCGGGTCCTTTACCCAGTAGTGGGTAGGTATTGGGCCATCATGAGTAAGCGTAAGATGATTTCAGGGAAAAGTGTGGCTGGAACCCTGGATGCCTTCATATTGAGGGCCGAATCAGCCCTCATTAACGAGATAAAGCTCACTGAAAGAAGATTATCCCTTGAGCCCCAATTCTCACAAGGTAGACCCTCTTTAACCCCGGCGACTCCTGTAGTAGCGGGAACACTGGATGATGCTGCACCCCCATCCCGGTTTATTCTTTCCCCGCATGGTACATCGGAGCAAGTTACAACTCTTGCCTCCAGTTCATCCTCTGACCTAGATACTAGTCTTAGTTATCCGAAAGTTACGACCAGAGGTCAGAGAGCCAAATTGGAGCAGACATGTAATATTGAATCTCCCTCTAAAAAAAAGAAAAGGAAGAGCCGAGGACCAGTGAAATCAAGTAGGCCCTCCTCAAAAACAACTACTAGCAAGAAAATATTACCTATTATCCCCGCAAATGATTCTAAAAATGGCCCCTCCACCTCTACCACCCAGGTCACGACAGGGAAGCCTGTTGATAGGATACAGGAGGAGGATTTTTGGGGGAGGATGGAAACCATGTTGTCTACCTTACTGGACCCTATAATACAGAAAATAGGCGTAGTAGAAGCTAGATTATTAAAATTAGAGGGGATGGTGAGTTGCAAAACACCAGTAACATCAGCAGCAAGTGCAACTATCAGCAGAGATCAACTGGCTGCTAGGGGAACATCTATGGGGGCAGGTCCATCCACGAGTATAGATGCATCTAGAGTCGCAGTTGATAAGAATAGTGAAAACAATACTACACGTGGTAGTGGCGACCCGGCAGCTCACACTCAACAGCAGCCCATAAATGCGGGGTCTTCAGCGCCACTAAGGGCAGTGGGGTCAGTAAGAAGGGAGTTACAGCCAACGAGTCTCCCAGTGATTGATCTTCCTCCGGAATCTACCCCTTATGTAGTGGTTTCGGGGAGTGTCCCTCCTCTCCCACAAGGGGTCAGTGAGAATTATGGTCAGCTCTTAAACAAAGTAACACATTGGTTCTCTCATAATACCTCTCTGGGAACTTGTGTCGCCAATAATATCCTCATGGCACGAAGGGTGAGCTGGATAGGGAACTCGGTAAAAAATGGTGCAGGTGACTGTATTATTGTGAATTTTGATAACCCCCATATTGTGGGCAGAATTTTGTCCAGGGATTCTTGTCCTGCAACTCTTCCCGGCCCCAGAATTAGGGTCCTCCCATTGGGCTTTTTTTATAAACCAGACCCCATTAGGGACACATTTGATAATACCTTCAGGGCACTGAGGCGAGGAGGGTGGTCACACAGAACAGTACCAAGGCAGCAGTCCACCATGAGGGCTCATCCTTTTTCAGCAGTACATGGACAGAGTGATGTTGCCCCCACATTGGAACTTAACAATAGATTTTCCGTCTTAAATGGAGTAGAGGACTGCGACTGACTAAGGACCGCTATGCCCACGGAGATTGAGTGTGTCGTACGCACCGAGTCCTCAGTTGATCCAGTTGATAGATCCACAGGAGAGAGACCCTGCAATTTTGTATCTTGGAATATCGCTGGGTTGGCAAACAAACTCCAAGATCCACTGTGGGTTCAATTCGTGAAACAATTTATGGTAATTAGTCTTCAGGAAACCTGGTCTGTGGACTGAAACCTCTTTTTGGAAGGTTACAAGGCTTTCTTTATTCCTGCTATCCCCTCGGTGTGTGGGAGACCCAAGGGTGGGCTAGTCGTATACGTGTCTGTGGCGGTAGATTGTCAGATCCAGTTTGTGCCCTCGACTAATCCAGGAATTCAGGCACTACTAGTTAAAAGAGGGGGCGCCAGATGGGGCCTGGTGAACTTTTACAATTTGGTGTCTAGCCTCAATCATGATTGTAACATCACCAACCTGGGAGTCTTTCTAAAACAATATCTTGGCTTTTCCCCACATAACCTTTTGGTTTCTGGGGATTTTAACATACATCCCTGTGGCAATCCTTTAACATCTTGTTTTTCGGAGCTGGGTTGCCCTCGTTTGAGAGGGTTTCATTTTGAACATCATAGCCAGGGGGAATTACTGAATAACATAGTAAATGAATTAGATATGGTGACCATGATTTCTTTATCTGCCCCGCATACCAAATTTTCTGTACCTACTTTTAAAGGGTCTGGCAGGGGGTCTTTTATTGATTTTATTTTAATTTCTTCTTCTTTGCAATCCCTGTTTCATGGTTTTAATATTATAGAGAGTGAATTTAGTGATCATAACCCACTCTGTGTACATATGCCGGGGCCGCTTTCTACACGAATTGATGGAGTCATAATCAGGGGTGTGCTGAGACCGACTGATAACAAGCGAAGACTTAAATGGTCTCAGGTCGTCCCGGAAACATTTTATAGTGCAGTAAGCGTTTCCTGTGCCCATGAGTTAGCATCGTGCACAGATGCTTGTTCCTCTCCTGACCAGATTATAAATGCATTTGACTCATTAGTGTGTAAAGTTGGTGATATCCTAAGTGTTCCGGCCAGTAGTGTGGCCACACTTGGTCCTAGATGGTTTGACTCTCATTGTACAAAGGCAGCAAAGAGGATGAAGGAAGCTTTGTCGGCCAAACCTAGGATTCAATCTGAGGTTCGCAATTGCCGCAGAGAATATAAGAAAGTGCTGGCAGTACGAAAGAGTGCATTAAAAGAGGAGGCGTGGAGGGAGATAATCAATTCAAGCACTCTTAGGAATAGTTCTAGGTTCTGGCAAGTTGTGAACCAACCTCTTTTCAGTCAGGAAGGGGGGGGGCTTTAGATGCTCATATCTCAGAGGAGGAGTGGGTGCTATATTTTACATCTATGTTTGATTGTCCCACTGCTCAAAGCAGCTCAGTGAGTCGGGATCCAAATGTTCCAGTACTAACTTTTGACAAAGGTGAGGTCCTGGATGGCATTGCAGGGCTATCCATTAATAAGGCACCAGGCCCTGACGGGATCCCCCCGGATTTATTTAAGTCTGACCCCCTGTTTTGGGCACCGGTTCTGGTTGCTGTGTTTAACGCAGCGGCCAAGAATGGATGCCCCAAGTCTTGGGCCACTTCCACCATAGTCCCCGTATTCAAGAAGGGTGATAGGGCCAGCCCTTACTGCTACAGACCAATTTCTCTCATTGACTCTGCGGTCAAGGTGGTGGGACGGATCCTTTTACAGAGACTGCAAACATGGACGGAGGACCATGAGATCCTGTCGGATGCCCAGTATGGCTTCCGCCCGGGACGTTCCACTGTTGCACAGTGTCTAAACCTATCCATGATCCTGGGTAAATATACTGTTGCTCGCCCCGGAAACATCTATTTTGCCTTCATGGATCTGTCCTCCGCATTCCATTGCGTCAACAGAGCTAAATTGTGGCAGATCATGAGGGCAACGGGGGTGGACAGCAGTATTGTGAACTTCTTAGAGGACCTGCATAAATCAACGAAAGCTAATGTTAGGTTCTCCCAGGATCTGCGGGTCACCAGGGACTTTGAAATAAAAAAGGGAGTACGACAGGGATGCATTCTGGCCCCATTCCTGTTTAATTTTTATATTAATAATCTGGAGTCCGCCTTAAAAGCAACAGGGGTGGATTACCCATATGTAGGACGGCGCGGTATCACGA
Source organism: Calotriton arnoldi (assembly GCA_963921515.1). Lineage (NCBI taxonomy): Eukaryota > Metazoa > Chordata > Amphibia > Caudata > Salamandridae > Calotriton > Calotriton arnoldi. Next base: position 265,199 of record CAWUFW010011475.1, read on the forward strand.
TCCTGCTATATGCAGACGACGCCGTCCTCATATCAAGAACTGCAATAGGCTTGCAATCCCTTCTGGAGGCATTCGCCAGATTCATGTCTAATCGGGATTTGGCAATTAACAACTCCAAATCCTTTGTAATGAAGGTGGGGCATCACACAAATAAGAGTTTTCAATTTAGTGTTGGCTCGGCTAAGATCCCACGCACTAACGTTTTCTCCTACTTAGGGGTCCTTTTTGATGACCAACTAAAATGGGGACCCCTAATAGTGAAGAAAAAAGGGGATATGGCCCGGGCTAATGCGGCAATTTTTAACTTTGCGTCTAGGACAGGGAAGAAACCAACGGGGGCCATGCTGAAAGTTTATCAAGCTAAAAGCCTGGCCATAGCCACCTATGGCAGCGAAATATGGGGACACATTGTTGCAGACTCCCTCCAGGTGGCAGAGAACGACTTTTTGAAGCACCTACTATGTGTCCACGGGGAACCTCTAACTTAGCGGTCCACGAGGAATTGGGTGTTCCTTATATAAGTGACACCCTTGCATTACGCCCAATGATCTTCTGGTTAAAGTGCTGGTTGAATAAAGATCTATCTCTTAACCACTTAATCCTGAGAGAGTGTATGGCTTTAGATAATGCTACTCGAATCCCCTGGCTCAAATATGTTAAAAATAGCTTTGAAGGGGTAGGGCGTGGTGATCTATTTTGTAAACCAGAATCCATAGTTAAGAAGGACGTGGGTTCATTCAGGACAGCCTTCCTGACTGCAAGGAAAATGGACAGGGAAGCACAGGAGGTGTCGAAACCTAGTGTTCGTATGTTTTTAACTATAAAAACAACCTCGTCAGCAGAACCGTATCTTATGGGGTTTTTATCATCTCATGAGAAGTTTTTATTAACCAGGTTTTGGATGAACCTGTTCCATTTCCTGTTGGCCAGGCCTAAAGGACATACGAGAGGTCAAGTGCTAACTTCCTGCGGCTGCGACGGCCAGTCTCCGCAGGACTTGTTGCACTTTATGTTCTTATGTAAGCTATATGAAATTCCTCGAAGGCATTTCCTGATTCCAATTTTAAAAAGAATGAATTTTAGACAGGCTCGCCCTGCCCTTTTATATCTTCAATTGTTGACAGAGGATTGTATCTTTTTATTGTAGGGTTTTTAAAAGCTTGTGTAAAATCACGGACATGTATGGATGCCTAGTCATTTGTAAATTAAGTTATATTTTTGACGGAGCTGATTTGGCTTTTGGAACAAAAGAAGTGTCATCATGAATTTACGTGTTCCTGCACAATGCATTTTATGATCTATATAACTGTGACTGGGGGAATGTGTGGTTTATTTATATTGAGTATTATCAGGTGGCCTTGACTGTTTTGATCTGTTTTAAATCTTTTGATTTTATGTACTGTATCTGTGTAACTTTTATGGTTTCTTTGCAAAACCGAATAAAGTTTTTTTTTATTGATTGAGTGGTCTCTCATGAGTGGCATAATACATGCTGTTGCCCATGGGAGACCCCTGGTGTACCTATGCCTTGGGTACCTAAGTACCATATACTAGTGACCTATAGGGGTACACCAGTAGCCAATTGTGGAGGTACAAAAGTACTTACCATGTCAAATTTAGGGTGGAAGCACAGTGACTGTGGTCTGATTAGCAGGATCCCAGTCAGACTAGTCACAAAAACATGCTGATACCAGCAAAATGTGGGGGTGACCATGAAAGCAGATCCTACTTTCCTACACCTCCTGTCTAGTCTTTCCAGAGTAAGCTCTTCATCTGGAAGTGCTCCTCTGTCTTGGGGTGTTGAACCATCACTCCCATTGTCAGTATTCTGGTCTACTGCAAGATCAGTGTCATTCTCTGGATGTTCTTTGTCATACTCTGCCAAAAGCTCCTGGAGCTGAGATTTGGTAGGATTTGACCCAGTCTTGAGGCCATACGTTTTACACAGACCTCTAAACTGTCTCATTGGTAGAGCCAGGTAAGGTGTGAGGTCGAGTTCCTACACCTGTACCAGTTCTTCTGAAGTACTGCTTCTAGTAATCATTATGTTTACTAAGTCCTTTTTAGAGAGGTCAAATAAACCTAACAGTGGTTTGCTAACTACAGTAAGATTTTGATTTTTAAAACAGTGTACTAAAAAGGAACCTAACCAGGGCCCTAGCAATATTTAAAAAAATGAAAAAATGTCAATTTGAAAAATACAATTTAACTGGAGACAATTTGTGACTTCACTCATGTGTTCACTTTATTGTCAGAGTGGTTCAGCAAACGCAAAGTCGTAGACCCCACCGCTGATCCACCAATGTAGGGAACCCACCTCTCTATATAGTGCACCACAACGGGGTGCACTGTGTAGAGAGGTCGAAGAGACCATTATTGGTTTACAGAGGCAAAAGTAGATAATGCTAGCGCTCTATTTTGTGGTACTGTGGGCGAGCAATTAGACATATCAGAGGGTAGTGCTAAGCATTTGCTGTACTCACAGAGGCAATGATAGATTCACACACTCAATGAATGAAGTTGAGACCAAATTAGAAAAATAGTATTTCTTTTTATATAAATATTTAGACCAAGAACTTTGGGTACAAGTTAAATACTTTTCACAATACGACAAATTACAGTAAAATGCAATAATCACAGTTGTGCGCAATTATGCACAATACATTTCCTATGGAAGGAAAAAGGCAAATAGAAAATCAATGCAATACAGTTATTGTTGTGGTTACCCTTTTGGAAATCGGAAGGTTCGGGGGCCAAGGTCCAAAGTTCCAAGGTCAAGTTCTTGGGAGCTCCCCGGATTTCACCGGGAGCAAAGAGAAAGGGGACTTTGTAGCTGGCGTGCAAAGAAGACAGGGAGCCACCAGTAAAAGCAAAGCAAAAGGGGACTTGCAGGCAAGTCCGAGGGCTCTCAATGGAAAGTAGAGGTCACAAGGGCTCTGGGGCCAGGGGAGCACAGCTGGCTTGAAGATGCCCGGGCCGGGCGGGCTGGGTGCCATGAAGAAGTGCATCTGGACAATGGCGCGCAAAGAAGCACCTCCCGGTCAGGAGCTGGCACCTTGGAGCGACAATTCTGGAGCTGCTGGGCCACTGCTGAGGTGGGTCTCTGGAGTCCGGAAGTCCCTCATCGGGTGCTGGCTCGCTGTAGAGTTGGAGTGCGCCTAGACTCGGTTTTGTAGGTTTCTGCAATAAGGGGTCCGGTACCTCGGGTATTGGTACCTTTCAGCTCCGGTGGGTCCTGGGGCCTCAAGACTTGGTGCAGAGGCCAAGCTGATCCTCCAAAACAAGTGTACCTTAGGCTGCCACTTGAAGACGTTGGTCGGGTTGGGGAGCTGGACGACACTGAACCGGACTTTGCTGTTTTGGAGACCTGCGGATGTAGGGAGATAGTACTTCTACCTCGAGAGAGTTCTCTGGTGATTTGCGGAGTGGTGGTGACCCTCCAGGGTTTGTGGAGGCCACACAGTGATGAGACGAGCTAGAGGATGGCGACTGTTGAGTACTGTGGCAGCAGGAAGGAGTTTGTGCCCAAAGTCCACCACGAGGTCTGCAGTTCTCCGCCCAACAGCGTTTCTTCATTCGTCTTCTTCTTGTGTCCATGAATACTAAAGCTCAGGGTCTGGTGAGGCCACCTAAATGTTGAATTTAGGGGTGTTTACAAGGGAGTGACAGGTAGTGGCCAATGGACCCCTTACCTGGGGTGTCTACACCCTCTATTATGCCCACCTCCTGTGGGAGGGCGAAGCCCTAGCCCTGATAAGTCACACCATCTTCAAGATCGTGGGCACTGAAAAATGTGCTTCACCTCACCTCCAGCACCTGAGGGGTGGAGTTGGCTGAGGGGGGCACACCTCCTTTTCCTTCTATGTTTTCCTGCCAAAAGGGGGTGAGGACAGGATGGGGGCCTGCTCCTTCTATCAGAAGAGGCTGGAGTCACATTTCAAAGGTGGCAAGGCCTTCCTGGCTGAGGGAAGGTGTGAACATTTCTACCCAGGACAGGCTTTGTTCTCGACATCTGTGTGTGCTGGCACAATGAGGTCAGAACTCTGTCTAGTAATGGCAGGCTGGATTAGACCAGTCGGTGACCCCACTTAGGGTTGGTAGGCTTCAGGGGACTACTCTAAGGGGTCCTCTGTGTGCAGTTATTTAAAAAATCTGACACTGGAATCAGTACAGGCTTATTAAGACAAGATGTTTGGTACCAAACATCCCATAATACAATTAAGTCATCATGGAGCTGGGGAATTCATTTTGGCGAGCGTTCAGCCCATGTACTGTTCATGCCTTCCATGTTCACTAAAAATATCCAAGAATCAACATGGATATTGCAGGGGCATTTCTACTCAGGCATATATATCCTCACAGGAGATATAGTGGACCCTGCAATAAGGCCTGCCAGAGGGGTGTCTCACCTATATCCCATGCAATGTCTGTGGGAATGGCACGTAGGAATGTGTGCTATGTTGACTCTTCGGTTAGTCTGCACCAAGGCATGCAGTCTGTGAGTGTGCATGGCCTTGGTGAGGGGACCCTAGGGTGGCTCAGTTCGTGCTGCTACCCTTGGGGTCCCTCTTCAGTGCCAATGCCCTGGGAATCAGGGGTACCATTTTCTAGGGATTTACAAGGAGCACTGAAGTTGTGTCAATTAGGAAACAAAAGGTACAGTTTAGGGAAAGAGCGTCTGGCACAGGGGACCTGGTTGGCAGGGATTCTGTGCACTTCCAGTTGAAATCTCATCATTTTCCAGGCAAAAAGTGGTGGGCTCACCATGTCTAAAAGAGGCACCTTCCTACAGACCCCACCTCAGGAAACTCCACTGGCTCCCCGTACAGAAGAGATTTCAATTCAAGCTGTTGACTGGCACACACAAGGCTCTACACAACCAAGGACCTGCCTATATTAACCACCGCCTGAACTTCCACCAACCGCCAAGAAGACTACGCTCTGCCTCCCTTTCACTTGTCCATACTCCCCGCATCTATCGAAGCAGAAGTGGATGACGCTCCTTCTCCCACATTTCAGCAAAACCTGGAACAGCCTCCCCACGCACCTCCGGACCATCACCTCACTTTCGGAGGCTGTTTGAATAAGCCTCCGGGACCTGCAAGCCCCTGGATACCATATCAGGTGATTAACCGCGCTTTATAAATACTGATTGATTGATTGAATATGGGTTTAGTGCAAATGAGCCGTTATGAATTTTCAATAGGGTCGGTTCATTCCCAGTAGGTATAATGAAGACATTTCCCTGTAAATCCACAAATCAAGTCAACAACTTGGAATAAGACAGTTTAACATACGTGTAGGAAATCCACCTCTCTACATAGTGCATCACAATGGGGTACATTGTGCAGAGAGGTCGAGGAGACCCTTATTGGTTTACAGAGGCAAAAGCAGATAATACTAATGCTCTATTTTTGTAGTAGTGTGGGCGAGTAATTAGGCTTCTCAGAGGGTAGTGCTTAGCATTTGTTATACTCACAGAGGCAATAAATGATACACACACATACAATGAGTGAAGTCGAGACCGAATTAATACTTTTTATGTAAATATTTAGACCAAGAACTTCAGGTACAAGGTGAATACTTTTCGCAATAAGAGATAATCACAGTAAATGCAAGAATCACAGTTCTGTGCAATTACACACAATTCATTACCTATGGAAGGAAAAAGGCAATCCAAAAATCAATGCAATACAGTTACTTTTGTGGTTCACCTTTTGGAATCGGAAGGTTTGGAGGCCAAAGTCCAAAGTTCCAAGGCCAAGTTCTTGGGAGCTTCCGGGATTTCACCGGGAGCAAGGAGCAAGGGGTCTTTGTAGCTGGCACACTACAAAGAAAGTTGGTCACCTGTAAAGTAAAGCAAAGATGGACTTATAGGCAAGTTTGAAGGCTCTCAAGGGAGAGTAGAGGTCAATAAGGCTCTGGGGCTGTGGGAGCACAGCTGGTTCTTAGATGCCCCAGCTGGGCGGGCTGGGTGCAGTGAAGATGTGCAGCTGGGTTACAGCACGCACAAATGCACCTCGTAGTCAGGGGCTGGAACTTTGGAGGGATGATTCTGGAGCTGCTGGGACACTGCTGAGGTGGATCTCCAGAGTCCAGATGTCCATTGTCGGTTGGTGGCTCGCTGTAAAGTTGGAGTCCGCCTGGATTCGGTTTCATGGGTTTTGCAGCAGAGGTTCCGGTACTCCAGGTATTCAGCTCCAGTGGTGCCTGGGGCCTCAAGACTTGGTGCAGAAGCCAAGCTGACCCTCTAGAGTAAGTGTACCTTTGGCTGGCTCTCAGAGATGTCCTTCAGGCTGGAGAGCTGGACGACGCTAGACCAGACTTTGCTGTTTTTGGGGCCTGTGGCTGCAGGGAGATAGCTCCTCTATCGCATGGGGAGCTCCTTTTCGATTTGTGAAGTGCTGATGTTCCTCTGGGGTTTTTGGAGGCCACACAGTGACAAGACGAGGTGGAGATTTGCAATTGTCAAATTCTATGGTGGCAGGCAGGAGTTTGCGCCCAAAGTCCACCACGAGGTCTGCAGTTCTCGGACAACAGCGTTTCTTCGTTCATCTTCTTATTTTGTCCGTGGATACTCTGATTCAGGGTCTGGGGATGCCACCTAAATACTAAGTTTAGGGTGTTTACAAGGGAGTGACAGGTAATGGCCTGCTGCTTGGATATGAATTTACCTTAAAGAAATTAAAAGACAAGAGGCGTTTTGCAAAACAGGAACAAGTTAGTTCAATTAAATGCAGCAGCTGGGAGAGTCTCGACAGAATGCGTCTGAGAAAAGTCTCTCAGTGGACAACGTTTTGGCTGGTTTTATACACATCTTGGAAGTATCATAAATAGTTTTCTGCATTCTTAAAAGGCATTACAGTCGTAAATCAACAGGATTGGGCATCTTGATAAGGACACAGATGGGTCTCGACTTTGGGGAGAGCTAGTGTGGGCCAGTGTGTATGTGTCCAGATGTCCGGCATGAGGAACGTGAGACCACTATGTGTGGTGTGCATGCCTTGTCCTGATTGGCTGAGTGTTTCTATCTACATGTGGCATCTAGCTTTGTGGTATTTTGGGGAATGTGAGCCTTTGGCCAAACGTGTTTTATTGTGGCCAATTGCCGCTGACCTGTTTGTGGTGCAACTATGTATCTGTGGAATCGATCAAGATATTCTCTGGTCATATGTTTATCTTTGGGTTATGAGAAGCCCTACCTGTGACCTGTAATGCGATAGTTGTGGGTGCGGGTCGCAGGGCCTGTCTGACCAGGTATATCTGACTCAGGGTTGTTGGGGAGGTCACCTTGCTTAAATCCGACAACAATGGTACAAGTTCACTGGCACTCCTAATAATAATATGGTAGTCACCGGTGTCAGTTTTTTTTTTAAACTTCTATTTATTAAGCAGTTGATTAAATATACAAGTCTTCAAAGCAGAGCAAAATACCAATGCAGGGCTGCTCGCAGGGGGCCTTTCCCTGTTGTACATAGCATTGTAGTCCCTCCCCCACCTCTTGGATTAGTCCCCGAAGCACTGGCGTTTGGTTGAAATACTGCCCCCCAGTATGTTATGCATTAGTGACCTCTCCTTCTCCGTCCCCTGTTATGTCAGTCGTGCCCCGGTATTCTTTCAATGGGCCCCATATCTTTTCAAATTTGCGCGGACAGCCTCGGGAGCGGTATACTGCCTGTTCGGCTAGCTCGCCCCAGTCTATGTCTTCCTTCCAGTCTTTGGTTTCAGGGGGCCTGCCTTCCCCCAACAACCTGGCCAGATTGCGTTTAGCCACCCCCGCAGCCATTTTGAGCCAGATCTTTATATGACTGGGCCACTTCTCTTCCACCGACACTCCCAGCAGTGGCCACCTGGCCTCAAGCGGCACAGGTAAGCCCATTACCTCCCCCATTATCTCAGTTATTACGGTCCAGTAGCTCTGAGCATGAGGGCAGGTCCAGAGTGTATGGAAAAAAGTGCCCACCTCACCACAGCCCCTGGGGCACTCGGCTGAATCTGTGCGACCCATTTTAAACACTCTTGACCATGAGAGGTAGGACCCATGCAGTACCCATAGCTGCACCAGGCGGAATCGAGCCCTTATAGCTATCTCCTGGGGCTCTGCAACACCTCGCACCACTCTTCATCATCTAGGGGCCCCACATCTACCATCCAAGCCTCTCTAAGTGAGGCAAGACAGTCCGGCATATTATTCATAATCTTCCTGTATGTCAGGGAAACTGCCTTAGAGGGCATAGGGTCTAGTATCAGTCTGTCCTCCTTAGGGGAGTAATCTGGAGGGAGCTCCCCCTCCTACAGGTGGCATTTCACAGCATGTTGTAGTTGCCTGTATCGGAATATTTCACCCAGTGCCAGTTCGTATTCCGCCTTCAACACATCGAACGCTACGAGTGTACCTGCTCTCCAGACGTCACCCAATTTCTCTATTCCTATTGTGTGCCATTTCGTGTATTTTCGCAGTTTTTTAACCTCACCCAGGCAGTCACTATCCCACAATGGGGTTTCTGCTGTTAGTTTCCCTTCCCAGCCCAGGCACCTATTGGATGCTTTCCATGCCCGCACCACTGCTAGCATGTGAAGTGGGAGTGAATCCCCCCTGATAGTGTCGTAAAGGAGCGCCGGGTAGTCCCTGCTTCCCATGGCCAGGTGATCCACCCTATATGCAGGCTCCTTTCGGTCCCCAAACACCCAATCGTTCACCACCGTCAACTGGGAAGTCCAATAATAAGCTTGGAGGTCCGGGACCACCATGCCCTCGTCATAGACACCCCGCTGCAGCTTTGCCAGGGAAATTCAGGCTGACCCCACCCCCCGTCCCACAAAAGGGACCTCGGGATGCAGTTAATTCTGCGGAAATAGGATCCAGGAATCTTGACCAGTGTACTCTGGAAAATATAGAGTATACGTGGGAGAGTCATCATTTTAAAAAGGACCGCCCGTCCCATCAACGAAAGGGGCAGCGTGCGCCAGTGGCTCACATCTGCCTGAAAACGGTAGATCTGGGGGAGAACGTTACGAGCCTGGAATAGTCTCTCGTTCCTAGTGATACGGATCCCTAGATACGTGAACCCGTCTGTTGCCATTAGGTCTGGGCATCGGGATGGTAAAGACAAGGGCCCGAGGAGAACGGGAAAATCAGTGACTTGTCCCAGTTAATTTGGTAGCTGGCATAGCTCCCAAAGAGGTCAAACATATGCAGAATTCTCGGGATCGAGATGCGGGGTTTTGTCACATAAAGTAAGAAATCATCCGCATAGAGGGATATCGTTTCCTCCCAGTTGTCTTCCACTGTAATTCCCCAGATTAACGGGTCTCCTCAAACCCAGGCCGCCAGGGGGTCCAGGGCCAGGGCAAAGATCATGAGAGACAGCAGACAACCCTGCCGTGTGCCCCTCCGTAGTTCGAACACGCGGGTAGTGCAGCCATTCACTCACACCCTGGCCAGGGGGGCTTCATAGAGTAGACGCACCCAGGAGCAGAAGTTAGGGCCAAATCCCAGCCGGGATAGCACTGCTAAAATATAATTCCACTCCACACTATCGAAGGTCATTCGGGCATCGAGGGAGAGAACCACTGTCTCGTCTACCCCATACGCCTCCGTCAGGTGAAGCACCCCGTATAGTCGTCTCAGATTCAAGTGAGTGCTTCGCTTCGGCATAAAGCTGGATTGATCAGGGTGAATCACCGATGGTATCACGCCTGCTAGTCTAGTTGCGAGGACTTTGGCCAGGACCTTGGGCTCCACGTTGAGCAGGGATATAGGGCGGTATGAGGCACATTCTGTCCGCGGTTTACCTTTTTTAGGGATTACCACTATGGTGGCAGTTCGTTGGTCATCTGGTAGCCTCTCCACCTCCCTAGCCTCAAGGAACATATTTAATAGATGGGGCGCTAACTTCGTAGCCGTCTTCTTGAACAATTCGAGGGGCAAACCATTTGGGCTGGGGACCTTCCCCGACTGGAGCCCCTGGAGGGCCCCCACTATTTCTTCTACCGTTAGGTCACTGTCTAGTGCCTCTATGTCTTCTCTCGCCAGGGTGCTTAAGTTCATTGTTTCTAGGAGCTCTCTACAGTCTGAACTAGATCTTCAAGATTTGGAGGCATATACGTCCTCCTAAAAGGCTGCAAATACCTCTGCAATATCATTGTCTCCCGTATGAACCTCCCCTTTGCGGTCTAGGATTTCGGTCACCCAACCTCTTTCACTGTCCCTTTTATCAAGCAAGTCGATAAGCTTTGTGGCTTTGTGTCCAACTTCGTAGAGCCTCCTCTGGATCGATAAGGCATGGGCCCTCGCTGCATTCTCCGCAATGTCTCGCAACTCTCGCTGAGCCATGCGCAACTGGTGTGTCGAGTCCCTCCCCTGCTCCCCCCTTACTAATTCAGTCTCTAGGGTCATCACTTTTTGTTCGAGTGACTGACATCTGCTCCTGTCCTCTTTCTTCTTTGACCCCAACTAGGGCTTGAAACTGCCCACTGGTGTCAGTTTTATCAACATTCTCAATACCTTGTGTACAGTTGTCATAGCGTACGTTGGTATTGTTTTTACAGATATTGACATGGTTATGCATCCCTAGATCATGACATACATTGACATCGCTTTTACTGGTAACACCACTGTCGTTTGTACATGGATTATGGCATAAATTGACATTGCTACTGCCGGTATCATCGCTGTTGTGAAGGCATAGATTATGACATATTTTGACATATTATTTATGAGCACTGACATTTTCATATGGGCACAGGTTATATAATACATTGGTATTGCATTTTTTGGTATTGCCACTGTCAGGTCTGCACACATCATGGTACTCATTGACATCGCATTTACCCATTCCACTAAGCCAATGGGCCCTTTACCTGGGGTGTGTACACCCTCTATTATGCCCACCTCCTCTGGGAGGGGGACATAGCCCTAGCCCTGATTGGAGAAGTCCCACCATCTTCAAGATGGTGAGCACTGAAAAATGTGCTTCACCTCGCCTCCAGCACCTAAGGAGAGGAGTTGGCAGAGTGGGACCGCCTCCTACTCTTTCTTTGTTTTCCAGCCTGTCTTCCTGCCAAAAGGGGTGAGGACAGGAGGGGGGAGGGTCTGCTCCTTCTATTAGGAGAGGCTGGGGTTGTGTTTCAAAGGCGGCAAGGCCTTTGAAGCTTCTTCGCCACAGATGGCTCTTCCTGACCGGGAGGAGGTGTGAACACCTCCGCCCAGGGCAGGCATTGTTTTCGATCTCTGAGCTCACTGGCGCTCACTCCATGAGGCCAGAACCCTGTCTAGTAGTGGCAGACTGGCTTAGGCCAGTTGGTTACCACGCTAAGGGGTCAATTCCGATTCGGGCCGGAAAACATACCGACCGACTCGGTACGGGAATTTAGTCCGACCGACACGTACCGGCGCTGCCCGACCTGCGTAGTACGATGAAATGCATGTGAATCATGACCGACTCGTACAAAACACAAGCCGAACGACCGAACCGCACGGAAACCAGCTATCCGGCCGGGAAACAACGCGAATCGAACCGACCGACACACACCAGGAATGAACCCGAACGAAACGTACCCGCGAACTCCGACCCGCGCAGTACGATGCAATGCGTGGAAAACCAGACCGAGTCACACGGAGCCCAAGCCGTACGACTGACACGCATACAAAACCCAGCCAAAGCAACCCAATACTCCGCGACCGACGCGTACGCCGCACATGAAACCTAGCAGAAACACAGCGTGAACGACTCGGAGAAGCTCGCACAAGACAACTGCAGCGTCCTACTCGGTCAGAAGAACGTCTCCTACATGCACAAAAAGTACAAAGGAAAAAATACAAAAAAAGGGCCAAACAAGCAATTACAAAGCCAATAAATACTGGGGGGAACATGGAACAAAGACACACCCACAACTCCACCCATATAAAGGCCACAAATCCCTACCATGATCCTTTGCAAATTCAACTGACCTGCCAGCACAGAACACCATCAGACAGCAACCACAGACACACTCACAGCTCATCCATCACACAAGCCACACACCATCAGCACCTCAACAAATAGCACCCTCACATACACCCAGCAAAACCTACACTCACACACCCTCACTTGCACACCCACACACACATCAATCACCACCACCACCCATAACCATGCCCCCAAAGAAGAATCCAAAGTTCCTAGACAGTGAATTGGAAGTCCTGGGAGATGAGATCCTGAGGGTAGAGCCACAGTTGTTTGGTACATTGGTCCAACAGACCCCATGTCGCAGAAAACCAAGATGTGGGAGAGGATCGTCGACAGGGTGAACGCACAATCACCATGTTTGCGCACAAAGGAAGACATCCAGAACAGGTGGTCTGATGTGCGCAGGAGGGTCAAGGACCTACTAAAGAAGGATTACGCCTTGAGTCATCGCACCGGCAGTGGCCCTCCTGCCAAACCAGTATACCTCAGGCCCTGGGAGGAGAAGGTGCGGGCCATCCTACCACCAGTGAGCGTATATGGACTATCAAACATCCCAGAGCCTGGTGAGTACACAACAAATATACACAATATTGTGTGACAATACACACACATCACTGTCAAGGGGATAGTCAAACCATACACCCTTAGCAAATCCACAGCAACCAAAAGATAATCATCCCAAGATGTGTATGTTAGTCAGATAAACACAATACATGCCATTTCATAGTGATATGTAACTGTGTCATGACATGTACAAACCCAACAACAAATAGAGCTAGGCAGTGGCACAAATCTAACCAACAAACACAGTCAGATATTTAGCCACCACTAGAACACCACCTCACAGGGAAGCTCACTGAAAGGAAGGAATTCTGTGTATGCTGGTGAAGTCAGTGTAGCCAATAGCATGATGGGAGTTGTAGTCACAGATATTGCTCACCCTCACAATTGGCCCATCAACACCACCCTGAATCATGCTCACATCACAGGGAGTGGAAAAGAAATGACAAGATGGCTGACACTGGGTACTGCTGTGGGGAGCACAAGGCCCTGCTGGGAACTGTGCACCAACAAACAACAGGACCAAACTGTCAGCCATCTTGCCATTGCTGTCACACTCACACACAGTGAAGTCCACTCAAAAGGAAGGAAGTATGGGCATGCTGGGAAGGGGGTGTAGGCAATAGCATGATGGGAGTGGTAGTCACAGATATTGGTCACCCTCACAATTGGCCCATCAACACCACTCTGAACCATGCTCACATCACAGGGAGTGGAAAACAACTGACAAGATGGCTGACACTGGGTACTGCTGTGGGGAGCACAAGGCCCTGCTGGGAACTGTGCAACAACCAACAGCAGGACACCACTGTCTGACATCCTGAAAGCCAACTTGCACTCCCTGCAATAGAAGCACGTTCCATGGTGGGATATCTGGCTGGGTGGGAAGGAGGGCTGACAGCTCTGACCATATTTACAAGCAGCTTTTCTCACACACCCCCTTAACACAAACTCCACACAACTCACCTGGGAGAATGCAATGCCTCACACTCTAATTAAATATCCCACAAAGAACCACCACCCTGGGTTATGCTGTGTGAAGCACAGGGACACTCTTGGGACTTGTAGCCAAACAAACGCCAGGACAACACTGTCAGCCATCCTTTCAGCACAGGCACACTACCCCACAGGGAAGCAGAGTCAAAAGGAAGGAAGTATGGGCATGCTGGGAAGGGGGGTGTAGGCAATAGCATGATGGGAGTGGTAGTCACAGCTCAACATCCCCCACCCACATGGCCCAGCAAGCTCACACTGAAGCATGCACACCTCACAGGGAGTGGAAAAGAACTGACAAGATGGCTGAAACTGGGTACTGCTGTGTGGAGCACAAGGCCCTGCTGGGAACTGGGCACCAACAAACAACAGGACCACACTGTCAGCCATCTTGCCATTGCTGTCACACTCACACACAGTGAAGTCCACTCAAAAGGAAGGAAGTATGGGCATGCTGGGAAGGGGGGTGTAGGCAATAGCATGATGGGAGTGGTAGTCACAGCTCAACATCCCCCACCCACATGGCCCAGCAAGCTCACACTGAAGCATGCACACCTCACAGGGAGTGAACAGCCACTTCAAAGATGTCTGACAATGGTGCTCTGTTGTGGGGAGCACAAGGCCCTGCTGGGAACTGTGCACCAACCAACAGCAGGACACCACTGACTGACATCCTGAAAGACAACTTGCACTCCCTGCAATGGAAGCACGTTCCATGGTGGGATATCTGGCTGGGTGGGAAGGAGGACTGACAGCTCTGACCATAGTCACAAGCAGCTTTTCTCACACACCCCCTTTACACAAAGTCCACACAACTCACCTGGGAGAATACAATGCCTCACACTCTAATTAAATATACCACAAGGAACCACCACCCTGGGTTATGCTGTGTGAAGCACAGGGACACTCTTGGGACTTGTAGCCAAACAAACGCCAGGACAACACTGTCAGCCATCCTTTCAGCACAGGCACACTACCCCACAGGGAAGCTGAGTCAAAAGGAAGGAAGTATGGGCATGCTGGGAAGGGGGGTGTAGGCAATAGCATGATGGGAGTGGTAGTCACAGCTCAACATCCCCCACCCGCATGGCCCGGCAAGCTCACACTGAAGCATGCACACCTCACAGGGAGTGAAAAGCCACTTCAAAGATGTCTGACAATAGTGCTCTGTTGTGGGGAGCACAAGGCCCTGCTGGGAACTGTGCACCAACCAACTGCAGGACACCACTGACTGACATCCTGAAAGCCAACTTGCACTCCCTGCAATGGAAGCACGTTCCATGGTGGGATATCTGGCTGGGTGGGAAGGAGGACTGACAGCTCTGACCATATTTACAAGCAGCTTTTCTCACACACCCCCTTAACACAAACTCCACACAACTCACCTGGGAGAATGCAATGCCTCACACTCTAATTAAATATCCCACAAAGAACCACCACCCTGGGTTATGCTGTGTGAAGCACAGGGACACTCTTGGGACTTGTAGCCAAACAAACGCCAGGACAACACTGTCAGCCATCCTTTCAGCACAGGCACACTACCCCATAGGGAAGCTGAGTCAAAAGGAAGGAAGTATGGGCATGCTGGGAAGGGGGGTGTAGGCAATAGCATGATGGGAGTGGTAGTCACAGCTCAACATCCCCCACCCACATGGCCCAGCAAGCTCACACTGAAGCATGCGCACCTCACAGGGAGTGAAAAGCTACTTCAAAGATGTCTGACAATGGTGCTCTGTTGTGGGGAGCACAAGGCCCTGCTGGGAACTGGGCACCAACCAACAGCAGGACACCACTGACTGACATCCTGAGAGTCAACCTGAACCCACTGCAAGGGTGGCATGCTTCATGGTGGGATAACTGGGCTGGGGGAGAAGGAGGGCCGGATGTCCACCAAATACAACCAATGCTGTCCATGTACACACCTCAACATTCACATTGAAATGCTTCAAGTTTGCAGGACAATGTGCTACACCAATATCAACCTCTGACTGTGACAACTTAGGACAATGCAATGTACAGGCCCGCATCCAGAGGTACAGTCACAACTGTCAGGTGTGTGAACCATTGATGCCTGTAGAAACATAACATACATTGTGTGTCTCTCCCAAAAACAGGTGATGATGGGGACACAGCAGCAGACGATGAGGAGTCCCTGTCCCAGGCTCCGGGGGACACTGAGCTCACTGGTGTGGAACAGCCTCTGCCCTCCTCGGATGGCGAAGACCTACCTGGCCCCTCCGGTGTGAGTCATCATGCAGCACCAGCAGGACCACCATCTGCACCCCCTGCACCCACCCCTCTAACAACTGCCAACACACAGACCACCCCCGCCGACACGGACAGACCAAGGACCACCAATGACAACAGCACAGGGACCCCGGCCCAACGTGGAGCAACGGACAACAACCCCAATAACAACCCCCAAGGGGGCCTAGGGTCACCTGTGCGTGCCACCGCAGGTCCCGCACGTGTCGCCAGGGGTGGTGGGAGGGGTGGTAGACATAGGTCGCTGTTTGCAGAGGGGTCTGGACTGCATGATGACCCACAACTGGTATGCATTGCTGATGCGTACCAGAATAGCACCGGAGAGGTCAGCCAGGTAGTGGGGATCCTCAAGGACATTCAACAGCAGCAGGCTGCTCATCATGCCCGCTTTGACTCCCACATGTATCGTGTGGAGACACACATGTCTCGCATGGAGTCCAAGTGGGACACATTGCAAGAACTGACAGCGGTGCATAGGGACATATTGACATGCCTCCGCCAGAATAGCACCAACATGGCCACACCTCCCTGTGTGCCCACAACATCTGGTGCTGCAACAACTGCAACTGCCACAGGGAGGGAGGAGGACTCTGGCGGAGAGTCCCCTGCACCGCAGCAGCCTGCACGTGAGGGTCCCCCCAAAGAAGAGGGGTCGTCCGAGGAAGGACAACTGAGAGGCCGATGGCCATGTACATCCCCCAGGAACCCAACACCTGTTCTGGAAATTCTCCTTTGTGTGCAAACTGTTCACCCTGTCGAATGCAACCCAACTCTCCCACATGACATGGGGAGTTTAAGTTGGCCCAATGTATCAGATGACTGTTGACTTTACTCAGGACATTTCTGCTACCAAGACTTCCAACTCATCTGGGAACTTTGGATTACAATACCAATGTACAGCACCCACCATCCTGTGCACTATGCTCACACATGTATGTAAATAAACTCACTAATACACCATACTTGCCTCTGTTGTGATTCCAACGTGGTTTCTGTCATGGAGATGATGATCTGCTAAATGACACTGTGCATGCTAACTGCTACAGCAAGTTCAACACCGTCATGTGAGTCATGGCGACGTGACACATATGAGGGAGACACACCACTAGGGCTACACAACACATACACACCAGGGCCATCTGACTCATCGCCTACACTGATGTTGCCAGGAAATACAGTGGAATGCACAGACACCACACCTATTTACAGTCTGTGTTAACTAGCCCACAGGTGCAGTAAGCAAATGTCAGTCAGATGTGTGACCACAGACAACGCACATCCCAAAGTGAAGCACAGGTTTATTACACATTTGCAACATGTTGTTTCTACTACAGATGCAAGGTAATCCCACGTGGCAGTGGCCACACAGTCAACAAGTGTAGAAGAAAGAAAGTCCAGGGGTGTGTGGCACATCACCTGTAGGGAAACGACAGCTTCCACCCTGGAAGTTGAATCATGGTGTCGGAGGATCACAGTTGACCAAACAACTCTGAAAGTACCCTGTGAAGGACAGAAATGACACACAGTCAAAAGCACTGAAGAACAGGACAGAACTGCAATACTCATGCCCAATACATGTCACAAGATACCTATACAAAACCAAGTTAGCATGTCAACACTGTTGGGGAGTACAGACTACCTGTAAGGACACATCGCTGTACGCTTCCAGTCAAGTAGCACATGGCCACACTCAAACAGCACCAGAGCACCACCAACACATATCACGCAAACTCACATCATTGACATGACATCTCTGGATACTCACATTCAGCTGAAGAAGTTGGTGATGAGCTGTGTGCGGACATCACCCTCATCATCATCACCATCACTGGCATCGTGGTCCAGGCCAGGATCCTCCACAGGTGGCGGATGTTGGTCATCGTCATCCAGGATGAGAGGCAACTCCTTCCGCACTGAGTTGTGTAGCATGCAGCAGACGATGACAATCTTGCACACCTTTGCTGGGGCATATGGGAGGGCCCCTCCTGTCTTGTCCAGGCAGCGAAAGCGGCTCTTCAGGAGACCAAATGTCCGCTCGATCACTCTCCTGGTCCGACCATGTGCCTCATTGTAGCGCATCTGGGCTGGTGTCACAGGGTTCCTGAGGGGCGTCAGCAACCACGGGATGTTTCAGCAACCACGTCATGTTGGGGTATCCCGAGTCACCTACATACAGACAATTGCACATTAGCTGAGTTGGAAAAGAGGGTGGAATACTACATTGCAGAACACACACAATGGTACAAAGTCAGTACACACCGACAAGCCAGGCACGCTGGTTCTGCATCTGTGACATCATCCTCGGGATGCGACTACTCCTCATCACGTAGGCATCGTGTGCAGAACCGGGGAAACGGGCACACACGTGTGAGATGCTCATATCTGCAAGACATACCACCAGAGCATTGACCGAATGGTAATGTTTTCTGTTCCTGTATGCCTGCTCATGTGCCTGTGGTGGTACCAAAGCCACATGTGTCCCATCAATGGAGCCAATGACATGCGGCATCCTCCCCAGGGCATAGAAGTCACTCTTGACGTCAGTGAGTTGTTGACATTTAGGGAAATAGATGTACTGGTTCAAGTATCTCAACATTGCCTCCAAAACATCGCGTAGCACACGGCTGAACATGGTCTGTGACATCCCACCAGCAGACGCCACAGTGTGTTGAAAGGTACCGGTGGCAAAGAAGTGTAGGGCTGCCATCACCTTCACCTTGGGGGTCAGCGCTGTAGGGTATGTCCGGCCAGGTTGCAAATGTGGGGCCAACCGCACCGTCAATTCCTCAATCAGCAGCCTGTTGAAGCGGTACCGTCGGATGCAGTCCCGTTCAACCATGGTTGCAAGGTCAGGGAATGGTCTATGGACAGCTGGTGCCCTGCAGTGCATAGGTGAAGAAAGAAAGATTGTCAGTCACCCCACATATGTGGCATAGACCATACTCAATATCACATGATACATCATTACGAGACACAAGTACCTGATGTGTGTGCCGTTCTGTAAGGACATGTATGGCACCTACATGGCCAACATCTAACATCACAGTTCAACATGTGTTGACAACAAGTTCCAGTTTGTGCTATGGGATATCATTAGGCTGTGTCACAGTACCCATGTACTGCTGTCACGTTCCAAACACACACCACAGTGACATGTGAGGACAGATGTGCCCCAGGCATCACAGCTCATTGACAGGTAGATTCCCAGGGACCCTGTATTGCCACTTGGACACTGGCATGACATGGCGTATCATGAATACACCACAGCAAAACAACCATGACCCCCACAGGTAGTGGTCCCTGTTGCCTCTGCAGGACAGACATGGACGTCTGTGACACACACACACGCACAACATCAAAGTCCATGCACAAACAACGTGGATGTGGAGACTGTCTCCCATTGTGCACATGGATTCAGAGACATTGTAAACACAACATGCACATAGACTGTGGAGGGCCATCACTATTGTGGCAATGGGTCACCCTGTGACGTACATACCGTCCCACATGGGACTCAGGGGGTATGTGACATGACATACACATACACAACCTGGAAATGTGACCATGCCACATGCTCTGAAATGAACAGTTGCACATCACAGTGGTCATGTGCACAACACACCAAGGATTCTGTCCCCATGAACACGTGCACAGCCTGGGAGTGGCTGCCCCCAAGTGCCACCCAAAAAACCACGTTGACCCCCATACACAGATAAGGTAATGCAGCCTTACATGCCTTAGGATACAGTGTGGACAGGCTGTGGTGTTGTAGGTGTGCCCCTGAGTCCCTGGAAAGTAAATGTGGCTGGCATACGTTCACCTGTGACAGGCATGGTGACATATGTGAGTGACTTGTACAGGGACGCGTTGTACAGCAATGGTCCGATCGGTGCGCACGCATTGGCCATTGCATATGATGTGAGCGGGTACGCGTTGTACAGCAATGGACCGATCGGTGCGCACGCATTGGCCATTGCATATGATGTGAGCGGGTACGCGTTGTACAGCAATGGACCGATCGGTGCGCACGCATTGGCCATTGCATGCGATGTGAGCGGGTACGCGTTGTACAGCAATGGACCGATCGGTGCGCACGCATTGGCCATTGCATATAATGTGAGTGGGTACGCGTTGTACAGCAATGGACCGATCGGTGCGCACGCATTGGCCATTGCATATGATGTGAGCGGGTACGCGTTGTACAGCAATGGACCGATCGGTGCGCACGCATTGGCCATTGCATATGATGTGAGCGGGTACGCGTTGTACAGCAATGGTCCGATCGGTGCGCACGCATTGGCCATTGCATATGATGTGAGCGGGTACGCGTTGTACAGCAATGGACCGATCGGTGCGCACGCATTGGCCATTGCATAAGATGTGGACAGAAATACGCGTTGTACAGCAATGGTCCGATCGGTGCGCACGCATTGGCCATTGCATATGATGTGAGCGGGTACGCGTTGTACAGCAATGGTCCGATCGGTGCGCACGCATTGGCCATTGCATATGATGTGAGCGGGGACGCGTTGTACAGCAATGGTCCGATCGGTGCGCACGCATTGGCCATTGCATATGATGTGAGCGGGTACGCGTTGTACAGCAATGGACCGATCGGTGCGCACGCATTGGCCATTGCATATGATGTGGACAGAAATACTTGTTGTACAGCAATGGTCCGATCGGTGCGCACGCATTGGCCATTGCATATGATGTGAGCGGGTACGCATTGTACAGCAATGGTCCAATCGGTGCGCACGCATTGGCCATTGCATATGTTGTGAGCGGGTACGCGTTGTACAGCAATGGTCCGATCGGTGCGCACGCATTGGCCATTGCATATGATGTGAGCGGGTACGCGTTGTACAGCAATGGACCGATCGGTGCGCACGCATTGGCCATTGCATATGATGTGAGCGGGTACGCATTGTACAGCAATGGTCCGATCGGTGCGCACGCATTGGCCATTGCATATGATGTGAGCGGGTACGCGTTGTACAGCAATGGACCGATCGGTGCACACGCATTGGCCATTGCATATGATGTGGACAGAAATACGCGTTGTACAGCAATGGTCCAATCGGTGCGCACGCATTGGCCATTGCATATGATGTGGACAGAAATACGCGTTGTACAGCAATGGTCCGATCGGTGCGCACGCATTGGCTAGGGCCTGGCATGGCAACGGACGCGTTTTCGAAGCTTTAACGAGTCTGATGCAGTGAATTCAGTTGGCCAGCCACAACAATGTTGCAAATTCATGGGTGTCATGAAGTTGAACTTTTGAAGGATGCTGTGGGCGTGTATAAGTGGTGCAATTCCATGGATTGGCCAGATTCAGAAGATGCTAACGACTTGGACCTATCACTTTGGACACATGGGACAGTATCTGCCTCTGCAGCACACATATAATGCTGGCTGTTCCCCTGAGAGCTCACTTGGCTGCACTACATGCTCCAGGACGACATCTGCCACCAACACTGCTGCTGTCTCTGCATCCTCTGGCTACTGCAATGGCACGTACTGTGGAGAGAGCCCCAGCCTTCAGCACTGAGGAGAACCAGGACAGCCTCCTTCCACAGTACAGCAAGTTGTATGGGAAACCAGGGGAGCAGGTGAGTGTGCTGTCCACTGCCTTACTAAATGTGCATGTTGTCTGACTAGCAAGACTTCAAGTGTGCACACCACTGGCTAGCATGCTCACTGAGTAGTTCTCACCCCCCTAAGTGTGTAGTTACATGCACTGAACAGGTATAGTGCAGTAACAGTGCATTCCAACAAGGTTTTACTTCCCAGGCAATGATACCAATCAGTAACTGCTGGTAAACTGTTCATAGCCATAGTTGCACTGCCTGTGTACATCATAGGCCCCTGTGATTGAGACATGTATATCCAACTGTGTGATGCACGGATATGTTGCATGTGTAGTAATGGCCTTTTTCACTTTGTCATCCTCACAGGTTGATGCCCACCAGAAGCAGGAGATCTGGCTGACCATCGTCCGGGCAGTACGATCCGTGGGGGACTACAAGCGCTGGATCCGCAACTGCCAGAAGAGGTGGCAGGACCTTCGGGGCTGGACCCGGAGGATCGCAAGGGTCCAGCTGAAGCTGTCGCCTCCTCGTAGGAGGGGCGGACACTGGACCCTGACCCCCCACATGCTCCGGATCCTGGCGGTGGTCTTCCCTGACCTGGATGGGCAGCTGAAGGCCAGACAGCAGCAAGGAGGGGGTGAGTCCATGACTGCACTGTGAACTTTGTCTGACATGCTATGTGCCCTCCTCTGGCCTGGTTAAACCTCCACAGTACATCAGTCTTGTGGTCCAGGACCCATGTCCCTCAATTGTGACATGCCCACTCCTCATCTGATAACCAGGTGTGGCCCTTACAGTCTGGAAATTGTGTTACTTGGGTACTGTGTCCTTGCATTTTGCTTAGCTCAGGGTGGGGGACAGCATTTGTTACCGTACCTTTGTGGTGGGCTTCATGGGTGGGTCAATTGCTTACACAATGCCTGAGTTCTGACATGTAATCTGCGTGTAACTTTGATATGTGTTCCAATTGCTGATCTGACTCACCACATGTGCCTGGGGTATTTGGCACACCCCCATGCTGCGGGTGGGAGCAATGTTTGGGCCTCAGGAGTATGTATATCAAGTGTGTCACACATGCTTAGCCACATGCCTACTGTCCAGGGCTCATCCCTCTTTCATGTGGAGCAGGACAGTCATGCCTACTCCAGGGCATACAATACACTCTGTACTCCCACTCCCGTGTATCAGCTGACACGTTGTGCTCAGTGAAATGTTCCCTCAGGTGTCTGCCTCTGTGTCATTGTGCTGTGGCTTCGTTGTCAGGACTACTGGGGTGTTCATCGGTTAGGGCTCAGCATGCCATCTGAGATGTGACCATGAGAGACGATACTTGTGTGACATATAGGTGTTTGATCACTTGACTGTGCAGACTGGTGCATGCGACTGAGAAGTTCAGGCAGCTGTTTTTCATTCACAGCAGACTGTGAGGTGCTCAGGTTCAGAGAGTTGTGTTTCATGTCTCCCATATGTCCAATTGGTATGACGTGGACAAATAAGAGTTCAGATGATGTGGTGTGTGGGGGATGGACATGTGCACTTGTCAGCTACAGAACTTGCATTCCCCATGACCTAGGATTGTGACACAGTGCAGACTGTTGTTGGCTGGCTACCCTGCCCATGTGACTGGAGACAGTGATGTATGACTTTGCAGGCATCAATGTGAATAATAAGGACCCCCTGTAGGTACTTCCAATTCCTAGGACAGGGCAATAATACTTTTGAAGTTAAATCCCTAGGCAAAGAAAAAGGTCAGACTCTAATCACTGACTCAAGCAAAACCAAACATAATATAAAATACTCAGTGTCACTAGCGAATGTATTAAAATCTCATCATTTTATTCTTGTCTTTTATTTAAAAACATAGATAGAAATACACATGACATATACATACGAAACATATTAGACATATATGTCACAAATAAACAACATCTAAATGACCAATCGAAGAACCATCGCATAGCCACTGTCTTTGTTTGTTTTTTCATTTGCCGTTGGTCCTTTGTCATTATTAAATATTCATTTAATTATGATGTTTTGTGTATATTGTTGATTGGTCATTTAGATGTTGTTTATTTGTGACATATATGTCTAATATGTTTCGTATGTATATGTCATGTGTATTTCTATCTATGTTTTTAAATAAAAGACAAGAATAAAATGATGAGATTTTAATACATTCGCTAGTGACACTGAGTATTTTATATTATGTTTGGTTTTGCTTGAGTCAGTGATTAGAGTCTGACCTTTTTCTTTGACTTTGCAGGCATGCCTGTGCCATGGCATTAAACTTCCTAAGAGTGATCCTGCAGGGGAGTGACATGTGCAACATGCACCCCATTGTGGCATTGACTATGAGGACATGGGTGCATCATGGTGACTGGTGCTGGTATGCATCACATGCATTTCAAATTAGACTCTGGCCATCCCTTTATCCGGACACCTGTACTGACTCAGTGGCAAGAGATGTGATGTGTGCATGTTCACATACTTCACTGTGTTCTCTGCAATGTCCAACAACTGGGTAGGTGGTGCATGTGTCCACACTGGGGTATTACCATCCGACAGGCACCAGACAGATGGGTGCAAGCTGTTTGAGGGTAAATGGGTGGTCACACCCTTCTGCTTACCGGCTCATGAGTGCACGACCCGCACTCTGCTCGTTCACTTGAAAAGAAGGAACAACGGTGTGAAATACAGTGGCACTTTGTTAAGCAATTCAGTAACACCGAGAACTGTTCATTTAATGCTGCTCGTCAAAACATGAGCAGGATGAAAATGAAAGCATCAACAATATTACAAATCATATTTTAAGTGAAGCACAAAGATCTATGTGACTATCTATCAGTGAGCTACAGCCTATGGGGCAAGTCTTAAAAGAGGGATCATGAATAGGCAAGCGCCTAGAAGGCAAATCTTAAATAAGAGAGCAAGAACCATCCAAGGCTACACAGTTTAAGCTAGGATAAATGCAATGAATTGGGTGTGGATGAGCTAAATTAGAGAGGCTGACAAAGCCAAAAGGCTAGCAATCAGAAAAGAGCATTACCACCTTGAGAGTAGAAGTTCTAGGCCCAAGATCAGGAGAACGGCCGACCGGGTACCCTCACCATGCAATGCACTGGTATGAAGAGTTCAGGGCGTGGACATGGGTGCAAACCTTTATATGGCTTAATGCAGAACTCCTACCCACAGTTGAAGTGGGCCCTGACGTGGGTCCTTGACCGCACGCTTACAGTAACTGTGGAAAGTTTTTTGTAGAACAGAGAAGTGGTATCATGGTGAAAACAGGGGCTTTTAGCAGGTGGTCGGTGCTCTTGACCGCAAACATAAGAAAAAGATAACTTTTACCATAAGATGCTCAGAAATTAAGAATTCATATGTTATTTCTCTGTCACGTAGCCGCCTTTTCAGTTTCAGTTGAGCAAGCGTGGAAAGTTTCATAAGTTAAAATATTGCAAACATTGCTTGTGAAAGAGCAAGATGTACCAGCAGAGTGTCACGTACGTGTGGGCTAACCTTATTCTTGTGACTGTGGAAATTTACAAGGGGGGGGCTGGTGCCGCGGTGGATGGCACAGGTCCCTGCTGTCAGGTCAGAAAGGCCTACAAGATTTGTTGTATTAAAAATGATAGCAAGAGGCAGTGGCCTCTCGGGCCTACATGTGTGTGCATCTAAGGAGGTGGGTTTGGGCCTAAGTGTATGTATCTAAGAGGGTGTGGACCACTGTGACAGGTACTAAAAGGCTAAAAGAAAAATGGACAACTTAGGTCATCTATCAGGGCCTGACTGGTGGGGCCTATATGGGAGTGTAACCACAGTACCCAGAATATACCTGGGATAAGGGAACAAGAGGCACGGGGTACTGGGAGTCAGCAGCCTCCAACATAAATGTATAACCACAACAGAGCTACTCCCAGTATACTAGTCTATGTGCAATGTATCTAAATAAGTGAGTGAAGGTGTCTCACAAAAAGTGAAGGACTGGTCTCACACACCACCTGGTGTCATGCTTCATCATAGACCAGTCCTCGCCCTCTAAAAACTTGGTTTGATAGAGGGCGGGCATACACCTGACGACAGGGATGCACTTCTAAACTAAGTGGGGGCCCTTATAAAGAAAAGTGAATTTAAAACCCATTCCAGATGTCAAATTAATTTATTATCTACCGGCATCTGTATGGTATTAAAAATGTAAAGTGATCGGTAAACTGGGGATTTTATTGTCCCTTTACCGACATCAATATGGTCAACATGTTTCTGCCAAGAGGCCCAAGAGGGTCCGCGGCATTCATCAGGACCTAAATAGTGATCTGGAGGGCTCCGCTCTTACCACAATTATGGTGAGAGGACATCCACTGTGTGGGGTGACGTGATCACAACCCACTGAGAAATGGCCTTTATACTTAGCACCTGAAAAAAAGAAAACAAATGTGTAGAGAGACACAAAGCACAAGACATGATTTCCACTCAGCCTCATACACAGACACTAATAGTGAGTGGCTATTCGTGAAAAACTGAGTGTCAGTCATCTGTGACTATAACAAACATGGAGGCAAATACCTCCACATTGCTTACCCTAAACTTGGGAATCAGTGCCCCATAGGAGGGTGAGGGCGGAAGACCGCATTTGGTCCAGCGCTACAGTAATTTAAAGAAAAGAAAGGAAAACGACAGAAATAACTCATTAGTGCGTGGCAGTTATAAAAATGGTGCTTGATGAAGTTCCATGATTACCAGGTTAAAATACTGGAAGGAAGACAACATATAACTCATGTTCATTCACACATTCAATCACACTCTTACTGATCCACGATGCAGTCTCCGCTGTTACACCTATGTCTGTGCTCCTCCTCTCCTCGATGTGGAGGAGCTGAAGTGACCGTGGGCTATATATACGCGTGTGTTCACTTCTCAGCGCGCCTAAATTAGTACACACTGATTACTAATTGGCTATACGTGTGTTTACTTCTCAGCGCGCCTCAATTAGTATACACTAATTACTAATTGGCTATCGGATCGGCAGATCCGGTGTCTCGAAATGCGCGCTGTAAATGACCATGATCGCCGCCTGACCTGCCTCAAACAGGAACATCCGCTTAAAATGCCTGCATCGGTAAATCACCCCGCCTACTAAGCGTGCGTGTCCAGGAGTCTCTAATTTCTGGAGCATGCGCAGAGGAGCAAGTGAGAGACGCCTATGTGCAGCAGCAAAGATAGTACGCATGCGTATAATGTGAAACGCTTGCGTAGTCATATACAGAGTGCAAAGTTATCAACACAGGATGTTAGAAGGTATGAATTTACGGCGCATATATATAGTGCGGCCACTCGTTACCTGTGACTGATATTTACAACTAGTGCAGTTCAATCGAACAGGGCATAGATCTATGGTAATTAAAGCTGTATCTGTCGCATAAAATCTCAGAAGTTGGTCTTTGGTATTGACCAATGGTGATACTCTAACCACAGATGACACATGCACATCAGGTAAAGGAGCCATGAGCAGCTAGTACGACTCAGGTTTTTAAACTAAAGGAACCCGAATCATCAAGAATGTGACTGCAGGGTAGAGGGTGTTTAAAGGGATGTAATCACTATGTATATCTTTCACCAATCAAGGAGGTTAAAGGTACCCGATTCATAAAGAATGTTACTACATGGTGGAAGATGTTTTAAAGGGGTGTAGTCATTATGTATATCTTTCACCAGTAAAGGTTGATTATGGACTAGAGGACCCGGTTCATAAAAGATATTACCTGATGTGCATGTGTCATCTGTGGTTAGAGTATCACCATTGGTCCAATACCAAAGACCAACTTCTGAGATTTTATGCGACAGATACAGCTTTAATTACCATAGATCTATGCCCTGTTCGATTGAACTGCACTAGTTGTAAATATCAGTCACAGGTAACGAGTGGCCGCACTATATATATGCGCCGTAAATTCATACCTTCTAACATCCTGTGTTGATAACTTTGCACTCTGTATATGACTACGCAAGCGTTTCACATTATACGCATGCGTACTATCTTTGCTGCTGCACATAGGCGTCTCTCACTTGCTCCTCTGCGCATGCTCCAGAAA
This sequence comes from Calotriton arnoldi, assembly GCA_963921515.1. Lineage (NCBI taxonomy): Eukaryota > Metazoa > Chordata > Amphibia > Caudata > Salamandridae > Calotriton > Calotriton arnoldi. The sequence continues at coordinate 292,649 of CAWUFW010011475.1, forward strand.
TTAGAGACTCCCTGGACACGCACGCTTAGTAGGCGGGGTGATTTACCGATGCAGGCATTTTAAGCGGATGTTCCTGTTTGAGGCAGGTCAGGCGGCGATCATGGTCATTTACAGCGCGCATTTCGAGACACCGGATCTGCCGATCCGATAGCCAATTAGTAATTAGTGTATACTAATTGAGGCGCGCTGAGAAGTAAACACACGTATAGCCAATTAGTAATCAGTGTGTACTAATTTAGGCGCGCTGAGAAGTGAACACACGCGTATATATAGCCCACGGTCACTTCAGCTCCTCCACATCGAGGAGAGGAGGAGCACAGACATAGGTGTAACAGCGGAGACTGCATCGTGGATCAGTAAGAGTGTGATTGAATGTGTGAATGAACATGAGTTATATGTTGTCTTCCTTCCAGTATTTTAACCTGGTAATCATGGAACTTCATCAAGCACCATTTTTATAACTGCCACGCACTAATGAGTTATTTCTGTCGTTTTCCTTTCTTTTCTTTAAATTACTGTAGCGCTGGACCAAATGCGGTCTTCCGCCCTCACCCTCCTATGGGGCACTGATTCCCAAGTTTAGGGTAAGCAATGTGGAGGTATTTGCCTCCATGTTTGTTATAGTCACAGATGACTGACACTCAGTTTTTCACGAATAGCCACTCACTATTAGTGTCTGTGTATGAGGCTGAGTGGAAATCATGCCTTGTGCTTTGTGTCTCTCTACACATTTGTTTTCTTTTTTTCAGGTGCTAAGTATAAAGGCCATTTCTCAGTGGGTTGTGATCACGTCACCCCACACAGTGGATGTCCTCTCACCATAATTGTGGTAAGAGCGGAGCCCTCCAGATCACTATTTAGGTCCTGATGAATGCCGCGGACCCTCTTGGGCCTCTTGGCAGAAACATGTTGACCATATTGATGTCGGTAAAGGGACAATAAAATCCCCAGTTTACCGATCACTTTACATTTTTAATACCATACAGATGCCGGTAGATAATAAATTAATTTGACATCTGGAATGGGTTTTAAATTCACTTTTCTTTATAAGGGCCCCCACTTAGTTTAGAAGTGCATCCCTGTCGTCAGGTGTATGCCCGCCCTCTATCAAACCAAGTTTTTAGAGGGCGAGGACTGGTCTATGATGAAGCATGACACCAGGTGGTGTGTGAGACCAGTCCTTCACTTTTTGTGAGACACCTTCACTCACTTATTTAGATACATTGCACATAGACTAGTATACTGGGAGTAGCTCTGTTGTGGTTATATATGCCTATATGGGAGTGCCATGTTTCATGGGCAGAGCAGAAAGGTACATAGGTCTGTGTTATATGGTAGAACAGAACCCTACTTCAAAGGCCAGGAGGGGTGTGAGTGCCATGGTTGACCATCAGACTGACAATTGGCTTCTCCTAATCTGAGTGAGCACTTTTGGCAATGTTCAACTAAGGATGCCAGGGCTTGCTCTGTAATGTGCTGTGTGAGAAGTTGGCCTGGTATATGCTGTCCACTAATTATAGTGGGCACCTTGCACCAGTCCAAACAACCCCTTATTGGAGATAGGTTAAAGACAACCTTTATTGAAAGCTATCCTAGTGGTAGCTATGGAGAGCAGCCTTCAGGCTAAGTCTTGAAGGAATGTAAAGCAGCTTGTTTTACCAGTTTATAATCTCTTGAGTGACCAAATGAAGAGGACCACACCAGGTATATATTTAAAATATATGTATTTAGTCTTAAACACACCCCTCTAGTCTCTTTATGAGGCTAGAGTTTGAAGTACATATGTTACAAGTCAGTTATCAACAGTAATAGCACAAATACACGTTTGAGCCCTAGGGGCGTACCAAACCATATACCAATAAAGTGGTATAAGAACCACGACTGAGCTAGACACAAGGCCTAGAGCCTGTAGAAGTGCTTGGCCCTCAAGGAACCACCCAAGGTAGTGACACAGGGGACCCACGGGGGACGCGTGCAGTGTGAGAACACAGCCGCGAGCCGCCGTTGACTTCTATGGGGAATGTCGCGGTTGGAGTTTTAAAGAAAAGGGACACTTAGAGGAGGACTTGGAGCAAACCCCTTTAGAACTAGGTCATTCTAGAGTCTATACCCACGGGAGCACCGGAGTACTCGAGTTACCTCACCCAGGGAAGCCGGGTGCATAGGTGTCTTTCGGGGTCGGGTTTCGTCGTCGTTTTCAATGGCGATCTGCTGCAAAGTGCTGCTGGCGACCAAGTCGAAAGTGTTCGGGTGGATCCAAAGGTGGATCGAAGATCTGAAGATCCTCTAAAGCAGAGGGGACAGAGTCTGGGTCACTAGCCAGTGACCAGGAAGGCGATGAACAGATGCCCACCGATGTCGGGTGCTTCAGGTAGGTTGACGGTCGTCTTGACTCTTCAGCCACGAGGTCCAGGAGGCGTCGATGACAACCAGGAGCTGGATTCGAGCTGTCCCACGACGTCTGTCGACTGCAGGGGTGTCGGCGACCGGATTGGACCCAACAAGCCTTGGCAACGGCAAGTCACGTGGAAATAGAAGAAGGACGGTGGTATAGACCAGCAAGGTCTGAGGGACTCACCCAGCGAGGGTAAGTCAGGGCACGTCTGGAGCAACCAGGAAAGCCCAAGCAAAAGAAGAGTTGCCTTCGGGAGGGCCCACTAGCCAACGGACTAGCGACCGCGAAGGAGCCTCGAGTGGACGCACTTGGAGCTGGCTTACAGGACACTCGTGGAGTGGAGGCCAGTGATCTTCGGTGCAGTCGGTGCTGGAGGCGGGGGTTACTCGGAGCCCAAAGCACTACTTCGTGGGAGACCATGAAGAGGATGCACTTGCAAAAGTACTCGGTGTCCAGGGGTCACGGTTCCACGTTACCCACGACAGCTACTGGCCTCAGCTTTGCTGGGGACTCAGGGCAGCCTCATGGAAGTCTGGAAATCCACCTCTGGTGATGCAAAGACTTTGGCGTCCGGCGGGAGCTTCAGCGATGCAGACCGGACAATTGCTTCTTAGGTGCCTGCCAAGCAGGGGAGTCACTCCTTGACCCCAAGGGAGATTCTTCAGTCCTCTAATCTTAAAGTAGAGCGTCGAAGGTCCAGGATTCTGTATCAGAGTTTCATCCAGGTAAATCTAAAGTCCTAAGGACTGGGGTCCCATACTTATACTAAGTTAGGGGGTTGGACATAATCTGGGGACCCACCTATGGGAGGGTCAGGGAAGAGGGGTGGTTACACCAATTCCATTTGTCCAGTTTCGTGCCAGAGCAGGGGCAGGTAGCCCCTGCAACCGGTTTGAACTGGCATATGCACAGGGACACAAAGTGTGCCCCCAGTGCAGGACTTCTGAGCACCAGAGAGTGCTCCCGCCCAGCCCCAATACACATTATCCTGTCTGGGGAGGTGGTTACACCTCCCTGCGACAGGAAACCTATTGTCCAGGCCTCCCCTGCCGGAGTTTCAGTCAGCAGCAGGAGGCCAGACCCGTGTCTCTGCGGGCGGCATCCATTTTGTGATGCCAGGGCTCTGGAAAGAAGTTAACGGGTAGGCCGGTGTGTACATGTCTCTCCCTCTAGAAGGGTGGAATGCTACCCCCACCTCCAGAACTGGCAGGGGGGTAGTATTCCAAGATGTTTGACACCAAACACGACATGTTTTGGTGCAGCCAGTCCAAAGTTAGCATTGTCCCGCGAGGATATAATGCACTTAAGAGTATATGGTCAGGCTGTACCACAAACAGCATCAGAGGAGGGACTCCGAACGCTGTAGAGGGGCTCTGCTCATGCAGGGGCACCCTCTCACATAAAAACCAAGCACTCTGCCTTCAGGATTGGTAAGGCCTGCCATAGGAGTGACTTATAGGTTTATATGTGTGTGCAATGGTAGTGATATAGGTAGCCTATACCACTGTAAGGGGTGCATGCACCACCTTACCCAGGCTGCAGTAGCAGACCTGTGGTGTCATTTTGGATGGCCTTCCACGGGTGGCACAATACATGCTGCAGCCCCTGGTAGGCCTCTGAGGTACCTATGCCCTGGGTACATAGTATACCATATACTAGGGACTTATAAGGGCACTCCAGATTCCAATCAGAGATGTGCCTAAGGCACATGGAAACCATTTTATAGAGGAAGCAGATAGACTGGGGCCCTGAATAGCAGGACCCCAGTCCAACTAAGTCATAAACCAGCAAAACACCAGGAAAAAGTGGGGGCAACCATATAGTCAGATTCCACCTTCCTACATAACCCCCCCCAAACGAAAGGAGATAAGGCTAACCTTGACCAGTTGAGCCTTTATTGACTAAGTGGCCATATAAGGAAGCACCTGCACTAGCATGGTTGCCCCCTGTCTTATGGTCCACTAAGCAATCCCTCACCCTAAGGGTATGAGAGGGTCTCCACCATGGGGAATTACTACCTGTGGTGTGCTTTGGTAAAGTACAAGGCTGGTGAGGTGTCTGAGTAGGGAAGTGAGGCCCTAGGAAGGTTGGTCTCAGCTTCCTCAGATCACTGGTCACCATGTATGCCTGTCTTTCCATGACTGAGTTGCACTTTGCTCTAAGGGTCAACCTTTGGCTGCCTACAGCTGGGGGTTGGGTCCCTTTGGATGGACCACTGGAGGGACATGGCAGGTTTGGAACCTTTTGGTCCCAGGTTTGCCCCTGCCTAACAGAGTCCTTCTGGGGGAGGTCCCTACACAAAGGTATGGGGGATCCCTCAGTGTGTTGAGGAATTTTCACCTGGCTAGGGCTACTAGACTGGGTGCCCCTAATCTGCTGATGGGGGGGTTCCTCTGGACAGGGGGCCCTGGGGGGTCCACTGACCTCCCTGACCTCTGCAGCCCTGGGCTGACTGAGGCAGGGTAGAGAGGGGCAGGTGATCCAGCGCTATCAATAAAATTTCTTCTCCTAGATGTCTTTGGACGTCCAGGTGCAAATATCCCTCTTAAACACAAACTATATCCATATGACGGTGGGGCCCATAACACCGCATATACATTCACTCACTCATTTATTCCCTGGATTTCATCCGTTCTTACCTAGGAGAAAACAGTTAACGATTTGCTGGAAGGAGACGGGATACCTTATTATAAAAACGACATAATACTTCTCAAGCTCTAAGGTATTCCGCTCATTGGTCGATGGACCAACTAGTAGGAATCAGTTGATGGTGATTAAGACCAGCTCAATCACTATAAACCTTTAAACATTTACATTTATCATTGAGCTAAAGAACCACTGACTCATTGTTTTTAAAGACAATAAAGTTTATATAAAGTTTAGAAGCATGAATAAGTTTCAAATTTATTATTCAGGTTATTACATTTAGCATTATTATAAGAATAAATCGAAATTGCAATGCATACCTATTAGATGGAAAAATAAAGTTCGTCACAGCAAGAACTCCCGAAGGATCTATCTATCTGTCCTGGAAAACAGGCCTTCTCGTTCCTTTCCCTTTTAGTATTTTAAGAATAAAAGTCTAATAGTTTAAATGGAAAAATCTATTTAGGATTAAAAAAAGTTCTCCAATAGCAGCGTCTCATGCTCAATCAAAAATATAAAATAGCAGCAGCAGCCGCAGCATCAGTCATAACGGCAGCAGCAACAGCAGCAGTAATAGCAGCTAACCCCCTCCCCTCTAAGAGTAGGTCTTCTTATACCCTAATACTAGCTTACTAAGTGAAAATGTTACATCTTTATGGCGAGATTCTCTCTAATTGGTCCATTCGGGTCAGTATACATCTCATTATGAATATCCTTGTTCCAACCAGTTCTTTGTGGCAAGTTCATATTTTTGTCGTTTCTCACGGGTTCATGACATTACCCCTTAGTTAATGGGTTTCAAACTGTATCCTTTTCTGATACTTTTCAGTCGATTAGTTTATTGTCCATTCATTTATTCACTGCGACTTCTCACGCCTTTCGCTCAGTCATTCTTTGGCACATGTTGATGTAATAAGGTCACCACGGCCTTGACCACGCTTCCATCCGAAGCTTTGGGAATGATCACGTGATCCCTCTTGTTCACGGCTTTTCTCTCTTTCGTAACCCCTCTCGCGCCTGCGTACTCTAACTCATGGCGGCCATTTTATTTCGCTGCTCAACAGGCCTAAGCGCACTATTATAAAGATAAACAAAACATAGTTAAGAATAAAGAATATAAGCCTTTTCGTTTCCCTCCCGTCATTCTACGTACCCCAATTAGGTATTACCTACCAAAAGCGACATATAAAGCTATTCCTTACTTACCAAAGCTTCTTTTTGCCACTACACAGCTTATTTTCAAGCACAAATCATGCATTTATTATTCTAATTAGTACGCAATGGTCAGACTTATGTTATCCACGTTAACAATTGTAAGTAAATTAGTTTGCACATATATAGCGTGTTACCTTTAACCCTTTACATGTAACATACATGGTTGATTATTCACTAAGACGAACCTGTGTGTTAATTTATTTAACGTAAATATTAGGAGGTTAAAATTTTCTTCATTTACCCTGCTCCATCAACTCCCCCTTTGGTGATTTTTAATATCACCACAAAAACCCATGTTATACAATTCTATCAGATAGCATATTTCTTTGTCCGTTGTTTTTGTTAGTTTTACACAACTGTATCCCTTTCAATTTGTCTCTTTGTCCTCTTATACATGTTTTCTTTTATTTCTTCTAGTTCTATTTCACCCATTTCTCTTTCTCTTTCTTTGTTTATCTTATTTTCTTTTTCTATTTTGTTCTGCCTTCTTCTTCTCTTTATACATGTAATGATTAGCTTCAGTACTAAAACTATTATGATTATCATGGTCGCTACTATTATTATTTTCCCTATTACTAATCTACTCATTCTAGTAAACCAATTTATTACTGAGGAAAAACTCTTACCAAGTTTTCCCAATGCATTTTCAACCTCCAGTGGAACAAGTTCTTTGTGCAAATTGGTAATATTCTTAATATACTTTTGTATATTTTCACTTTTATCTGGAATGTAAGTGCAACAATGTTGGACTTTCAGCATTCCACAGACTCCACCCTCTTTTGCCAAAAGAATGTCAAGGGCATGTCGATTTTGCATCACCATAGCTCTCATGGCAACCATTTCGGTATTTACCATCAAGAACCCTCCAGCAGTATCTGTAGATAAACGATCTACTACTGTGGATAATTTCCGAATTTTAAATGCATTCAAAGATATTCCCACTGCTGGTATCAATGCTCCAAAAACATCACCTACTATTTCTGAAAAGCTCTCCCTTTTCCTACGTGTAAATGTCTTTACCATTTCGTGTGTTCCCTTTTCTGTTCTAGCTACATGAAAAATCTTTGGAAAGACCAGGCCTAAGTAACATGATCCATACCAATGGTCCGGCAACCTGTAATAAGCTCTGTTACCGCAAATATAATAGATCCCAGGAAATATTGGATCTTTTCCCCCCTTGAATCCCCAACCTCCTAAAATGTTATAATTGTCTTGGCAATCACTAGAACCCACGAAATAGTTGTCATATTTAGTTTTATTTCTCCTAATGCACAACCTTCCCTGTTGGGACCAATCCAGAGACATAGCTGCATTTGTCTTTTTCGTGTCATGATTTTCTTCCTCAAACGCCCAAAGAGGTGTTTTTGTCTCTTCTATCACTTTTCTTTGAAATTTTACCCTTCTATCTTCAACCATTTCTAAAAACACCTTTTCTTCATTTCTTAGCTCACAGGTAAGGTTGTTTTTAACTATATCATCTAGTGTTAGAACTTTATCTTCTAAAAAATATTCGCCAAACATCCTTGCTTCTTTTACTTTGTTTAGTTCAGAAATTATAGGAATCTCTGCAAAAATCTTATCTATGTCAGTATAATAGTATTCTAATCTCCCTGTCTTGTAAAATAGACTTGCTAAAACACTACATGTTATTCCATACGTCAAAGGAAGGTGATGATAGGTCACACCTTCTGCAACAGACGCAGGTAATTGCATACAAACATAACAATCTCTTACATCCATTGTTTCTACATACTCATATAATAATTTAGTAAAAACATTCTTTGAAAAATCTGTTATTGATTTGTCTTTTTGCAATTCTGCACTACTTTTAAATATAGCTGTTTCGTGCACACTAGCTCCTTTTTCTTTCTCTGTGTGGTTAGACGTTTCTTCTACAGCTAAACTAATTGGAATGGTGATTGCTAAAATAATCCATACGGTCATTAATAATCCTGTACAAAAGAAGCACATCTTACACCATCTACGTAAGAACTCACATCTACATGTTCTATTTTTAGTATCTACCATTTTGTCCTATTACCTACTTTATTATTTGTACAGAAAATGTGTCACCACACCTCAGAAATGACCTCTTAGCCACCCTACGCTCTCACTTTGTCTTGTTTGGTACTTTCTTTAATTCTTTTCAGAACTCTTTCTTGTCAAATCCAGTGTTTTGTCCAGTCCGGTAGAAATTCGTTCAAATTTCTTTTAAACTTGTTGCACTTCACTTTCACCCATTAGGTTGTAGTTTTGTTCCAGGTTCTCGTGAGTGTTCTCTTCTTCTTTGATATCACTCAATGCAATGTATAGCCATTCAGGCGATTTATACTTCAGATTTGCTTTCTTTATTCTTTTTGTTTTCTGCAAGTGTTTTCCACCTTGTTTCTCTGGTTCTTTTTGACTTGTTATTTCATTTACTTGTTCTGCACTTTTTCCATCTAGCCTTATGATCTTGTATCTCAGTTTTCTAACTTCGTTGGGCCAATTGTCTCCTTTTCTTGGCCTTTTTGGTTCACTTTCTTTTTCCTCTCTTTCTGTTCTCCAAGTTCTCTTTCTCGACTCTAGTTTCTGGTTTCCTTCTTCTCCACTTTCTTCTGAGTCTGTTTCAGTGCTTCCTTTATTGTCTCATTATTTTAAATTTTATAATTTCATTTCTTTCATCTATTTGTGGTTTTTCTCGTGTTTTCTTTTGATCACCTACTTCTGTCCCTCCTCGAGGTACTTCCGAATTTGTGTCAATCTCTCTATCTGTCTCTAAATTTCCCTGTTCTTTTGTTCGTCGATCTGTCCCTATTGCTCCTCGGGGATCTTCCGATTCTTCTAACTTTCTATTTGAAACTCTCCCTTATTCGTCTATTAATATTGTCTCTGAAGTGTTTTCACCACAACTTGTACTTGGTTGCTCACTGTTACTGTCTTTTTGCTCAGTTTCTTCTTTTATATTATCAAATTTCCAATTTCTTTTCAGATTTTCCTCACAATCCGAATGCTCTGTATCAGATGCTGAACTGGTGTCTGATATTTCCAGATGTCGACTCACATGTCAATCTTCAGATTCTGGAACTTCTGCTATTTCCTCCACTCCTCCTGTCGTTGCACTTGTACTTGGGTCTTCCAGATGTCGACTTACAGGTCGATCTTCAATTTCTGGAGCCCTGTTCGTCTCTTCCTCTGCATCAGATGCTGAACTGGTATCTGATATTTCCAGATGTCGACTCACAGGTCGAGCTTCAGGATCTGGAACTCTGATGGTGTGGCTGGCGTGTACCCAGTGTTTTACTCCTGCACATTTGACTGCAGTTGTTGTTACCAGGATCACTTGTCGTGGTTGGTCCCAGCGAGGAACCAAACAGTTTCTTCTTCGGTGGACTTTTATGCGGACCCAATCTCCTAGATTCAGGTCATGGGCTGGTTTTCTTTCAAGAGTGGTCGCATCCGGTCCAACCTGATGAAACACAGAACGTACCACATCAGCCAATCCTTTGCAATAATCCAACACGAGATCATCAGTTATAGTCAGCAGTTTGTTGACAGGTACATGTGCTTGTCTCATTGCTCATCCCATAATTATCTCATGGGGACTGAGTCCTGTCTTTCTTTCCGGTATACTCCTGATTGTCATTAAGACTAATGGCAAAGCATCTGGCCATTTGAGTCCTGTGGCTTGACACATTTTACCTAATCTGTTCTTAATTGTTCCATTCACTTGCTCTACTATTCCAGAAGCCTCTGGTCTGTATGCACAATGCAGTTTCTGTTTAATACTAAGTGCTTCACAAATCAATTGAACCAATTCGTTTTGAAAATGTGTTCCTCTATCTGTTTCAATCGTTACTGGAAAACCATACCTTGGAATGAATTCTCGCAGCATTAATTTAGCTACTGTAATTCCATCATTCCTTCTTGTTGGGTATGCTTCCACCCAACGGGAAAACAAACAGACGACTACAAGAACGTATCTTAGTCTATTACTTGGGGGCATTTCTATAAAATCCATTTGCATTCTCGTGAAAGGACCTCCCTCTCGTCCTATTGTTCCTAGACTCACTACTGTCTTTCTTCCTGGATTTAGCTGTTGACAAATAAGACACCTTTGACAAAGACTCTCAGCTATGGCTCTGAATTTTGGATTATACCATGTTTGTCTAAAAAGTCTGATCATTGAGTCTCTCCCAATATGAGCTTGTCCATGGTACATCCGTGCCATGTCAGAAATCATGCTATCAGGCATAACTGGTCTTTCATCCCTGTAAACCCAAACATCATTTTCCTCATGTTTTCTACATCCTGCTTTTATCCAGTTATCTTTTTCCTCATCATCTGCTGCTTCCTGTAATTGTCTCACCTCATCCCATGTCTCAACAGGGTTAGTAAAAAGCAAAGGACATGAAATATGCTCTCTTTCTTGGTTCCGGTTCAATGAGACCACATTTTTAGCACAGTACTGTGCTATTTCATCCGCAAACTTATTGCCAACAGTTATGTAGTCTTCCCCATTTTTATGTACATTGCACTTCACTACCGCAATCTGTTTAGGCAGCTGTATCGCCTCAAGCAACTTTTTCACAAATTCGCCATTTCTTATTGGTGTTCTTGCAGATGTCAAGAAACCTCTCTGAGACCAGATCTGCCCAAAGTCGTGCACCACTCCAAAGCCATATTGGCTATCCGTGACAACTGTTATTCGAACATTCTTTCCCAACTTGCATGCTTGAATTAGAGCTATCAACTCCGCTACTTGGGCAGAACGTATCCCTTTCAAACAAGATGCTTCCATTACAGCAGCTACTGTGCAAACTGCATATGCTGCACTTAGAACTCCATCATCCGTTCTCAAACATGAGCCATCCACGAATAGAATAGAATCTGATTCCTTTAAAGGCTCATCCCGTATGTCAGGTCTCGGTTTTGTACAATACTCGAGTACATTCAGACAATCATGATCAACTTCATCCATTTCAATCACACTCTCTTCATCTGGCAATGATGTTGAAGGATTCACATTCATGCATCTGTCAATGGTCACATTGTCTGCACTCAAAATTACTTTTTCATACCTAGTCAGCCGACTATGTGTCATGTATTGGGTTTTGGTTCTTGTCAACAGAATTTCCACAGAATGAGGGACATATACTCTCAGTGGATATCCCATCACTATGCCTTCACTCTGCTCCAGACTTACACAAGTAGCAGCAACTGCTTTCAAACATCCAGGCAACGCTTTCGCTACTGGGTCTAAAACAGCTGAAAAATATGCAATGGGTCTTTTCATGTTTCCATGTCTCTGCACCAGGACTGAAAACGCACACCCATCTCTTTCACTGCAATACAACTCAAAATCTTTTTCATAGTCAGGCATTCCCAATGCCGGAGCTTCACACAGTTTCCTTTTTAGTTCTCTGAATGCTTTCATTTCCTCATCATTCATTTCAAAAGGATCTTTAACATCCTTCTTTGTTAATCTCTGTAATGGTTTTGCAATTAATGAAAATCCACTTATCCATTGTCGACAATATCCAACCATTCCTAGGAACATTCTTACCTCTCTTTGTGTCATTGGAGCTCTCATTCCTTGGATTATTTTTATTCTTTCTGTCGTTACCTTTCGCACTCCCTTCTCAATCTTATGCCCTAGATACTGGACCTCTTGTTGACAAAACTGCAACTTTGATGGGGACACCTTATGTCCTCTTTTTGCTAAATGATTCAGCAAAGCAATTGTATCATTAACACATGCTTCCTTTGTTTTTGATGCCACCAGTAGGTCATCAATATACTGAACCATCACTGACTTCTCTGGCATTTTCAAATCTTCCAATGATTTCTTTAGAATCTGATTAAAGATCGAGGGGCTTTCTGTATACCCCTGAGGAATTCGGCACCATGCCAAAATACGCTCTCCGAACCTGAACGCAAATAATGGCTGGCTATCTGGATGTAATGGAATAGAGAAAAATGCATGGCACAAATCAATAACTGTGTACCATTCTGCTTCGCGTGGAATCTGATATAGAATTACAGCAGGGTTTGGCACTATTGGGCAGCAAGGCACAACAATTTTGTTTACCTTTCTCAAATCCTGTACAATTCTATATGTTCCATTCGGCTTTTTCAGTCCCATTATCGGCGAATTACATGGACTGCTCATTATTTCTCTCAGAATCCCTTGCTCAATCATTTTGTTTATTACTGGTGTTATTCCTTCAATTATTTCTGGTGTCAATTTATACTGTGGCGTATTTGGGTAACTCGTTCCTTCTTTAACAGAAATTTTAACAGGGTCTACTTCTTTCATTAACCCTATATCTTCTCCCGTGAAGTCCCACACTTCCTGTTTCACTGTTTCTTTCAGTTCACTTGGGATTTTCTCTACATCAAATATGGGAAATAAATCGTTCACTTCTGATTCTAACTTTACCATTGTCATTTTATACAATACATCTTCATCTGGCGTCTGAAATGCAATTCCATCTGGCGTACAATAGATGGTGCAGTTCATCTTGCAAAGCAAATCGCGTCCTAATAGGTTCACAGGACTGCAATCACATACCACAAATCGGTGCATTTCACTAAATGGACCAATTTTTGCCTCCACTAATTTAGTAAGAGGCGCCTTAATTTGCTGATTCGAAACACCCACTACTTGGATATGTTCACCTGAGAGAGGAAGGTTTGGAATTTCCACTGACCTAACAGTAGAACGGGTAGCTCCAGTGTCCACAAGGAATGTTACATTTGCACCATTCACTTCTCCATCCACAAATGGACCTGCTTGATCTATCTCTAGAGTTGCGCCAAGCACGCACTCTTCCTCCTCTCCTAGGCACCGTCATAAACTTTCATCCGACTCATCACCATCCTGTCGTAGCCAGTACTGAGATATGGCAGCTGCGCGCGGCAATTGTGTTACCTGCTCTCCTCCGTAGAATCCTGTTTCTGCACTGTATTTCTGTTGATTAACACTCTTGGGAAGTGGTGGTTGTGGCACCTGACTTTGTTGGGTAACTACCTCACTCTGCACCTGTGGATTTAATGATTGATTTTCCGTATTAGGTTTTGGAGGAAATTTACACTCGTTCTCCAATGCCCTAACTTTCCGCAGTTGTGGCATGGCCACTTTTTCTTTGCCTCTTCTATGCTTATTTGACCTTTTCCTTTACCTATATTTGGTTTAAATCTAGTTGGTCCTGCCTCATTAACGGAATTACTCAATTGAGCTTCTTGTTTCTCTGCAACTTTCACTTGTGCCCACATTGCTTTCTCTTTCAATTTACGCTGTCTACTCTCAATGTCATCACTACAATATTTGGCATATCTCAAAACTTCATCCACTGTGCTATTCTGCCAACAAATCATATGCTGTTTAATCATTTCACTTATCTCTGGTTTCAAACCATAAACAAATCTATATACAAAATGACTCATATCCTTCTCATTTAGTGTCTCATAGCCACTATACTGTTTGAAAACTAACAGTAGCCTCTCATAGTATGCGTGTACTGATTCTTTACTCTCCTGTGTTGTTCTGTCTATTTTTACCCAATCCGTTTCTTTGGGCGGAATCTTATTCTTCAAAAAGGTAATTACTTGATCATATTTCCTCATCACTTCTGGTCCTGGCGCTCCTGTTTTAGCATCCCTTGGATATTCTACAGTTGGCCAATCAATAGTAATCTTACATTCTGTCCACAAATCAGCTGGTACTACTATGTCAAACAACCCATCCAAATCTATCCACAACACCTTTGAAACTTTAACAAATCTCTCCACTTGTCTGTACCATTCTACTGGCTTCTCTCTCAATTTTGGGAAGTCATTTGTAAATGACAGTATATCCTGTCTAGACCATGGAACATGCACATAACTACCTCCTGGAGTTTCTCTCATCGGGTACTCCCTTACCATCGATTCCTTGTCTGTCACCGCAAAAGCCAAAGACGCTTTGTCTGTCACTTTCTCATTCCTTTTAGTCCATCTGCTTCTCCATCTATCCACATCACCCCATTTCCTCAGTAAAACAATTAATTCTTTTATTTGGGTTAATCTTCCGGATGTGTTCAAATTCTCTATATCTTTTTCGCAAAAATCTACTCTATACGGTTTCTGCAAACGTTCTCACCTTTACGAATTCTACTCCTAGTTCACTAGCTGTTTCTTCTAATTTGTCATGTAAATTTCTAGCTCTCCATGTAATGCTCTTGCATAAGAACATAATCTCGTCATCCTGATAAGTTTTTAGTTTTTCTGTGCCAATTGTCCCTAAGATCAATTCTTCCATGTCTATTTTTAATCTAATTACATCTAATGGTTTTGTTTCTGTCTCTTTCGTTTTTAAAGTTTTCATCCATTCATTCAATTCATCTGGAGTTGGACCTACAGGCGTACTATTTAATTCTATCCAATTTTTACTTCTTTCTGGTGTCTCTGATGCAGACTCAGTTACCATAGGTATTCTCCTAAACTCATTCTCATTTACCGTCAAATTAGTAGGTGGGCTGGGTCTATATGAACTAACTAGATTTCTTGCACCTTCATTGTCTAATTCCATCCCTTCTCTCCTTCTTTGTAAATTAGAATTCATGGGAATGACTAAAGAATGCTCTTCTATCTTTTGATTCTCAAAAACTGGTATTACTGGACCTATTGTTACCGGTACAGTTACAGCTTCCATATTCATTGTTAGTTCTCTTATCTTTTCAGTCAGTTCTCTCGTGGTTTTTGCTAATTCAGTTGTATTGTCACTTTCAACTTTCTCGCTTTGTGGGGTTTTCAATTGATCTTGTGACCTATTTATCTCACTTCTCCGTTCAGGATTTTTATTCCTCCCAGTTTCCATTGGCGGTGCATTAGGTGTCACCACCGCAGAATTCTGTTGGTATGGAGGTGGGTTTCTGTTTAAAATATCTTCCAGCAATTCATCTTCCGTCTCACTACCACCATACCCGTACCTTTCAGTAACTATATGCTTCTTTTTCTCTGTACATTTTCTCTTTGCTTCTTCCTCAACTGTAAAAGCCGGAAACAAACCTCCTGTCATATTAGCACATCTACAACGCTTTATTCTGTCCTCATGATTCACTCCCCACAACCTTCCGGGTACAAACTCATGATTTCTTAATCCTCTGAATCTTTCTCGTTCATACATCTCATCTTCACATTCACTTAATGCTTCAAACTGTGTCGGTCTAGGTTTAGGTTCAAGCATTGCCATTTTCTCCCTCAAATTCCTAAGTACAGCTACACTGGATGAACCATTCTCAGGGAAAGCCAATGCTCCATCATTTTTAGTATATTTAGTCCAATTTTCTAACCATATGCAGGTATGATATCCGTACTTCAACATCATGTGCGAAGCTGGTGACTTCGGCGTAGGAATTACTTGTCCCTCTCTAGTCACTACCTTTTTGTCTTTCTTAAAAAAATTCTTAACTTTTGACATCCACGACGTTTTCTCTCTACCATACTCATAATAAGCCATGATTCACAATTTCTTTCCCTTCTCAAAAGTCCGCGATTCAACACTGTTCTCTATGCGTTATTCGGACCTATCCCAGCGCGACTCACACCAACGCTCCAATCCTAAGCTTCTACGTTACTGGTTTATCTGACCAATCCCAGCGCGACTCACACCAACGCTCCAATCAGAGCTGCTTCTGTATAACAGCGCACTGTCCAATCCCAGCGCGGCTTTTGTCTACGTCAGTTTTGTATGACTAGCGCACTGTCCAATCCCAGCGCGGCTTTTGTCTACGTCAGTTCTGCTCCTGACCCCTCCTTTACAAAATGTATCGGCAATTTACTTTTCAACAGTTCTTTGTTAATTACAACATTAAAAACACATTTCCATTGTCTGGTTTCGCTAAACAAAAGTGACAGTCTATTCTAGCTCGCAAGAATACAGTTTTGTTCGATAAGTGTAGCACTTCCCTCTACCTTACCCTTCTTTCAAGCAAGGAGTAAACCCGTTTCTCTGAGGATAAAACACATGCGGAGACTACACTGCTCCTGAGAATTAAGGCCAGAGTTTCACAAGAAAACCGGTTGCTATTTCACTCACACACCTTTTATACAGAAAATGTCCCTATCATAACACAACCTGTGTTATCACCAATATGAACTCAGACAATGCACTATTCCATGTGGCTTCTCTTGCCACACGTGTTCCACTTCCTACTTCCCGGAAGCGTTAAAATTTTGACTTACATATAACATAACGTGACTCAACATAGAATGTTAGGCATAAAATAATCAATAATCAATAATCACCAAACTAATCTATAGTAACCATAACTCTGCTACCAAGAAATCTGATCCAGCGCTATCAATAAAATTTCTTCTTCTGGATGTCTTTGGACGTCCAGGTGCAAATATCCCTCTTAAACACAAACTATATCCATATGACGGTGGGGCCCATAACACCGCATATACATTCACTCACTCATTTATTCCCTGGATTTCATCCGTTCTTACCTAGGAGAAAACAGTTAACGATTTGCTGGAAGGAGACAGGATACCTTATTATAAAAACGACATAATACTTCTCAAGCTCTAAGGTATTCCGCTCATTGGTCGATGGACCAACTAGTAGGAATCAGTTGATGGTGATTAAGACCAGCTCAATCACTACAAACCTTTAAACATTTACATTTATCATTGAGCTAAAGAACCACTGACTCATTGTTTTTAAAGACAATAAAGTTTATATAAAGTTTAGAAGCTTGAATAAGTTCAAATTTATTATTCAGGTTATTACATTTAGCATTATTATAAGAATAAATCGAAATTGCAATGCATACCTATTAGATGGAAAAATAAAGTTCGTCACAGCAAGAACTCCTGAAGGATCTATCTATCTGTCCTGGAAAACAGGCCTTCTCGTTCCTTTCCCTTTTAGTATTTTAAGAATAAAAGTCTAATAGTTTAAATGGAAAAATCTATTTAGGATTAAAAAAAGTTCTCCAATAGCAGCGTCTCATGCTCAATCAAAAATATAAAATAGCAGCAGCAGCCGCAGCATCAGTCGTAACGGCAGCAGCAACAGCAGCAGTAATAGCAGCTAACCCCCTCCCCTCTAAGAGTAGGTCTTCTTATACCCTAATACTAGCTTACTAAGTGAAAATGTTACATCTTTATGGCGAGATTCTCTCTAATTGGTCCATTCGGGTCAGTATACATCTCATTATGAATATCCTTGTTCCAACCAGTTCTTTGTGGCAAGTTCATATTTTTGTCGTTTCTCACGGGTTCATGACATTACCCCTTAGTTCATGGGTTTCAAACTGTATCCTTTTCTGATACTTTTCAGTCGATTAGTTTATTGTCCATTCATTTATTCACTGCGACTTCTCACGCCTTTCGCTCAGTCATTCTTTGGCACATGTTGATGTAATAAGGTCACCACGGCCTTGACCACGCTTCCATCCGAAGCTTTGGGAATGATCACATGATCACGGCTTTTCTCTCTTTCGTAACCCCTCTCGCGCCTGCGTACTCTAACTCATGGCGGCCATTTTATTTCGCTGCTCAACAGGCCTAAGCGCACTATTATAAAGATAAACAAAACATAGTTAAGAATAAAGAATATAAGCCTTTTCGTTTCCCTCCCGTCATTCTACGTACCCCCAACTAGGTATTACTTAGCAAAGCAACATATAAAGCTATTCCTTACTTACCAAAGCTTCTTTTTGCCACTACACAGCTTATTTTCAAGCACAGATCATGCATTTATTATTCTAATTAGTACGCAATGGTCAGACTTATGTTATCCACGTTAACAATTGTAAGTAAATTAGTTTGCACATATATAGCGTGTTACCTTTAACCCTTTACATGTAACATACATGGTTGATTATTCACTAAGACGAACCTGTGTGTTAATTTATTTAACGTAAATATTAGGAGGTTAAAATTTTCTTCATTTACCCTGCTCCATCACAGGTTACCTGCTCCAGACTGGGTACCACCTTGGAAGGGTCCTCTGCCATCAGGGGTGTGGCCAGGCCAGGCCTGACTACCTCTGGGGCAGTTCCTTCACTAGGGGTAAGGTCAGTTCCCTGAGGAGGCTGACCCTTACCTACTGTCTGGAGGGAAGAAGACTTTTCTTCAACCCTTGTGCTCTCTTTTGGGGGAGAGTGGGCCATTCTTCCAGGCTCCATTTCTCCAAAATTTCCCTGGGCTTGGGCTGTGGCCATCACAGCCCCACTAACCTTTACAGGGACGCCCAGCATTCTCAGATGGGTTTGGTGTTCAACTTCAGCCCAGGTTGAAATTTCCAGATCATTGCCCATCAGGCAATCTACAGGCAAGGTTGGGGACACTGCCACTCTTTTTGGGCCTGTGACCCCTTCCCAGCTGAGATTGACTATGGCCATGGGGTGATCTGTTCTGACACCATCAATGTTGGTTACCTGGTATTTAAACTCAGGTAAAAGCTGGTGAGGGGGACTAGTTTCCTGCCACCATGGTGACACTAGCCCCTGTGTCCCTAAATGCCACAGCTTTCTGACCATTAATTATTGGCTCCAGTCTGTACCTGCCCAATGCATTGGGACCCATGGTAAAGGTGGCAAATCCTATACCACCATCAGAGTCAGAGGAGTCTGTTGAGGGGGTCCTGTCTAAACTAGGGCCCACCTCTGTTCCTCTTGCAAAAGCACCTAACTTTTTGGGTGCACTACTCCCAACTGGAGGATTACTACTGGTAGTACCAGGAGGGGTGGTAGTAGTTGTTGGAGGAACATTTTCTTTATTGCCAATCCTGGGGCAACTGGGATCTGTTTTCCAGTGTCCAGGCTTTTTACAGACATGGCAATAGGGTTTCTTTTCAGGAGAGGAAGGAGTTTGGGACCCACCCCCAGAAGAGGACTTTTGGGGCCCTGTAGTGGACTTGTCCTTAGATTTATCCCCACCTTTCTCTTGGGACTTGGTAGAATCTTTCTTCTGGTCACCACCCTGATTCTTAGGCCTTACCCTGGTTCTGACCCATTTGTCTACCTTCTTTCCCAATTCTTGGGGAGAGGTCAGATCAGAGTCCACCAGGTACTGGTGTAAAAGCTGGTTTTGACAATTATTAAGGATCTGCTCCCTCATAATCAAATTGTACAATCCTATAAAGTCATGCACTTTGCTGCCATGTATCCAACCTTCCAGAGCCTTAGGAGAACAATCAACAAAGTCAACCCAGTCTTGAGTCTGAGTCTTTTGGGTATCTCTGAACTTCAACCTATACTGTTCAGTGGTTAGGCCAAACCCATCAATCAGAGCACTCTTCAAGTCTTTGTAATTGTCAGCATCCTCCGCTCTAACAGTGAGGAGCTTATCTCTACCTTTGTCTGCAAAGGAGAGCCACAAAATTGCTGCCCACTGCTCCTGAGGGACCCTCTGTACTTTACAGGCCCTCTCCAGTGCAGTTATCCATTTGTGGATGTCATCCCCACTCTGGTAAGGAGGGACAATCTTGCTCAGGTTTCTATGGTCATAAGACCTTTCCCTATCTCTGGGAAAATTGCTGCCACCATGGGACTCTAGTCCCATCTTTTTTCTTTGTCTTTCAAGCTCTAGGGACTCTCTATCTATAGCCAACTGCTCTCTTCTGAGTCTCAGCTGAGCTTCTCCATACTTGAGCAGTCTCTCTTTCCTCTCATGAGAGGACTCCCTCCTATGAGAAGAAATAGAGGTCCCTACTGAGGTGTCAGAGTGGTTAGACTCCTGAGAAGGAGATCTAGTCCTTCTTGGCACACTCACAACTCTTCCTGGGGGGACAAAGGGGAGGTCATTCTGATCCTCCTCCTCATCCACAGGAGGAGCTGGATTTTCCAGGTCAAGGTCATTGTCACCTTCCTGGCCAGTTTCAGAGGGGGGGTCCTGGGTGATTTCACCCCTGGCCCCTTCCTCATCTTCTGCCCCACCCTGTCTGCCTACCCCTTCAGACCCTGGCAGTCTTCTGAGATCATCCAGCAGGAGTACCTCTATGAGGCGTTGGGTGTTGGCACTTTTGCCTGTCTTTAGTTTCCTAGCAGTGCTTAATGCTCTCAATTCCAAGAATGGGAGATTATCATACTTGGAGCGAAGAAGCCTATTGGCTTCTGGCTGGGACCCACTGGTTCCTGGCCCTAAAGACATTACTAGTGTGGTGTGGTGTATGCACTACCTACTCTAGTGTGGCTTACTAAACTCTCTTGAGTTGTAGAAAGGGTGTGCTATCCCTTAACACACAACTCTAAGTTCAGTAGAACTTACTGTATCCTAAGCTTGATTTATATGTACCTTAGGTACCCTTAGTGGTTTTCAGTTGATCAATTCAATTGAGATTATCTGGTAAAACAATAGCAAGCTGGAATCCCACACCCTGCACACCAATGTGAGAAGTTGGCCTGGTATATGCTGTCCACTAATTATAGTGGGCACCTTGCACCAGTCCAAACAACCCCTTATTGGAGATAGGTTAAAGGCAACCTTTATTGAAAGCTATCCTAGTGGTAGCTATGGAGAGTAGCCTTCAGGCTAAGTCTTGAAGGAATGTAAAGCAGCTTGTTTTACCAGTTTATAATCTCTTGAGTGACCAAATGAAAGAGGACCACACCAGGTATATATTTAAAATATATGTATTTAGTCTTAAACACACCCCTCTAGTCTCTTTATGAGGCTAGAGTTTGAAGTACATACGTTACAAGTCAGTTATCAACAGTAATAGCACAAATACACATTTGAGCCCTAGGGGCGTACCAAACCATATACCAATAAAGTGGTATAAGAACCACGACTAAGCTAGACACAAGGCCTAGAGCCTGTAGAAGTGCTTGGCCCTCAAGGAACCACCCAAGGTAGTGACACAGGGGACCCACGGGGGACGCGTGCATTGTGAGAACACAGCTGCGAGCCACCGTTGACTTCTATGGGGAATGTCGCGGTTGGAGTTTTAAAGAAAAGGGACACTTAGAGGAGGACTTGGAGCAAACCCCTTTAGAACTAGGTCGTTCTAGAGTCTATACCCACGGGAGCACCGGAGTACTCGAGTTACCTCACCCAGGGAAGCCGGGTGCATAGGTGTCTTTCGGGGTCGGGTTTTGTCGTCGTTTTCAATGGCGATCTGCTGCAAAGTGCTGCTGGCGACCAAGTCGAAAGTGTTCGAGTGGATCCAAAGGTGGACCGAAGATCTGAAGAACCTGAAAGCAGAGGGGACAGAGTCTGGGTCACTAGCCAGTGACCAGGAAGGCGATGAGCAGATGCCCACCGATGTCGGGTGCTTCAGGGAGGTTGACGGTCGTCTTGACTCTTCAGCCACGAGGTCCAGGAGGCGTCGACGACAACCAGGAGCTGGATTCGAGCTGTCCCACAACGTCTGTCGATTGCAGGGGTGTCGGCGACCGGATTGGACCCAACAAGCCTTGGCAACGGCAAGTCACGTGGAAATAGAAGAAGGACGGTGGTACAGACCAGCAAGGTCTGAGGGACTCACCCAGCGAGGGTAAGTCAGGGCACGTCTGGAGCAACCAGGAAAGCCCAAGCAAAAGAAGAGTTGCCTTCAGGAGGGCCCACTAGCCAACGGACTAGCGACCGCGAAGGAGCCTCGAGTGGACGCACTTGGAGCTGGCTTACAGGACACTCGTGGAGTGGAGGCCAGTGATCTTCGGTGCAGTCGGTGCTGGAGGCGGGGGCTACTCGGAGCCCAAAGCACAACTTCGTGGGAGACCAGGAAGAGGATGCACTCAAAAGTACTCGGTGTCCAGGGGTCACGGTTCCACGTTACCCACGACAGCTACGGGCCTCAGCTTTGCTGGGGACTCAGGGCAGCCTCGAGGAAGTCTGGAAATCCACCTCTGGTGATGCAAAGACTTCGGCATCCGGTGGGAGCTTCAGCGATGCAGACCGGACAATTGCTTCTTAGGTGCCTGCCAAGCAGGGGAGTCACTCCTTGACCCCAAGGGAGATTCTTCAGTCCTCTAATCTTAAAGTAGAGCGTCGAAGGTCCAGGATTCTGTATCAGAGTTTCGTCCAGGTAAATCTAAAGTTCTAAGGACTGGGGTCCCATACTTATACTAAGTTAGGGGGTTGGACATACTCTGGGGACCCACCTATGGGAGGGTCAGGGAAGAGGGGTGGTTACACCCATTCCCTTTGTCCAGTTTCGCGCCAGAGCAGGGGCAGGTAGCCCCTGCAACCGGTTTGAACTGGCATATGCACAGGGACACCAAGTGTGCCCCCAGTGCAGGACTTCTGAGCACCAGAGAGTGCTCCCGCCCAGCCCCAATACACATTATCCTGTCTGGGGAGGTGGTTACACCTCCCTGCGACAGGAAACCTATTGTCCAGGCCTCCCCTGCCAGAGTTTCAGTCAGCAGCAGGAGGCCAGACCCGTGTCTGTGGCAGCGGCATCCATTTTGTGATGCCAGGGCTCTGGAAAGAAGTTACCGGGTAGGCCGGTGTGTACATGTCTCTCCCTCTAGAAGGGTGGAATGCTACCCCTGCCGCCAGAACTGGCGGGGGGGTAGTATTCCAAGATGTTTGACACCAAACACGACATGTTTTGGTGCAGCCAGTCCAAAGTTAGCATTATCCCGCGAGGATATAATGCACTTAAGAGTATATGGTCAGGCTGTACCACAAACAGTATCAGAGGAGGGACTCCGAACGCTGTAGAGGGGCTCTGCTCATGCAGGGGCACCCTCTCACATAAAAACCAAGCACTCTGCCTTCAGGATTGGTAAGGCCTGCCATAGGAGTGACTTATAGGTTTATATGTGTGTGCAATGGTAGTGATATAGGTAGCCTTTACCACTGTAAGGGGTGCATGCACCACCTTACCCAGGATGCAGTAGCAGACCTGTGGTGTCATTTTGGATGGCCTTCCAAGGGTGGCACAATACATGCTGCAGCCCCTGGTAGGCCTCTGAGGTACCTATGCCCTGGGTACATAGTATACCATATACTAGGGACTTATAAGGGCACTCCAGATTCCAATCAGAGATGTGCCTAAGGCACATGGAAACCATTTTATAGAGGAAGCAGATAGACTGGGGCCCTGAATAGCAGGACCCCAGTCCAACTAAGTCATAAACCAGCAAAACACCAGGAAAAAAGTGGGGGCAACCATATAGTCAGATTCCACCTTCCTACATGCTGTACTTACTGTGGTGTGTGCGGTCAGTGCAGGTGACTGATGTTTGTCTGTTTCCCTAATTGTTTGCAGATACATCCACGGCCACAGGAGGGGACAGCTCCACGGACCAGGAGGAGCTGCAGATCAGCAGCCGATGAGTGGTCGGAGGGACCCAGTGGCACAGAGGGCGAGGGGAGCCACACCGAGGAGTCCTCAGCACCATCCACCTCAGCTGAGGACCACAGCAGCTCGGAGGATGAGTCCCTTGTGGAGGCGGGTGTCAGCAGCCACCACACCCCAGCTACTATTGCTGTCCCCGCCACCACCACCACCACCACCACCTCCCTCCCATCGGCTCCCATTCCAGAGGTCCGTGGAGGCTCCCGTGTTCGGGAGCGTGTCTCCTTCGTGCCAGGCACCGCACCCCTGCCCCTGTGTCCCCTGCTGCCCTGAGTGAGGAGTCTGTGTACTTACTTCGCCAGCTCCATGTAGGGCAGACAGCAATGCTGAGTGTCCTCCATGCACACACCACTCTGTTGACACAGCTGGTGTCGTTCATGGAGGGCATCTCATCGGGCTTGTCTGCCCTACAGAGGAGCAATAAGTCCATGGACTCCTCCCTGACGGCAGCAGTGTCCCTCCTCCAACAGTCCCTCACCCCTCCTACCTCTGCCCCATCCACACTTCCTGGCACCCTACCTGTCCCAAGCACATGCACACCTGCACAATCACCCAAACACACAGACACGAGCAGCACAGAAACACCCAAAACAAAGGCAAAACATGCACGCAAGCATCCTCAGGGGACTGATACCACACCCACAGGGGATGGGGAAAAGACACACACACAGGCATCCACAGTCACTCCGCAGCCCTCCAAATCCTCTCCCTCCAAGACCCCTTCCCTTGCCTCACCTGCAACCCCACCTAAAAAGCAGCTCTTCCTCTGTGACCTCGGCCTCTTCCCCTCAGATCCAGCTGATCCAGCATACAGGGGAAGAGGAAGTCCACCCACACAGAGGGAGTGCCCCTCACCCCCGGACACCCTCCCCCAGGCACAGACGAACTGAGGCCCCCACACGCAAGTCCCCCCGGTCCCGGAAGAGCAAGACCCCGCCACCGCCCTGCAGCTCAACTACACAGTCTCCTTCCTCCATCCCTCAGGCCCCCACAACACAGGTTCCCCCACCACACCCTGCCCCAGGTTCCCCCACCCACAGATACACCATCCCCAAAATGATCCGGCCTTCTCCCCCTACCACTTGCTCTTCCAGCCTCACACCCCCCGCTGCACATGTTTGTGCCACTGGTGTGGAGACCGTGTCCTCCCCTCTGTCCTGCCCACCTTACCTGAACCCCATTCTACTCCCCTGGAGATAGGCACTGCAGTGGAGTCCACTACCACCCCGTCTGACTTGGGCACTGCAGTGGGGAACCTGTCCACTCCATCTGGCCAGCCCACTGCAGTCGTGCCGGCACCCACACCATCTGACTCATGCCCCCCAGTTGTGCCGGCACACACCATGTCAGACACCTCCACTGCAGTTGTCAGTGACTCTCCAGCACCAGCCACCCCTTCCCTGCCTCCTTCTGGTGAGCCCTGATCCTGTCCCTGCGGTGCCTGGCCTGCCCCCGTATGCCCCTCCGAGGGGAATGTCCCTGGTCCGTAGCGGTGCAGGCAAGCAAAGGTTGACATCTGCCACTGTCACCCTGTTCGGACTTTACTGTTGGACTGGCCATTGGCCTTTGTCTTTTTTCTGGACTTTCTATTTCACACACATATGCTGAATAAAGCTCCTTTCTGTTCTCTGGTGGTTTTGCTTCAGATGTACATGATGTTGATGATGCTAACCATGCCCTTGCTGCAGTGATGGTGATTTTTGATATCATGAAAATGAAGTGTCACTGTGCAGGACCCCATGTGGTCCAGGGGGAATGTGTCCTATCCTGGTGTGTAGCCATGTCATCCTTTGCAGCAATATGAGGGTGTCATGTTTTCAATATTTGCCAATGGGATTTCCTACATTTATTTGCAATATCACATCTGTGGCTTACACCCTTGCACATCAGTTGTGCTTGCCATTTTCAATTTGTCTATTTCCCTGACCGTGTGACCATCTCCACTGGACATGCAAGTTTGGGCATCAATGGGGAAGGACTCATCTGTGTTATCAGTGCAACTTGCTATACATGTGTGTTGGATCTGTGCAGATGATTTCGGTGACACTCCCATGACCAGGCTGATGTGACGTGAGCCTTCATTTTGTGCTAATGGTTGACTGAGTGACCAAGTGTTCTGCTGACATGATAGAGCCCTGCAGAGACAACGTATGGCACAGCTTTCCTTACACAGGAGTGGAGTCCCCTCATGGCAGTGTGTAATTCCGTGACATTGCCTGAGCCCAAGGTGTGTGTTGTGTGAGCATGTCTGTGTGTGTTCACTTCCATTTTGCTACGCAGGCTGGGATCCCTAATGATGTTCCTGTTTGTGATGCTTGCTGAGTTGACCTATGTTCCCCCCGAATCTTCGCACTGGGTTCTCTGGGATGTGGGTGCATGGCACATTACTGGTCATCAGGGTGTCATTCATAGGTGTGTTTGCTGTCAGGGCTGAGTTTGTGGGCAAACGTAGATGAGACACAGTCAGGATTCCCCTTGGCACTTGTTGGTTACACAAGTCATGTAATTTACAGTTTGGGTTAGCTTTCAGTGATTGTGACACGTTGTGTGTGTGACTGCTGCCACTCCTCAGGGTCAGAGCTGCAATGTTGGAAGTTGTCTATGTGTGTTCTTTGTGGGTGACCTTGACTTCTTCATTGGTGTGTGACTGTGTCCGGGATCCCATTGATTGTGGTGGATTTCACGTCATGCCCATGTACGGCGTACTGTGCAGTGTGTCCGACATTCACGAGTCTTGTTTACTGGCCATGTGTGATGGGTTTCTGCACCTTAGTTCCCACCACCACCCCTGGGATTGTCATGGGTGCATGTGCAATGTCACCAGTCCATGTGAGCTTCACTGCTGCACATTGGTGGAGATCAAGGTGTGTGGTGTTGAATGTGTGCAAATGAGAGTTGTTGCACGGCTAGACCCCTACCTCCATGTTGGCCTTGGCTGACAGGCCGTGCTGATTGATTTGTGCTTGTGTAGGTGTGATGGTAGTTTGTTGCTCAGGACACATGACTGTGGTTCACAGTGTGAACGACATCTAGCTTTGTCATCACAGTGGGATTATCATGCAGGCCAGGGTCACCACAATGTGGGGTCCCTGGGGGTAGTGCTGTGGTGGGTCTGTCTCTTGCTGTGTTATTTGCTGTTCCTACAAGCTTGTGTGACATGTGTAATTTGGGCTCCCTCTTATCTAACAATGCCTGATTGCCCACATAGGGGAATCCGATCCATGAGTTACTTTTGTGTGGCACTGTATACACATCTGTGTAATTGTGATTCAGGCCTCCTCATGTGTTGTGTGGTTGCCTGGGGACACTGGCACACCCCCCATCACCTGTTGTGTTTGATATGCAGTGTGAGGCTGCCTGTTTGTGTTTGTGCATCTGCACCACTGCATTGGCATATCTTTAGTGTGCCATTGGCTGTATGTTGTTTGATGGCTTTCCCCTGCTGTCCCTGGGACTCCTAGGTCATCAGTCAGCACAATGATCATGGTTTGTATGTCCCATTGCTGCCATGCTATGGTATTTGTTCACCTGACATCTACAGTCTCCACATGATATCTACGTTTGTGTGTCCATTGGTGCAGATATGTGGGGCTGCATTATGATGGTCACTTCTGTCATTGTGTTATTGTCGAATGTTGACAATGTCAGCCCCCATGGGTGATGTTTGTCTGCACATGGCCAAAGGTATATCTTATTTGCACTGCACTGTTTGCCTCACGCAATCTATGTTGCTATGGGACACAAGCACTACTATGCCACAAATGTGTTTGTTGTTCTGTGACCAGGAATCATCCATGCTGTTTGGCATTTGCAGCTTTTCCCATGACAACACTTACATTTTGGTCACTGTGATGATGGGGTTTTAGACCCCATTGCCACAATGTTCAAAATGTGCTTCAGCTATGGACCCCACACTTACCTTTTGGTCACTGTGATGATGGGGTTTTAGACCCCATTGCCACAATGTTCAAAATGTGCTTCTGCTATGGACCCCACACTTACCTTTTGGTCACTGTGGTGATGGGGGTTTAGACCCCATTGCCACAATGTTCAAAATCTGCCTCAGGTATGGACCCCACACTTACCTTTTGGTCACTGTGATAATGGGGTTTTAGACCCCATTGCCACAATGTTCAAAATGTGCTTCTGCTATCGACCCCACACTTACCTTTTGGTCACTGTGGTGATGGGGGTTTAGACCCCATTGCCACAATATTCAAAATGTGCTTCAGCTATGGACCCCACACTTCCCTTTTGGTCACTGTGGTGATGGGGGTTTAGACCCCATTGCCACAATGTTCAATTGGGCTTCAGCTATGGACCCCACACTTACCTTTTGGGCAATGTGATGATGGGGTGTTATACCCCATTCCCACAGTGGTCATGGTCTGCTTGCATTGTGGAGGCCACACACATTTATGTGTGACACATGTGATAGGGGGTCAGATTGTATGTTCAATGTCATGTTCAGTGTTGTAGGCATTTGACACAGAATACACACGCTTGTCATGGTGTTGGGGGGATGTATTTTTCAGACATTCCTTATGTTGGAGTATGCTGGTTGTGTCATGCATTACCCATCCTATGTGTAGGGGTGGTGTGGGTGGTAGGCATCCATCCCCCTATGAGTGGGGATGGTAGTAGTGACAGGCATCCAGGCCCCCATGAGTAGGGGTGGTGGTAGTGGTAGGCATCAAGCACCCATGAGTAGGGGTGGTGGTAGTGGTAGGCATCCAGCCCCCCTGAGTAGGGGTGGTGGTAGTGGTAGGCATCCAGCCCCCCCTGAGTAGGGGTGGTGTTGGTGGTAGGC
Source organism: Calotriton arnoldi (assembly GCA_963921515.1). Classification (NCBI taxonomy): domain Eukaryota; kingdom Metazoa; phylum Chordata; class Amphibia; order Caudata; family Salamandridae; genus Calotriton; species Calotriton arnoldi. The sequence goes on from CAWUFW010011475.1 coordinate 320,996, forward strand.
ATCCATCCCCCTATGAGTAGAGATGGTAGTAGTGACAGGCATCCAGGCCCCCCTGAGTAGGGGTGGTGGTAGTGGTAGGCATCCAGGCCCCCATGAGTAGGGGTGGTGGTAGTGGTAGGCATCAAGCACCCATGAGTAGAGGTGGTGGTAGTGGTAGGCATCCAGCCCCCCCTGAGTAGGGGTGGTGGTAGTGGTAGGCATCCAGCCCCCCCTGAGTAGGGGTGGTGTTGGTGGTAGGCATCCAGCCCCCCTGAGTAGGGGTGGTGGTAGTGGTAGGCATCCAGCCTCCCTGAGTAGGGGTGGTGTTGGTGGTAGGCATCCATCCCCCTATGAGTGGGGATGGTAGTAGTGACAGGCATCTAGCACCCATGAGTAGGGGTGGTGGTAGTGGTAGGCATCCAGACCCCCATGAGTAGGGGTGGTGGTAGTGGTAGGCATCAAGCACCCATGAGTAGGGGTGGTGGTAGTGGTAGGCATCCAGCCCCCCCTGAGTAGGGGTGGTGGTAGTGGTAGGCATCCAGCCCCCCCTGAGTGGGGGTGGTGGTAGAGGTAGGCATCCAGCCCCCCCTGAGTAGGGGTGGTGTTGGTGGTAGGCATCCAGCCCCCCGAGTAGGGGTGGTGGTAGTGGTAGGCATCCAGCCCCCCTGAGTAGGGGTGGTGTTGGTGGTAGGCATCCATCCCCCTATGAGTGGGGATGGTAGTAGTGACAGGCATCCAGCACCCATGAGTAGGGGTGGTGGTAGTGGTAGGCATCCAGCCCCCATGAGTAGGGGTGGTGGAAGTGGTAGGCATCCAGGCCCCCTGAGTAGGGGTGGTGGTAGTGGTAGGCATCCAGCCCCCCTGAGTAGGGGTGGTGGTAGTGATAGGCATCCAGCCCCCCTGAGTAGGGGTGGTGGTAGTGGTAGGCATCCAGCCCCCCTGAGTATGGGTGGTGGTAGTGGTAGGCATCCAGCCCCCCATGAGTAGGGGTGGTGGTAGTGGTAGGCATCCAGCACCCATGAGTAGGGGTGGTGGTAGTAGTAGGCATCCAGCCCCCCCTGGGTAGGGGTGGTGGTAGTGGTAGGCATCCAGCCCCCCTGAGTAGGGGTGGTGGTAGTGGTAGGCATCCAGCCCCCCCCTGAGTAGGGGTGGTGTTGGTGGTAGGCATCCATCCCCCTATGAGTGGGGATGGTAGTAGTGACAGGCATCCAGGCCCCCCTGAGTAGGGGTGGTGGTAGTGGTAGGCATCCAGGCCCCCATGAGTAGGGGTGGTGGTAGTGGTGGGCATCAAGCACCCATGAGTAGGGGTGGTGATAGTGGTAGGCATCCAGCCCCCCCTTAGTAGGGGTGGTGGTAGTGGTAGGCATCCAGCCCCCCCTGAGTAGGGGTGGTGGTAGTGGTAGGCATCCAGCCCCCCCCTGAGTAGGGGTGGTGGTAGTGGTAGGCATCCAGCCCCCCCCTGAGTAGGGGTGGTGTTGGTGGTAGGCATCCATCCCCCTATGAGTGGGGATGATAGTAGTGACAGGCATCCAGCACCCATGAGTAGGGGTGGTGGTAGTGGTAGGCATCCAGCCCCCCATGAGTAGGGGTGGTGGTAGTGGTAGGCATCCAGCCCCCCCTGAGTAGGGGTGGTGGTAGGCATCCAGCCCCCCCTGAGTAGGGGTGGTGGTAGTGGTAGGCATTCAGCCCCCCCTGAGTAGGGGTGGTGTTGGTGGTAGGCATCCAGCCCCCAATGAGTAGGGGTGGTGGTAGTGGTAGGCATCCAGCCCCCCCTGAGTAGGGTTGGTGTTGGTGGTAGGCATCCATCCCCCTATGAGTGGGGATGGTAGTAGTGACAGGCATCCAGCACCCATGAGTAGGGGTGGTGGTAGTGGTAGGCATCCAGCCCCCCATGAGTAGGGGTGGTGGTAGTGGTAGGCATCCAGGCCCCCTGAGTAGGGGTAGTGGTAGTGGTAGGCATCCAGGCCCCCTGAGTAGGGGTGGTGGTAGTGGTAGGCATCCATCCCCCTATGAGTGGGGATGGTAGTAGTGACAGGCATCCAGGCCCCCTGAGTAGGGGTGGTGGTAGTGGTAGGCATCCAGGCCCCCTGAGTAGGGGTGGTGGTAGTGGTAGGCATCCATCCCCCTATGAGTGGGGATGGTAGTAGTGACAGGCATCCAGGCCCCCCTGAGTAGGGATGGTGGTAGTGGTAGGCATCCAGCACCCTATGGGTGTGTTTGGCATTGGTGGTAGCCATCCCACCCCTATGGTTCTGTTGTTGCTAGTGTACGTCATTTCTGCATCCCTATGTGTGTGTGACATATGTTGGGTACGTGTCGTTTGTTTGTGTAGTGGGTGTTTGACTTATCGTCTGCGCCGTACGCGTCCGTACCTGTTCCGGTAATAGATGTAGAGTATTGGTAGGACCTGCGCGATGGGATTCATGGTTTGTTCGTCTCGTTCGGGTTTCTCATGGCTTCGACTCGTACTCGTCGCTGGCTTGTTCGTCTCGTCGCCGTGGATCGTCTTGTGGTGCGAATCGGAGCTTATGTACAGCTCTCCCGGATGCTCTGACGTGCCGGACGTAGCGACGGGTTCAGCGCGTAAGGAGTGCGCATCGTACTCGTCCGGCTGGAAGGTGCTGTGTATTTGGTTCCGTGCGACTCGATTCGGCGTTTACGGATCCGGCTCGGGCGGGGAACAGGAGCTGAAATGGGTAAGTACGGCTCGCTCGGAATCTGGGCTGTTATGCGCATCGTACTTGCTCGTTGGGACGACTGTTCGACTCGGTCGGGAAACACGCATTCGGCTGGGTTTTTTTCCGGACAAATAGTGTTAGGTGCCCTACCGGCCGAGATCGGAATCGGCCCCTAAGTATGGGTAGGATTTAGGGGACCCCTCTAAGGGGTCATCTGTGTGCAGTTATTGATAAATCTGGTACTGCAATCAGTGCAGCTTTATTAAGATGAGATGTTTGGTAACAAACATCCCATAACACAGTGAAGCCAGCATGGAGCTGGGAAACTCGTAATGAAGAATGCCCAGCCCATGTACTCCCCATGGCTTCCTTGTTTACTTACAATATCCAAGAATCAACATGGATATTGCAGGGGCATATCTACGTAGGCAGATATGTCCTCACAGGAGATACAGTGCACCCTGCCTTAGGACTATGAGGTCTGCAATAGGGGTATTTTTCCTATATCCCATGCAGTGTTTGTGGGTATGGCACACAGGGATGTGTGCCATGTCCACTCTTTGATTTTGACTGCATCAAGGCACGCATACTGCAATGGCAGTGGGCATGACCTAGGTGATGGGACCCTAGTATGGCACAGTTTGAGCTGCTACCCTTGGGGTCCCTCTTCAGTGCCAATGGCCTAGGTACCAGGGGTACCATTTACTAGGAACTTCCAAGGGCCACTGTAGCTGTGCCAATTGAGAAACAAAAGGTACAGTTTAGTTTAGTAAAGAGCTCTGGCACAGGGGACCTTGTTGGCAGAGACCCTGTGCACTTCCAGTTGAAATTGCATCAAAAACCAGGCAAAAGGTGTGGGGGGGGCTGTTACAGACACCCAGTTTTTCACAATATGCTTCAAAGAGGCTATTTGACTCTACCAGTCCTGTTCGTTATTCGTGAGAGCTTAGTCAGGATATGTTCATGTGCGCTCCAACTCAGTTTCATTTTGTGTCAGAAAATAAGTTCAACATGCTCGAAGGCGGAGCTTAGGTAATGAGCACTGCAATAACTCACATCTGGATTAGTACAACAATGTCACAAAAAGAAAACAAAGCACCTGCTGAACAGACACGCCTTACTGGGATATGTTGCCCAAAACTGTTTGCGGTGCCGGCTGGAGATGGAACACTTCACTGCAAGCATTAGTTGCAGGGTGCGGCTGATATTTATAGGGAAAGAGCATTGCCTGTCAACCATGACGTCACTGGCTCACAGCAAGGCGTGCACTTGAAAGACATGAAGAACGCATGGAGTGGGCTATTGAAACAAATAAAGGACAATGTGATGCTGGCAGAAAAAAAAAAAAAGGACTACAGCCTTAGCGCCGACGTTATGTCACCGTGTGAGCTAGGCTATGTTAGTTCAGTTTACCCTGGGCTACACTCACTTTACCATAACATAAAAGAACTTTGCACTGAATAAACATGGTACTTCCATAAAGTTCTGCAACATGTGCAATGTTCTTAACAATTTACACATGGTGCAGAGAGCAATGTACAATTAGCCGGTGTCATCAGTGCAGAGTGAAATTACGAAGAAAGAATTCAAGGTAAGTTAAACTGGTTTATTAGTCGACATCCATAACCCACAAGGCGGCAGTTAAACTGACCAGAGCAACAGTTAGAATGCTCAACAGAACGTTCCAAGAAAGGTTCATGGTAAGTATGGAAGAGGGGGAACGGAAGATTCCAAAGGGAGGAAGGAAGTTGAAGAAGGGGAAAATAATTAGGAGAGAAATTACAACACATCTTCTTTCCAAAGGCGAAAAGAAGAGACTGGAACAAAGGATACAGAAGAACACAAAGAAATATATGGAAATGGTTCATAATCTTATATAAGACAAAAGTAACTTAAAACATTGCAGAGGCTGCATTAGTACATTTTATAATCTTTGTGCCAGAACGGTTTCTTGTGATAACTCCTAAAAAAACTCCCTCTCATGTTGGGTGCAAGAGTTATTACTGAATTGTGCACTGTGCTCCATTGCGCTCTCAGGCACACCCTCACTGTTATCTTTCACAATCCTGTCACAACTCCATGTCTGACCATCATCTAAAACCACTACATTTTTGAAAACTTTGCATATCTTTTTTTTTCAGAAAACTTAGAAGAACCAGAGAGCATGGATCTAGGCAGTTATACTCTCACTGCATCTCCAATCTTCCAATTTAACAATTTTCCACGCACTCTACAGTTATAGTCATTTACATACTTCCTCTGATTGTCATGGATTTTTTCCATGATTTTCCCTCTGTCAACCATTTCATCATTACTACCAACCAACCACAGAGGACTTAGTTTTGTACCCGGTTCCCTTCCTTTGAGGGATTTGAATGGAGAAACACCTGTGATAGGATGAGGAGTTACAAGATAGGACCAAATCATTTCATCCAATGCTTTCTTAAGGTTCAACCCTCTGTTACTATTCAGCTGGATGCATTCTTTAATCAGACGGTTGACACGCTCAAGTAAACCATTTGCTCTTGGACAATAAAGAGCAGTGTGCAAGTGTCTCACCGAGAACATGTGCACAAAATCTTTCATTTGTAACGATGTAAATTGGACACCATTGTCCGTTGCGGAACTCCCTCATTACAGAAGACTTCTTGTGAGAATGTAATAACGGTACTGGTAATGACATTGTCAACAATTTTGATAACTACCCATTTGGAATGATAGTCTACCAATGTCAAAATAAACCTTCCACCTAGTCCTCTTGCATTTATGGGACCGATAATGTCCAATGCCAACTTGTTCCAAGGAACTGAAGGTACTTCCACTGCAGAAATGGGACTCTTAGTCACCTGTTTACTTTTGTCACTTTAAGCACATCTTACACATTGTCTGATATTTCTCTTAATCATAGAGTCCATGCATGGCCACCAATAATGAAGTCTTGCTTTACTTTTAGTTAGACTACACCCTAAATGACCTTCATGAGCTAAAAGTATGATTTTCTCACGCAAGTTTTCCGGAGGTACCAATTTGTTACTTCTGTACAAATTTTGATCACTAATGTACAGTTCATTTCTCACCTCCCAAAACACTTTCTCATCATTCGTTAAATCAGTACAATTCTTCAGCCAACCCTTCAAAATGAGATCCTTCATACTCTGGATTACTGCATCCTCTTTCATACTGTCTTCCCATTCTTGTTGGTTCACACCATCCATGATGGCTGCTACCACAAATTCATCCACCATGTTTCTTTCTAAACCATTGTTAGGTAAGGAAAGTCTGGACAAACAATCTGCCACTTGATTCTTAGGTCCTGAAATGTATACAATTTTAAAATTAAAGCCTTCCAATCCTAGGAACCATCGGGAGATTCTAGGTGTGGTTCTTTCAATGTTTTTTACAGAGAAAGCATTTACCAAAGGTTTATGGTCTGTCCTCAATGTAAAAGGAATGCCCCAAACAAACACCTGGAAATGTTGCACTGCCCAAAAACAGACCAACGCTTCTCTCTCCACCACCAAGTATCGGGATTCAGCTTCAGTCAATGCCCTAGATGCAAACGCTACTATCCTCTCTTCACCCTCCACAACTTGACTAAGTGTGGCACCTATTCCTTTTGTACTGGCATCAGTAGTGAGTATCGTGTGTTTGCACGTGTCAAACTGTCCTAAAAAAGGAGCATTCACAATCAAAGTCTTAAGTCTGTTAAATGCTTCATCACATTCCTCACTCCAATAGAATTTTTCACCCTTCTTTAACAAATTTCGTAGAGGATGAGTAATATTAGCATTTTTCTTTACAAATTTTGAGTAATATTCTGATAGTCCAAGGTAAGACTTTACCTCCTCCTTAGTACTTGGTACAGGAGCAGATTTAACTGCCTCCACTAAGTCAACTTTTGGTTTTATCCCTTCTTTGGATATGACATGCCCTAAATACGTTACAGATCTGACCTCAATTTGACACTTTTCTCTTTTCAACGTTAACCCTGCATTCCTAAGTTTGTTTAGGACCATGCGGAAAGTACTATTGTGCCTTTCTTCAGTTTTTCCAAAAACTAATAGATCGTCTTGGAAGCACAACACATGATCTACTCCTTCCAGAATTGTTGCATTGCTCTCTGGAAGACTGCGGCAGCGGAGGCTAAGCCAAATGGCATTCTGCAAAACGTGAATGCACCAAAAGGTGTAATGAATGATGTTAGCGCTCTGCTCTTTGGGTGGAGCTCCACTTGGTGGTAAGCAGAAGATAGATCGATTACAGAGAAAAATTCTGCTTTAGCAACCAGACTCAACATCTCATTTATGTTTGCCAAAGGATGCCTGTGAACCCAGATGTTTGTATTTAGTTCTCTCAAGTCAATGCATAACCAAATAGCTTTACTATTTGATTTTGACATGATGACGATGGGTGCTACCCACTCAGCACATTCTATAAGCTCAATCACTCCTTGACGAATCATCTTATCTAGCTCCTGTTTGAGGGGTTCTCTCATCATAAATGGAATATTCCTACACTTATGCGCAACAGGTTTGGCACCATCTTTTAACTTAATTTTATGCTGGAACTCCTTCAAACACCATAGCTTGTCAGTGACTTTCCTCTGGAAATTCATCCAACAACTCAATGCCACATACAGATCTCTCAACCAACATGACTGGAACTTCCGCCGTGGGATCCAGTTTTATGCCCAAATCTTTTTGATGTGACCATCCTAGAAGATTCAACCCTTGCCTTGCTATATACAGCTTTCCTACAGTGCTCCTGTCTTTGAATGTAATCTTCATGATAGCTATACCCTCCAGAGGTATGGGGTCTTTATTGTACCCTACCGGAACCACATCTGGTTCTTTGAAAGAGGACACATCATTTCCAAATTTTGCATGGTAAGTTTAGCTGTTAATGAAGTAAAGGGTGAGCAAGAATCAGCATATACTTCAACTTTCTGTTCATCCAGCTCAATCCCACACTTCGGGAGATCAATCATGTGTACTTCCCTATTTCCCTTTACAGCTACCTGAAGAACATACCTTCCTCTATCATCCTCAATGGTTTCAATAGTATTCAGTTCTGCCTGTCATATCCTTGCATACACGTGCAAAATGTTCTTTACGCTTGCATTTTCTACACATAGCTGTTCTGGCTAAACAATTAACGTTATTCGCTAAGTGCCCTGTACTGCCGCACCTGAAACACTTAAGTCTGTGTTCAGAACTGTACCTTTACCTGTTTGGCTCTTTATTCAGATAATTTTTCTTTTGACTCTTAACTGCACATAAATTTTTTAATACCCCACTAATTTCATTCACTCCTTGTTCAGTTGTCACACTCATCTCCTTAATGCACTCAGCCGTGTGTTCAACACTCTTTGCGATATCAATAGCATTTTTCAGGTCAGGATTACCAACTAACAGCTTTTCTTGTATCTTTTTGTTATTAGTACAACATACTAATTGATCACGAATGAGTGAATCAGTTAATTCATTGAATTTGCACGTATTAGCCAATCCCTGTAGTATAGCAATGTAATTTCCTACTTTTTCCATTCTTTCCTTGACTTCTACCAAAGAATTTATGTCTCTCTAAAACGACATTAATTTTATCAGCAAACTGTAACTCCAACTTTTTAATAGTACAAGAGTAAACATCCATCTCTTTAATTTCTTCCTCATCCTCTCCTATATCTGGGAGACTGTCGAAAACCTCCTTCCTTCCGCACCTAGGTTATGTAATAGAATATGTTGCTTCCTTATGGCAGAGAACCCACTGGCACCTATAGCAATCAAATATGTTTCAAACAATTTTATCCAATTCTTCCAAGCTACAATTGGTTCCCCAGCATCAGAAAGGAAAGGTGGAGGTTGATTCATACTAGCCGCTGCCATAGTAAAAATGCTAAACTCCTAGATGTCAGAAAATACAATCTGATTCAGTGCAATCCTGTGACAACGCAAACGTTAATCAAAGAGAAGAAGGAATGTTTTTAAAAGCAACAAAAAAACAATTGAAGAACCTGTGGAAAAAAGGGTTAGTAAAATAGTTAATAAATCAATAAAAACTTTCCTTTAAACATTAGTCATAGTTATAATGAAGTTCCATGTAATGTAGCGCTGAGAAAACAGGGTTTCATCCAACGATCGATCTTGACAGGAATGTGAGGAAAATAAGTCAAAGGTACTTCCAATTCAATTTAAAAATTACTGTTCGCATCAAACTGCTGCCGTCAATAAAATGCCAGAACAGTTCCTCCCACCTTGTCAAATGTACAGTTATCGGAGAGCAGGAGCGTAGTAAACCACAGCCTGGAATCCTCCTCAGGCACCGAGCTAGTAATCCTCAACTACGCACCAACCGCCTCTATGAAATCTGCGCTCACCTCAGAAATTGCTCCATACGACAAGCGCGTAATAAACACTCCCGAAATGGTGGACTCCGCCCAATTTGAGTTTGCGCCCCAAAAAAGGAACAACTATGTGACCGGCAAGCGACGTCCAATGAATTACTTACCGGTCCGACGTGTCAATGCGTGCGGTAGAGCAGGAAGCTTAAACAAGGCTCTGCCACTGTAATTCTTGATCCGACGATGTTGTGCGTGCGGGGCAGAAAATAGACAGCAATACTCTGCCACCACACCTCATGATGGTACTTGAATGTCGGTGAACACGGCACGGCTCCTCACAACGCAGCTGAAGTCAAAATTTCTTCAAGATGAGGTGAAACAAAACGCTCACCAGGAACCAGTGGGCAACTCTTCGGAGGGGATGTCGAACACGTTGTCCTCCACACAACGAGATTGTCACCAGTGAAATAACGAAGAAAGAATTCAAGGTAAGTCAAACTGGTTTATTAGTCGACATCCATAACCCACAAGACGGCGGTTAAACTGACCAGAGCAACAGTTAGAATGCTCAACAGAACGTTCCAAGAAAGGTTCATGGTAAGTATGGACGAGGGGGAACGAAAGATTCCAAAGGGAGGAAGAAAGTTGAAGAAGGGGAAAATAATTAGGAGAGAAATTACAACACATCTCCTTTCCAAAGGCGAAAAGAAGAGACTGGAACAAAGGATACAGAAGAACACAAAGAAATATATGGAAATGGTTCATAATCTTATATAAGACAAAAGTAACTTAAAACATTGCAGAGGCTGCATTAGTACATTTTATAATCTTTGTGCCAGAACGGTTTCTTGTGATAACTCCTAAAAAACTCCCTCTCATGTTGGGTGCAAGAGTTATTACTGAATTGTGCACTGTGCTCCATTGCGCTCTCAGGCACACCCTCACTGTTATCTTTCACAATCCTGTCACAACTCCATGTCTGACCATCATCTAAAACCACTACATTTTTGAAAACTTTGCATATCTTTTTTTTCAGAAAACTTAGAAGAACCAGAGAGCATGGATCTAGGCAGTTATACTCTCACTGCATCTCCAATCTTCCAATTTAACAATTTTCCACAACACAGAGCCCAACCAGTGTCTTTGTGCCATCAGTGCAGTGCCCCACCAATGACCCTAGGATAGGTCAAGCAGTGTCTAGTAGGAGTGGCATGAAAGCAGTGTACATGGATGCAGCAAAGAGCTGACGCAGGCAGGATGGTATTCACAGGATGGAAGTGCCCAGTACTTTGCTATGTGGGTCTCTGTTTGCCGATCCAGTGCTGGTCAGTTGCAGTTCCCCCCACGATGTATGCTAGGGTGTCCATCCCGCCCCTGTCGGGCCCACATCCCACCAGAAGTATACAGCCCTGGGGATCCTTAACGGGGGTGGGTGTTGAAAACCGCCTCTCTGTACAGTGTACAAAACTGAAGTACACTATGTAGAGAGTGCGAGAGATCCCCAAAAGGCGGGTTGAGGTAAAAGTAGATAATACTAACTCTCTTTTTCTACAGGTGTGGACGAGCAGTTAGGCTTATCAGAGGGTAGTGTTAAGCATTTGTTGTATTCACAGAGGCAATAAATGAGACACACACTCAAGAATAAATCCGAGACCACTTTGTAAAAATAACTTTGATTTTTTATATAATTTTAAGACCAAGAACACAGTTCTAATGGAAGTAGTTTCTGAGATATGATTTTGCAAAGTTCAATAAATATATATCACTTCTATGCGGGATTAAAAACCATAGGAAACAATGGGGAAAAAGCAGAAAAATGCATAGAAATTCAGGCAATGCTTTCACGAAATTCACCTTCTCGTTTTAGGTTGATGTCGAGAACATGTCCAAAGTTCCCATGCTGAGGTCTTGGAAGCTGGTGTGCAAAGACGAAGGGGGCCTGTAGGAGGCTGGCTTAGTATATGGTGCACACTTATTCAAGTGGTGCACCTTGCACTAATCCAGTCAACCATTATAGTGATTTTAGTGGTCTTTGATAACCATAGAAAGCTCTCAAAGTAGTAGCAGTGGAGAGCAGCCTTGAGGTTTATCATGAAGGAGTGTTAAGCAGCTTGTTTTACCAGTTTAATCTGTAGTGTAGGTTAGATGAAAAGAAACCACACAGTGTTTAGCAAAAATAAGTCTATTTATTACAACAAACTATCCCTATCACATTGGCATATCTCCTACCTGGAGATATCAACACAATACACAAGAATACTTCAAAAGCAATCAGGTAAGTAGCACGAAATACAGTGGTCTCCAGGAGGAGACCAAACCAAATACTAAGAAAGTGGAAGGGGAACTGCAACGGAGGATGGGACTTGGACCAGGAGACTCAGAGGAGCTGGGGCCACAAGGAACCATCCAAGGTAAGTACTCAGGAAGCCCACGGAGGCAGTGAGCAAAGTGGAAACACAGCTGTGTGTCCAATAGAAGTCAATGGAGAAGTCGCGGTTGCAGGTTGAAGAAGAAGGACCCTTCCCAGAGGACCTCGAAGAAACCCTCTGGAAGACAGAAGGTAGGAGAGGCTCCCCACCCGTGGATGCCCCGGGAACCAAGTTATCTACACCAGGGAAGCCGGGTGCATAGGGGTGAAGTGACATCAGAACTTGCCACAGACAACAATGGAGAACTTTGAAGACGATGCCTGTGGAGAAGACTGTGAAGGAGCCTGGTGGAATCCAAGGGTGGATTCTGGAAGTGAAGAACCTGCAAGCAGAGGGGACAGAGTCTATGCTACCCAGAGGTGACCAGGAGGCACGGAGACACAATGCCCACCGATGTGGGGAGGTACTGAAGAGTCGTCGGTGACCTTGTCACTGCAGCTGTGAGGACCAGGTGACACTGAGGAAGGCCAGGAACCATGCACGAGCTGTCCCACGTCGGATGTCAGTGACTAGGTTGTCGGTGTCCGACTGGAGCACCAACAAGCCTTGTTAGCCGCAACTGGCGTGGAAGACGAAAAAGGATCAACGTTGGGACCAGCAAGGTCCAAGGGACTCACCAACAGCAGGAGAGTCAGAGCAGGCCCAGAGCAAGCAGGGGAGCCCATTGAAGCAGGAGAAGACCCTCAGGGGGACCCACAGGCCGAAGGCACAGGAGTCACAAGAGGACCTCGAGCAGCTCACCAAAGATGGAGGCCCACGGTGCAGAGGATGCAGTGAGGATGCCAATCTCGAAGGGAAGAGGTGCTGGAGGCTGGAACTTCTTGTAGCCTGAAGATCTCTGGAGTGCAGAGCCAACAAGCCTTGACCATGGCAAGTCGATGCAGTGCACAGTGGTTTGGTCCCAGCGGTTCCGACGAGGGATACTGGCCTCAAAATTGCAGAGAGGACAGATCAGGTCTCCAGGGGGTAATGAGACAGAATATTGAGTAAAAAAAATTGAACTGCAAGAATATCGACTGACAAATATCGTGGAATGGAAATATCGAGTGCAAGAATATTGCTGTCAAGAATATCGATTTGAAGGTAAGTAATTTCGATTTAAAAAAATATAGAAGTCAATATCATTTGCAAAAATATAGTGGTTTAAAATATCATTTTTTAATTATTGTTATTTTTTTTGTATATATTTTAAATGTATATGGCACAATTTTTTTGTTTAATTATTGTTTATGTTTCTTACTATATTAGTTAAATTTTTAGCAGTTATGAAATTTAATTTAATTTTGTGTTTTTTAGTTCTGTAGTGGGTTGTGGGTTTATAGGGGTATAGGGAGGGAAGTACTTTAATTATAATAAATTTATGATTATTTTTTAATTAATATTATTTTGTGTTTTTTAGTTCTGTAGCGGGTTGTGGGTTTATAGGGGTATAGAGTGGGAAGTAATTTAATTTTAATAAATTAATGATTCTTTTTGAATTAATATTATTTATTTAATTGATATTTAATTTTGTTAATTGTGTTATAAAAATTTTTAATGTACATTTGTTTTGTGGGTTATGGCGTTTATAGTGGTAGAGGGTGGGAAGTAATTTATTTTTAATTTATTAATGATTAGTTGTTAATTAATAACAATTAATTACTTGATAATTTATTATGTTAATTGCGTAATTAATTTTTTTAGGTGTGGGTTGTGGGGTTATATGGGTAAAGGATGGAAAGTAATTTATTTTTAATTATTTAAAAATGAGTTCTTAATTTGTAATAATTAATTAATTGATAATTATGTTAATTGTGTAATTAATTGTTTTTCGGTGTGGGGTAAAGGGTGGGAGTAATTTATTTTTTAATAATTAATATTAAATAATTAATTGATAATTAATTTTTTCATTGTTTAATTGTTTTTTAGGTTTGGGTTGTGGGGTTTATAGGGGTAAAGGGTGGGTAGTAAACTATTTTAGTTTATTTGTCAATTACTTGTGAAATACTAATATTTATTTAATTGTAAATTAATTTAATTTTGTTATTATTGTTTTTTTAGTTTAATTTTAGGTTGGGGTTGTAGAGTTTATACAGGTAAAGGGTAGAAATTTAATTAATTTTTATGAATTTAGATTTTCATAAATATTTGTTTAATTGATAAATAATTATGTTAATTGTGCAAGTAATTTTTTTTAAATTTAGTGGGTGTGTTTTGTAGGGGCTTGGGGTGGGAAGTAAATTAATTTTACATTTTTAATATTAAATATATTTCTTTTTTGTAGTCAACATAATTTTTTTATTTATTTACTGTTTTTAAATTATTTTAATTTTTTTAAAGATATTTTACTTGTTTTTAATGTTGCACTGACTGGAGTGGGAGTAGTTAATTTTACCCTCCACAATCCAACACTTTCCCTACTGTTGCACTGACTAGAGTGGGAATAGTAAATTTTACCTGTCCGCAATCTAACTCTTTCCCTACTGTTGCACTGACTGGAGAGGGAATAGTGAGTTTTACCCCTCCCCAATCCAACACTTTCCTTCAGTTGCACTGATTGGAGTGGGAATATTAAATTTTTCCCTTTCGCAATCCACACACTTTCCTTACTGTTGCACTGATTGGAGTGGGAATAGTAAATTTTACCCCTTCACAATCCAACTCTTTCCTTACTGTTGCACTGACTGGAGTGGGAATAGTAAATTTTACCCCTCCGCAATCCAACACTTTCCCTACTGTTGCACTGACTGGAGTGAGAATATAAAAAAATTCCCCTCTGCAATCCAACACTTTTCTCTACTGTTGCACTGACTGGAGTGGGAATAGTAAATTTTACCCCTTCCCAATCCAACACTTTCCCTACAGTTGCACTAATTAGAGTGGGGATATTAAATGTTTCCCTTCCGCAATCCACACACTTTCCTTACTGTTGCGCTGACTGGAGTGGGAATAGTAGATTTTACCCCTCCGTATTCCAACACTTTCCCTACTGTTGCACTGACTGGAGTGGGAATATTAATTTTTTTGGGTGAATTATAATATTTATTGTTGTGTTAATTGTACAGGGAATAGTCAATTGTAGTATATTCCAATGTTATATTTGTATACATTTTATATTTATTGTAGTTAGAGTAGTAAATCTTATTTTCGTGTGATGTAAAGAATTTTTTTATTGCTGTGTTTTGTTAGGTAGGAGCACTTATTTTTATATTTATTTAGTATAAAAATGTTTTTTTTAATGTAGTGGGAAATTTATATGTATTTATTATAATATATCATAAGGTATTTAATGTTGTTATAATTTAGATAATGATGTGCTTCATTTATTATAATAATAATATTTAAAAATGTCAACATGTTTTGTTTGTAAATTACATTTTATAAAATATGTGATACTTTTTATTTTGAATTAAATTGGTTTTCCTTTTTAATATTAATGTTTTTGGTATATTTAAATACGTATACATATAATTTTGATAGTATTATATTATTTCCGATTTTTTAAATTCTATTATTATTTAAAATATTAGTTTATTTATATATGTATGTTCATATATATATCATATATATATATATATATATATGTTTGTTTACATTTTTAAAAGTAAGTTTATTTGTTATGTTTGTTAAAAAATGCATTCAAATATATTTTATTTTTCATAAATTAATGTTAGTATTTAATACATGTTTATTTTAATATTTTAAATTATATATATTTAAAAATCGATATTTAATACAACTATATTATTGTAAACGATATTTTTTTCGATATTTTTGTACTTACTTATTCTACATTGTTTCCTCAATATTTTTTGCTTCTATACTTTTTTCCTCGATATTCTGTCAGTGAACCCTCCAAGGAGTTGCAGAACCCCCACCTCTGTTGGACCCGTCAGCTACGTTGTGGTGCCTGCAGATGCATGGGAGTTACTCCTTCACTCCAGGTGTCCTTGATGCCTACAGCTCTGTTGAAGGACCTGGAAGAAGCGCAGACACAGACGACGAAGAAGACTTGAAGAACAGCGAGACCAGGAGCAGCAAGAGTCTTCCTTGGTGCAGTCTCAGTTTCAGTCGAAGTCCAACGAAGTCCAAGTGTCCAGACAAGGGAAGAGTGACATAGTTTCAGGGTTGAGTCTTGTCCCACGATGAATCTAGGGACCCACCCACAGGTAAGCCCTTACGTACCCTAATCAAAGGGTTGGAACAACTTGGAGGTCCCTCCAAGAGGAGGAGCTGGACAGAGGAGAGGATAGTCCAATGTCCTTTGTCCAGTTTTGCGCCAGAGCGGGAGCCAAAGGTTCACTGAACTGGTTCAAACTGGAATATGCATGGAGGGCACCAAATGTGCCCTTCAAAGCAGTCTGGTGGCACTGGCAAGCCCCCCCAGCCCAATACACTAAGTCCTGTCTGGGAGGTGGTAACACCTCCCTATGACAGGAAACCTATTATTCTACTTTTCCCAACTTGGCTCAGCAGCAGGAGAGTAGAATTGTGTCTGTGGTCGGCAGCACCACTAGCTTGCTTGCAGACCCTGAAAGGCTGTTACCGGGAGTACAGGGGGTCCCCTAAGGAGCCCCCCAGTATATGGGATCACACTTCCAACACTGGAATCGGTGTTGGGGTATAATTCTAACATTCTTGATACCAAACATGACCGAGTTCGGTGCGGCCACTATATAGTTAGGCATCTCATAATGACTGATGTCCACTAATAGCCCGATTACGATCTCTTCCGGAAAGCAGTCCAATCAAATCGGTTCCGGAATGCTTTCCGAACGACTTGACCGCGAGCTTCCCGAACGACGGATTAGGATGCATTGCATGTTAAACTCCTACCGAGGGGTCGATTCCGATTCGGGCCGGAAAAAGCACCGGCCGACTCGGAGCCGGAATTAATTCCGACCGACACGTACCTGTGGCGCCCGACCCGCCAAGTACGATGCAAAGCGTGCAAAATCCGACCGACACGTACGGAACCCAAGCCGAACGATCGAGCCGCACGGAAAACAGCAATCCGGCCGGAAAAACACGCGAATCGAACCGACCGACACGCACTCGGAACAAATCCGACCGAAACGTACCCGCGAACTCCAAACCGCAAAGTACGATGCAAGGCGCGAAAACCACGACCGAGTCGTACGGAGGACAAGCCGTACGACCGACACGCATACAAAACAGCGAGCCGAAGTAACACAAAACACCGCGACCGACGCGTACGCAGCATAGAAAATTGCACAAACACAGCGTGAACGAAACGGAGAAGACCGTACGAGACAACTGCAGGGTCCGACTCGGTCACAAGAACGTTTCCAACATGCACAGAAAGTACTAAGGGAAAATACACAAAAAAAGGCCAAACAAGCAATTACAAAGCCAATAAATACTGGGGGGGTGGGGACAGAGAACAAAGACACACCCACAACTCCACCCATATAAAGGACACAAATCCCAACCATGATCCTTTGCAAATGCTTTTCACCTGCCAGCACTCAACAGACAGCAACCACACACCCACAGCTCATCCCTCACACAAGCCACACACCATCAGCACACCAACAAATAGCTACCTCACATACACCCAGCAAAACACACACTCACACACCTTCACCTGCACACCAACACACACATCACTCACCACCATCACCATGCCCCCAAAGAAGAATCACAAGTTCCTAGATTGTGAATTGGAAGTCCTGGTAGACGAGATCCTCAGGGTAGAGCCACAGCTGTTTGGCGCACTGGTCCAACAGACACCCATCTCCCAGAAAACAAAGATGTGGGAGAGGATCATCAACAGGGTGAACGCACAATCACCATGTCTGCGCACAAAGACTGACATCCAGAACAGGTGGTATGACGTGCGCAGGAGGGTACGGGAGCTGCTGAAGAAGGACTACCTCCTGAGCCAACACACCGGCAGTGGCCCTATTGCCAAGCCAGTATACCTCAGGCCCTGGGAGGAGAAGGTGCGGGCCATCCTTCCGCCAGTGAGCGTCTATGGACTAGAAAACATCCCAGAGCCTGGTGAGTACACAACAAATGTACACAATATTCTGCCACAATACACACACACATCACTGTCAAGGGGAGAGTCAAACCATGCACTCTTAGCAATTACACAGCAACCAGAACAGAATCATCCCAAAATGTGTATGTCAGTCAGATAAACACAACACATGCCATCTCAAAGTTACATTTAACCGTGTCATCACATGTACAAACACAACTACAACTACAGCTAGGCAGTGGCACAAATATAACCAACAAACACATCCAGACATGTAGCCACCACTACAACACCAACACACAGTGAAGACCACTGAAAGAAAGGAATTCTGTGTATGCTGGGCAAGTCAGTGTAGCCAATAGCATCATGGGAGTCGTAGTCACAGATATTGCTCACCCCCACAACTGTCCCATCAACACCACCATGAACCATGCGCACATCACAGGGAGTGGAAAAGGACTCACAAGATGGCTGACACTGGGTACTGCTGTGGGGAGCACAAGGCCCTGCTGGCAACTGTGCAACAACCAACAGCAGGACACCACTGACTGACATCCTGAGAGACAACTTGCACTCCCTGCAATGGAAGCACGTTCCATGGTGGGATATCTGGCTGGGTGGGAAGGAGGACTCACAGCACTGACCATAGTCACAAGCACCTCCCCTCACACACCCCCTCAACACAAACTCCACATAACTCACCTGGGAGAATGCAATGCCTCACATCCTAACTCAAGATCCCACAAAGAACCACCACCCTGGGTTATGCTGTGTGAAGCACAGGGACACTCTTGGGACTTTTAGCCAAACAACTGCCAGGACAACACTCCCAGCCATCCTGTCAGCACAGGCAGCCCACCCCACAGGGAAGCAGAGTCAAAAGGAAGGAAGGATGGGCATGCTGGGAAGGGGGGTGGAGGCAATAGCATGATGGGAGTAGTAGGCACAGATATTGCTCAGCCTCACAACTGGCCCATCAACACCACTCACAACCATGCTCACATCACAGGGAGTGGAAAAGGACTCACAAGATGGCTGACACTGGCTACTGCTGTGGGGAGCACAAGGCCCTGCTGGCAACTGTGCAACAACCAACAGCAGGACACCACTGACTGACATCCTGAAAGACAACTTCCACTCCCTGCAATGCAAGCACGTTCCATGGTGGGATATCTGGCTGGGTGGGAAGGAGGACTTGCAGCACTGACCATAGTCACAAGCACCTCCCCTCACACACACCCTCAACACAAACTCCACATAACCCACCTGGGAGAATGCAATGCCTCACATCCTAACTCAAGATCCCACAAAGAACCACCACCCTGGGTTATGTTGTGTGAAGCACAGGGACACTCTTGGGACTTGTAGCCAAACAACTGCCAGGACAACACTCCCAGCCATCCTGTCAGCACAGGCAGCCCACCCCACAGGGAAGCAGAGTCAAAAGGAAGGAAACATGGGCATGCTGGGAAGGGGGGTGGAGGCAATAGCATGATGGGAGTCGTAGTCACAGCTCAACATCCCCCACCACATGGCCCAGCAAGCTCACACTCACGCATGCACATCCCACAGAGAGTGGAAAGGCCCATCAAAGATGTCTGACACTGGTGCTGTGTTGTGGGGAGCACAAGGGCATGCTGGGAACTGCACACCAACCAACAGCAGGACACCACTGTCAGCCATCTTGCCATTGCTCTCACACCCACACACACTGAACTCCCCACAAAAGCAAGTAAGTATGGGAATGCTGGGAAGTGGGGTGGAGGCAATAGCATGATGGGAGTCATAGTCACAGACATAGCTCACCCCCACAACTGTCCCATCAACACCACCCTGAACCATGCTCACATCACAGGGAGTGGAAAACAACTGACAAGATGGCTGACACTGGCAACTGCTGTGGGGAGCACAAGGCCCCGCTGGCAACTGTGCAACAACCAACAGCAGGACACCACTGACTGACATCTTGAAAGACAACTTTCACTCCCTGCAATGCAAGCACAGTCCATGGTGGGATAACTGACTGGCTGGGTGGGAAGGAGGGCCGGCTGTCAACAAAATACAACCAATGCAGACCATGTTCACACCCCAACAAATACATAGAAATGCCCAAATAATGCAGGACAATGTGCTACACCAATATCAACCCCTGACTGTGACAACTTAGGACAATGCAATGTACAGGCCCGCACCCAGAGGCACAGTCACAACTGTCAGGTGTGTCAACCATTGATGCCTGCAGAAACATAACATACATTGTGTGTGTCTCCCAAAAACAGGTGATGATGGGGACACAGCAGCAGACGCTGAGGAGTCCCAGTCCCAGGCTCAAGAGGATACGGAGCTCACTGGTGTCGAACAGCCTCTGCCCTCCTCGGATGAAGAAGACCAACCTGGCACCTCCGGTGCAAGTCAACATGCAGCACCAGCAGGACCACCAGCTGCAGCACCAGCAGGACCACCAGCTGCACCCCCTGCACCCACCCCTCCAACGACTGTCACCACAAATACCATCCCTGCCGACATGGACAGAACAAGGAGCACCACCAGCACAGGGACCCTGGACCAACGTGGGGCCATGGACACCACCACCACCACCACCCCCAAGGGGGACCAGGGTCATCTGTGCGTGCCACTGCACGCACTGCACATGTCGGCAGGGGTGGTGGGAGGGGTGGGAGACAGAGGTCGCTGCTTGCAGAGGTGTCTGGTGTGCATGATGACCCACAACTGGCACGCATAGCCGATGCGTACCAGTCCAGCACCGGAGATCTCAGCCAGGTAGTGGGGCTCCTCAGGGACATTAAACAGCAGCAGGCTGCCCATCATGCCCGCTTGGACTCACACATGTCCCGCGTGGAGTCCAAGTGGGACACACTGCAAGAGATGACGGCGGTGCATAGGGACATATTACAATGCCTCCGCCAGATGACCAGCAACCAGTCTACACCTCCCTGTGTGCCAACAACATCTGGTGCTGAAACAACTGCAACTGCCACAGGGAGGGAGGATGACTCTGGCGGAGAGTCCCCTGCACCGCAGCAGCCTGTACTTGAGGGGCCCCCCCAAAGAAGAGGGGTCGTCCGAGGAGGGGCAAGTGAGAGGCCGATGGCCAAGTGCAACCCCCAGGAAGCCTGAACCTGTTCTGGATGTTCACCTTTGTGCGCAAACTGTTCACCCTGTTGACGGCAACACAACTCCCACACATGACATGGGGAGTACAAGTTGGACCAATGTCTCAGACAACTGTGGCCCCGATACTGGGGATTTTGTCTACCAGGACTTTCAATTCATCTAGGAACTTCTGATTGCAATATAAATGTACAGCACTAACCATCCTATGCACTATTCACACAAATGTATCACAATAAACACACTAATACACCATACTTGCCTCTGTTGTGATTCCAACGTGGGTGCTGTCATGGGGATGATGAACTGCAAAATTACACTGTGTATGCGAACTGCAACAGCAAGTACAACACAGGCATGTGAGTAATGGCAACGTGACACATATGAGGGAGACACACCACCAGGGCTACACAACACATACACACCTAGGCCATCTGACTCATTGCCTACACTGATGTTGCCAGGAAAGACGGTGCAATGCACAGACACCACACCTATTCCCAGTTGTAGTCAAGTAGCCCACAGGTGCAGTAAGCAAATGGCAGTCAAATGTGTGACCACAGACAACGCACATCACAAAGTGAAGCACAGGTTTATTACACAGTTGCAACATGTCGTAACCACTACAGATGCAAGGTAATCCCACCTGGCAGCGGGCACACAGTCAACAACTGTAGAAGGAAGGAAGTCCATGGGTGTGGCGCACATCACCTGTAGGGACACAACAGCTACCACCCTGGAAGTACAATGACGTCGTCGGTGGACACAGTTGACCAAACGAATCTGAAAGTACCCTGTGAAGGACAGAAATGACACACAGTCAAAAGCAATGGAGAACAGGACAGAACAGCAAAACTCATGCACAATACATGTTACAAGATACCCACCCAGAACCAAGTTAGCATGTCAACACTGTTGGGGAGTACAGACCACCTGTAAGCACACATCGCTACACACATCCAGTCAAGTAGCCCATGGACACACTCCAACAGCACCAGAGCACCACCTACACATATCATGCCAACTCACATCATTGACATGACACCTCAGGATACTCACATTCAGCTAAAGAAGTTGGTGATGAGCTGTGTGCGGACATCACCATCATCATCATCATCACTGGCATCGTGGTCCAGGCCAGGATCCTCCACAGGTGGCGGATGTTGGTCATTGTCATCCTGGATGAGAGGCAACTCCTTCCGCACTGCCAGGTTGTGGAGCATGCAGCAGACGATGATAATCTTGCACACCTTCGCTGGGGCATATGGGAGGGACCCTCCTGTCTTGTCGAGGCAGCGGAAGCGGCTCTTCAGGAGACCAAATGTCCGCTCAATCACTCTCCTGGTCCGACCATGTGCCTCATTGTAGCGCATCTGGGCTGGTGTCACAGGGTTCCTGAGGGGTGTCAGCAACCACGGCATGTTGGGGTATCCCGAGTCACCTACGGACAGACAAGTGCACATTAGCTGACTTGGAAAAGTGGGCGGAATACTACAGATCAGATCACACACAATGGCACAAAGTCAGTACACACCGACAAGCCAGGCACGCTGGTTCTGCATCTGTGCCATCATCCTGGGGATGCGACTACTCCTCATCACAAAGGCATCGTGTGCTGAACCAGGGAAACGGGCACACACGTGTGAGATGGTCATATCTGCAAGACACACCACCAGTGCATTGACCGAGTGGTAGTGCTTGCGGTTACGGTAGGCCTGCTCCTGGGCCTGTGGTGGTACCAAAGCCACATGTGTCCCATCAATGGAGCCAATGACATGCGGCATCCTCCCCAGGGCATAGAAGTCACTCTTCACGTCAGTGAGTCGTTGCAGTCTAGGGAAATAGATGTACCGGTTCAGGTATAGCAACATTGCCTCCAAAACATCGCGGAGCACACGGCTGAACATGGTCTGTGACATCCCACCAGCAGTCGCCACAGTATGTTGAAAGGTACCGGTGGCAAAGAAGTGTAGGGCTGCCATCACCTTCACCTTGGGGGTCAGCGCTGTAGGATACGGCCGGCCAGGCTGCAAATGTGGGGCCAACTGCACTGCCAAATCCTCAATCAGCTGCCTGGTGAAGCGGTACCGTCGGATGCTGTCCCGTTCCACCATCGTTGCCAGGTCTGGGAATGGTCTATGGACAGCAGGAGCCCTGCAGTGCAGAGGAGAAGAAAGCAAGATTGTCAGTCACCCCACATATGCGGCATTGAACACACTCAATATCACATCATACATCATTATGAGGCACAACTACATGAAGTGTGCAGTTCCGTAAGGACATGTATGGTACATACATGGCCAACATCTGTCATCACGGTTCAACAAGTGGCATCAATAAGTCCCAGGTTGGCCCATTGGATATCATGAGGCCGTGTCACAGTTCCCATCTCCTGCTGCCATGTCACAATCACCCCCCACAGTGACATGTGAGGACAGATGTGCCCCAGGCATCACAGCTCAACGACAGGTACATTCCCAGGGACCCTGTATTGCCACATGGACACTGGCATTACATGGAGTATCATGTATACACCACAGCAAAACAACCATGACCCCCACAGGTAGTGGTTCCACTTGCCTCTGCAGGACAGACATGGACGTCTGTGACACACACACGCACAACATCAAAGTCCATGCACACACAACGTGGATGTGGAGACTGTCTCCCATTGTGCACATGAAATCAGAGACATTGTAAACACTACATGCACACAGACTGTGGAGGACCATCACTATTGTGCCACTGGGTCACCCTGGCTCAAACATACCGTCCCACATGGGACTCACGGGGTATGTGACATGACATACACATACACCACCGTGAAATGTGACCATGGCACATGCTCAGATATGAACAGTTGCACATCACAGTGGTCATGTACACGTAACACCCAGGATCCTGTCCCCATGAACACGTGCACAGCCTGGGGGTGGCTGCCCCCAGGTGACACCCACAGGACAACATGTACACCAACATACACACAATAGGAAATGCAGCCTTACATGCCTTATGATACAGTTTGGACAGGCTGTGGTGTTGTAGGTGTGCCCCTCACTCCCTGGGAGCTATTTGTGGCTGGCATATGTTCATCTGAGACAGGCATGGTGACATATGCCAGTCACTTGTACAGGGATGCGTTGAACAGCAATGGACCGATCGGTGTGCCCGGCCGGCCCATTGCATCCAATGTGTGCGGGTACGCGTTGTACCCCTGTATGCGTTGAACAGCATTGGACCGATCGGTGTGCCCGGCCGGCCCATTGCATTCAATGTGTGCGGGTACGCGTTGTACCCCTGTACGGGTTGTACCGCAATGGACCGATCGGTGCACCCGGCCGGCCCATTGCATTCAATGTGTGCGGGTACGCGTTGTACCCCTGTACGCGTTGTACCGCAATGGACCGATCGGTGCACCCGGCCGGCCCATTGCATTCAATGTGTGCGGGTACGCGTTGTACCCCTGTACGCGTTGAACAGCAATGGACCGATCGGTGCGCCCGGCCGGCCCATTGCATTCAATGTGTGCGGGTACGCGTTGTACCCCTGTACGCGTTGAACAGCAATGGACCGATCGGTGCACCCGGCCGGCCCATTGCATTCAATGTGTGCGGGTACGCGTTGTACCCCTGTACGCGTTGAACAGCAATGGACCGATCGGTGCACCCGGCCGGCCCATTGCATTCAATGTGTGCGGGTACGCGTTGTACCCCTGTACGCGTTGAACAGCAATGGACCGATCGGTGCACCCGGCCGGCCCATTGCATTCAATGTGTGCGGGTACGCGTTGTACCCCTGTACGCGTTGAACCGCAATGGACCGATCGGTGCGCACCCATTGTCAATGGCCTAGCCTGGCAACGGACGCGTTTTCGAAATTCGAACGAGTCGGTTGCTGGAAATTCAGTTGGTCACCCACAACAATGTTGCAAAATCATGTATGTCATGAAGTTGAAGATTTGAAGGATGCTGTGGGCGTGTATTGGTGCTGCTATTCCATGGATTGGCCAGATTCAGAAGATGCAAACGACTTGGACCTATCACTTTGGACACATGGGACAGTATCTGCCTCTGCAGCACATATATATTGCTGGCTGTTCCCCTGAGAGCTCACTTGCCTGCACTACATGCTCCAGGACGACATCTGCCACTGCACTGCTGCTGTCTCTGCCCCCTCTGGACCCTGCAATGGCACGTACTGTGGAGAGAGCCCCAGCCTTCAGCCTTGAGGAGAACCAGGCCCTGCTGGACAGCCTACTTCCACAGTACAGCAAGCTGTATGGGACACCAGGGGAGCAGGTGAGTGTTCTGTGCACTGCCTTTCTGAATGTGCATTTTGTCTGACTAGCAAGGCTGAAAGTCTGCACGCCACTGGCTAGCAGGCTCACTGAGTAGTTGTCACCCCCCATAGTGTGTAGTGACATGCACTGGACAGGTATGGTGCAGTGACAGTGCATTTGAACAAGGTTTTACTTCCCATGCAATGATACCATGTAGTGACTTCTGGCAAACTGTCCATGGGCAGCGTTGCACTGCCTGTGTACATCATGTGCCCCTGTGATTGAGACATGTATATACAACTGTGTCATGCACGGATATGTTGCATGTGTAGTAATGGCCTTTTCACTTTGTCATCCTCACAGGTTAATGCCCATCGGAAGCAGGAGATCTGGAAGGACATCGTCCGGGCTGTCCGGTCCGTGGGGGTCTACAAGCGCCGGATCCGCAACTGCCAGAAGAGGTGGCAGGACCTTCGGGGCTGGACCCGGAGGATTGCACGGGTCCAGCTGAAGCTGTCGCCTCCTCGCAGGAGGGGCGGAACACGGACCCTGACCCCCACATGCTCCAGATCCTGGCGGTGGTGTTTCCAGACCTGGATGGGCAGCTGAAGGCCAGACAGCAGCAAGGAGGGGGTGAGTCAAAGACTGCACTGTGAACTCTGTATTACATGCTATGTGCCCTCCTCTGGCCTGGTTAAACTGCCACAGTACAGCAGTCATGTTGTCCAGGAGCCATGTCCCTCTATTGTGCACTGCCCACTCCTCATCTGATACCCAGGTGTGGCCCTTACATTCAGGGAATTGTGTCACTTGGGACTGTGTCCTTGCAGTTTGCTTCACTCAAGGTGGGGGACAGCATCTGTTTCCCTAACTCTGTTGTGGGCATCATGGGTGGGTCCATTGTTCACACAATGCCTGTGTTCGGACATGTAATCTGCGTGTTGCTTTGATATGCGGTCCACTTGCTGAGCTGAGCCACCACATGTGCCTGGGGTATCTGGCACACACCCATGCAGCGGGTGGGAACAATGTTTGGGCCCCAGGAGTGTGCAGATTACGTGTGTCACACATACATAGCCAGCTATCCACTGTCCAGGGCTCATCCCTCATTCATGTGGGGCAGGACAGTCATGCCTACTCCAGCCCATCCAATACACCTGTACTCCCACTCCCGTGTATCAGCTGACACGTTGTGCGCAGTGATTTGACCCCTCAGGTGTCTGCCTCTGTGTCAGTGTGCTGTGGATTTGTTGCCAGGACTGCTGGGGTGTTTCTCGGTAGGGGCTCAGCATGCCACTGGAGATGTGACCATAGGAGACGATACTTGTGTGTCACATAGGTGTTTGATCAGCTGCCCGTGCAGACTGGGGTATGCGAATGTGAAGTTCAGGCAGCTGTTTCCCATTCACAGCAGATTGTGAGGGGCTCAGGTTCAGAGGGTAGTGTCACAGGTCTCCCATATGTCCAATCGGTATGACCTGGACAGATGAGGGTTAAGATGATGTGTTGTGTGGGGGATGTACATGTGCACTTGTGCAGCTCCAGGACTTGCATTCCCCATGACCTACTATTGTGACACAGTGCAGAGTGTTGTTGTCTGGCTGCCAAGTCATACATCACTGAGACAGTGATGTATGACTTAGCAGTCATGCCTCCGCCATGGCATGTGTCTACTTATTGGTGATCCTGCAGGGGAGTGACATGTGCTACATGCACACCATTGTGGCGATGGCTATCAGGACATGGGTGCATCATGGTGTCTGTCGCTGGTATGCATCACATGCATTTCCTATTTGACTCTGGGCATCCCTTTCATCCGGAAACCTGTACTGACTCAGTGGCAAGAGTTGTGATGTGTGCATGTCCACATGCTACACCGTGTCCTCTGCACTGTCCAACTACTGTGTAGGTGGTGCATGTGTCCACACTGGGGTGTTGCTATCCAACAGACACCAGACAGATGGGTGCAAGGCCATGTGGGATGTGAGTGCCATGGTTGGCATCAGACTGACAATTGGCTTCTCCTGTTCAGTTAGGGCACTTTTAGCAATGTTCAACTAATGATGCCAGGGCTTGCTCTGTAATGTGCTGTGCTCACAGTGGTGTGTGCGTTTGGTGCAGGTGACTGATGTCTGTCTGTTTCCCCATTGTTTGCAGATACATCCACGGCCACGGAAGGGGACAGCTCCACGGACCAGGAGGAGCCGGAGAGCCAGACTGGGTCAGCAGCCGAGGAGTGGTCGGAGGGACCCAGTGGCACGGAGGGCGAGGGGAGCCACACCGAGGAGTCCTCAGCAGCATCCACCTCAGCTGAGGACCACAGCGGCTCGGAGGATGACTCCCTTATGGAGGCGGGTGTCAGCAGCCACCACACCCCAGCTAGTGTTGCTGTCCCCGCCACCACCAGCACCACCACCGCCCTCCCATCGGCTCCCATTCCCCAGGTCCGTGGAGGCTCCCATGTTCGGGAGCGTGTCTCCTTCGGGCCAGGCACCGCACCCCCTGCCCCTGTGTCCCCTGCTGCCCTGAGTGAGGAGTCTGTGTACCTCCTTCGCCAGCTCCATGTAGGGCAGACAGCCATGCTGAGTGTCCTCCATGCGCACACCGCTCTGTTGACTCAGCTGGTGTCGTTCATGGAGGGCATCTCATCGGGCATGTCTGACCTACAGAGGGGCAATAGGTCCATGGACTCCTCCCTGACGGCAGCAGTGTCCCTCCTCAGACAGTCCCTCACCCCTCCTGCCTCTGCTCCATCCACACTCCCCAGCACCTTACCCGTCCCAAGCACACACACACCGGCACAGGCACACACCAGCACACACACGTCCAGCACACAGACACACACGCCACAAACAAAACGCACACGCACGCACAGTCAGGGGACTGAAACCAGACTCACAGGGGATGGGGCCCTGGAACACACACACGCATCCACAAGCACTGCGCAGTCCTCAGTTGCCTCTCCCTCCAAAGCACCCTCCCTTGCCTCACCTGCAACCCCAAAGTCACAGCGGCTCTTCCTCTGTGACCTCGGCCTCATCCCCTACGATCCAGCTGCTCCAGCATCCAGGGGGAAGAGGAAGCCCACCCACACGGAGCAGAGTGCCCCTCGCCCCCGGACACCCTCCCCCAGGCGCAGACAGACTGAGGCCCCCACCCGCAAGTCCCCCGGAGTCGTAAGAGCAAGACCCCGCCGCCGCCCTGCAGCTCAGGCACCAGGTCTCCTTCCTCCATCCCTCAGGCCCCCACTCCACAGGTGCCCCCACCACACCCTGCCCCAGGTTCCCCCACCCACAGATATACCATCCCCAAGAGGATCCGGCCTTCTCCCCTGCCACTTGCTCTCCCGGCACCACACCCCCCGCTGCGCTTGTCTGTGCCACTGATGTGGTGAGGGTGTCCTCCCCCTCTGTCCAGCCCACCTTGCCTGTTCCCCATTCTCCTCCCCTGGAGGTAGGCACTGCAGTGGAGTCCACTACCACCCTGTCTGACTTGGGCACTGCAGTGGCGGACCTGTCCACTCCATCTGCAGGGTCCACTGCAGTCGTGCCGGCACCCACAACATCTGAGTCATGCCCCCCAGTTGTGCCGGCACACACCATGTCAGACACCTCCACTGCAGTTGTCAGTGGCTCTCCAGCACCCACCACCCCTTCCCTGCCTCCTCCTGGTGAGCCCTGATCCTGTCCCTGCGGTGCCTGGCCTGCCCCCCGGTTGCCCCTCCTAGTGGATTGTCCCTGGTTTTGTGCAGTGCAGGCATGCGTAGGGTGACATCTGCCACTGTCACCCTGTATTGACTTACTTGATGGACTGGCCATTGGCCTTTGTTGGAGCATTACTTGTTCTCTGAGTTTTTGGACACACATATGCTGAATAAAGCAACTTTCTGTTCTCTAGTGCTTATGCTTCTGATGTACATGTTGTTGATGATGCTAACCATGCCCTTGCTGCAGTGATGGTGATATTTGGTCTCATGATAATGAAGTGTTACTGTGCAGGAACACATGTGGTCCAGGGGGAATGTGTCCTATCCTGTGGTGTATCCATGTCATCCTTAGCAGCATCTGAGGGTGTCATGTGTTCAGTATTTGGCAATCGGATTTCCTACTTACATTAGCAATTTCACATCTGTGGCTTCCACCCCTGCACATCTGTTGTGCCTGCCATTGTTCAATTCGTCTACTTCCCTGACTGTGTGGCCATCTCCACTGGACATGCAGGTTTGGGCATCAATGGGGAAGGACTCATCTGTGTAGTCAGTGCAACATTGCTATACAAGTGTGTTGGATCTGTGCTGATGATTTCGTTGGCACTCCCATGACCAGGCTGATGTGACGGGAGCCTTCATTTGGTGCTAATTGTTGATTGTGTGATCAAGTGCTCAGCTGACATGATGGGGCCCTACTGAGGCAACATATGGCACAGCTTTCCTCACACAGGAGTGGAGTCGCCTCATGGCAGTGTGTACTCCTGTGACATTGCCTGTGCCCAAGGTGTGTGTTGTATGAGCATGTCTGTGTGTTCACTTCCGTTTTGCTGTGCATGCTGGGATCCCTAGTGTTGTACCTGTTTGTGATACTTGCTGAGTTGACCTATGTTCCCCCAAAGTCTTCTCCCTGGGTTCTCTGTGATGTGGGTGCATGGCACATTACTGGTCATCAGGGTGTCACCCATAGGTGTGTTTGCTGTCAGGGCTGAGTTTGTGTGCAGACGCAGATGGGTCACAGTCAGGTTTCCCCTTGGCACTTGTTGTTTACACCTGTCATGTGATTTCCAGTTTGTGTTATCTTTCAGTGATTGTGACACGTTGTGTGTGTGACTGCTGGCACTCCTCAGGGTCCGGGCTGCAATGTTGGTTGTTGTCTATGTGTGTTCTTTGTGGGTGACCTTGGCTTCTTCATTGGTGTGTGACTGTGGCTGGGATCCCATTGGTTGGTTTGGTATTGCCGTCATGTCCATGTACAGCGTAGTGTGCAGTGTGTCAGACATTCAGGAGTCTTGTTGAGTGGCCATGTGTGATGTGTTTCTGCACCTTGGTTCCCACCCACCACCCTGGGATTGTCATGGGTGCATGTGCAATGTCACCAGTGCATGTGTGCTTCACTGCTGCACATTGTTGGAGGTCGAGGTGTGTGGTGTTGAGTGTGTGCAGATGAGAGTTGTTGCCCGGCTAGACCCCTGCCTCCATGTTGGCATTGGCTTACTGGCCGTGCTGATTGATTTGTGCTTGTGTAGGTGTGATGGTAGTTTGTTGCTCAGGACACATGACTGTGGTTCACAGTGTGAAAGACATTTAGCTTTGTCATCACAGTGGGATTGTAATGCAGCCCAGGGTCACCACATTGTGGGGGCCCTGGGGGTAGTGCTGTGGTGTGTCTGTGTCTTGCTGTGTCAGTTGCTGTTCCTACATGCTTGTGTGACATGTGTGATTTGTGCTCCCTCTCATCTGACAATGCCTGATTGCCCACATAGGGGATTTGGATCCATGAGTTACCTTTGTGTGGCACTGTATGCACATCTGTGTAATTGGTATTCAGGCCTCCTCGTGTTGTGTGGTTGCCTGGGGACACTGGCACCCCCCCCCCTCACCTGTTGTGTTTGATGTGCAGTGTGGGTCTGCCTGTTTGTGTTTGTGCATCTGCACCACTGCATTGGCATATCTTAGGTGTGCCATTGGCTGTATGTTGTTTGGTGGGTTTCCCCTGCTGTCCCTGGGACTCCTAGGTCATCGGTCAGCACAATGATCATGGTTTGTGTGTCCCATTGTTGCCACGGTATGGTATCTGTTCACCTCACATCTACAGTCTCCACAGGGTATCTGCATTTGTGTGCCCATTGGTGCAAATATGTGGGTCTGCATTCTGATGGTCACTTCTGTCATTGTGTCATTGATGAATGTTGACAGTGTCAGCCCCCATGGGTGTTGTTTGTCTGCACATGGCCAAAGGTATGTCTTATTTGCACTGCAGTATTTGCCTCCCCCAATCTATGTTGCAATGGGACACATGCACTACTTTGCCACTGATGTGTTTTATGTTCTGTGACCAGGAATCATCCATGCAGTTTGGCAGTTGCAGCTTTTTCTTTGTCAACACTTGCATTTTGGTCACAGTGATGATGGGGGTTTGGACCCCATTGCCACAATGTTCAAAATGTGCTTCAGCTATGGACCCCACACTTACCTTTTGGTCACTGTGATGATGGGGGTTTGGACCCCATTGCCACAATGTTCAAAATGTGCTTCAGCTATGGACCCCACACTTACCTTTTGGTCACTGTGATGATGGGGGTTTGGACCCCATTGCCACAATGTTCAAAATGTGCTTCAGCTATGGACCCCACACTTACCTTTTGGTCACTGTGATGATGGGGGTTTTGACCCCATTGCCACAATGTTCAAAATGTGCTTCAGCTATGGACCCCACACTTACCTTTTGGTCACTGTGATGATGGGGGTTTGGACCCCATTGCCACAATGTTCAAAATGTGCTTCAGCTATGGACCCCACACTTACCTTTTGGTCACTGTGATGATGGGGGTTTGGACCCCATTGCCACAATGTTCAAAATGTGCTTCAGCTATGGACCTCACACTTACATTTTGGTCACTGTGATGATGGGGGTTTAGACCCCATTGCCACAATGTTCTGAATGTGCTTCAGCTATGGACCCCCACACTTACCTTTTGGTCACTGTGATGATGGGGGTTTGGACCCCATTGCCACAATGTTCAAAATGTGCTTCAGCTATGGACCCCACACTTACATTTTGGTCACTGTGATGATGGAGTTTTGGACCCCATTACCACAATGGTCATGGCCTGCTTGCATTGTGGGGGCCACACACATATATGTGTGGCA
The DNA here is from genome assembly GCA_963921515.1 of Calotriton arnoldi. Taxonomy (NCBI): domain Eukaryota; kingdom Metazoa; phylum Chordata; class Amphibia; order Caudata; family Salamandridae; genus Calotriton; species Calotriton arnoldi. Next base: position 352,678 of record CAWUFW010011475.1, read on the forward strand.
CATGTGATAGGGGGTCACATTGTATGTTCAAAGTCATGTTCAGTGTTGTAGGCATTTGACACAGTCTACACACGCTTGTCATGGTGTTGGGGGGATGTCTTTTTCTTGCATTCCCTAGGTTGTGGTGTGCTGGTTGTGTCATGCATTGTCCATCCTATGAGTGGGGGTGGTGTTGGTGGTAGGCATCCAGCCCCCCATGGGTAGAGGTGGTAGTGGTGACAGGCATCCAGCCCCCCATGGGTAGAGGTGGTAGTAGTGGTAGGCATCTGGCACCCCTGGGTAAGGGTGGTAGTTGTGGTAGGCATCCAGCCCCCTGGCTAAGGGTGGTAGTAGTGGTAGGCATCTGGCACCCCCATGGCTAAGGGTGGTAGTAGTGGTAGGCATCCAGCCCCCCTGGGTAAGGGTGGTAGTAGTGGTGGGCATCTGCAACCCCATGGCTAAGGGTGGTAGTAGTGGTAGGCATCCAGCCCCCCTGGCTAAGGGTGGTAGTAGTGGTAGGCATCTGGCACCCCCATGGCTAAGGGTGGTAGTAGTGGTAGGCATCCAGCCCCCCTGGGTAAGGGTGGTAGTAGTGGTGGGCATCTGGCACCCCCATGGCTAAGGGTGGTAGTAGTGGTAGGCATCCAGCCCCCTGGCTAAGGGTGGTAGTAGTGGTAGGCATCTCGCACCCCCATGGCTAAGGGTGGTAGTAGTGGTAGGCATCCAGCCCCCCTGGCTAAGGGTGGTAGTAGTGGTAGGCATCTGGCACCCCCATGGCTAAGGGTGGTAGTAGTGGTAGGCATCCAGCCCCCCTGGCTAAGGGTGGTAGTTGTGGTAGGCATCCAGCCCCCTGGGTAAGGGTGGTAGTTGTGGTAGGCATCCAGCCCCACAGGCTAAGGGTGGTAGTAGTGGTGGGCATCTGGCACCCCCATGGCTAAGGGTGGTTGTAGTGGTAGGCATCCAGCCCCCCTGGCTAAGGGTGGTAGTAGTGGTAGGCATCTGGCACCCCCATGGCTAAGGGTGCTAGTAGTGGTAGGCATCCAGCCCCCTGGCTAAGGGTGGTAGTAGTGGTAGGCATCTGGCACCCCCATGGCTAAGGGTGGTAGTAGTGGTAGGCATCCAGCCCCCTGGCTAAGGGTGGTAGTTGTGGTAGGCATCCAGCCCCCTGGGTAAGGGTGGTAGTTGTGGTAGGCATCCAGCCCCACAGGCTAAGGGTGGTAGTAGAGGTGGGCATCTGGCACCCCCATGGCTAAGGGTGGTAGTAGTGGTAGGCATCCAGCCCCCTGGGTAAGGGTGGTAGTTGTGGTAGGCATCCAGCCCCCTGGCTAAGGGTGGTAGTAGTGGTGGGCATCTGGCACCCCCTGCTAAGGGTGGTAGTAGTGGTAGGCATCCAGCCCCCTGGCTAAGGGTGGTAGTAGTGGTAGGCATCCAGCCCCCTGGCTAAGGGTGGTAGTAGTGGTGGGCATCCAGCCCCCCTGGCTAAGGGTGGTAATAGTGGTAGGCATCCAGCCCCCCTGGCTAAGGGTGGTAGTAGTGGTAGGCATCCAGCCCCCCCTGGGTAAGGGTGGTAGTAGTGGTGGGCATCTGGCACCCCCATGGCTAAGGGTGGTAGTAGTGGTAGGCATCCAGCCCCCCCTGGGTAAGGGTGGTAGTAGTGGTAGGCATCTGGCACCCCCATGGCTAAGGGTGGTAGTAGTGGTAGGCATCCAGCCCCCTGGCTAAGGGTGGTAGTAGTGGTAGGCATCTGGCACCCCCATGGCTAAGGGTGGTAGTAGTGGTAGGCATCCAGCCCCCCCTGGGTAGGGGTGGTAGTGGTGGTGCGCATCCAGGCCCCTGTGTGCATATGTGGCATTGGTGATGGGCATCCCGCCCCTATGGTGCTGCTGTTGCTGGTGTAAGTAAATTCTGCATCCCTCTGTGTGTGTGTGATGTGTCGTGTACGTGTTGTATGTTTTTGTGGTTGGTGTCTGACTTACCTTCTGCGACGTACGCGTCCGTGCCTGTTCCGGTAGTAAATGTAGAATATTGGTAGGATCGGAACGAAGGGATTCATGGTTGGTTCGTCTCGTTCGTCTTTCTCGTTGCTTCGCGTCATCCTCGTCGCTGGCGTGTTCGCCTCGTAGCAGTGGATCGTGTTGTGGCGCGAATCGGAGCTTATGTGCGCCTCTCCCGGAAGCTTTGACGTGCCGGACGTAGCGACGGGTTCGGCGCGTACGGAAAGCGCATCGTACTTGTCCGGCCGGACGGGGCTGCATTTTCCCTTCCGTGCGACTCGATTCGGCGTTTCCGGATTCGCCTCGTTCGGAGAACAGGACCTGTATTGGGTGAGTACGACTCGGCCGGATTCTATGCTGTTGTGCGCATCGTACTTACTCGTTCGGAATGATGTACGGATCGGTCGGGAAACAGGCATTCGCATGGCTTTTTTCCCGACCGAATGGTATTGGGTGCGCCTCCGACCGAGATCGGAATCGGCCCCAAAGTCGGTAGGAAACCAATCCGCACGACCGAATCGTCCGGAAACAAGCCTGATGCGACCGACTCATTCGGAAACGCTGAAGAATAACATTCCTGTTACAAATCAGATTCGGTTTACCCCTTTGAACAGATGATGATGCATCAGACGCGGTTTCTGAACCGTGTCAGTTGGTGTTACAAATGGCAATTAGAAACTAATAAAAACAGTCGAAACAAGCAATGGCACCGCCAAAATACCCCCCAAAAAAGTTCAAATATTAGCCACACCCACCAATCCACCTATATAAAGGGCCAAAAACATGACCATGATCCTTTGCTCTAACAGAACTGCTGATAGGTCACAGGATTTGCCACACATTCCCTGCTCTCTGCCTCATACACTCACACTTCACCCACCACACAACTTTCACAGATTTTATTTTAAAACAATTATTACAAACACACACTCTTTTTCATATTCACACTCACCCTCACCTTCACACTCACCCTCACCTTCACATTCACCCTCACCATGGCCCCAAGGAAGCAGCCACGGTTCACAGAGAAGGAGCTGTAAGTGCTTGTAGATGAAATAGTTAGAGTAGAGCCACAGTTATTTGGGAACCTAGTCCAACAGACCCCCCTTTCCCAGAGAAATAGGATGTGGAACAGGATAGTCAACAAGTTGAACGCTGAAGCACCTGTCTTGCACACGATGGATGATAACGGGAACAGGTACTATGATGTGCGAACGAGGGTCAAAAAACTGCTTTCCAGAGAACACACCCAGAGCCAGCAGACTGGAGGTGGCCCTCATGCACCACCTGTGCACTTCACTTCCTGGGAGAATAAGGTGGATGCCATCCTTCCGCCGGAGAGCGTCTATGGACTACCAGAAGCACCAGAGTCTGGTAAGTGCCTACTCCACATTCAAACAAAGTTACTAATTACACCTCCATAGACATCACTGTAAAGGACACAGTGATACAAATAACTGTTTTGAAATGAAACCCAAACAAGAGTAAATGAGAATGTGATGTGTATGTCATATTGATACACAACATACCTGCAATGAAAATTAAAAGGCATAAAATTCCTACCATGTACATACTTCTTACAAAGTCACAGCAAGGCTTTGTGCTCCAGACACCAGTCCCCAGTGTCAGCCATCTTGCCAGCACATTTTCACTCACTCTTAGGAAAGCTGAGTCAAAGGTAGGCAGTTTAGGATGGCTGGGAAGGTGGGTGTGGGCACAGGCCTGATGGGAGTTGCAGTGACAGCAAACACTCCTCCTCCCACACAGCCCAACAAGCCCACCTGGAACTATGCTTTCCTGTCAGTGAATGGAAATATACTAGCAAGATGGCTGACACTGCTGCATGGTGTCTGGAGCAGAAGGCCTTGATGGGAGTTGTAGTCAAGTCAAACAACAGGCACCAGTGTCAGACATCTTGAATGTACACTTCCCCTCATTGTCACAACATCACTCTCCCTGGTGGCCTGGTTGGGCTGCCTTGGAGGAGGAGTGTTTGCACTGACTACATCTCCCATCAGGCTCTTTCCCACACGCACCTTCCCACCCAGCTCAAACAGCACACCTGGGACTTTGCTGTCCCTGACGGTGAGTGGAAATTTACTGGCAAGATGGCTGACACTGGGGACTGCTGTTTGGAGAACAAGGCCATGATGGAGTTGTGGTCAACTCAGACAGCAGGCACCAGTGTCAGACATCTTGATAGTACACTACCCCTCATTGTCTGAACACCACTCTTTCTGGTGTGCTGTTTGAGCTGTGTGGGAAGGTGTGTGTGGGCCCATATCTGATGGGAGTTGTAGTGACAGCAAACACTCCTCCTCACACCCATCTCAAATAGCTCATCTGCGCCAATGGCTACCGTACAGTGTGGGGAAGTGTACTTGCAAGATGGCTGACACTGCTCCATGGTGTTGAACTTGAAGCCAAATACCCTCATGGCCCTGTGCTACATACACCAGGCCCCAGTGTCAGCCATCTTGCCAGTACATTTCCATTCACTGTAGGGACTGCATAGTCCCAGGTGTGCTGTTTGGGCTCGCTGGGAAGGTATGTGGAGTACAGGGCATGATGGAAGTTGAAGTCAGTGCAAACACTCCTCCTCCCACCCGGCCCAACAACCCACCAGGAACCATGCTTACCTGATAGAGTGGAAATGTACTGACAAAATGGCTGACACTGTGGACTGGTGTCTGGACAACTACACCCTGCTGGGAGTTGTGGACAACTAGGCACCAGTCATCAGTGTCAGACATCTTGCAAGTACATTCCCACTCACTGTCAGGGAAGCTGAGTTACAGGTAGGCTTTTGGTGCTGGGTGGGAAGGTGTGTGTGGGACAAGGCCTGATGTGAATTTTAGCCATTGCAAATACTCATCCACCCACCCAGCCTTGCTAACTCCTCTGTCCCTATGCTTACCTCACAGTGAGGGGAAGTGTACTGGCAAGGTGGCTGACACTGCTGCATGATGTTGAACTTGAAGCCAACTCCCATCAAGGCCCTGAGCTCGAAACACCATGTAACAGTGTCAGCCATCTTGCTAGTACACTTCCATTTACTGTCAGGTAGCCATTGGCCCAGATGAGCTGTCTATGCTGGTTGGGAGAAACAGTGTTTGCTGTCACTACAACTCCCATGAGGCTCTCTCAGACACACACCTTCCTACCCATCCCAAATAGCTTACCTGGGACTCTGCTTTCCTGACAGTGAGTGGCAATGTGCTGCCAAGATGGCTGACACTGGGGACTGGTGTCTGGAGCAGAAGGCCCTGGTGTGTATTGCAGTCAAGTCAAACAATAGGCACCAGTGTCAGACATACTGTCAGTACATTTCCACTTACTGTCAGGTAAGCATGGTTCCTGGTGGGCTGTTTGGGCTGGGTGGGAGGAGGAGTGTTAGCCCTGACTACAACTCCCATCAGGCCCTCTTCTACACACACTCTTCCCACACAGCACAAACAGCCCACCTGGAACTCTGCTTACCTGACAGTGAGTGCAAATGTACTGACAAAATTGCTGACCCTGGGGACTGGTGTTTGTAGCACAAGGGCATGATGGGATTTGTGGTCAACTCTGACAACAGGCACCAGTGTCAGACATCTTAATAGTACATTGTCACTCACTGTGAGGTAGGCATAGTTCCAGGTGGGCTGTTTGGGCTGGCTGGGAATGTGTGTGGAGGACAGGGCCAGATGGGAGATGGAGTCAGTGCAAACACTACTCATTCCAAACAGCACAACAAGCCGATCTGGAACTATGCTTACCTGACAGTGAGTGGAAATGTACTAGCAAGATGGCTGACACTGCTGCATGGTGTCTGGAGCAGAAGGCCTTGATGGGAGTTGCAGTCAAGTCAAACAACAGGCACTAGTGTCAGGCATCTTGAATGTACACTTTCCCTCATTGTCAGGACATCACTCTCCCTGGTGGCCTGGTTGGGCTGCCTGGGAGGAGGAGTGTTTGCACTGACTACATTTCCCATCAGGCTCTGTCCCACACACACCTTTCCACTCAGCTCAAACAGAACACCTGGGACTATGCTGTTCCTGATGGTGAACGGAAATTTACTGGCAAGATGGCTGACACTGGGGACTACTGTTTAGAGCACAAGGCCATGATGGGAGTTGTGGTCAGCTCAGACACCAAGCACCAGTGTCAGACATCTTGATAGTACACTACCCCTCATTGTCTGAACACCACTCTTTCTGGTGCGCTGTTTGAGGTGTGTGGGAAGGTGTGTGTGTGGGCCCATGCCTGATGGGAGTTGTAGTGACAGCAAACACTCCTCCTCACACCCATCCCAAATGGCTCATCTGGGCCTATGGCTACCTGACAGTGTGGGGAAGTGTATTTGCAATATGGCTGACACTGCTACATGGTATTGAACTTGAAGCCAAATACCATCATGGCCCTGTGCTACAAACACCAGGCACCAGTGTCAGCCATCTTTGTCAGTACATATCCACTCACTCTCAGGAAAGCATAGTTCCAGGGGTGCTGTGTTTGCACGGTGGAATGAGTGTGTGTAGTACAGGGCCTGATGGGAGACCTGGACATTGAGAATACTCCTCCTGGCACCCAGCACCAAAGGCCTACCTGGAACCATGCTTTCCTGAGAGTGAGTGGAAATGTACTGCCAAAATGCCGGAGACTGGTGTTTGGAGCACAAGGCCATGAGTGGAGTTGTTGTGAAGTCAGACACCAGTGCCCAGTGTCAGGCATCCTGCAGGTACATTCGGACACACTGTGAGGTAAACTTAAGTCCTGTTGGGCTGTTTGCACTGGTTGGGAAGGTGTAAGTAGGACTGGACCTGATGGGAGATGGAGTCAGTGCAAACACTCCTCCTCCCACACAAACCAAACAGCTCATCTGGGCATATGGCTACCTGACAGTAAGGGAATGTGAACTAGCAAGATGGCTGACACTGGGGACTGCTGTCTGAACCTATCACAACTACCAAATTTCCCTTTGTGCCATAAACACCAGCCATCAGTGACAACCATCTTGAAAGAACACTTACCAGCATTGTCTGGACAACACGCTTCCAGGTGGCCTGGTTGGGCTGGGTGGGAGGAGGAGTGTAAGTTTCACAAATAGAGCCTAAGCAGGCAAACCTCAGTTCCTTATAGTAGTCTGCCACAAAATAGTAGAAAGCACAGTTTGTGATTTCGTCTGACTATGAAGGCACATGAAGCATTTAGGATGGAGGTATTTTATTCATGGGTTTAATTCCCTGCTGTGTATGATGCTACATGGCTATTTCACGGATATGAAGTAGGTGAAATACAGGATGAATATACTCCTTATGAGGAGGTAGAAATTCCTCTAGCTTACCAAGAACATACCAATTGGTTTAAAGGCGTCCTTCCCCATAGTATACAAAACGTGAGATTGGGCCCAGTCAGCAATGAGGGGGCGACATGGCCAATCCTAGCTGGATACACACTGCATCCTAATGTTGATCATCTGACCACAGGCCAGATACGGGGATTATCGAATAATCTGGTAACACTATAAAGAATTCTTACACAATATGTAATGCAAATATTAACACTTGCTCCTGCGCGTACTGTTCAAGCAGTAGCACCACAGTTAGCTACATCAGGCATTAGTCCTCAAACATTGAATGCAATAATGGGGAAAAAAAACACCAAAAGGGAAAAAATTCCATTTTGGATTGCATAAAAAGTAAATCAGTTTGAAGCAGTATTTCCCCATACGTGTCATCAGAAAAAGAATAGGGTATTAACATTTTGCTTGCCAATGGGGATGGCTCCCCCGTAGAGTATTGTGCCACTTAGGGTACAGTCTTTGCTGCAGTATATACCAAAACACATGGTACCTCTTCTTTGGCGGTTCTACCTGAAATCTTAAAACAGATACAAAATGAGCACGGGGCAGCACCTGCCCTGGACTTAGGGATGAAACTGATGGGCAAGTTTGCCGTAGTATGCCCCATAATTTGAGTAACATAAAAGGGGAAGCAGCTGCGTTAGCTATACGCCAACGCCTTAGGAATTTGCCTCCTGCACGGCAGGAGCACGAATTGCCTAAAATTATCGAAGAAACCTATGCTACACTAGGTAGAGATAATTTGGGAATTAGACCAGGGAAACCATAGGTAAAGAGTAATTCTGAAAAGGATAACTCTAAACATGCACCCGACTCTTCACCAAAGAAGAAGTTGGTCAATTAGAAAAACAAAGAAAAAACAAATCTCAGGTGGGTGTCCTACACAGGAATCTACCGAAAAACGTTACAACTTACATAACCGTGATAACGTTAAACCACCTGACAGGTATCAGGATACTGATACACGTTCCTCTCGTTCCTTTCAGGATACATCCGACTGCCGCTCGGAGAGACGAGGACGGTCAGAGCGGAGATCGGAAGAGCAAGTGAAACAAAGAAAGGACTCACAACACTCAACTGAATACATAATAAAACAGGAAGCTAAACCTAAAATATCAAAACCTCGATTTAAAAGAAGATGGTAGCTGGACTAAAAGTCAGGCATGCCACGGATTTTGAGGACTCTGCTTCGGAACGGGGAGTGGGCATTGACAATGCTGGACAGCGTGGCAGAAGTCACAATAGTTCACCAGAGCCTGATGGATTGTCTGGTGGGAGTAGCGCTGAGTGAGTATATCATGGTGGTAACACCGGATACCAGGGTAAGCGTTCCACACCATTTATATGAAGTCCAGCTACGATTGGAAGGGGACGTACCCAGATTTATAAATGTCCTCTTCTGGGAGGAACTCACTGAAGGTTATGACATTTTATTAGCCAAAAAGATTGGCCACGTGACTTCGTAATGAATTGCGCAAAGGGGGAAATGGTACCTTTGCTGGCCCTCTCTGACCTCATTCCAGAATCAATTAAACATTCATACGCCAGGGCATGGGTTTTAGTGCTAGCTCCTGCAATATACCGTAACCATGTTAGGTGGGATGACAGTTCACCTTATCATGATATACCGTTGAGGACAACCCCACACCCTCAAAGACAATACCCTAGCAAAACAAAGTTAGGGAAATCCTAAGACAACTTGAATTTCAAGGTGTGATTGAAAGTTGCATCTCTTCAATGAATAATCCTCTGTTTCCGGTAATGAAACCAGATCAATTGTATTATCTAGTATTAGATCACAGACTTTTGAACACAACTACTCCCACATTCACAGTACAAAATGCACACAAAGCCGCACTAATGAATAACATTGTGCTGAAAAAATACAAAACAATACTTGTTATCTCAAATGGATTCTTCTGCCAAAATAAAGCGCTTGGAAGTAGATATTTGACCGCCTTCACGGCGCTAGGCTCTCAGAACAGTTCTGCCGTTTGCCCCAGGGGTATAAGAAAAGCCCGGGGTGCTTTCAGCCAGGGTCACAGAATTACTTGAGAATGTTGATGATCAGGCATTGTCATATGTTGATGACATATACTTAACAGACGATGACCTGATGGAGCACTTAACCAGAGTGGACCGTATAATCTTGAGGTTCACTCACATGGGCTACAGATTCAATTTAAAAAAATCGAAAATTGCCCACCTCAGTGTCCTCTTTCTGAGATACGAGCTGTCAAGTGAAGGCAAGAGCCTGGCAATGTTTTTTTTTAATAATGTGGTTCCTCAAACCTCCAAATTAAGATTTCAAAATTTTGGCAGAACATACATTCCTGATTACGCAGAACGGGTAAAACTATTCTACGACCTTATACGTCCAGACTTTTCAGGTACACATTGGACACAAGAACACACAGAAATTCTACGTTCCGTGCGCAAGCTGATAGGATAGCTTCCAAGCACCTACACACACTTGTAAACACTACAAACCTGGTGATCCGTATAATCGCTGGTGCATCAGTGTACACATATGTCACGTTCAATTAAGATGACATAGTAACGATTGCAAATAAATCGCATCTCTATACAAATGCTGAAATGCGTTTTGCACCGACTGAAAAGATTTTGACAGCAGTTCAGACTGCTGTAGTGAGAGAACGTGCCCTGGCTCAAAGGAAACTAATTATTGTCGTGACCCCAGCACCGACCTTAGAGACGGTTACCAGAGCTAGTGTTCCAAACGCAAAAGCTCTACATTCAAGATGGATACAATGGGCAAACTCCCTCACTGCAACAGATGTAGACTACAGATTTGAATCTACATTACAAACAAACGCATTTCTCCAGTATGAACAAGAATATCCTCTACCTAATGAAATAATGACAATAGATTGCTATGACTACATCATTTACACTGATGGCTCTGCACAACCTGCCGTAGGGACAAAACAGCAATATTCAGCCGCATGTGCAGTTGTATGCATGATGGAACCTTCCATTCTGAAAAAACGTACACGCAGTCACTTGGTGATTGCACAGCACAGCTGGTGGTACTTAAGGCTCTAGTAATGGCACTACAAAATACAGATGCTGGATTCCCCACACTCATTGTGTGTGATTCATATTATTGTGTGCAGTCAAATAATGTCTATCTTCATTATTGGAGTCAGAATGGATTCAGGGATTCGAAAGGCTGCACAGTGAAACACAAGTTGCTTTAGGAACATGTGGCAAAGCTAAAAGAATGCTTGCCACGGGCTCATGTTATACATATACTGAGTCATCAGCGTGTTGGCATGCACGTTACAGTGAACTCATTGGCTGATGCAGCCGCAAACGCAACGGTTCGCACCACCGAGGTTGCTGCGATAACTCATTCAAGTACGAGAACAGACAGAGACATCATGTTGGCCGTCAATGCTGCGCACGACACACACTTACAAAAAGGTTTTCCACTCAAGTACTCCTAAAAATTAGATGCACAAAACATACCGTATGCTTAGATTCCAGGAGAGGGGGATAGAGTAAATACCAAACAGCGATCGCAGACTAGGGTTAATACTGGGTGAACATGAGGGTCTGGCTTCGGCACATGCGGGGGTGGCTGCTACAATTTCTCTATTGCAGTAACGCAGGGTCTTTACAAACAGACCAAGGACTTTGTCCTGAGATGTGACATCTGTCAACAGATGAAAGGTTCCACAATAGCGTCCCCACCGCAGACACCTCTTTTGATTTCAAACAAGACTCTGGCTTGTGTATACTTGGACCACTATGGCCCTCTATCATTGGAAGGGGCTTACAAGTACATCTTCATGGCAGTGGATTCCTGCTTTCGATTCCTGTGGGCATGGCCACAGCGATCGGCTGACGCCCAAAATGGTATAAAGGATCTGCGAGTCTTTATCAGGAAGTACGCATTTGGCACATTACATTCCCCCCAGGGTCCAGCATTTAGCTCTAGGGCTTACAAAGAAGCCTTGGAAAGTTTGGATGTGACCCTGCGTTTCTCATTTCCATACCATCCCAAGGGAAACGTGGTCATGGAGAGGAAAAACCGTGACTTAAAGCAGTCTTAAACAGCAAGGGTATTAGGCTCTGGTTGCAGTTGGGTCCATAACCTATATGGGGTCCAGAGGGCTTTGAATAACATGCCAAGAAAGTCCCTGGGTGGTTGTACTCCTTATAGGTTCCTGTTTGGGGTTAAGATGTGGGTTCCAGACCTCCAAAGTGCCAGCACAGTTGCAGCAGAAACACCATTTGATATCAATGACCGCTTGACTGTTTTACAGGAATTTAATGATTTACGGGACGAACAAAGCAACATCTAAGTAAAACGCACCACCATTGCAGAAGTGAAGGTTGTTCCTGTAAGAACTGGCTGGATCCCAAAGATCGGGGATCTGGCCAGGGAAAAGATTGTGGACAAAAAAGAATTTGGGCCATCTTACAGAGCACCTGTGCTCGTCCTGGCTGTTGAAGGTCCACAAACTATACTTCTTCCGCCCCTTACTGGACACAGAGACAAAAGGTTTGTCTCTATTGATCTGATCAAACCACACTAAGTGGTCGATTCTCAACAGTAGGCTGAGTGGAATCCTGGGTAGCTACTAATCTCCTCTAGCTGCCGTTCAGGAAGTTCAAATGGAAGCTTTGATTACAAATGAAGCCTGTTCTCTTCAACATGAGACAACTACGAACAACAATGTAGTATGTCTTCTACCTGTTTCAAAAACAACTACTACTGTGCAGTCCACAAGTACAGAAATACAGATATCAATTCAGAATCCAAAAATTAACAAGATCTGTGTCAATGTATCATAGATTGAGTCTTCTTCTAATTAGATCCAGCCTGCAAAGCTGCCCAAAATAGACAGGACGGCGTCTGGGTACTTCATCAACTTTAATGACTTCTCCTCTGACACATCAGAGGTTCCACCACCCGCACCCCCCTGCCATTCGAACTAAAGGTGTGTGTCTTCTATCGTTGGATGAAAAGGACATACCTTGTTTCTCTATGGTTATACCTTTGGTTTGCAATTGCATTTCTTTTCCTAGTACTTTGCGATTGGTTTTGTGACTGTGTTCTTCCTGCTCTTAAATGGACACTTTGTCCCAGAACACTCTGCAGTACACAATGTAAACTTGGTTCTGAAGCCACATGAAACAACACCGTGAATAGACTTGTCCCTGGTGAACATTTAAGCTGTTCCAGTTCCGGATGGGATTGTATGGGACAAGGTATCATTTGATGAGTATGGTCCCACTGATCTGTTACAAATTCCACATTTGTTTAAAATTTAATTGAATGAAATTATCACCACTCTGACGATTGGGACATTAATACTGTATATGAAAATGTTAGAAGATCTAGAACATTCAACTATGTTTTCTTTTGATGAGTTATATGATGGTACGGCTAATTTTGAAGAGATCAGCTATATGGTCATCATTTTCTACATAAGGCTAGTACACCTCATGAAGGTTTTAACTTTACTCAATGGGAACATTGCCCTACACTACCAATTGGTAGTTCAAAAGAGTTTTCACCAAAGTTTGATTAGTTTTCTGGATATGATACATTTGACCCAGCCTCATTTTATTATAGGAGTGCACCATCACCTGCAATGAAAAATATGTTAACTGACACTAAGATAATATATTCTGCTTCCTTTCTTTCCCAAATCTCTGTCCAAGGGTTCAACTTTTTAAGGGACACAGTAGATGTAAAATCTATTGGGGGGACTAAAGATTGGCAGGTTCCGGTAACTGAGGTTTTATTCAGAGCCTGTTTAACCCCTTAACTGCTGGGCCTTCTACCCCACCCAGCGCTGAGCCCTTTTTTTTTAGCTATTTGGGGTAGTTTGTGCTTAGGGCTTCATAACTTTTTTTCTACATAAGGTATCCATGTCATATTTGCGTCCAACATCCTGGTGATTCTAAAGGTACCCAGGGTTTGTGGGAAAAAAGTGCTGCAGAAGAAAGCGTCAGTTTTTTTCCCTGCAAATGGTATCAACAAAGGGTTTGCGGTGCTAAAATCACCATCTTCCCAGCTTTCAGGAGCAGGCAGATGTTTGTCAGAAGACCAAAACTTTTTAAACAGTTTTGGCATTTTAATGGGACATAGCCTATTTTTCCTATTTTTTGTGCTTTCCATCTCCTTCCAGTTAGTGGCAGAAATGGGTGTGAAACCAATAATGGATCCCGGAAAGCTATACATTTCTGAAAAGTAGACAAAATTCTGAATTCAGCAATAGGTAATTTGTGTGGATCCTTCAAGGTTTTCCTATAGAAAGTAACAGTTTAAATAAAAATATATTGAAAATGAGTTGAAAAAAACAGCCATTTGTGCCTGCGTTTTCACCTGTAACTTCTTCGAAGTATGGCAAATTTTTTAAAGCAATATACGGTTATGTCAGTTGGACCCTTCTGGTTGTGGGATATATATATATGTAAGACTTGTAGATTCACCAAGAACCCGAGGTGCCCAGAGCCAATAACTGAGCTGCGCCTTGTGATGGTTTTTTATTGTGTACCGGGTATACAGCAATTCATTTAGTAAAATATAAACAGTGAAAAATAGGTATCAAGGAAAACTATGTATTTCGGAAATGGGAACAACATATGGAGCTTAGAAGCAGTGGTTATTTGCACAACTCCGAATATGTGGGTACCCATACTAGCATGTGAATTAGAGGGCATTTTTCAAAATTACTTCTTTTTTACACACTGTCTTACATTTGGAAGGCAGAAATGCAGAGAAAGTCAATTGGTAATAACACTTGTTCTACTATTCTGTGTTCCCCTAAGTCTCCCGATAAAAATGGTACCTCACTTGTGTGAGTAGACTTAGGGTCCGATTCTGATGCGGGTTGGAAAAGCTTCCCGACCGAATCGGTTGGGAAATGGTTTCCGACCCACTTGGATCGGGAAAGTCCGACCGGCGGAGTAGGATGCATCCGGATGCTTCCAGATACGATTTGGTTGAACTCCCATTGACTTCAATGGGAACATTTGTTCCTAACCGCATCAGAATTGGGCCCTCGGTCGGGAAGACACGTTCCCGATCCGATTTGGAAGGAGCAAATGCCGTTAGGAGCCCTTCCTAACCGCATCAGAATCAGGCCCTCGGTCGGAAGCTTTTCCAACCCGCATCAGAATCGGGCCCTAAGTGTCCGCAACAGGTAACAGCCCAAAACGCAACATGGACACATCACATTTGTCCAGTGAAAACTGACCCTTTTTTTGCAATGTGCCTAGCTGTGGAATTTGGACCCTAGCTCAGCTGGCACCTAGGGAAACCTAGCACAAATGTACATTTTTCTTAAATTAGACACCCTGGGGTATTCAGGATGGGGTGACTTGTGTGGCTCTCACCAGGTTCTGTTACCCAGAATCCCTTGCAAACCTCAAACTTTGTAAAATAAAACACATTTTCCTCACATTTCTGTGATGGAAAGTTCTGGAATCTGAGAGAAGCCACAAACTTCCACCCACCCAGCATTCCCCCAAGTCTCCTGATAAAAATGGTACCTAACTTGTGTGAGTAGGCCTAATGCCCATGACAGGAAACGGCCCAAAACACAACGTGGACACATTACATTTTACAGTGAAATCTGACCCTTTTTTTGCAACGTGCCTAGCTGTCGATTTTGGACCCTAGCACTGACGGCAACTAGTGAAACCTAGGAAATGTGTACATTTTAAAAACTAGACACCCAAGGGAATCCAGGATGGGGTGACTTGTGTGGCTTTCACCAGGTTCTGTTCCCCAGAATCCCTTGCAAACCTCAAACTTTGCAAAACAAAAAACACATGTTCCTCACATTTCTGTGATGGAAAGTCCTGGAAACTGTGGGGAGCCACAAACTTCCGCCCACCCAGCATTCCCCCATGTCTCCCGATAAAATGGTACCTCACTTGTGTGGGTAGGCCTAGTGCCTGCAATAGGAAACGGCCCAAAATGTACTGTGGAGACTTCAAAATTATCAATCACAAAAAGACCTGGTTTTGTGAGGGAGTCACCTGTGCTTTTGATCCCGGGCTCGGCAGGCATCTAGGGAAACCTACCAAACAAAGACATTTCTGAAAACTAGAAACCCGGGGGAGTCCAGGAAGGTGTGGCTTGCGTGGATCCCCCAATGTTTTCTTACCCAGGATCCCCTGCAAACGTGAAATTTAGCTAAAAAAATCAAATTTTCTACACATTTAAGTGATGGAAAGTTCCGGAATCAGGGGGGAGCCTCACACTTCCTTCCACCCAGCATTCCCCCAAGTCTCACAATAAAAATGGTACCTCACTTGTGTGGGTAGGCCTAGTGCCCGCGACAGGGAAGGGCCCAAAACATACTGCGGAGACTTCAAAATTATCGATCACAAAAATACCTTGTTTTGTGAGGGAGTCACCTGCGTTTTTGATTCCGGGCTCGGCGGCCATCTAGGTAAACCTACCAAGTCAGACATTTCTGAAAACTAGACACCCGGAGGAGTCCATGGAGGTATGGCTTGCGTGGATCTCCCAATGTTTTCTTACCCAGGATCCCCTGCAAATGTCAAATTTAGCTAAAACATAACGAATTTTCTACACATGTAAGTGATGTAAAGTTCCGAGACCTGCGGGGAGCCTCAAACTTCCTTCTACCCAGCATTACCCCCACGTCTCCCGATAAAAATGGTACCTCACTTGGGTGGGTAGGCCTAGTGCCCGCGACAGGGAAGGGTCCAAAATGTACTGTGGAGACTTCAAAATTATCGATCAAAAAAAGACCTGTATCAAAAATGCAGATAATCCCTTTGTAAAAATAAGTAGTTTAGTGATAGATCATTTTCAGAAAGCAGTACTGTCATGAAGGGATGATGCTTTCTTTAAGTTGTCCCATGCCTCTGATTTCAACTGACTTAACCTGCATGCCCTGGCTAGCTATAAGAATTCCTCAGCATGGGGACCTGCTCTATATTTTCAGGTAGTGATTTGAGCGCCTTACGCAGATTTGAGGAGGCAACGGAGCAATTCTTATCAAACCACCGAGGTGTAGGGTCTCTTGCAGGGAACAGGCGTGTCAGCTGAGTTCTTAAATATATTAATAGGTTATTGAAGGCCTTAGTTATACAGGTCTGGTCTAGGGATGGGTCCAGACAGATTTTTATGCCCTCCAGGTTGGCCAAGACGAAGCTCGTAAATAAGGTAACCACATCGACCGTCTCCCATTTCAACATGAAGCCATTATTTCTGGCTAGGATTGGTTTCAGAACTTTGGGGCCGTTGCGGAGTTTCGACGCCTGCCATAATAGAGCGCTGGACAGCGTGGCGTGATCACTGAATTCTGTGAAATTGGTCTTTGGCTTTGAAAGCCTTGGGCTAAGGGTCTCAGAGGAAATGAGGTAATCTAAAGTAGATAGATATTCTCCTCTTTGAAAGGTTGGAAAAAAGGACCCTGTATGTGGATCTATAGCATTATGAACCACCAGTTGCCACTTCATTAAGATGGTATTAAGGGCATTCCCCTGGGTATCATGATGAAAATGGGGGATACAGGCATTCCTGTGGTCCAGTACCGCACACAATTCCGCAGAGTTTAGGGAGCATGGTTTCATGTTAAAGTCTCCCAGCCAGATTATATGAAGAGGTTTGGGATGGGACTCTGATAGGTCCTCTAACAGGTTATCCAGGGATTGTGGTACTACCACGGGGTCCAGAAAGTTGTTATTATAATAGTTTACCAATAGAAGATCCCAAGCGACAAGCCCTTTAATGACCAAGATATGAAAATAGGGGGATGTGTTTATAAAGGACAAGACTTTAAATGTGGCCACGTTAGAGATCAACGTTAGTAAAGCCCCCCCCCCCCTAGGCCTACCCCCTGTGGATGGCAAGGCCAAGGTTTGGAAAGACCTGTACCCATCAATATGGATTTTTTTTAGCTAAATTAGAGGTTTTTGCAGGGGATTCCGCGTAAAAAAAACCTGGTGAGAGCCACGCAAGTCATGCACCCCTGTACTCCCCTCATTGTCTACTTGTCAAAAATGTACAGGTTTGCCTAGGTGATGGCTGAGCTAGGGCACAAAATCCCCAGCTACCCATATTGACACAAAAAAATAGTTCTTATTAAAGGCTATCTTACAGCCACAAATATAAATCTGGTACTAATTTGATAAAGTTAACCCACCACTAACACTGGTTGGTTTTAGCACCTCTAGAAACGCTGGCTTGAAAGCACAAAAACTTATCAAAGTATCTAAATATTGAAACCAGGCCTTCTGAAGGTGAGCCATAAAGCCACTGCACAGCACCAACTGCTTTATGGTCCATTCACACGCCATTCACTTGCCACACACAAGACTTTCATACCGCCGACCACGAGCCCAATCAAACAGATCACTTGCACTCACATCAACATACCGCCCCCATGCAAGGGCTCATCACATTCATAAACCACAAGACGCAATGGGCCTTATTTATGGGCTTTTGCCGTATGGCAGCGCCGCAGGCCTCCCAGCTGCACTGGCCTACGGCAAAATGAAAGGGCAGGAATGCGCTGTATTTATATATGGCACATTCCTGTCCTTACCCCTGCGCCGGCGCACAATGGGCTGCCGTGAGCCAACGCAGGCACTTTTGCACCATGGTGCAAGGGTGCGTGCGTTGTGGGGCTGATTGATTTTGTGAAGGAAGGGACACCTTTCTTCACAAAATCAATCCATTCAGGCTATTTAGTTTTTTATTGTGTGCTGCAGAATGCAGCACACATAGAAAAATGAAAGCACAAGGAGAAATGTTTTCATTTCTCTTCGCCTCCCTAATGCCACCCCTGGGGTGGCTTTCACTTCTGACACATTCCCAGGTTTACGATTGTTCGTAAATCTAGGAATGTGTGAGTTTCCATGGGTGTTGCGTGGGAACACCCACAGCAACACCCATGGAATGCCCCATGTGAAAGGGGCACATATTTATAAGGCCATGAAAAGCCACGTAAAGTGGCTTTACGCGGCCTTATAAATATGAGGTGGCACATTGTGCCACCGGAACGTCAAATAAGTGATGTTCCGGGGGCGCAAAAGTGCCAGTAGGACCTCATAAATGAGGCCCAATGAGTTTGACTACATTTTACCACCTACCAAGTATCTGCCTCCTTCTTTCTAAACATTACCAAACGCATGCCGAGTGAACCTTTACTAATGGCTCTCATGACAGCCACATGATGCTCAGGAAGACATGTCTTTCATGCGCCTTTAGGGCGCTCACTGTGCTAAATCCAACTCCTTCCAGTTTGTGGATGCAAGTTGGGGGGTGTCCGAGTACGCTGCAAAGCCATATCACCAACTGAGCGAGCATATTTACCTTTGAAAATAAGGCAAACATGCTGGAAATTTTCCAATGTTTTTTAAAGAGAACATCATAAACTATGAAGAACTGTAGAATGTGAAACATGGGTGGTCTGAGACAACGTAACATAGTCCAATCCACTGTTATGTGCAGTGGTATGACTGTAATGCACTTATCAACAAACTAAACATCTACTAGGTTCTGATGGAGGATGAGCATGGCAAGCAGGTCAAGCATTGACCCAAACGTACTATAGTAAATTCAATGCAAGTGTGACACCAATGGATTTGAATCCATAGGTGAAGATGAAGTCATGACATGTATCTGTACTAACTTTACTATCTGCCTTCTACCTATGTAATATTCCTGGGAAAGCACACCTACCGTAAGCTTTTCTTACCCGTTCGTGTGTCTGTCCTCATCAGAGTCCTGACTAATCCTGTCTAATTGTAAAGTGAACCTATACTAATGCCTTCCGTCCCTAACTACTTGAAGGTGGAGAAAACATTTCTGTCATATGCCATCAATGCACTCACTGTGTTAAATCCAACGCCTTCCAGTTTGTGGATGCAAGTTGGGGGGTGTCCGCGGAGGTCACACAGTCATATCTCAAACTGAGCGGGCATATCAACCTTTGAAAATAAGGCAAACATGCTGGGGAATATTGCCTAACTTCCCTGAAGTAATAAGCCAAGCAAATGTCCTGTGGAACTAATTCACAAACACTTTTATTTTGACAGCGTGAAAACTCAATTACTAACTTGCATCATACCCAAAATTATTAAAAAAGGATACAGGACACAATAGGTTGTATGATGATTGTTTTCATATCTTAAACTAAAGATGTGAAAACAATCATCATACAAGATATTGTGTAGTGTACCCCATTTCAATAACATGGTTATGATACAAGTTAATAATTAAGTTTGCACACTTTCAAAGCAAGTAGAAATGTTGGTGAATAAGTCCCATTGGATATTAGTTTGACTTTATACGCTTATTCCGGCTCTCGATGGCAATCAGGGTGGTCCTTGTGTAGTATACATAAGTTCCTAACAAGCATTTCAAAATCCAGTCAAGCCTTTAACATTTTGCCAAACAGGGTACTCCATGACAATGTGGCGCATGTTCTGTCCACGACTATATGCAGTGTGGGGACTATAATGCACTTGTCAATCGGCGAATAGAACACCCACCACGTTCTGAGAGCAGATAAAGGTGTCGAGAAGCCCATGATTTCCTGAAGCAGAGGAACTAAAATTCTGTGGCTGCTTGCCTAGGGAAGTAGTGGCCCACAGACAGTAGGTATCCATTCACAGCAATTGAAAGGTTTACCTAATGGCAGCTCCACATCAGGCAATTTCCCAGTACTTGGCTTTAGTATAATACAACATAAAGCAAGTAGGAAAACAGAAGGCGGGCTTAGTTGGGAACTGGGGATAGTAAACCCAAGTCTCCTGCCTCTTTCCTTGCTTCAAGCACACTTTACAACAAAGACATGGTCGCTCCTTTTTGGGTGTTGCAGAAATTGTATCAGCAAAGTGTCACTCCTGCAGCCTTGCCATGTCCTCCAGAACACATGAAGTGGAGTCAACTGCTTCTGTAGCAGTGAGAATTTCAATCACAGACAACTGAAAGTCAAGGAAGGACATGAGTCTTCCTGTGGTTGTCTGACGATAAACAACATATGCATTGAATGTTTCCATCTGGATCAGGTGGGTATACCAAGTGCAAGTTTTATGACTTGCATTGTATGGCTGAAGAACCTGGTCGTTCTTGTCCACTCCGCCCATGTTCTTGTTGTAATCAAGTATACTGGTGGGCTTGTGGACTTCGGCCATGTGTCCCCAAACCATGACGGGGGAAGTGCTCTCATCATGAATTGTAGTAAGCACGTACACATCACGCCTATCTGAGAACTTGACTGTGAGAAGTTCATTGGAACGCAACGCAGTGCTCAGGGATTTCTGGAGCTTCTTGCAAACAAGCTCTTGCGGGAATCCTTTGCGGCAACAACAAATTGTACAGCAGGCCACAGTGCCAGCTTTGTAAAGCTCACTGAACAGCTCTACTCCTGTATAGAAATTGTCCACATAAAGGTTATAACCTTTGTGAAGGAATGGCCGTACAAGCTCCCATACAATCTTTCTTGTGACCCCTAGCGTGGGAGGGCAACCTACAGGGTTTAGAGTTGAGTCCTTGCCTATATACACTCTCAAGCTGTACACAGCTCTCACACAGCATGTACAGCTTGATGCCATAGTGAGCTCATTTGCTTGCAAAGTACTGCCTGAACAGCAGCCGCCCATTATACAGGATCAAGGACTCATCAATGGCTATTTTCTTCCCAGGAGTATAAACCTCTGGAAACCTGGCAGACAAATGTTCCATGACAGGCCGAATTTTGAACAACCTCTCATGGTATGGATTGTCTTGGGCCAATGCAGAAGAATTGCCATTGAAAAGCCGAATGCGCTGCAATAGCAAAAAACTATCTCTGCTCATGTATGGTGCGAAGATAGGGGTTACCCAAACCGTGCGAGTAGACCGGTAGGACAGTTAGGTTGGTATATGCACTACCCCCATTTTGAGCGTAAGGCCCACAAATATCTTCAACTCCCCTAAAGAAGTGGGAGTCCACTTGTGTGCCCTAGAAAGAGACCCTAGAGTGCCTTCATTCTCTCTAAGAAATTGTTTGGCATGCAAATTTGTTAGCTGTACAATTACATCAAGGAAGTCAACATCCAAAAAGAGATGGACGTAGTCAATTGGCATCCAGCGTTGCCAGTGAATGGCGGAATTTGGGGCTAAACTAAATTGGGAGGCTGCCAAGAGAGCACTCCATCTGTGCTTGCCGCCACATGTGCCTGCTCTCTGGGTTGGTCTAACCTGCTACTGTTGTCCCGCTGCACAGACTGTGCTTGCGAAGAGACAGCATGACTATCATTGTCTCCTTCAGAATCGTTGGAAGATGAGTCGCCGGATGAACTGCGCAGACTGAAAAATCACTCCCAGATTCTGCTCCATTGTCTTCTCCCTCAGATGCTGTCTCAGTATCTGCTGCTTCAGTCTGTGATCCTGCCTCATAGTTGGAATCCAGAACCAGATTTAGGGCCTGGGCAGCATTCATCCAACGATATGCCATCTCTGCTAGTGCCTAAAGCCTTCCTTCTAAAACACTATCCTATGAAGAAGGCAGATAGGTTGTTGATTTGAAACAGTAGGTGTGTGTGTATGTGATTGCAACAGTCAATAATGACGAAGTCACCTTACCTTGCCTTTAAAATCAGCAAGCTCTCCAAAGACACTAAAAAAAGACTAAAAAAGACAGTATTACTTCATCTTGCCACATACCCATCATCACAGCCTTTAGCTCTGGTGACACACAGTGCGACAATCATTTTGGTGCCCCCCCCCCCTCCCATGACCTCCAATAAACATCTGTTATTCAGAGCCAAGATGCCCACGGGTGAACGTGCACTTTACAAATATATGTTATGATCTCCTTGGATTTGCTCACTACCACCCAGCAAACGTGCCCCTCATCTCTCCCTAGCCCCTCTCACACATACATTTCATTTGTTTTAAAGCATTTGTAATGCCTGGCTTTACTAATCCACTTAGCTATCCACATAAAATATAGATCTATTCTTTGCAGCAGGCCCTCTGCCCTACTTTATGGCATCAAAACTGCCATTAGACAAAAATCCGATCTCTCTCTCTCCAGCAGGAACATAATCACAAGAATTATCTTGACATTTTTATCACTGCCTGAAAGCTGTGTGTGTATATCTCTGTGTATATGTATATGTATATATGGGGATGTATTCGAATGTGCCTACTTTGCGCATGATGTTTTTGCACTGTTGCAGTTTTTGCACGTCTGTCTAAATTGTATGACAGTTCAAAGCTACTAAACAGAATTATGATCGTAATACATATATGCAATGTTGTATTAATGTATGTTTTCTATGTCTATTGGCCCTATGGTCACGTGATGCTCATTACTTGCACTTTAAATTTGGTGGCTCTCCCTGACAGCGAAATGTGATCAAGGCCTTTCTGGGGCCGAAACGCGTCATGGCGGTGCGTGGTGTCACTATGGATTAAAATAAATACCTTTTTGCACGCAGCTATCTGGGTCCGTGTTCGTCTTTCCTGGAAGCCTGGATGTTTAGAGACGGAGTTCCTTGTATATATATATATATATATATATATATATATATATATATATATTACATTACTCCATATATATATATATATCTCAGTGCTCCGTGATCCTGCCAATGGGTACCGCAATATCGAACGGGTGCCTTCGGTTCAGCGACAGCAGTGCCGCTCTCATATTCCGCTCCTCACTCCAGACAGTAAAAGAACCAGCACTCACGTTGGGTAAACCCACAATAGGATTTATTGCGATAAAGTTTTCTTGAACATACGCGTTTCGCGTTAGCCTTTGTCAATGTCGACGGACGCCGTTACTCTGGCAACCTTTATCTCATGATCAATTCATTGCACGCTAAGGAGGGACGGTCACATTGGCTCTAATACAGGTGCCATCTTAAAACATGTTGAGACTATAATTAATTCATAAAGCAGCCTATTCAATCAACATATGCATACTTTTATTTTAACAGTCACTTAGTTGGTACAAATTCCTCACTTGGGCAATTACCCCATACCCGTCACGAACTTCAATATTTACAATGTTTACAAATTCATCAATTTAACGCGTGAACTTGATTCCTACATTATGAACCCATTCGTAGATGGCCTGATTCCATACCACACATAGATTCAATTATTGGGTTTACAATAACCTGATATGGCAGTACACATAATACTTCAATTCCGCCCTGTATGGGCTTTCGCTGATTACACATAGATTCAATTATTGGAGTTACGATAACCTGATATGGCGATACACATAATGCTTTGACCACAATTCCGCCCTATATGGGCTTTCGCTGATTAGATTAAATAACCTAATTCCGGAAATGTGTGTGTCAGTCACCTACGAGCCACATAACAATATATCTCAGCTATAACATATTCTGCCATATTATCACAATTATACTGATGACACACGTTTACAATATTCAATACCATGATAGTACTGCAAATATTACTCAATTAAGCCCTGGATGGGCATTGATCCTGTGACTGTATACCCCTGCACATTAACATAGCTGTTACCATGCACCGTCCTTCCCAGTGTTAGGCGAAAGGCGAAAGCTACTCCCTCCCTACAATCTGACTTCATAGGTGGGCTATTAGTTACTCTCCATTGTTGAGGCCTCCTGGAGACTTTGTTTGTAAATCTATTATAAAGCGTGATTCCAATCGCCTTAGTCCTTTATCTCTGTCACCCCCCCTGATGTGTTTGGGTACATGGTCAAGGCAGAAATACTGCAACAAGGCCTATCGCTGTTGTGGTGACTGGCAAAGTGGTGCGCGACTGGGTAGTTTGCACCACACTGGCAATAGCTCTTTGATGCTCCAGTATTCTCATCTTTACTGGGTTTATTGTGCTGCCCACGTACCGTAAGTTACACGGGCAGACCAGGCAATATACCACATGCGTAGTACTACCGGTCATAAAGTTCGTTATCTTTCTTTCGTTGGCAATGCCCTTTATAGTATATGTGGTGACTCTCTTGCTATTCTCGCAGGCTCTACATTTACCACATGGGAAAGAACCGTGGAGAGTTAGTAAGCTTGATGGTTGTTTTATTGCCATTAAGTGACTCTCCACTAGATCATCTCTTATTGACCGTGATCTTCTGAACATAATTCCTGGTTCTGGTGGCAGATCTTTCCCTATCACTGCGTCTGATTTTATAATCTTCCAGTTTTTTCGCAGGATGGCTCTGATTTCTTTCGCTCCATTTGAGTAGTGTGTGATCATTCTGAAGTTCTTAGTTGTTCCCTCTTCCTTCTGTCTACTCTCACTCTGTAAGAGTTCTCCCCTATCCTTTCCTTCAGCCTTACTCTGTGCCGCTTTCAGTGTCTTATGAGGGTATCCCTCACTCTGAAGCCAGGGCTCGAAAAATTCACTCGACCGCTCGCATTTGCGAATCAGATTAATTCAGGACGAGCTACTGACAGACGTAGCAGAGAGCACTTGGTTGCATTTCATTATTTTAAACTTGTTCAGCTTTTAAAATTGTGCCGCTTTTGCTCAAACCTTCTTTGCTCTTTCCTCTGCCTCTTCACCTGCGCTGCTCCCCGGTCCACCACGGGTTTTACCCGATTGATGTGGAGGGAGCAGCCGGCATTTTTCTCTCACCCCAACTTCTGGACAGGTGACCAGAGGGGGCGGAGCCCTAGGGGATATTTAGGCGATGTCATTTTCTTCGCGCAGCGGACGCGCGCTACACTGACAGACGTAGCAGAGAGCACTTGGTTGCATTTCATTATTTTAAACTTGTTCAGCTTTTAAAATTGTGCCGCTTTTGCTCAAACCTTCTTTGCTCTTTCCTCTGCCTCTTCACCTGCGCTGCTCCCTGGTCCACCACGGGTTTTACCCGATTGATGTGGAGGGAGCAGCCGGCATTTTTCTCTCACCCCCACTTCCGGGCAGGTGACCAGAGGGGGCGGAGCCCTAGGGGATATTTAGGCGATGTCAGTTTCTTCACGCAGCGGACGCGCGCTACACTGACAGACGTAGCAGAGAGCACTTGGTTGCATTTCATTATTTTAAACTTGTTCAGCTTTTAAAATTGTGCCGCTTTTGCTCAAACCTTCTTTGCTCTTTCCTCTGCGTCTTCACCTGCGCTGCTCCCCGGTCCACCACGGGTTTTACCCGATTGATGTGAAGGGAGCAGCTGGCATTTTTCTCTCACCCCCACTTCCGGGCAGGTGACCAGAGGGGGCGGAGCCCTAGGGGATATTTAGGCGATGTCAGTTTCTTCGCGCAGCGGGCGCGCCAAAGGCAAGCCCGTCTGCGCCCGTCCGCGCCCGACCGGGCCCAGGGGCCACAACCCCTGCCTGTTTTTCTGGAACTTGTAGATCTTACAGCTCCCAAGCACTACATACGCTGAGAAAGACCTGTAACGCGAACTGCTCACACTCCCTTAATGTGGCAAATAAAGTCTCCCACTGCCCCCACTGTGAATTCTCCTTCCAGCCATGCTCCAAAGCTGAGATGCGTGCTGCGGCCCCATCTCCGCTGAGGATGTTCCTCCTAAATTGTAGATCGTTTCCTAAACACTACACTGAACTTGCCATTCTGCTGGAAGATTTAAAACCCGATGCTCTCTTTCTAACAGAGACTTGGCTTTACCCTGAGGCGGACTTTGTCCTTATTCAAACCCTCCCTCCTGGATATCTTTCAGTCAGGGCCGATCGCAAGACGGGTAGAGGTGGGGGTATAGCCATTATTTTGAAGGACATTTTCAACTGCCGTATTACAACAGACCCTTTACAGGACTGCGAAAGCCTGGCCTTTTCAATTGATTTTTCTCCGACTAACACCTTTTCTGGTCTGCTGATATACCGCCCCCCCAGGCCCACTCGGGCTATTTCCCACTGCCCTGCCCACCACTGTCACCTCCTTAGCCTGTACTCCTTCAAATTTTACGGTGCTTGGAGATCTTAATCTCCACTTAGATAACCCCTCCGACCATTCAGCTAATGAACTTATATCTAACCTTTCTGCACTTCAGCTCACTCAGAGAGTCTCTAAACATACACATATCAAAGGTCATCTACTCGACCCTGTCTTCAGCAATTTACGAGATCTTACTGTAGGCACCCTACTCCACTTCCTTGGTCGGACCACTTTTTAATCCCTTTAATCTGGGAAATCCATGGACCCTCTTTCTCCCCTAATATAATATCTACTCTGGAACGGAACTGGGCAAAGCTCCCCACTGAGCACTGGATTTCTGTTCTTGAGGCCACTAAACCAGCCAGTGATCCGAACCCCATTGTGGCAAATGAAAAGTTCAATAAATGGATCCAAAGCACCCTCGATGTAGTCCTCCCAAAAAAAACCACCCACAAACAAGCCAGGCCTAAGACTGCTCCCTGGTTCTCTCCCAGGCTGAGAGAACTTAAACAATCGTGTAGAAGACTGGAACGCTCTAGGAGACAAAATTATTCTAATTCCAGGAAACTTAAATACAGAGAGGCTATTAGATCATATAAAGCTGAAATTAAATCTGCCTAAGCTGCTTTTTATGAGAAAATCATTTTAGCAGCAAACTCCCCCAAATAAATTTTTCGAATTGCCAAGTCCCTCTCCAATCTACCTCAGCAGCAGCCAACATCAGAGGGGGCACTTACTAGGTGCAATAACTTGGCAGAGTTTTTCCAACAGAAAATTCACAACATTTACATGTCCCTTCCGGCTTTCCAGAATCATCGATCTATGTCACCCATTTTGGAGCCACGTGCCGGAATCCAAATTACACTAGGGCAATTCCCCCCTTTGGATCTTGCTTCACTGGACTTGGTCATGGCAAAAGTAAAGTCGGGCTTCCCTATTGATCCTGCCCCTCCTTCCCCTCTGATTCTAGCTGCCGACACCATCCATCCGGTAATCCTTGATCTGGTGAACTCCTCCATCTCTTCTGGTACTGTTCCCCCCGCATGGAAGTGTGCTCTGGTATAAGCCCTCTTAAAGAAACCTAATCTTGACCAGTCCAACCTAGCTAACTTTCGCCCCATTTCGCTCCTCCCTTGGATGAGTACGATTCTGGAAAAGCATATAAATTCTATCCTAGTAGAATTTCTAGAATCTAACGAGCTCCTTCATCATTCTCAAACTGGTTTTCGTCCTCAACAATTAACCGAAACTGCTCTTCTGGCAGTAACCGAGGAGGCGAGGCAGATACTGGATCAGGGAGGCAAGGCAGCGATCATCTTACTTGACCTCAGTGCCGCTTTCGACACTGTTAACCATTGCACCCTGCTCCACCGGCTAAAAAGTGTGGGAGTTACCGGGACAGCCATAACTTGGCTACAACCCTTTCTCAGCGATCGGTTCTTTCAGGTCTTTGAGGGTGATGTTGTCTCCAACCGGCTGTCTCTCAGCTGTGGGGTTCCTCAAGGCTCCTCCTTGAGCCCCACGCTGTTTAACATCTATATGAGACCCCTGGCTGAGATTGTCCATCCATTTGGCATTAAAATCATCACATATGCAGACGACACGCAGCTCGTGGTGGCATTGAACCACCCCGGGAGGTCGTCTAGCACCCTAGGCCCGTGCCTAGAGGAAGTTGCCAAGTGGATGGAAAACTCGTGCCTTAAGCTGAACGGGGATAAGACCGAGCTCATGCTTTTGGGCAACTCACCCTCATTCGACCCGGTTTCGCTCTGGCCGAACTGCCTTGGTCCCGCACCTGATCCGAAGACTGAGATCAAGAACCTTGGTGTGTGGCTTGATCGCTCGCTCAGTTTTAATCACCAGGCCGTCAAAATCTCAGCCACTTGCTACGGCCTCCTGAGGATGCTCCGTAAGATCCTCTCCCTTTTCAGGCGAGAAGGATTATGGTTCAGGCCCTCATTCTCTCTCGCCTGGATTATGGGAATTCCCTCTACCTGGGAGCCCCCCAAACCACCATCCATAAGCTCCGGGTCATTCAGAACTGTGCTGCTCGCATGCTTTTGCAGGTCCCCCGTCGAAAATCGGCGAAACCTGCACTAAGGAGCCTCCATTGGTTACCAATTAAGGCAAGGATCCAGTTTAAGGCCATGTGCCTGACTCATAGGGCCTTCTGGAAGAAGGGCACAGTCTCAATCCAGTCCATGATCACTCCTTATCAGCTTCCCAGAGATCTCCGCTCTATGTCTTCCTTCCTAGTCACCTCACACAGAATAAGGAAGGCTAGATGGGGCGGGCGTTCCTTCGCCCCTAACGCTGCCAACTCATGGAACTCCCTCCCACTCCATCTGCGAAAGAAACAAAACCTGCTCTCCTTTCGAAAGCTTCTAAAAACCGTTCTTTTCAATGAATGCATCTAAATCACTCCTCTCCTGTTATTCGGCGTTAGTCCACAAGCGCTAGGAGGCCTGAGGGTAGCTATTGCGCTATATACATTTTATTTTCATTTCATTTTTAGGTCCTACTCGCCCGTTCTGGCGAGTAGGAAGATAAACTGACACTTGACCTCTGCCTCTGAAAGCAGAGGAAATGTGACAAGATAGCAAGATTTAAAGGCATCTTTATTGCTCACAAAGTAAATGAGCAATAAAAATGCTTTTAAATCTTGTTAACTTGTCACATTTGCTCAGCTTTCAGAGGCAGAGGTCAAGTGTATTTCAGTTAGGTCGAGGAGATTTTGTAGGTTACTAGACCTGCAGGTCTAGTGCATTTTTTATGATTTTTCGAGCCCTGGAAGCGTTGTATGCTCTCCTCTGCCACTTGCACATAATCCTCCTGTCTTGAACTATTCCTTTTAATTTGCAGGAGTTCCCCTTAGGGGATACTCTGAATCAGATTTGCCGGGTGACTGCTCCGCCCGTGTAGGACAGAGTTTCCTGCGGTTGTTTTCCTATATAGGGCTGCGTGAATTCTGTTCGAACTCACAAATACCCTTAGGTCCAGAAAGTTCACCTGCGTAGTACTTAGTTCCCCTGTAAATCTCAAATTCAGGTTATTGTTGTTGAGACCGGAGATATACTGATTAGCTGATTCTATCGACCCTCTCCAAATTATGAAGAGGTCATCAATATATCTCCTCCAACAAACAATATTGTCCACCCACTGATCCATTGTATCGGCCCAGGCCACTTGCTTCTCCCACCAGCCCACGAACAAGTTCGCGTAGCTGGGGGCGAAGCAGGTGCCCATCGCCGTACCCTGTATCTGTTTATACCTCTGTTCCTGGAAAAGAAAGATATTGTTATTTAGGCAAAATGTAATAAATTCCACCAACATATTGTTATGTTCCAGAAACTTCAGAGGTCGTCCTTTCAAAAAATATTTGACTGCCATTAGTCCATCTGTGTGCCTAATGCTCGTATAGAGGCTTGATACGTCAAGAGTGATGATCACAAAGTCTGGTTCCCACTCGATTCCCTGAATTTGTCTCAGAAAATCCTTCGTGTCCCGTGTATACGACAGTTGTAACACAAGGGGAAATAAAAAATGATCCACGTATCTGGAAAGGTTTTCAGTCAGGCCCCCTATTGAGGAGACTATCGGTCGACCTGGTGGACTTGTGGCGTTCTTATGGATTTTCGGTAGGTGGTAAAATGTGGGGATCCTTGGATGCTTGTTCTGTAGGAAGTGGAACTCTTCTTTGGAAAGAATGCCCTTGCAGAACCATTTCTGGATCATCTCCTCAAATGTCTGTATACTTAGCATGTAGTCCTTCTCAGTTGCGAGAATGTAGTTGTCTTTGTCTTCCAGTTGTCTAAGAGCCTCTTTACAGTAGTTCTCTCTTGTCTGCAAAACTATATTACCACCCTTGTCTGATGGTTTCACTATGATTGATTTGTCTTCTTTTAAAGTTTTTATTGCTTGTCTTTGGTTATATGTGAGATTCCATTGTTTCTGTTTCCTCCCTTGTGATCTCAGTCCTAATAGGTCTTTATTGACACTATCAGAGAAGATATCAATGGCATCCACAGGCGTCTGAGGGTAAAATCTCGAGGTTGGTTTGAAGGGACTCGGGGCTCCCTCCTGTGTTACCCCCAATTCTTCAGTCCTATCCAAGTTATCCCTCTCCATCAGATCCTGTGTGCCTCCTTCCGGTCTCAATTCTTCCAAAATTGCCAGGGTATCCAGGTCTCCTACACATAATAAATCAGCATCGTTAGGTGCAGTGTTACCTCTTATTCGTAATTGCCCCGGGTTTCTCATCTTAAAGAATTTATACAGTTTTATTCTCCTGATGTACTTGAACAGGTCGATACGAATCTGCGCATACTCAAAATCTTCCGTCGGGCAGAACGTCAGACCCAGTCTCAAGACCGACTCTTCAGTTGTACTCAGTATCCTTGATGTTAAATTCACAATTGTCAAATTATCCTTTATTGTTTGGTATTCCTGCCTCTCCTGTTCCTTGTGCTTGTTCCGGTGTTTCTAGCCGCCCCTTCTCGTGACTCTATGGACTTTGGCTCTGGGGGTCTCCCCTTGCCGCCCCTCAGCCATGTCTGTCGTATTAAGTTGAATTCCTTGTGAAAAAGGCTCTGGCGAGAGGTCCCCTGGTTGGCGTTGCCACCCTCTTCATCTGATTGTTCTGCGCTGGTTACCTCCGATTCTGAGGTGTCCCTCTGCTCCACCACCGGCCGTTTGTTTAATTTCAAATCCCGTCTCAGGGCATCATACCTCCTGGCAAATGTTAATATTCTGCCTAATTTGTAGTCCCTGGTATCCCTCTCAAATTTCTGTTGTTTTCTTTCTTGTATCAATCAATCAGGGAATTGTAAGCGTGCTACTCACCCGTGAGGGTCTCAAGGCGCTGAGGGCGGGGTCCGCAGAACTGTTTAGCCGAAGAGCCAGGTCTTGAGGGTCTTCCTGAAGGTGTTCAGGGAGGGGGCGCGTCTGATGTCTGCCGGTAGCTCGTTCCAGGTCTTGGCTGCAATGTGAGAGAAGGATCTTCCGCCTGCTCTGGCTCTGTGGATGCGCGGGGTTTCGGCCAGTGCGAGGTTGGAAGATCGGAGGTTTCTTTTGGGTACGTGGAAGTTGATTCTGTCGTTGAGGTATTTGGATCCGTTGTTGTGTAGGCATTTGTAGGCGTGAGTGAGGATTTTGAAAGTGACTCTTTTCTCCACGGGGAGCCAGTGGAGACTTCGTAGGTGTTGGCTGATGTGTTCGTGTCGGGGGATGCCGAGGACGAGTCTGGCGGCGGTGTTTTGTACTGTCTGGAGTTTGCGGAGTAGGGACTTGTTGATGCCGGCGTAGAGTGCATTTCCATAGTCCAGTCTGCTGGTGATGAGTGCGTGGGTGACTGTCTTCCTTGACTCAGGGGGATCCACTTGAAGGTCTTGCGGAGGATGCGGAGGGTGTTGAAGCAGCTGGAGGTGACGGCGTTGACCTGTCGGTTCATGGAGAGTGATGAGTCGAGTACGATGCCGAGGTTCTTGGCGTGGTCTGAGGGGGTAGGTGGGCTTCCGAGGGCGGTCGGCCACCAGGTGCTGTCCCATGCAGAAGGGGTGGTACCAGGACGAGGACTTCTGTCTTCTCGGCGTTGAGCTTCAGGCAGCTGTTGGTCATCCAGACTGCGACGTCTTGCATTCCTTTCTGGAAGTTGAGTTTGGCAGTGGTGGAGTCTTTGGTGAGGGAGAGGATGAGCTGGGTGTCGTCGGCGTAGGATACGATGTTGAGGCCGTGTTGTCGGACGATGGCTGCGAGGGGGCCATGTAAATGTTGAAGAGGGTGGGGCTCAGTGATGAACCCTGTGGGACTCCGCAGGTGATTTTTGTGGGGTCGGAGAGGAAGGGTGGGAGTCTGATCCTTTGGCTTCTTCCGGTGAGGAATGATCGGATCCAGTCAAGGGCTGTTCCTTGTATGCCTGCGTCGTGTAGTCTGACGACTAGTGTGCGATGGGAGACGGTGTCGAAGGCCGCTGATAGGTCGAGTAGGATGAGGGCTGCGGAGTGGCCTTGGTCCAGGAGGGTGCGGATGTCGTCTGTGGCGGCGAGTAGGGCGGTCTCTGTGCTGTGGTTGCTTCGGAATCCGGATTGGGACGGGTCGAGGACGGCGTTCTCTTCAAGGAATTGTGTCAGTTTCCTGTTGACTGTTTTCTCTGCAACTTTGGCTGCGAAGGGGAGGAGCGAGATGGGCCGATAGTTCTTGAGGTCGGTGGGGTCAGCTGTGGGCTTCTTGAGCAGGGGTCTGACTTCTGCGCACTGCCAGTCGTCTGGGAAGGTGCCTGTTTTGAAGGTGGTGTTGATGGTGCGTTGTAGTTTGGGTGCGATGGCGGCCACGGCTCTGTGGTAGATGTGAGGGGGGCCGGGGTCGGTGGGGGCCCCCCGAGTGGATGCTTTTCATGGTTGAGGCGGTGTCTTCGGCCGTGATCAGTGTCCAGTTGGAGATGGTGGGCTGGCTGGTGTTTCTGGGGGCGGGGGGCCGTCTGTGGCGCCTGGTGGATGGTCGATGAAGTTGTCGTAGAGGTTTTTGATCTTGAGGTGGAAATAGGTTCCAAGCTTGTCGCAGAGGTCTTGGGATGGGGTGATGTCTGTGGCTTCGCTGCGTGGGTTGGTGAATTCTTGAATGACACTGAAAAGTTCCTTGGAGTTGGCCAGGATTTTGTTGTGGATGAAGTTCCTTTTGGTGGCTCTGATCTGGTTGTGGTAGTCCGTCATGGCGTCCTTGTAGGTGGTGTGGTTTTCGGTTGTCTTGGTGTTTCTCCAGTTCTTCTCCAGGCGTCTGCAGGTGCGTCTGGCTTCTTGGAGAGCGGTTGTGAACCAGGCGGCTTTCCTGGGGCGTTGTCTGTCGGGGTTGCGTAGCGGGGCGAGCTCATCTTCTTCTCGTAGTTGTTTAATCGTTTCTTTATTGTTTCTTTCTCCTCCGCGTGTTTGCTGCTGTCCACAGTCTCCAGTATGCTCTTTTCCAGAGTTTCAATCTCTTTTAGCGCTTTCTCGCGGTCACTCCACTTGAATTTCACCAGAATTTTGAGCATGCCCTGTGATGATCCTGCGGTATATTCAGCCCACTCGGTTAAGAGTTCAGGGTCCGGATTATCATACGCAGGGACCGTGTATATTCTAAGGCCCCTGGGTACTCTGTTGACTTCAATATAATTTTGCAGGGAAGTGGCCTCCCACCACTTCCTAACTTCCCTCTCATGCAATTTCTCCAACTGTTGGTATTTACTCCTTAGACTCTGTTGCCCTGTGCTGGGAGTGGAGCCTTCGCCTCGTAAACCTGCCCCTAGGCGTGCTTTGAATATGTCCGTTGCCGCTTCGCGGCGTGCCGCCTCACTAAACATGGAGTTATCTTGTTAACTCGCTGCCCAACTCGTTCTGCTGCACACATAAGAATGAAGCCGACGTCTTCTTACCCTGCCGAGTCTATGGGATGCCTTCGCCTTGGGGGTACTCTTTGCGGCTTGTGCAGCGATGCGGATCCCTCTCCTGTAATCTCAGTGCTCCGTGATCCTGCCAATGGGTACCGCACTCTCGAACAGGTGCCTTCGGTTCAGCGGCAGCAGTGCCGCTCTCATATTCCGCTCCTCACTCCAGACAGTAAAAGAACCAGCACTCGCGTTGGGTAAATCCACAATAGGATTTATTGCGATAAAGTTTTCTTGAACATACGCGTTTCGGCATTAGCCTTTGTCAATGTTGACGGACGCCGTTACTCTGGCAACCTTTATCACATGATCAATTCATTGCATGCTAAGGAGGGACGGTCACATTGGCTCTAATACAGGTGCCATCTTAAAACATGTTGAGACTATAATTAATTCATAAGGCAGCCTATTCAATCATCATATGCATACTCTTATTTTAACAGTCACTTAGTTGGTACAAATTCCTCACTTGGGCAATTACCCCGTACCCGCCACGAACTTCAATATTTACAATGTTTACAAATTCATCAATTTAACGCGTGAACTTGATTCCTACATTATGAACCCATGTGTAGATGGCCTGATTCCATACCACACATAGATTCAATTATTGGGGTTACGATAACCTGATATGGCAATACACATAATGCTTTGACCACAATTCCGCCCTATATGGGCTTTCGCTGATTAGATTAAATAACCTAATTCCGGAAATGTGGAAAGCCTGTGTAACTTACGGTACGTGGGCAGCACAATAAACCCAGTAAAGATGAGAATACTGGAGCATCAAAGAGCTATTGCCAGTGTGGATGCAAACTACCCAGTCGCGCGCCACTTTGCCAGTCACCACAACAGCGATAGGGCCGTGTTGCAGTATTTCTGCCTTGACCATGTACCAAACACATCAGGGGGGTGACAGAGAGAAAGGACTAAGGGGATTGGAATCACGCTTTATAATAGATTTACAAACAAAGTCTCCAGGAGGCCTCAACAGTGGAGAGTAACTAATAGTCCACCTATGAAGTCAGATTGTAGGGAGGGAGTAGCTTTCGCCTAACACTAGGAAGGACGGTGCATGGTAACAGCTATGTTAACGTGGAGGGGTATACAGTCACAGGATCAATGCCCATCCAGGGCTTAATTGAGTAATATTTGCAGTACTATCATGGTATTGAATATTGTAAACGCGTGTCATCAGTATAATTGTGATAATATGGCAGAATATGTTATAGCTGAGATATATTGTTATGTGGCTCATAGGTGACTGACACACACATTTCCGGAATTAGGTTATTTAATCTAATCAGCGAAAGCCCATATAGAGGCGGAATTGTGGTCAAAGCATTATGTGTATCGCCATATCAGGTTATCGTAACTCCAATAATTGAATCTTTGTGTAATCAGCAAAAGCCCATACAGTGCGGAATTGAAGTATTATGTGTACTGCCATATCAGGTTATTGTAACCCCAATAATTGAATCTATGTGTGGTATGGAATCAGGCCATCTACGCATGGGTTCATAATGTAGGAATCAAGTTCACGCGTTAAATTGATGAATTTGTAAACATTGTAAATATTGAAGTTTGTGGACAGGTGCAGGGGTAATTGCCCAAGTGAGGAATTTGTACCAACTAAGTGACTGTTAAAATAAGAATATGCATATGATGATTGAATAGGCTGCCTTATGAATTAATTATAGTCTCACCATGTTTTAAGATGGTGCCTTTATTTGAGCCAATGTGACCGTCGTTCCTTAGCGTGCAATGAATTGATCATGCTGCCAGAGTAACGGCGTCCGTCGACATTGACAAAGGCTAACGCCGAAATGCGTATGTTCAAGAAAACTTTATCGCAATAAATCCTATTGTGGATTTACCCAACACGAGTGCTGGTTCTTTTCCTGTCTGGAGTGAGGAGCGGAATATATATATATATATATATATATATATATATGAGAGGAAAGTCTCCGACCAAGTACCGGCTCCTCTCCACTCGGGGTCGGTGCGAGTTCCAGGTGTCGGATCCCGGCTAAATATACACGAGATTTCCCGTTCTTTGAGCTCCTCACTCGGACAGGAAAGAAGGACTCGCACTCCAGGGTGAATGTAATCAAATGTTTTTACTGGCAACGCGTTTCGATCAAACGATCTTCTTCACAAGCTTGTGCACCCTGGAGTGTGAGTCCTTCTTTCCTGTCCGAGTGAGGAGCTCAAAGAACGGGAAATTTTGTGTGTGTATATATATATATATATATATATATATATATATATATATACACATACATACATACATACACACACAAATTACTTTTTTTTTTTTAAATAAATGTGGTAGTTGGGCTTCTTCCTTGTGCACTCTGCAGCACCGAGTACACCTGTGTCTTCTCTCATGTTTGTGTTGACCCTGGTTTAGATTTATGAGATGGTTTTGAGGTTAGGGGTTGGGGGTAGCGTGGTACGATTGGTTTGGATAGTTTTATGCCCCATACTCTTTCAGGTGGAAGTTGCTGAATCTCTAGCAATGTTGACCTTCTTTCCAGCTGTTTCTGTAAGTCACTTGGTGTTTACATTGGCTACTGTGCATCTATAGGTGACCGTTGTTGCTTTGTAATGGGTCTGAGGTGTTCTTCTTGTTTAGTGACGGTGGAAGCACTGTTGGCTAAATTGACTATTTTAATACTAATTATCTGTTCTAATATCGCTGGTAGGTAGCTCAGTTTGTCAATTATAGGGCCACGTGCACAGGATATTTGTAGTGGTGAGTGGATGTATTGAACTCTCGTTATTAGGTTGGTTAGTTTGTCCAGCTTGGTGTTTATCTCTGAAATGTGTAAAGCTATGATATTCATTAGATCTATTTGGATGTCTAATTTGTCCGATTGCATTGTGAGTGCCTCTGTGGATGCTTGTAGAGTATGTCGTAATGTTGTGAAGAGTTCCAACTGACTACTTGGGTTGCTGGGCTAATGCCCTTGTGTTGTTTTTGTTCCAATGCTTGGTGGCCCATTTTGATTAGTATTTCATGTAGTTTTTAATTCCAGATAGATAACAGTATGAGAAGTTTCATAAGGGAATCAAATGGGCTTTTCGTTGTTTTGGGTGGTGCATTTGTCATTTGCTTCCATGTTAATTTCTGCTGACATGTTATGGGCGTCTTCACTCTCCTGTCCAATGGCTCTAGGTTCCTGATGAGTCGTTTTGGCTTCAATGGCATGTAAAACTTCCTCATTAGTTAAGAGCGTATTTGATCTCAACGAGGAGCTTTCCGAGTCATCCTGATGGAAATGGTGGACCTGTGCTATGGTCTTTAGCCCTTGAGTTATTTCCTGTTTTGGGATGTCTCTGGGTGTGGAATGAGTCAGCTTTTTTTGGTCTATGTGTGGATTCGTTGTTTACAATTTTATGTATAAATTCTTTTTTCCATTGTTTTCGTCAGACCTATGTTGCACTGGGGGGGTCGACTCAATCTTCTGACTTCTGACTTGTTGTCGGTTTTGTTGCTTGAACCCATCACAGATTCTGCTGTGTGAATCTGTGCTTTTGTAATTGTAGTTTTTTTAATTTAATTTGCTATTATCTGTTTTGCTGATTCCTTCCTTCATTGGTAGGAGGTTTAAGCCTTTCGAGTCTTGGTCGAAAGTTTGCACTTGGTCGTTTAAATCGTTTAGGTTGTGTGGGGGATCTGTTTGCTTCTCTTTTAAAATTAGACTGTGTGCTGTTCCCTGGGGGCCAGAGGTGTTAGAAGACCTGATATCTCTCCAGGCATTGAATAAATTGTGGCTTTGGGGTCTTTAAGAAAGAAGAATCTGGAGCTTGTGTTCTTTTCCACTTCTGTCTGCTTTCCTAAACATTGTTAGTATTGGCGATACTAATGGGCTCCTTGGCGCATGACACGGTTCTCTTGTTTTGGTTGATTTGTTCGTATTTTGTTTTTTCTGTACTTGCTTCAGGTTGTTGGTCTTCTGCCCCGATGTCTGCCTAATTCTACCTGATATCATTTTTTTTTAATTTCTTTATTTTTTCTTTATTTTTTTGGGAGTCTCTTAAGGTGGGCCTGGCACTTGCTCCAGTGTCCTGCCGATCCCCGTGGCTCTGTGGCATCTGTTTCCTCCAACTGTTTGTCTTTACTTGTCCTTGTTTGTCTTGTGTTGTTCGTTTATTGGTTAAATGGACTTTGTGGTTTGCTTGCTGATAATCAAATGATGATCAAGCTGATGATCAAGTGGTGACCCGATCCTGGTAATCAAGGCCTGGTGACCTGGTGACCGGCTGTGCTGTGCTGTTTGGACTATCCTTGAGCCACACCCTGATCTGGCTGGGCCGTGGGAAAACCAAGGGGCAGCTCTTCGCTACTGTTGAAATGCCGCAGCCAACTGCCGCTGCCATTGATAGTGCAGACCCTGCCTACACAGCTTACATTGCGCTCTGACCAAGGTCGCAACACCACCGTATGCCACCTTACAGCTGCCCCACAGACAGGGGTCCGGGCCGACGGGGGCAGAATGGGGCAGCGGTGAGGTGCGGATGCCGACACGGGCAATGTCAGCAAGCCCGAAGCAACCAGTTGTCTCCTGCCGGCAATCCTCCCGCCCCCAACCAGTCAACTCAGGTGAGCGAGGCTGCTGGATTTTGCCCAGATGGGGGATGTGTCAGGGGCAGGAGATGGGGCGGCAGGAGTGGCTGCGCGAGCACGAGGGCCAAGCGGAAGCTGCCGGGCCAGCCCACAAGCCAAGCTCAGACCTGGCTGGACCGCTTCCACGGGGGTCCAGGCTCACACTCTGCGGAGGATCGCTACGCCCCCGCGCTCAGCCTCGCCTCACCTCTCCTGCCGTCTTCACCGCTGCCTGGCCTGGAGTCGGGTGTACTCGCTTGCTTCTTGCTATTGCTCTCTGGCTCGGACTCACTGTGCCGGATATATATATTAGTGGTTTCCCTGGGAAAAACTAACATTAAAAAAAAAAAAGCCCCCGACGAGGGGGGGAGCAGCCCATTTCCACGTTGGCCGACCACCCCAATTTCACCCTGGTGTCTAGTGGGGTTTCCTGGCCGTGGATCACAGTGCAGCCGCGATCCACCACCAGGAAACCCTTTCAGGAAGGCCTTGTTTAAAAGGGGAGACTCTCCCCTTTGAAACAAGGCCTCCCTGTAAGCTGGGGAGGACGTTTTCCCCACCGGAGTTGAGAGTGGCCTTACCTGCAGCTTTCCTCGGCTCCGGTGGGGAAAACTGGAGGAAGGGAGGGGGGCGGGGAGAAACACGGAAGGCTTTCCGCATCTCCCCGGGAGAGTAAAAAATAAAATCACCCTCTGGTGCTTTGCACCGGAGGATTTTTGGAGTCCCTGCCTGGTGTCTGCCAATGGCCATTCCCCGCACCAGAGATGTAGTGCGTGCATCGGCCATTGGCCGGCGCACGCACCAAAAGAGTTAATACCGCAAAAGATAATTTTCCTGAACAAAACTGTGCAACATACATGTCTTGCCCTTGCCAAGATAAAAGACTTGAACACACCACGGGTTCCCACTCTTACACGATCTGACAACTGGCAGCAAATAACTCCATACGATGAACACACTATTGATACTATGCTGCATAAGAGTAGACATAACTTATCAGATCTCAATAGGAGGGGATGGTTAGTATGGCCACCAGACACTAACAAATGTCAAGACAGATTCCTAGGTAGCACTGGGAGATTTACTGCCCCCAAGCCTGACATGCATTATGTGCAAAATGAACACTTGGGGGTGGTAACAACTTACATTGTAGGGAAGTTCTGCCTTGATTGGCTAAAAACCTCGACACTGACCCAGGTAAAACAGCACTTGTCCCTTTTATCTGATGACCTGGATTTACAAGACTTTCTATTAGGTCCTAGGAAACCATGTCAAAAATGCTTCCTATACGCTGTCTATAACGAGATATGGTAAATATCTCAACAAGAAGCTGCTGAAAGGCTGCGTGAGACTGACAGGGCTAACTTAGAACAAGCTCTGGCAGTAGTACACAATGGTATGACTACCTTATCATCTAGAATTTATTCCCTGGGTAACATTGTCTCATTCACAATAGATGTGCTTCAGCAAGACTTTTCTGCGTTACGACATGGGCAGTCCCAGCTTAGGTCGATTATATTGTTGAGCTGGACACTGCAAACATTGCGTTCTGGCCACGTGCCATGGCAACACATTATTATAACTTATCTGTTTCCACCATACCATCTTTTAGAACAACAGATAGCTATGGCACGGAAAGATGCTAAATACACAGTGTTACACATTGAGAAGCTAGAGAGATTACCTTTTACCGTTGCAGACATTGCATCCTCGGATGGGATAATCCATGGGTACATTACATTACACTGCCAATATCCACTTTTCACTTTCAGTACTGTCTACAACACCATCAAATAGGCAGGTATGAAGCGTTAGGTGTAGGGTTCGTACATGAACAATGGGAACTTCCTTTCACGTTCCAGTGTAGGAATAAAGACACTGATGTTTTTCTCAGCAGTTTGAATTGCAAGAATACTTTAAATGGATCCCTCAGGTGCAAGGACGTTTCGTTGCACTGGGCATGCGATGCGTCCATGGCGAATCTTTCTTGCCACTTAAAAAAGTCTCTGCCAGCCGTGGTACGTCCGACTTTCAGACTGCTCTCGAATGGGAGTTACTTGATGTTGAACTATCAGGGTTGCTGTGGAATGAAGCCAGGGGTTGCCTATGTGGTGACCGTATCTTCTATTGTAACATGTTGCACACAAGTCCTGTTTCTGCCTACCCAAGTAGTTAGGGAGGATATGCTGTGGCCTTCGATTAATCTCACCAACGTGCTCTTTGAAGCCCTGAGCAAACTGAAATCCTTATTGTTTCAGAAAGATATGGCCTTAACTTCGGCCAAGAAGACGTTTGATCTTCAGGTGGCACGTTCCTCTTCAGAGATAAAGGCGCTTTTCTGCACTAACTTCCCACAACATTTTGGGGAGCTGGTAAAATGTCTAATACGGCTGGAATTGTAGGGTTTTTCAAGAGCATAGGCTCTGGGTTGGCCAGCACCTTCCAGACGGTGTTCGGAGTTATTCCATCCTTCATCCACTCCGTCCTCTGTAGCATCTTTGGAGGTCTTTCGCTGGTCCTGATCCTAGTTGCAGGA
Source organism: Calotriton arnoldi (assembly GCA_963921515.1). Lineage (NCBI taxonomy): Eukaryota > Metazoa > Chordata > Amphibia > Caudata > Salamandridae > Calotriton > Calotriton arnoldi. Next base: position 393,441 of record CAWUFW010011475.1, read on the forward strand.
ATACTGTTTTTATTATTTTCGCTCCACAATGGATGTCCCAGTTCGAGATCACATGGAGTTGGCACTGCCTCACGTTCTGTTGTGCTGTGAATGCATGGTCCGTTTCTTTGGCATACCATTGATTTGGGAAGTGGATGAGCATTGGTTTCTGTCTTTCCGGTTTGTATGGCATCATTGTTTACAGCCTGTGTTCCGCTGCCTCCTGTGCACTTACGAGTGTGCTCTGGGCCTGTGCTTGGGATCGCAGTTGGTTGAACCTTGGAACATATGTGGTGGACCCGCTAAAGGCCCATCTGTACAGCTGTCCCCTGCGTATACCTTTGCTTCTGGCCGCGTTCTATGAACTCCCCAGTATTCGTGACGCTTGGACTAGCTTCGTAGAAACACTGACCTTGCTAACAAGGAACACTTCATGAGAATACTATCACACTGCCTTGGCATTAGGTGTAAGGCCTCTCACGTGCATAATAGAAATGTGTTTAATATTACATCTATATGGCGACACAGCTATTTGTAGAACACAAACAATGGTTGCCTGATCACAATCTCAGCCCAATGCAAGGATGCCATTTTCTATATATAGCCTTTTGTTTCCTAGCATAATGAGAGGAGACACTTCTGCTGACTTCGAGGGGTCCCTGCATGCTGAAGCTTTTGCCTAGTAGCTGACTGACATCTCCATGAGGAGTGTTCAGTTCGTGACCAAGACGGGGTCATAAACTCTTACCCACCAGGTAAAGGGGTTAGATCATCTAGGCTGGGGTTTTCTTGGCAGATCATACATTCACACCCTAGACACGTAGGTTAGAGTTAACATGGTATTCATATATAACCTGTCTCAACAAGATGGTGAAACTCTTTGTTTTATTCACTGTATTGACACTCATTATAACTTTTATCTGCTTCTGTCTATTAACCATCGCAGCCCATATTTTCTATACAAGAATCACTATGGTTCAATAAATATTGAAAAAGCCCCTTTGTGTATTCTTTGTATATTTCGCTGAGCAGAAGAAAGCACGAGTGACTGAACGAAAGGTTTGAAGTCTGTCACCATTGTTCGGGAGGGAACAGAGTTGTCATGTTCACTGGTTGCCAGAACTGTTTACTCACTGTTCAGGTTTAGGGGGGCTAACAGTGCCACTGCAAGCTAGCTAGTCCAAGGGACAACATATCCTACAGGGGTACATGGAATCAGTCTGGCACCATCCTCAGTTTCTGTTGTCTGCAAACGCGTAGTTCCTACTGATCGGTGGAAATTACACAACATTGCTTCTGGTGCTTCGGGACTCCAGAGTGGACTCGGTGTTTGCTGCAAGGGGGTCTGGTACCCCGGGTATTGGTACGCTGCGTCTTCAATAGGTCCTGGTATCTCTAAACTTTGTGGGGAGACAGATCTGACCCTCCAGAGCTGTTGTACCTTTTCTCACTTCGGTGCTGCGTCAAGATCGTCGGGGAGCAGCAAGTCGACAAACCAGACTTCACGGGATCGGTGCCTGCGGTGTCCAGAGGAGTGATACCTTCACTCCAAGGGAGCTTCATGGCAATTTCTCGAAGGCTGGAGGTGCTCCGGGGTTCTTGGAGTCCTTTCAGATTTCAGGACAATACAGCAGCAGTGCTTGTCAAGTCCTGGGAGCAGCAGGCAGGGTTTGGCGACTTTTTCTTCTGCAGCAGAGCTTCAGTTCTCGAGCAGCTGGTCTTCTTTGTCCTGGCCTTCTTTTGTCCATTGAATCTAATGTTCAGGTCTCGGGGTGCCACCTAACTACTGAATTTAGGGGCGTTAAAAGCAAAGACAGGTAGTAGCCAATGGGCTACTTACCTTTAGAGTGTCTATACCCTCTAGTGGCCACTTCCTGTAGGAAGAGGCACTACCATAGCCCTGATAGGAGGCTTTCTCACCATCCCAAGATGGTGGAATTTCAGGAGAGGGGTTCATCTTGCCTGCACCGCCCATGGGGTGGTGTAGGCTAAGTGAGGACCCTCCTCCTAATCTAATTAATTGTATACCTTTCCTCCCGCCAAAAGTGGAGCAGGAAAGGAGGCCTGGCCTCCCCCACTATCTGGAGGTTCCTGGGTTGGATTTCAAAGGCGGCATTGCCTTTGAAGCTTCCTGCCCAGGAAGGCCATCCTGTCCTAGAGGAGGTGTGAAGCACCTCCACCCAGAGCAGGCTTTGGCTCTGTCCTCAGAGAGTGCTGACTCTCACCCCATGAGGTCAGAAACATGTCTGGTAGCGCCAGGCTGGCGAAAACAAGTCAAGAACCATACCAGTTCTTGGTAGGTTGTCAAGGGAACCTCTAAAAGGGTCTCCTGTGTGAATGTATTAATAAATCCAACACTGGCATCAGTGAGGATTTATCAAGACAAGATGTTTGGTACCAAACACCTTAGAAATCAGTGAAGCAATCATGGAGCTAGGAAACTCGTGTAGACAAGCATCTAGCCTATGTACTCTTTATGGCTTCCCTGTGTACTTACAACATCTCAGAATGGACTGGACATTGTAGGGGTATATCTGCTCATGGTGATGTGCCCACACATTGGATATAAGGCACCCTGCCTTAGGGCTAAAGGCCTACAGTAGGGGTGACTTACCTATATCCCATGCAGTGTATGGGATATACACCTATATCCCATGCAGTGTATGGGAGACATGGCACATAGGGCTGTGTTCCCTGTAGAGTCTACGGATTTCTCTACACCAAGACACACAGCATGCAATGGCAGAGTGCATAGCCTTGGTGAGGGGTCCCTGGGGTGGCACAACCAGTGCTGCATCCCGAGAGGACCCTTCTCAGGACCCATGCCCTAGGTACCAGGGGTACCACTTACTATGGACTTACAGGGGTAACTGAAGTTGTGATATAGTTTTAGGGAAAGAACACTGGTACTGGGGAACCTGGTTAGCAGGGACCCAGTGCCCTACAGTAAAAGTTGCATCAAAAATCAGGCAAAAAGTGGGGGAGTTACTGTAAAAAACACTTTCCTACATGAGCCCCCGCCAGCCTATAGGCCAGGAGACTCAGTCAAACCTGGGAGAGTCTACCTAGTCTGTCAGGCAAGGAAGAGTAGAGGAAGTGGTCTGAATGTTGCAGAGCCTACTCTGCCTAACATCCTTCTGTCCAGGTCAGTCCCTTTGGGGAGCTGGCCTACATCAACAGTTTCAGGACCTAACTTACAATGCCCCTTTCCTAACTCTGTAGTGTCAGTACTCAATCTTTTTAGTTTGGGATCAGAGGTGTCCACCTCTGCAAATTCTAACTTAGTCAGGGAAACACCCAGCTTACCTAAAGAAGTCCCCCACAACTTGAGAAACCCCACCATGACCAACAGGTGCAAGAGACCTAACTTGCTGCTTGGCATGGGGTCAGACCACCATGCCAAGGACAGTGCAGTCATAAAGGGTAACACCCAGCAGAGGCCACTGACAGCTGTCAGTGCCCAGAACCATGCCTTTAGCTCCTCACTGAGACGTGAAGGTGCTACCTTACAGGCTTCTTTGGGTTCAGCTTGACTGTCTGCTGTTTTAGAGTGGGTTGTCAGCACTTCTGGTAGTGAGCACTCTACTTCCACTCTCTTTTCTGTCAGCTGAGGAGCCACCAATTCAAGCTGAACAGCTGCCTGACTAGTCAGGACTTCTTGTTGGGCAGGTATGGTTTCACCAGTGCAAATCTTGGAGTCTTTCCCTACTGGAGAAGAACCTCCTTGGCTCACTGGAACTATGGCTAACAGTTGCCCACCCTTTTTACACTTTCTCTTCTTTTTTTTCTTTTTTTGGGGTTTACCTGCACCAGTTGGAGGTGACCCCCCGAAGATCCTTGGATGAGGCCTGGCACCGGACCAGTACCTCTGTTTGGATCAGACCAACCTCTGGGTGGTCATTCCCAAGGAGACAGTCAAGGGGGAGGTCTAAACTGACTACCACCCTTCTCCAACTAAGGGACCAAGCTATTTCTAGGGGCACTACAGCCACAGGCCTAACAATGACCTCCCCTGGGATAGTCCATACTTTTTTTGTCTCACCTGGGATATACTGGTTTGAGAGAAACAGCCTGTCATACACCACAGTATGACTGGCACAGGTATCTCTCAGGGCATTGGCTGGGATTTCATTCGCTAGTAGGTGGTGCAAGTGTCTACTGGAATCTTCATTTCACCTTTTGGATCCATATCCCAGTTGAAGGCTAAGAGGACTTCCTAATCTGAGGACTTACCCTCTAAAGCTACAGTAGCAACTCCTGGGGATATGCTAGTGGGTTTGTTTTTAGTACAACAGGGGTCCCTGGCAAGGTGCCCTGTCTTGTTACAGTTAAGGCACTAAGCCTTCTGGGGGTCCCATTTCTACCCTGGTATCCATTTTTAGTTTGTGAGGTGTCTCTGGGCCCACCCTCCTGGACAGGATGTTGGGAGCCTACAGGGGACTCCTTACTTTTATTTTTTTTAGAATGACCCACTTTTTTTCAGAGGGCGGTCTTTTGGCCTCTGTTTTCAGGTCACCAACACCATACCTAGTCCTGGTCACACTGGTTCTAACCAAATGATCAGCCTTCTTCCCCAACTCTTGGGGAAGAGACTGGCCCCAAGTTTACTAGGTATTGATGCAACTTTTCATAGAAAAAATTACTTCAAAGATGCTCTTTCATAATTAAATTGTAAAGCCCTTCAAAGTCATTCACATTGTTACCTGTTAACCAACCACCTAGTGTTTTTACTGAAAAGTCAGCAAACTCCACCCAGGACTGACTCGGAGTTTTTCGAGTATCCCAGAATCTGATTTTATACTCCTCAGTGGTGAGTCTAAAGCCCTCAATCAGGGTGCCCTTCATGAGGTCATAAGACTCAGCATCTTTTTCAGGCAATGTTTGGAGTCTATCCCTGCATTTCCCTGAGAACAGTTCCCACAAGAGAGGAGCCCAATTTGGGTCTAGCTACTTTCCTTCCTATAAAGGCTCTCTCAAATGCAGTAAACCATTTGGTGATGTCATCACCTTCTGAATAGTGAGGGGCAATCCCTTTGGGGAGTTTTGAGTCATAGGAACTGCTATTCTCCCTAATTACTTGTATGCTGCCACCAGAGATAGGCCCTAGGCCCATCTCTTTCCTTTGTCTTTCTAGATCCAGGAGCTGAGTCCTCTATGTTCAGTCTTCTGGTAAATCTTTCCAGCATGAGGTTCTCATCTGAGGAGGTCTCAGCTGTGCTGGAGGGGACTGACCCACGTCCTTCCTCCGCATCATCTTCATTAGTATCTTCATCCTCAGACTGCGCTACCAGATCTGGGTGATCTTTTTCAAACGGAGCTATCAGTTGTTTGAGATATTCCTTTTTAGGACGTTTGCCTAGTTATATTCCATTGCCCTTACAGAGGGCTCTCAATTGAGCATGGTTCAGGTCCATGTAAGGGGTCAGGTCAAGCTACTGAGCATGGCTATCGAAATCAGGCATTATTTTGCTAACGTTGGGACCTTTTTGGGCATTTACAAAAATAACTATCACCGAATACTTTTGTCCTAACTAAAGCACAGACTTTTACATTTCTAACCACATAGTTTCAGGGACTTAACCAAGTCCCTAGCAGTTAATTTTAGAATTTTTTTTAAAAAGGAGGGCAAACAAAAATTAGACTATCTAGAGACAATTTTTGGATTTACTTGTGTGGTAACTTATTGTCAAACTGGTCCAGCAAATGCAAAGTCGTGTACCCCACAACTGATCCACCACTGTAGGAAACCGCCTCTGTACAGTGTACTCCGATAAAGCACACTTTGTAGTGAATGCAATAGATCCCCAAAAGGCAAGGAGAGGTAAAAGTAGATAATACTAAATCTCTTTTTGTGGTAGTGTGGGTGTGCAGTTAGGCTTATCAGAGGGCAGTGTTAAGCATTTGTTGTACTCAAAGAGGCAATAAATGAGACACACACTCAAAAATAAACCAGAGACCAATTTGTAAAAATAACTTCGATTTTTATATATTTTTTAAGACCAAGAACACAGTTCTAAGGTAAGTACTTTTGGAGATACGATTTTGCAAAGTTCGATAAATATATCACTTATATGCGCAATTACGCACAGTAGGAAACAATGGGGAAAAGGAAAAAAATGCATAGAAATTCAGGCAATGCTTTCACGAAGTTCACTTTCTCGTTTTAGGTAGATGTCGGGACCAGGTCCAAAGTTCCAGCAGGAGAAGTTTGGCAGCATCCCAAATCGGCCGGGAGCAGAGGTGCTGAGGTCTTGGAAGCTGGTGCGCAAAGATGAAGGGGGCCACTTAAAAAAGCACTGCACAGAGGGACTTACAGGTAAGTCTGGTGGGTCTCCTTAGATGGAGGAGGTCGCAAGGGCCTGGGGACCACGTGAGCAGGGCTGGTTGGCTAGTGCTGGGGCCGGTGGGGCCGGGTACAGAGCAAAGCAGTCAATCGGGCGGCATGAAGTCCTCGCGGTCAGGAGCAGGCAACTTGGAGAGGCGATGGGTGTAGGAAAGTGCCCCTTTTTGAATAGTTACTCCCCACTTTTTGCCTGACATTTGATGCACTTTGACTTGATGTGCCCTCGGTCCCTGCCAATCAGATTCCCAGGGCCTGTGTTCTTTCCCAAAACTGTACCTTTGTACCCACAACTGGCATATCTCTGGCCACAGGTAAGCCCCTTGTAAAAGGTACCATGGGTACCAAGGGCACTGTGACCAGGGAAGTACTCGAAGGGCTGCAGCACCTATTGTGCCACCCTTAGAGAACCTGCACCTTCACACCCACACACTGCCATTGAAGGCTGCGTGTTTTGGTGAAGAGAAAAGTGAAGAATAGACATGGCACATATCCCTGTGTGCCATGCCTGCAACCCACTGCCTAGGGTCTAGGTAAGTCACCCCTCTAGCAGGGTGCACTAGCCCCAAGTTGCATGAGCACTGTACCTCTACAGTGTCCAAGTCCATTATTAGACATTGTAAGTGCAGTAAAACCATAAAGAGTATATGGTCTGGGAGTTGGTCATTACGAACTACACAGCTCCATAATGACTTTACTGAAACCTGGGAAGTTTGGTAGCAAACTTCTCAGCACATTAAACCTACACTGATGCCAGTGTGGGATTTAATGTAAAATGCACTCAGAGGGCATCTTAGTGATGCCCCCTGAAAAACGACCAGCCCTGGTGCAGTTCCTGAATGACTGCCCGCAACTTGCCACCACCAGGCATGTTTCTGGTCCAATGGGTAGAGTGCCTCCGCTTTCTGGGTCAAGAAACAAAGTCCATCCTGAGCAGAGGTGTCATGCCCCCTCCCCCGGGATGGGCTGGGTCCATGAAAGGGAAGCTTCAAAGGCCTGCCACCTTTGTAAGCTGTCCCTGCCTATCGCTGCCCCCAGCAACTGGCTCCCACCGGTACTGACCCCCACTTTGGGCAGGCGAATCGGCAGGAAAACCAAGTTAGGCGGAGAGGTGTGTCCACCTTTGCCAACCCCACCCCTCAGGTGGTGAGGTTGGCGAGGTGAAGCACACATCTCAGTCCCCTCCATCTTGAAGATGAGGGGACCCTGCCAGTTAGAGGCTCATGCCTCCTCCCATTAGAGGGTGACATAATAGGGGCTGTACTCACCCCAAGGAAGGGACCTATCGATCCCGACCTGCACAACCCTGAAAATGCCCCTAAATGTAGTATTTAGAGGTGACCCTGAACCTTGCCTCCTTAGCTTCGAGGAAGAAAGAAGAAGGACCGAAGAGCTGTGCTGACCCAGGGAGAAGAGGACACCAACTGCTTTGGCCCCTGCCCTACCGACCTGTCTCGACTCCGACCTGCCTACAGCGAAACCCCAATGTGTCCTGCAGCCAGCAGTCCCCCAGAACCCAGAGTACCTGCCCTGCACTCATCTCAAATACTCTGTCTCTCATGAGCATCGGATTTGCTCAGCCAAAGACTTCAAACACAGAACCCGGATCCAGGCTGCTCCGTGGTTCTGCAGCACTCTGCACCCGACGCCCACGGCCCGAGATTGAGTGGCTCAACACCATGAGGATGTCTTCTCAGTGGTCCTGACCTGGGATCTGGTGATCCCTGACTTACCTCGAGCTTCAAGCCGACACTTGCAGCCTCAACCTGAAGAGTCCCCCTGACCACGCCCGGAGCTGGTAACAAAATCTGACGCCTCAAGACACTCCTGCACCCCACGACCCACGACCTTGGTGACCCAACTGACTGTCTCCAGACAACCCCCAAGAACCCAACTTACCTCGCCTGCTGGTGGACGCCTTTAGGAAGCCTCCTTGACAGAGCCTGCAGCATCTTTTCCAAACCGGAGATCTCCATTGCAAACCACAGGTCTTCCGACGTCTCCTTGGCACACTGCATACGGCGCCTCCGTGCCGCTGGTGGTGCAGCTCCTGTGCTGATTGTTGGCCCCTGCAAGTGCTGATCCTAACCCCAGGAGCTTTGCTCCCACAACTGAGTGGCCTGCTTGGAAGCAGCCCCTGACCGAAGGCCCACTAGCTCCATTAGCTAACATCGGGCCCCTGCACTCTGCACCCGGCCGCCCTAGTGCCGCTGGTGGTGTGATTTGAGTGCCCAACAGAACCTTGGGGAACGTTGTTTCTAACTCCCAAAAGTTGCTCTTGCAGGTCGTTTACTTACCTGCAAACCGATAACCTTCTTTTCTCCCATAGGGACCAATGTTATGATTTTTGCTCTGTGTTGAACTGACTTTTATGGAAAACAAAGTGACTTTGCCTTAAACCGAAAACTGTTGTACTTACCTGTAATTTGTAAGTCCCCTTGTGTGATATCTCGGCATATCACTCCAAGTAGTAAAAGTAACTGAAAAGTAATCAAAAAGTAATCAAAAATAATTTCTATGTATTCTAAACTGTTTTAAAAGCAAATACAAACTTGTAACGATTCCAATTCCATTCACAATTGCATTTCCATGCAAAGTTTTGCATTTGAAAGTATATTCTATTTACGTGTGCCAAGTCCTGCTTGGTTCTAGAAATAAAACCATAAGTATGCCTTTTTTATACTTACCTAATTGGTCTGGATTCTGTCTCTGAATGGGTGCCATCAGTCTTTATTGAGTGAATACAATAAATACTTAACACACCCTCCTGATAAGCCTAACTGCTCGACCACACTACCACAAAGAGAGCTGTTAGTGATTATCTAATTTAGCCTCTGCTATACCTCTGGGGATCCACTGGACTCTGTGCACACCATACCTTACTTTGGCATTGCGTATACAGAGCCAGCTTCCTACAATGGGTGCTTGCTTCTGTTGCTTTGGGAGTCCGGAGAAGACTCTTCTTCTCGGTGTTTGCTGTTGGGAGTCCGGTACCCTGGGAATCAGTACGCCGTGGCTCCGGTATGTCCTGGTGTCTCCAGACATGGTGGGGAGAGAGATATGACCTTCCGAAGCTGTTGTACATTTTCTTGCTTCATTGCTGTGTCGAGGTTGTCGGGGAGCAGCACGTCGACAAACTGGACTTCATGGGATCGGTGCCTGCGGTGCAGGAGAGTGATACCTTCACTCCAAGGAACCTTCACAGCATTTTCTCAAAGGCTTGAGGTGCTCCGATGTTCTTGGAGTCCCTTCAGGTTTCAGGGCTACACAGCAGCAGTGATTGTCCAGTCCTGGGAGCAGCAGGCAGGGTTTGGCGCCTTTTTCTTCTTCAGCAGGGCTTCAGTTCTCTAGCAGCGGTCTTCTCTGTCCTGGTCTTCTCTTGTCCGTCTAATCTGATGTTCAGGTCTCGGGGTGCCACCTAAATACCAAATTTAGGGGCGTTACAAGGAAAGACAGGGAGTAGCCAATGGGCTACTTACCTTTAGGGTGTCTACATCCTCTAGTGACCACTTCCTGACCGCTTCCTGTGGGGAGTGGCACTACCCTAGCCCCGACAGGAGATTTTCTCACCATCCCAAGATGGTGGAATTTCAGGAGAGGGGTTCACCTTGCCTGCACCACCCCAGGGGTAGTGTAGGCTAAGTGGGGATCCTCCTCCTAATCTAACTAATTGTCCTGCCTTTCCTCCCACCAAAAGTGGAACAGGAATGGGGACTTGGCCTCCCCCACTATCTGGAGATTCCTTGGTTGGATTTCAAAGATGGCATTGCCTTTGAAGCTTCCCGCCCAGGAAGGCCATCCTGTCCAGGAGGAGGTGGAAAGCACCTCTGCCCAGAGTAGGCTTTGTCTCTTTCCACTGAGAGTGCTGGCTCTCACCCCATGAGGCCAGAAACATGTCTGGTAGTGGCAGGCTGGTGAAAACAAGTCAGGAACCACACCAGTGCGTGGTAGGTTGTCAGGGGACCCTCCAAAACGGTCTCCTGTGTGAATATATTAATAAATCCAACACTGGCATCAGTGAGGATTTATCAAGACAAGCTATTTGGTACCAAACACCTTAGAAATCAGTGAAGCCATCATGGAGTTATGAAACTCGTGTAGACAAGTATCTAGCCCATGTACTCTTTTTTGCTTCCCTGTGCACTTACAACATCTCAGAATGGACTGGACATTGTAGGCGTATATCTGCTCATGCTGATATGCCAACACATAGGATATAGTGCCCCCTGCCTTAGGGCTAAAAGCCTGCAATAGGGGTGACTTACCTATATCACATGCAATGTATGGGATGCATGGCACATAGGGCTGTGTGCCATGTCGACTCTTCGGATTTCTCTGCACAAAGACACGCAGCCTGCAATGGCAGAGTGCATAGCCTTGGTGAGGGGTCCCTGGGGTGGCACAACCAGTGCTGCAGTCGCAGAGGACCTTCTTCAGTACCCATGTCCTAGGAACCATGGATACCACTTACTAAGGACTTACAGGGGTAACTAAAGTTGTGCCAATTGTGGTATAGTTTTAGGGAAAGAACACTGGTTCTGGGACCCTGGTTAGCCGGGACCCAGTACTCTACAGTTCATATTGCATCAAAAGCCAGGCAAAACGTGGGTGGGGGTATTGCAACAAAAACCCACTTTCCTACAGGTGGCCACAGGCTCCCCCCAGACGGCCGAGTCGGTCAGTGCCCTCTTCAGCCGCGAGGCACCGGCGCCACACGTGGCAAGGGAAGCACAGGTGCACTTTGGGCCACGTCGCAGGGTTTCGTGCCGGTCTGCAAAAGAGCAGGCCAGGTCCAGCCAAGGAGATAGCGTGTACGCTGCAGCCATTCTTACCCTGGCCCCCGCAGCACCACTACAGGAGTCCACCTCTTCAGGAAGGCACTGTGTCTGCCACGCAGCGTTTGGGATCACAGGCCCCCGTCGGGTTATTGGGACCAGTTAGGCCGCTCCTTCAAGCCTTTCATCCACATTCAAGGTGGTCAGGTAGGCCCCAGCTAGAGGGTTTGTGAGGTGGTCAGTATCTCTAGTCAGTCGCTCCGTTGTTGAATGGGTATTGGGTGGTAGCCGGTTCAGGCGCTTCAGACGGGGATCCCATGCGCAGTCTCTTACTGCAATTCTAGACTATCCGGCATCCGGGCCTCTGTACAGTCCCTCAGGCCAGGGGCCCCGCTGGGAGAGTCAATGGGTGTATGCTGACGCTAGGTGGTTCCTTTGGGGAGCTCCCCAAGGTAGGATAGGGTCTGCAGAGTCAGCCGCAGGTGATAAGTTACTGTTGCAGCTGGTGCGTGCCACCATCTTGATTCTCAGCCTTGTGGTATGCCGGAGCGGCTCCCCCTCCGTTTTCTTAGCAGTGCATTGGGCCGCTCTGTTTAGGCATCAGCAGCCCATGGGAAGGTCATGCATTGCCCCACTGCACGTTTTGGAGGCAAGATCGGCTGTGATCTTGCAGGATGGTTCCGGATGGTAGAGCTCAGCAGGGAGCACCGCAAATGTGCATCCTATCTCATTGGCACCAAGCCACGCCCCCCAACCGTAAGGTTGGTACATAACCATGTTTTCTCCTTTTAGGTGCGGCGTTGCAGGGATAGTGTTCGCTGCATCGCTGGATTTGCAGGGAAGAAGATGTCAAGCAGCATCGGAGTTTCGCAGGAGAGCCGCACAGCATTGCAGGGATGGAGTTCGCTGCATCGCTGGATTTGCAGAGGAGAAGATGTCCACAGCGTCGGAGATTCGCAGGAGAGCCGCAATGCAGAAGAACCTCGGATGGGTCCTGGAGATGTTCAGGTGAGCGGAATCGCTGAAGAGAATCTGTCCTCTTCAACCAGTGGGTAAGCCAAGCACTGCCTCATGGTTTGAGTGTGGTATAATAGCGTTCCCAAATCCTGATGAGGCAGCCCACATATCCCCATAGTCGTGTGTCTATGAGTCAGCCTAAATATCCCCATAGTCATGTGCATATGAGTCAGCCCAAATTGCCCATAGTCATGTGCCTATGAGTTAACCCAAATATCACCATAGTCATGATTAATTGGCCTGAAGGCCCTCGGGGGTGCTTCTGTTTGTACTTTGGTGTTTCATGACTCAGTGGCCGAGGGCCCTGGGGGATGATTACCATGCCAAGAATGTTGTCAAGCCGACAGGGCAATGAGTCCCATGAACAGCCAACATGGGCAAAATCCCACAACCCCCCTACACACCAGGTACAGGAGTGAGAACACAAGGAGGTCAGGGTCATGACAATGCCCAACTCAAAATCAATGTAACCTGTTGTAGTGTGGAATGTTTACAAAGTTGATGCTTTGTCACACTAAATCCCATGTGCCCATCCACGGCTGCATATGGATTTCTCCTTAAGATAGCTTTCTCCCCTTCTGGGAAGACATGCAAACAACTCCCAGGAAAGAGGACAATAGCAGCCTGCACGGGAGAGAGGTGTTACCACTCGCAGGCAGGAAGCCACATGGGTGTTGGCCCAAAAGCAAGCTTCAAAGGTGAAGCAGCCTTTCAAGAGCAAATGGGGAACACTTGGGAGAAGGGCTACCCTTTGTGGAGGTAGACAGATTGGCACTCCATAAGGGAAGGGGAAACCAGATGCCAAACTGGTTTTCCAAGGGCGTGTAACCCCCTTAAAAGCCATACTTGTGGGTTGCACTAGGGTGCTCTAGACGCAAAAAGAGGGGTTCTGCCATGATGGATGTGGGCAGAATGGTGCATCCTGGGACCGCCAGATGCCACACATCCCAGAAAGTGGTCATCAGGAGGGATGAAACCTGGGAATTCATTGACTACCAATCACATCCTGTTCTAGGGGCATTTTCTGAGCATACATAGGGCACCCATGGCACCCAGAAATCAGATCCTCATGCACTGGAGAAAAGGACAGAAGAAAGACTGCCCTGATGCACTGAGGAACCGGCAAAGAGAGGCTGCACCTGTTGAACCTGGTAGCTAGCAAAGGAGAAGGTACTGTGTCTGCTGTGTCCTGCTCATGGAGAAGTAATCTCCGAAGCACTGGCAAAGCATGAGACTCCAAGGGTCAGTTAGTTGACTTTTTGCAGCACAGAGCCACAACAGCTGAAGAAGCCTGCTGGGGCAAGTTGGTTGCCCAGATCTTCGTATTGCCATGCAGCACCAGAAGCTCAAAGTTGCGCCCGGGTCTGCAGGACCCGGGAGAATCATCGGAGAGCAACTTGGTTACTATACCATGTAATTGCTATATCTTCAGAAACCTCCAGAAGGATCTTTTTCATTGAGGTGTCTAAAAATACAGTCTATTTTTATAAATTGATGTCAGAATTTTTGAGTGTCTCATGAATTTTTTCTTCAATTGTTTTGGTGCTGTTTTAATGCTTAACACTTGTTCCTTTGTGTAGGCCTGACTGCTCAGAGCCACAGCTACCTAGGATTAAGCTTAAGGTTTAACAAACGAAACCTATTGGTCCTGAAGGGATTAGCAAGTGTATTACATGGTGACCGCACCATATAATACACCCAATTTCCTCACACATATAATGTGATTTCCATGTTAAGAGTAACCATAGTTAGGTTTCACGCAGCGGTCGAAGTGCATTAAAAAAGTAAGGGAACTGTGATGCTGTCCACAATGGGGGTGGGCGAGTAAGCGTGGGGGTAGGGTCAAAGGCGTGACTAAAAAACCAAAATATGCTGTAACTTTTTTCAGTCTTTCATCTTCAGGTATGCACATATAAAATAACACACAGCTTAAATGTAAAATAAGTGCAAGTTAAGTTAACAAGTGGAAAATGCACTTTCTGCACATACCTTATGAAACCTCTATTAGTTAATGCACTGCAGAAGTCTGTGTCTGTAACCAGACAGCCACGGAATTGAATCCTGGTTGAAGCAGTGAAGAATAGTTAGGGCTAACAACAGCAACAGTGTTGGCAGAGCGAGCTGAGGCGGAGCGAGCTGAGGCGCAGGTCCGCTTCCACGCTCGAGACACTGACTGGGATATCGATCGCTGTGCCCATAGGGGGTTGGCCACCTTCCCCAATCCCTCCGGCCTCCAGCTGCTGGTTTCTTACAGCAGCCCTCCGCCCACGCCGGGGGCTAGCTCTGGTGTGCTCATGGCTGTGTCCTTGTTACCCCCCACGATGGAGGGGGTTGATTAGTGACTATATTCAAAGTGGCCTGCCACAGGACACTCAATTTCTCCCCCCAATTGACTCACCCATCTCGGGAAGGCTCTCAGTAACTTCCTCAGGTGACCATGACCACAACTCACCCCAAGCTAGCTAAATCACCCGCAGGTCTTCCTCCTGCCCAAATCTACACAAAGAGGGCAACATTGGTACAAACCCTTGCCCTCCCCATTGTCTTCACGACCTAAAAGAGGTACTGAAAATCGCATTCGAGAGCCTGTAATCACTGAATGACCAACATTCCATTCGCCCTGCTAGTGTGGGGGCCTGGGAGTGGAAAGAACAACCGGGCGTCCTACGCCCGCATGTTGTAACAGCATCCGCACAAGTACACGTGGGTGCAATCACCCCTTTGGGCTAGGGCCACCCCTCCCAAGATGTCAACCAGAAAGCAACACAACAGCGCCTACGCTATCACAGCCTCCCTCAGTGAACCCTAGAAGGAAAAGCATCTCTTAACAAGAGCTGGGCAAGCTGTCAGATCGCTTCCTAGCCACTTTGGAAGCCCAGATAAAAACTTCACTTGCGGCTACACCAGGGGTTGGGAGGGAGTGCCAAGTCAGTTCCAACAGCCTTCTCCTGATCGAAGCAGATAACTCTCCCCCAATCCACCACACTAGCTCCCTCTCCTCTCTAAATCATAATCAGGACATGATCGACAGAGCATTAATTTTGCAAACTCAGAAAATGGAACTTCAGATAGATCTTATTCAATCAATTGCCTCCAGTTTGGTGGGCCTGGGGCTCAGACTGTCCTCGCTGGAAAAATACACAGGACTTGCATGGGGGAGGGGTGGGGGGGACAAGCAGCCCATGCTCTCCTCTGATTAAGAAACTCTCTCGTCGAAAGCATCAAGAGCAAGGTCTGCTGCTGCAGATCAAACACTATCCATTCACCACAAGGAGAAAACTTTGCATCCAAGCTATTTGTCCCCTGTGGCTCTTTCTCCGCCACAACATCCTCCCGAGAAGAGGGGGGGGGGGATCCCCCCTCCCCCCCAGCAATCAGCTGGCGCAAATCCCGGGAATAGCCATGGCTTTGTCAGTCACAAGCTCGCTAGAAGAAGAAGACTTAATTCAACAAAACCCCCCATATTTCACTACATCTCCCCTTCCCACGGAAGACACCCATACCATCTCAAGAAGGTCGAAGAAGAAGCTAAAAAAATACAAAAAAAAACAGCACCTCGCAAAAATGCGATCCATGTGTCTAGGATCAGCTACCATTCATCAGGGCTCCCAAGAGCAGGGGTCCACAAAGTTCTTCTCCATATTTCAACTCGCCTCAAAACCAGAGACAGACCAGGGCGCATCCTCCTGCTTTGGAAATACTGGTCTAAAAAACTTTACAGAGGTTCCACAAAGGCCAATTGACACTCACCCAGCTAATGACACAGAGCGGTCAGTAAGGTCTGCCAAGAACACGATTCTGCTTATTGCGCCTCCAAAGGCAACGGATGTCCACCCGGGAGGCCCACACATAGGGTGTGGCGAGCAACCAACAATGGGACCTTCCCTCCCAAGCACAACAACACAGCGGGACAGCTCAATGAGCGTACTCCCTAAAGCCTTCAAACCAACAATTCATCCAACAACACAATGGAGTATCACAGAGAACTAAAGGTCCCTAGCCATCCAACGTCTACCAACAAAGCTCTGGGGTCTCGACCTCCTCAATCATACCTGAGAAACAAACTGTGCACACAAGCACAAACACACCTTGTTCATACGCCGTTTAACTAATGGCCATCCCCTTAACCCAGCCTCTTGTATCAAACTCACCAATGGTTTAAATGCTCACCAACAAAACCCTTCGATGAACAACAACTTGACTGTGGGAGCTCATTCTGGTCAGATCAACATCCGAAGTCAAGAGCAAATAACCACTTGCTGTCACCAGCTAGACCCAGTACCCCATGATGTGAGGCAGACTGGGGTCACAAGGAAGCCTTCAATGGATCACAGCAGCCTGCATCCAAGGGAACTAAGCCCCCCCGCGTTTCAACCTTACAGGCCCTACAGCATCGCCCACCCAGCCAAGGGGTCGTCCCCGACTCAAGCACCATGGAACAGTACGATCTGGTGTTTATTCCTCACTACGCCCCTAAGGGTTCATATGATATTCTAAACAGGGGCAACCTCTTACGCCTATTCCATCATATACCATTATTGAAAGCGATGACTTCCTCTGATCTAACATCTGTTAAGTTCACTCGAATTCCTGATAACGGACTTTCTGAGGCAACCATAACCACATGGTCAAGTGAGGTCCTTAGAGACACTATCCTGGGAGAAGCTAGGGACTTCGAAGAATGGGGCATCGAGGTTCTGATTCCACGCCCGTCAAAATATCCTCACGTGTTGCTGCAGCACGAAGCTCCAAGATCACCTAGGAGTGTGCTCAAGGGTGCAAGGGGTGCCACCCACGATTGACTCCCAAGTGCATCTAAGGCCTCAAACATCATAGAAGTGTCATGTATTCAGAACCAAAGATCAGTAAGATGCACGACAAACATCAGCAACCCTGACGGGTGGACCCACCTGATTGCTCCACACCGCGCCAGCCTGGGAAGTCGCTCCTAGCACTGGCCTTCAAGGAGCTCATCAAATACCAACAAATCAGACAAGCCCCAAACTGACAATTACTACCTGAAGTATAGCCGGTCTAAAGTCAAATCTAACAACTAGACCCAGTGCAAGCTTCTTGGAGCTCAGCGACCTCTTGTGCCTGCAGGAGACATGGCTGCTGACTACATCAGTTCTACACAGCTACTATGAGCTCTTCACACCAGCAAAACATACAAACCTCTTTGGCCGGCCATCAGGTGGATTATCAATCTTCCTAAAGCATTCCTGTAAGATCAAAGCTGTGCCTCTCAACCAAGACTCTCCAGCCTTGCAAGCAGCTTTAATCAACGGGGTACTGTAGATGTAGCAATATCCCATTGCTACTCACAAACTGCTACCACAATATGACTATAGTATCAAAACTTCCTGCCACAGAAGCCTTGTGTGACAGCCTGGAGGACCATTTCCTGGGGTTTGCTACACATGAAATCATTCTACTGGGAGATTTCAATATTACGGGCTTGGTTTGTTCGAATACCACACCCTGCCACACTAAAGAGCAGGGAAAATGGAATAACCTTTTAACCGCTTACAATTTAATCTTTGCTGCCCAGTTCCTTCAAACCCCCGTATGTCAATATCCTGCTACATTTAACAGGATTTCAACTATCGACTACGTTTTCCTGTCAGAAACTCTAGCAAGCTACCTTATAAAATTGGAGATCCCCAATTACCCAGAAAGCGACCACAACCCATTGTCCATACGTCTTGATTTACACACTCCAACTGCAAAACAAATCTTGGAGGTGGGATCATCTACACACGTCGAGGCCTGCAACTTAGTCTGAAAAATCAAATGGAGAACTACAGACACCTCAAAGGTGGAAAAATGGTTAATCACCCTATTCACAGCACTCACAACTAGCTGTCCTGATGAACTAGTCTACAGCTGGGGTAACTTAATAATACATTTAAGTGACCACCTACTTGGACCAAGGAACCTTCTGTTATTCATAGGGTGAACACCAAAGAACAACCCACCCAGCACTTCAATACGACCATTGCCACTGCACAAAGAGCCCTAAGAAGGTCCCTGCATAACCACAAGCACAATCCCACCTCAATCTCTACCAGCGCAATTACGGTCCTGTGTAAAACATACAAAAAAACAATCTGGGAGACAAAGAAACTCTTTGAGCAAAATGAATGGATAAAGATACACCATATTTTGCAGGCGACCAGCTTAACCCGCTTTTGGAACTACATTCACAAACTCACATCTCCCAATTGCTCATGGCTTAACAACATCCCAGAAGCAGCCTGGACACAACATGTCAAAGCCTTATATATCACCCCAGCATCCATACAACACGATGATAACATCCAGGTGGGGGTGGATCGATTACCGCCAGACTCAATGGTCCCCATTGCACCGGCCAATGTCAGCAAGCTCATCAGAGCAATGAAAAATGACGGAGCACTAGGTCCAAACGGTCTTCCTGCCGGAATCTTTAAATGTGCGCTGGAGTATTGGGCTACGGTCTTAACCCCCCTTTACAATCAAGCACTCCTCTCGGGCGTATACCAGAGGCATGGAGGGGCTCTATTCTATACCTAATCCTCAAGAAAGTGGACCCAACAAATCCTTCCAACTATTGTCTGATCGCCCTCTTAGATCTTAAGGCAAAAACCTAAGCCAGAATCCTACTCAAACAATTCGAGGACTGGGCTCAGAAAACTAAGGTTCTGCCATACTTTCAGACAGGGTTCCGGCCAACTGCCTCAACAATTGACAACATCACAGCTTTAGCATCCCTGAGTCATCGAGCAGCTCTGAAGAACCAGCCCCCACTCTTCTGCTGTTTCATTGACTACAGCACTGCTTTCAATAAGTGATGTTATGCAAATAGCAGTGTGGGCAATAGGGGCTGCACCAGTGTATTTAATTCTCATATATGTATAGTAGAGATGCTCAACTTCCCGTGACCCCACCGCTAAGAAGTCACAAATATAAGAGAAAAGACTTTCTCTCAAAGTAATTATGTTTTGAAAAGGAGCATACAATTGAACGTAATACCTTCATTAATTATGCACAAGCATGTAATTAAACATCTTTTTTCCCCATATTACACCAAATGTTATGGGATCCACAAAATACATGCAAAAATGTAGTGCAAGGAGTCTTGAGATTTCTTATTTTCAATTATTCTTTATTTGTAGTCAAATGCATCAGCCCAGCCAACGCGTTTCGTCCAACATGGACTTCATCAGGGCTGAAAAAACAAAAATAAAACGTACGTCACTTAAAATATCTCATATACACCAAAAGGTTAGTAAAACCTAGGTGCAAAGACTAGATAGACATGAAATACAAATACAGCCATAACAAATCAACCTTTGAATGAACAAACATCAATAATCCAAAAGAATTGTTACCGCTCATCAAAGACTCCCTGCCTATATACAATCTCAATATAATATTACAAATAACAATTGATTGGTTAATGAAACACAGCAGCATTATAAATTCAAAAAGTGACTCCAATTGCTAAAAGTCAGGCATGGATAATACAACATAGGTTCCATTGTTACTCTTAAAGTTTTCAAATTGCACATGTTCAATCGGCCATTATTGAGACAATATATACGTTTATCAAAAGCTAAAAATAAAGGAGAAATTCTCCTATCAAGATCTAAGGGTCCTCTTCAGTATGGCCAGTAAAAGAAATTACTTCCTGGTTGAATGTCTCAACCAATAACAGTCTGAACAAAAAGGCAGCACCAAAATCATATTCTCAAGATAGACTCACTTGGAATTGTCTTTTGAAGATCACCAAGATGTTTCTCCTTTATAACCACCGTAGCGTCTGTTAGATAAAGATTTTGAAGGAATTAATGCCTTTAATTCATACTGGAAAGGAACAGGTAATCGTTTACTATTAAAGTTCAGTAATCACTCTTTCAACGATTGGATTAAGAATATTATACAAAGGTATGGCCACAAATTAGTTATCAATTTGAGATCTATAAGTCCTCATCATTGTAACGGGAAACAATTTTAATTGCTGGTTAAATATATAGACCACTAATCATAGGACTAAGATCGAAGCACCCAGATTTAAGAGTTCTCTTCATTGTGACCAGAAATAATTTAAATTATGGTTAAGTATAAAGACCATGACGGGGGCGCTAGAGGGCGCACGGCAATATGGCTGCCCGTTAGTGGAGCTCTGCCTGGCTGAGCTCTTATCCGCCCATAATCCGCCACCAAATCCCTACATCCTCGACGCTGTTGCCGGGGAACCGCAAGATATTACCCCCCTGCATCCATTTCGGGAGCTGTGAGGTTCCCAGCACTGCCTCCGCGATCGGAATCCAACTTGCAGCAAATACGGCATACGCGAGCAGCATGGCGCCCTCGGAGCGGCCTGGAGCGGCGGCGCTCCTGCTGTGACTGTGGACGCGGAGCCTCGCCGAGGGACAGAGATATTGCAGCTTGCCGGCTGCATAAGCTGCTGGCACCCATTGACGCTAGCTGCTCCTGCAGCGGATCGCGGTACGCCTGCCTGGCGTTGCGGTATCGTGGGCCGCCCGGGCCGGAGCCCTGCTGAGGGAGGAGGAGAGGCGGCGGCCTAGTATCGACGTCTGCCCGCACCGCTCTGGAGAGCGCTGCTACCTGCTGGACACTCCCGGTGCTGACTACGGTAAGTGGGGCTGGGCCTGACCGGGCTCGTTGCTGCGGAGGCGGGTGCGGGCCCGGGGTTGCTGGTCGGGCTCCGCGAGCCGTGGGTGGCACTGGGGGTGAGGGGGTGAGGCGCTGGGGCCTGTGGCCTTTGGAATACTGGGGACAGCACTGCCTCGATGGACTTCCTTGCCCTGTGGTCGCCTAGCGCTGGGAGCAATGGGCCCTTCTAAGAGACTGGTTTTAACTGGGCAGCCCTGTTGCTGAGATGGTGGAGTACGTGGTGGGGGCAATCTGCGACGCTCAGCTGTGCCTGCTGTGAGATCTGGCGATATAAGGAACTCGTGAATTTGCGGCTGGCGACCTGGTGCTCAGCGTCACTTCTATGCTGGAGCTTGCGGCCTGGCTCTGGCTGCGTTACGCTTGGACAGGACTGTCTCCCACTGAGGTGCTGATCTCCAGTCAAGGGGGTTAACACTAGAGCTATTCCCCATCTTTGGTTAGTGGTGTCACTGTCGGGCCTGCTGGGGGCCGATGGGCGGAGGTGGGTGCAACTGCGTGCGGGGCCTGGATTTTATTGAGTCTGGCGGCAGCTGTGCAGGGGCCTGACCGGGACTGATCTTGCTGCTGCGGCATTGTGTTGGAGTGATTTCACTGGCAGCTAGCTACACACACACAGATCTGTGGGGAGTGTTGGCGTGGGGTGAGTTCTTTGCACCGTGCGCGTGGGCGGCCCCCACTCTGGTGTTTTATTATGGGAAGAACAGATAAATCGCAACCTCGTCTCACTCTCGAGGCGCGAAAATCTACCAAAACGACGCAGAAAGCAGCCTCGGACTCTGAGGCAGATGCCATGTGTGATGCTCCCCCGTCTCTTGAAACCACGCTCCTAGCTATGCAGCGTAGTCTGCAGTCCATCGAGGGCACCATGGTTGCGGTAAATCAGTTGCTGGACCACATGTCGTCGCAGTTAGAGAAACAGAACACTCGTATGGGGGAGGTGGAACAGCGCGTATCTGCGACGGAGGATGGCCTAAGCGAGGTCGCTGGCAAGGCATTGAATATGGAGAAGGTGCTGGCCCTCATTCAGGCCAAGAATGAGGATTTGGAGGCGCGGTCCCGGCGCAATAACATACGACTCACGGGGCTGCCGGAATCCACCAATGTGGGGAGAATGGAGACCTACATAGAGAACCTCATCAAGGACATTTTTGGCACTGAACATTTATCTACTATGTTTATTGTAGAACGCGCGCACCGCTCTCTTGCGGCGCGTCCGGTCCCTGGGGCTCCTCCCCGCCCCATAATCGCCAGGTTGTTAAACTATAGGGACCGGAATGCCATTTTACGGATGGCTAGGGAAAAGGGTTCTATTGTTCATCAAAGTAACGCCCTAGCTTTTTTCCCTGATTTTACGGTAGCTGTTCAAGCTGCCCGCAGAGAATTTGGTAGTGTTAAAAAATTTCTGCAAGTTGAGGGTGTCCCATATGCTATGCTTTATCCTGCTAGGCTGCGGATTGGCCCTGACGGAGACTCTAAACTTTTCTCCAATCCCAAGGCGGCTCTAGAGCACGCGAAGCAGTTGAAGAGGAGTCAGCGGGAGTCCAGTGCTGCACATAGTGATGAGGAACAGTAACTGGGGGTTTAGATATGTCAGGATCTAGTTTGTTGCTTATTGAGTCCCTCTGTTTCTTGATGCACACTGTGCTGAGGGCGTTTTTTGCTGCATATGTATGTGCTGTCATAGCCATGGGTTTATAGTGAATGTAACGGGGGGTCCCCCAGTACGGCTTGGGTGGCACAGTCCCTAGACCTGCTCAGCCACCTCCTACTAGATGGGAGGTTAGGTGCGCTCTGACGCCCCCTTTGAATGGATGTTCCCCACAGACCAGTTCTTCATCTTTGTTTTTGGGGGGGGTACTTTGTATTACTTCGGGATGGCTTTGGCACGTTGGGGAAGCTAAAGTGGGTGGGGGGTTGGGGGATTGAAGTTCTGGGGAAGGCATTGGCGCTATTTATTGCACTAGAGGTAGTGAATTTAGATGCAGCTTCACATAGGGCTCACCAGAGCGGAGGTCTACCTTTCTATTCCTGTGTCCCTTGGTGCGAGTGGTATGAGTGGTAAAATCAAGTGTATCACCTGGAATGTGCGGGGTTTGAACACCCCTAAGAAAATTCGCTCAGTGATGGCATACTTGGACCGAATGGACGTGCAGGTGGCGTTCCTTCAAGAAACGCATCTCACCAAATCATCTGAACGCAATGTGGGTGCTAGATGGGCTGGAGCACGGTTCGCGTCCTCTTACTCTACCTACTCTCGGGGCGTCATGATCCTTGTTAAGAAAGGGATCCCATTTACTGCCCTGCGGTCTGAAACGGATGAGCATGGTCGCGTGGCGATAGTTCATGGGCAACTGGGGGGTAAGAGTATATTATTGGTGAATGTGTATGGGCCGAATGTGGACGACCCCCCTTTTTTTCACAGATGTATGGCGCCGCATTACGGGGTTCCCCTCAGCGGAGATCCTCTGGGGGGGCGACTTTAATGTATGCTTGGATGGAGCGCTGGATCGAGTGAGTGCGGGGGCAGCTAGACCCAAGTTGGCATCTGAAACATTATTGGGGGTTATGGATGCAGGTAGACTACATGATATCTGGCGGATTCGCCATCCTGGGGACCAGCAGAGCACCTTCGTCTCTTCTGTGCATGGGACGTGGTCTCGTATTGACTACTGGCTCGTCACTGAGAATGTTTGCACTTGGACATTGAAGGTTAGTCATATGGCACAAACCCTATCTGATCATTCCCCGGTGCTTCTTGAACTTCAGGTACCCACATGTGAGCGTCCGCCTTTCACATGGCGGCTACAACCTTCGTCTCTGACGGACCCAGTCTTTCGGCTGACCATTGGCGAGGCAATCCGTAATTTCTTTCATGAGAATGCCGGCTCGGTTGACAGTGCTGGTGTCTTATGGGAGGCATTTAAAGTGACGATACGGGGCGCCTGCATGGGAGCGCAGGCTGGAGTGTTGCGGGACCTTAGACGTAGGATTCATAAGCTGGCGGCCGATATCTCTACATTGGAACGTGAATATGAGAAGTCACTTTCCCCAACTACATTAGCGGCAATAAGGGATCTGGTCACGGAGCATAACGCAACTGTAGATCAAGAACTGCTGCACAAATCTAGGCGCAGTACGGCTCGCTATTATGGGGAAGGTGGGCGCCCGGGTAGGTCTTTGGCCCAGAGGCTCGCGGCACCGCGTTGTCAGGCGCATATTACTGAATTGTTAGATGGGGGTGGCGTATCCCACTACGCGACACCTGAGATCAGCGATATCCTCGTTTGGTATTACACTAACTTATATGCGAGGGGAACTACGGTCCCCCCGGTTGAGATACACTCCTATCTTGATGACGTTACGCAGGGATGGCTATCTCAGGGACAGAGGGAATACATTACACAGCCCTTTGATGTCGAGGACGTTAAGTTAGCTATCATGTACCTCCCCACGTGTAAGGCCGCTGGGTTGGATGGACTCCCTAGCGAATTTTATAAGGCTTATGCGGATGATCTGGCCCCCCGGTTGCTAGAGGTGTATGCTGAGGCATACGAACAGGGGACACTCCCGCCCTCCCTAAAAGAGGCTCTACTGGTAACACTCCTGAAGCCCGATAAGGCTGCCAATAGATGTGACTCCTATAGGCCTCTATCTATTATCAATATAGATGCCAAGATATTGGCCAAAATGATAGCCATTAGACTTCAGCCGTTGATACCACTGCTGACCCTACCGGATCAATCGGGGTTTGTGGCGGCTAGGTCCACAGCGCACAACTTACGTACGGTGTTTGCTACATTGCATTATTTTGACCCAGCATTTCAGGCAGTCGCTGTGTTACTGGATGCGGCGAAGGCCTTTGATTCCCTTCAGTGGGACTATATGATTACTGTTTTTACTCGAATGGGCCTCCCTCCGTTTTTTCTGCAATGGATAAAGGTGTTGTACTCAGAGCCGCTGGCACGGGTGCGTGTTAATGGATGGGTGTCCTCAACTTTCCCTATAGAGCGGGGAACGCGCCAGGGCTGCCCCTTGTCCCCAATGCTCTTCGCGCTCGCACTAGAACCATTGGCCTGTAAGCTTTGCCAGCGGCATGCAGCAGCTGCGTTGCGTTTCCGACAGCGACCACTAGTGGTGTCCCTATATGCTGATGATGTGATGCTGTATGTGAGGGAGCCTGCCACCTTTCTGCCGGCGCTTCTTCGGGAATATGTTGGGTTTGAGAGGTATTCTGGGCTGGGGATTAATTGGGTGAAGTCTGTCGTGTTCCCTCTCACGGCTGGGACTCTGGAGGTTGAGATGGATTTCCCGTTGGCATGGACTCAGGAACCAGTGAAATACCTGGGGATCTGGTTACACAGGGATCCTGATCGGGTGCTCTCTGAGAATTATGGCCAGGTGATCACACGGATTATTGAGCAGACGGGGAGGTGGACTTGTCTGCCTCTTTCGCTAGCAGATCGCATAGCTGTGATAAAGATGGCTATTCTACCCAAATTACTTTACCTATTTGTAAATGTACCGATTAGATTAAACGTTGCGCTGTTCCGTACACTTCAGTCTGCGCTGCTCACGTTCGTGTGGGGTGGTAAGAAACCCAGATGCAGTTGGGAACTGTTGGTGCAGCCCTTCGACCGCGGGGGGTTCGAGGCGCCCGACTTACGACTTTATTATCTTTGCGCGCAAGCGCAATTTGCGCATTATTGGTACTTTCCACAGCGCTTTCAACCCCACACTGCAATAGAGGCTGATGCTGTACTTCCGTTGCCGCTACAGGCAGTCACCCTCTCCGGGGGGATGGGCGGGCCTAGATCTGAGATAAATCCTGCACTGTGTACGGCCTGGGCTTGGAGGGCATTGGCTAAGAGATCCGGGATTTCCGCACTGTATGCTCCCTCGCTGCCCTTGGCGGCACATCCCGATATTTCGGCTGCCAGGGAGAAACTTGCATTGCGGGAATTGGCGACTGTCGGAATTACTACATTGGGGGACTTGTATAAACAGGGGCAGTTCCGTTCATTGCAGGATGTACAAGGGGACAGGCGGCACAGCTTTATGTTGGGGTTTATTTATGTCCGGGTGCGGCAAGCAATTAGGGATATCTATCAGGCCTTCCCGGCTGAACCTGTGCCGATGCGAGCATTGCAGGCGGTGCTGGCAGGGTCGGAGACCAAGGGCCTTATCACCAAGCTATACAGGGCTTCGCAAAGTGAAAATGAGCCTGGAGAACACCCATCTTACTTAAAGTGGAATGTGGCACTAGGTTCCGCATTGACGTTCGAGCAGTGGAAAACCTGTTGTGCACTTACTGGGCGCCTCACGTCCAATTGTAATCTCCGTATGATACATTTCAAATTTCTGCACCAATTGTATTATACCCCATTGCAACTCCGCAGGTTTGGGCTGCGGGAGGATGCTACCTGTGTGCGATGTGGGCAGGCGGACGCTGACTTCCTACATCTGGCGTGGATGTGTCCTGGTGTGCTTGGGTATTGGAAGGGGGTGGTGAAGGTGCTTGCTGAAGTTGTTATGGAACCTGTGCGCTGTACCCCTGATGTGTGCCTCCTGGGAAATGTTCAAAGTCTTAAACCTTGTAATAGGCGACTTGTCGCAGTCTCCACTCTGTTGGCCAAAAGGTTGGTGGCACTGAACTGGGGGGCAAAAACTACTCCCACTGTAAAAAAATGGATACGTGACCTTTTATATTGCAGGGAGCAGCTGGAGGCCTATGCTGAAGAGCTTCCGGAATCCTCACGGCCTAAAGATTATTGGGCTCCGCTCACAGAATACTTGCTCAGTCACCCTGATTTGTGATGTTGTACTTGCTACCGCGGTGCCGTGCTCGTCTGGGACTGCCCGCTATTGCATCTGTTTCCATGGTCATGGTATTGGGGTTGGTATGTTATATTACAATGACTATGTGATGCTCATGTACCTACGAATGACCTTAGCAATTGGCAAGCCATGCCAGGGGTGGGTGGGGGGATGGGTTTTGTTTGGGGGTTGGTACGTTGCTTCGTACATCATTGTGCATCATATTATGTTTGTGATCAAAAACCTAATAAACAGATTTAAAAAAAAAAGAAAAAAAAAAAAAAAAGTATAAAGACCATTGACCATATGACTAAGATATCAGCACCCAAATAAATCTCTCAAAAATAGACTCACTTGAGATTATCGTATTGATGATCACCCAGAAGCTTAATTGATTGCCAGATGTAGTGTCAATGCGCTGGTGATCACCGTCGCGTCCGTTCAACAAAATCTTAAAAGGATAATTGCCTTAGATCATTGCTAAAAGACAAGAGAATTTCATTTGCTATTTAGGATCAAATATCAATCTTCCAAAAGTGGAGTTAAATAAGGCATTCCCAAATGTAATCCCAATTTTAGGTCAGTCCCTCGAGGTGCCACCCTCCATGGATCACACGTGTCTAATTCACTTGGGGGAGTATACCTTCCTAAAAGTCCACTTAAGATTATGAGAGATGAGAATAGTAACTAATTAAAAATAGTCCCATGGCCAAGAATGGTTTCCCCTTAACAACAATATTTCTGGACAAATATAAGGGTCCAAGAAGCAGCAAGATTACTTGTCCACACGTCTAAAATACTGCCAAGTGATCAAAACATCCAGCCACCCCATAGAGGTCCCTTCCTTCAGGAGGACTCACCTAGCATGTTATCCGCTCGGGTATGTGAAGCCGTCTGTCTATCCATTGAGGATTGTGATGGTTTCTCTGTCCCTTATATATGTTGTATCAGCCAATGGAAAAGCTTGTTGCAAACTCCAAGTACATCATAGGAGAAACTATTCAGTCTGGGAAAAGGTTCCCTCTCTGGTCCGTATATAAAAGCAACCAATCAA
This sequence comes from Calotriton arnoldi, assembly GCA_963921515.1. NCBI lineage: Eukaryota > Metazoa > Chordata > Amphibia > Caudata > Salamandridae > Calotriton > Calotriton arnoldi. Next base: position 421,102 of record CAWUFW010011475.1, read on the forward strand.
AATGTGTCATTTGGATCCTAGCACAAGAAGACCGTGAGCACTTCCTGTGTTAACAGGAAGTTCCGTTCAAGCTCCCCAGAAAAAAGAATACTGAATCTGAGCGGATGTTCCCTCTCTGGTCCGGACCGGAGTCTACCAATCAGAATGTGCCATATCAATCCTAACAAAAAGGAGCAGTATTAACTCCTTTTTCGTTCTGTAATCCTGCTCTCTTTCTGGTCCATTTATTGTGCGGACCAATCATATTATTCCCCTCTGTTTAGGCTTTTAATTTAACTGCACAGGCCAAACTCCCTTTGCTAATGTCAGATCTCAAGTTAAAACTAAAGATCAAATCTACATTCAAAGATATCATTACCATGAAGACCAATCTATTGTAGAGATTTAGAGTGCCATGATATCATCACTGATACATCTCTAATTATTCACAAGTGCATGGAAAATGCATGTTATTCAGACGTATATCACAAATATCCAGGTTAATGAGATAAGTTCTATCGGATCGACTACATTCTACAAGCAACAGTAAACCCCAGAGGGAGTTATAAAGTGGCAAACCTGGTCGCGTATTTGAAAAGCCCAAAAACTCATTATCTCAATAACAGTAAATTAACAAAAGCTAGTTTATATATAGAATGAATACATGTTATTCAAAGAATTCCGGATTGGCAGGAAAAATAACTAGGGTATTATCCCAGGCAAGCAATAATAAAGTGGAAAATGCACTATATAGCGGCAGACCCGGTCACATGTTTAAAAGCTAAAAATCCGTTATCTCGATTCGTAGGAGCTAGTTTAGTGTAATTCAATGATTTCCATATATGCGGATTAAACCACTGACACCTCTTGCTCAGGCTGATATCCGAAGCAAGGTAACAGTGTACTAGATAGTGATAGAATATATATTCTGGAGTGACTGGCCTTAACGTATGTGTCCTAATGTTACTGACCCATTACAGAATGAAAACAGAAGAACCACACTATATACGAATATATATTCTGGGGTGACTGGCCTTAACGTATGTGTCCTAATGTTACTGACCCATTACAGAATGAAAACAGAAGAACCACAGTACATTCGAATAATAGAATACTTGATAAGCACAAAATATGTCACACATGTCTCACTTATATATTTCAAATATCCCTAATATTCTCCATTTCATTATAGAATATTAGCAACAGCATAGCTACAGTAGTTCTAAAAAGAAGCCATTTGATCCAAATTAATAGAGGACATGTTAATACATTTTGCCTGCTATAAGAAGAAATGTAGTTCCCTCTCTAGGTTCAGGCCCAACTGTACCGTTCTAAGTTTACTGATCCATTTAGCCTCATTTTGTCTTAATCTCAGCTCTTTATCTCCACCTCTCAGATCTTTCTCTAATCTCTGAATCCCATGGAATTTAAATTCCATCTTATTCAGGCAGTGTTTCAGCATATGTGTGTTCCTGTATTCTCATTTTGAGAGCTCTAATGGTACTACCAATGTAGATTTTACTGCAACTGCAGATTATAACATAGATCACAAGAGAACTATTGAGGTTGATAAACTGGTCAATTCGATATTTCTTTTGTGTGTTGTAGGGAAATTCCTTAAGTTTGCAACCATTTTCACATACTATACAACCACCACACGTAAAAAAAACCTTCCGATTAAGTTAGCCAAGTGGAACTTCCTTCATTGTTGCTTTTAGGTTTAAGATAGTTCGTCATTATTTTGTTTCTGATCGTGGGGTCTCTCCTATATGTAACCAAAGGTTTATTGGTAATCACATTAGTTAATCCAGGCACACCTTTCAGTAAGTCCCAGTTCTTTTGTAGGATTTTGTAAACCGGATGATGGTATTTGTTGTAAGTGGTGACCAATGCTATACGGTCAATGGGCCTTTTCTTGGTTTTAGTTCTCAGTGTATCTATTCGGTTAACCTTCAAAATTCTTTTTTCTACCTTGTCCAAGAGTGTCTGAGGGTATGCACGATCACAAAGCCTTTGTTTCAAATCCTCCAAGGATTCTACAAAGTCCTGCTCCATACTACAATTCCTTCTTAATCTTATCATCTCACCGTATGGGATACCCGTGATGACAGATCGGGGATGTGCACTATCAGCTCTAAGCAAGGTATTGGTGGCGGTCTCTTTCCTATACAGTTTACTCTGTATTTTATTGTTCTCAATGTACAGCCGTACATCCAAATAGTCAATTTGATTCTTGCTGTGGCAATTGGTGAAACTCACATTCATGCTGTTATCATTTAAATACTTCATGTAACTTGTCAGACTCTCTTCATTACCTCTCCAAATTATTATGATGTCGTCAATAAAGCGACCCCAAAAGATTATGTTATCTGTCCAAGTAGCAGCCATGGGCGACCAGGCATGCTCCCTCTCAAACCAACCCATAAAGAGGTTGGCATTAATGGAAGCAAACCTCGACCCCATAGCCGTCCCTTTCACTTGTTGGTACCAATCTCTCCAAATAAAAAATTGTTATTCTGTAATATTAGGTCACACATTTCAATAATCATGTTGGAATGTTCCATCAGACTAGCACTTCCCTTGGATAGATAGTATTCTAAAGCCATTTGGCCCTAACTGTTTATACATATATAGAGTTCTACCACATCTAAAGGAGAGAACATCAGGTATGAGTCCCATTCCACATCCTGTAATTTATTAAGCACATCCGTGGTATCTCTGATATAAGAAGGGAGATTCACCACTAAGGGTTTCAGAAATAGATCTACAAATTCAGAAAGGTGTTCTGTAAGGCTCCCTATCCCAGACATAATGGGTCTCCCGGGCGGCTTTTCCCTCGACGTATGCACTTTAGGAAAGATATATATGAAGGGAGATCTGGGATGCTGTACATAGAGATATCTGAATTCATTATAATCAATGAGTCCCATTTCTTTCCAAGAGTAGAGTTTATCAGATAATAGTTTGGTAGCTTCACCCATGGGATTTCTAGTTAATCTCTTATAACTACATGTGTCTTCTAGCTGTCTCATGATTTCCTGATCATAATCATCTCTACGCAAAATTACGATATTCCCGCCCTTATCGACTTCTCTGATTACAATTGATTCATCTGAGCCCAAATCAGTAAGAACCTTAAGTTCCTGTGCAGATAAGCTGGACTGCTTACAGTAATGAGAATATTGTGAATATTTCTTATCTTGGAATTTGTAGAGCTCACACATGTTTTTTTTGACAAACATGTCAATAGCAGCATATTGATTCCCTTGTGGAGTGAATTTAGATGAAGGGGCCAAACCATGTGTGCAACTGTAATCCACATCAACATTTAACATAGCAGGTAAATCCTCTATATCAACATCATTTTCATTCGATAATGATAACAACAAATGAATCTGGATATTTGTGATATACGTCTGAATAACATGCATTTTCCATGCACTTGTGAATAATTAGAGATGTATCAGTGATGATATCATGGCACTCTAAATCTCTACAATAGATTGGTCTTCATGGTAATGATATCTTTGAATGTAGATTTGATCTTTAGTTTTAACTTGAGATCTGACATTAGCAAAGGGGGTTTGGCCTGTGCAGTTAAATTAAAAGCCTAAACTGAGGGGAATAATATGATTGGTCCGCACAATAAATGGACCAGAGAGAGAGCAGGATTACAGAACGAAAAAGGAGTTAATACTGTTCCTTTTTGTTAGGATTGATATGGCACATTCTGATTGGTAGACTCCGGTCCGGACCAGAGAGGGAACATCCGCTCAGATTCAGTATTCTTTTTTCTGGGGAGCTTGAATGGAACTTCCTGTTAACACAGGAAGTGCTCACGGTCTTCTTGTGCTAGGATCCAAATGACACATTTTGATTGGTTGCTTTTATATACGGACCAGAGAGGGAACCTTTTCCCAGACTGAATAGTTTCTCCTATGATGTACTTGGCGTTTGCAACAAGCTTTTCCATTGGCTGATACAACATATATAAGGGACAGAGAAACCATCACAACCCTCAACGGATAGACAGACGGCTTCACATACCCGAGCGGATAACATGCTAGGTGAGTCCTCCTGAAGGAAGGGACCTCTATGGGGTGGCTGGATGTTTTGATCACTTGGCAGTATTTTAGACGTGTGGACAAGTAATCTTGCTGCTTCTTGGACCCTTATATTTGTCCAGAAAGATTGTTGTTAAGGGGAAACCATTCTTGGCCATGGGACTATTTTTAATTAGTTACTATTCTCATCTCTCATAATCTTAAGTGGACTTTTAGGAAGGTATACTCCCCCAAGTGAATTAGACATGTGTGATCCATGGAGGGTGGCACCTCAAGGGACTGACCTACAATTGGGATTACATTTGGGAATTGTTGGACTTGGCCCTTTTTGCAGGGTCATCCCTAAACGTTTTGCCTTTCTGTGTTATGTATGGCGAGATTGGCCTGCCCTCCCATAGGAATGCATTGGGGATTCCCTGATAAGTGTTTCAGTGGTAATCCCTGATATGAGAGGAGCAGCGTGGTCGAGTTTGGTATAGTTGGAATTGTAATAATAAATGCTGTGCAATGGTGTGCGCAGATTTATTATGACTATTTTAGAAATGCCACTTTTAGAAGTTTGCATTTCTGTGTGCTATGTGTCTGCCTGCCTGATGTGAATTGCATGTCTGGCTTTTGAGTGACAGGGCCTGGGAGGTATGTGTGGCTCCAGGAGGGGCAGGGTGAGTCAGCACTAGGCTGAATGGGACATCTGCATTGGGAGTAGTAATCCCCTGACCCTGAATAGGTCTGTGCCTAGCCTGTACAATGCTGGCTCCGCCCCCTGTGGTGTGTCTGATCACCGAGCCCCCACCTGACAAAGGGGAAGAGGAGCTTGGTAAACAAAGTGCTCCAATTCCCCCCTGAACCAGTTGCATCTGGTTTCCCCAAGCCCTGTGCTGCAGACAATGAGAATCTGGGTATAAGTATAGGGGCTGTGACCCCATGAATGTGTGCTGTTCCTGAACTTGCTGGGGCGTGCTGCTTCTGGGGCCCAGGAGGAACCGCCATGAGGGCTTGCCTCCCTGGGCCCAGCCTTGCCCCCTTGATCTCTCAGAGCTTTTGCTGTTGGAGCTATGGCTGCTAGCGCCTCGAGAGCGCTATATTTTAATTTCCCAAGAAGGAGGAGAGCGTGGGCTGCGCAGCGCTGAGCTGCCCGTCTTTTGAGAGGGAATCTCCGTCGTAGGGATTCCCCCGTGATGCCGTGGATCGGGTGCCCACCCCGCATTCTTTGCTTACCGAGCGGGTGCCCACCCCGCTTTATGCTTTGGATTATCGGCGGGTGCCCACCCCGCTTATGGCGCCGACGAGCGGGTGCCCACCCCGCAATTGTTTTGTTGAAGGCGGGTGCCCACCCCGCATTGCGGCCGATAGAGGAGTCGCCGAGATCGCCGGAACCGCGGTAAAGGACCTGGCCCGACCCGGAAGCCAGGCGGTCGTGCCTGACTGTGGGCGGGCCGGAGTCCGGAAATGAGCGCAGGCCTAAGCGGGGCTCCCGTTAGCTGGTGGGAGCCCAGCGTGTAGTAGAGGCCAGGCGGGAGCCCACCCCGCACTGGCGACCAGCACAGAGAGCCCGACCGGAGTCCCGAGGGCTCTCCCTGCCCAGGAAGCAGTCTTTCTCGCGACAGGCAGCCGGGACGAGGAGGAGCCTTGCGCTACCCCGCCGCAGACCGGAGGAGTCCTGCACCAGAGCCCGGTGAGTGAGGGCTTGGCCTGGCACGTTCCTTTACAGCTGTACCGCACCAGTGCGGGCAGCTGCAACGTTTTGCCCCATTGCTTTTAGGGCCCCAGTGGGGGTCCAGAGGGCACAGTGGTGCCCGTGTCTGAGTGATGATTCTCAGTTGCGCCGCCGTAGCGGGCAACTGCAACGTTGGGGGCAGTTTTGTTTATAGAGTCCCAGAGTGGGGCTCATGAGGCACGGAGAGTGCCAAGCCTAATTCCCCAGCTGCCCTGCGAGAGAGCGGGCAGCTGCAACGTTTGGCCACATTTAATTAGAGTCCCAGTGTGGACTCCAGAGGGCACACTGAGTGCCCGTGCTCATTCCTTTGGGGGCATTGTTGTGTGTGGGCAGTTAAAGGGCACAGTGGTGCCGATCGGGGCACATTGTCGGTGCTCATTTGGCCTATAATTTTCTGCACAGCTGCACTGCAATTAGCGGCAGCTGCCACGTTTAGGCCTGCGCAATTGCGCACTTTTGATGTTGCTGCATTGGCAGCCAGCCCTGACTTTTGGACATAGGGCATTTGAGCCCTCTGAGAAGGCCAGTTGGCCAGGGGGACTGTGTTAGGTTGATAGGGTGCCAGGCCCTAATGTGATTTATGTGGTGCGCATGAAATGTGAGTTATGCACCCTGATTTATGCCTCTAATGTAGTTTATGGTTATGAGGTTATTGCATACTGTGTGTATGCTGGTGAGGCCTAATGCGTAATGTGTTTATGCTTATGAGGTTTATTGCATAATGTGTTTATGCTTATGAGGTTTATTGCATAATGTGTTTATGCTTATGAGGTTGGCGCATAAAGTGTTTTACGCCTAATGTGATGCTGAGTGCATAATATGATTTAGGTTGCAAGATATAATGCCGAGGCATTATTTTACCAGTAGTTACTGGTAGTGTTTTACATTTTCTATTTGTGATGGTTCTGACAGTGGCCTGATTGGCCCTGTCAGGTGTATATAATCCCCTGTAAATATTGCCTTGTGCCAGCTGGCACAGTGTATATTGTGTGATTACTATGCTACTGTGTTTATGATAATACAAAGGCTATTTTTTATATAACCTTGTGTGGAGTTCCTTTTTGTGGTGTGCCTAGTGTGTTGCTGCTGTGTGTGTGTGTGTTGCGCAAACGCTTTACACATTGCCTCTGGGATAAGCCTGACTGCTCGTGCCAAGCTACCAAGGGGGTGAGCAGGGGTTATCTTCAGCGTGTAACTCCCTTGCCCTGACTAGAGTGGTGGTTTCTGCCTGGCTTAGGCGCAAGCCCTAGCCAACCAGAAATCCAATTTCTAACATTGGTGTCAACGGTGAGGATAGGACTTGCGTTTGCGCAGTACCATAGCAACAGCTGGTTGCACTACAAACTCTGCATTTAGATAGTCACATGTTTGGGGATTATTGTTTCTGATTTTGTTTTAAGTAGCATTTCTTTGAAATGTGTTTTCTTGTTGCACTATGAGTTGTGTATCCTGCCAAGGACAGAAACCGGAGAATCTGTAGAAGGTAACTGCCCTTGTGCACACTGCTATTTCTGGGGTTGGCCTACAGTAGAAGCTGGAGGAGGTGACTGCCCCTGTGCTGTTTGCTATTTCTAGGGTTGGCCTAAAGCGGTAACTTAATTGGCAAGGAGAAACTAGCTCGGGAGGGTTGATTATCCCCTAAGTGCAGTTTTAGTTTTCTGGATTCCCCAGTAAGGGTGGGATCCAGTGGTGGCAGCAATATGGAGTCCAGTGCAGGAAGTCCCATTCCCAGAGCCCGGAAGATGGTACCTAGTTCCCAGTTAGAGGGGTACAGGTTGAGATTCTGGGGCAGTAAGAAACTGTCTCACCAGTCTTGGGGGGAGTTTGTGGATGAGTGTTGTGATGCACTGGACGATTGGGTGTGAGTTCTCTGATCCCAGGGAACTTGCACGGGAGGCAGACCTCTGGCTGCGTATTAGAGGATCTGAAGAGGCATTTGGGATTGATCCCAAAAAGTAGTGGCTCAGGTATCTTCCGGACCTGCGTGGTGGAAGAGGTTCAGAGTAGTCCAGCTAGGTCCCGGTGTATTGGGAGGGGTGTAGGGGCTCACGTCCTGTCTCTGCGGAGAAGGAGTGAGTGTGGGACTGCGTGTCCCAAGGTGCCCGAAACCCAGTCTCAGGGCCTGGAGGGTTCCTTGAGGGAACACCAGGTTGGGGGCCTAGGCTGTACTGGTAGGCCATTTGAGGGGGATCTCCCAGTGTCTAGAGAACCTGGAGCATCTGTAACCGGAACTCCAGTGGTTCTGGTGTCTGGCAGTGCCACTCCTAAGTGGAGGGTGCAGAAGTCCAGATTGAGGAGTGAGAGGGGGAAAGAGTCCCCAGTGGAAGAACCAGTGGGTCAGGGGCCAGCCAGAAGGGCTGAGTCGCCAATGAATGACCATGGTGATACCACTTCTGTCCTGGGGGATCTTCACGCACTGTCAGAGGGAAAGGGGTCGGGAGATCTGCGCCAGGCAGACTGTCACACGACACATGAGTTATGTGTCACCCTCAGGGGGGGCATGCGTGCTCCCAAGGAAGTCCTGGTGCGCCAGGCGGGTGCTCAGCCGCAGGGTTCCGTCCTTGGGTTGGGAGGCCAGGTTATGCCTGACCTGGAGGGAAGGACAACTGTAATCAGTGTCCTGACCGATGTAGCTTCCAGGGGTACCACTCCAGTTGGGAGGGTACAGTGCTCTGGAAGAGGGTGCAGAGGGAGGGAGTCCTCGCCTCTGACCCCGGTGCAACCTGAGGGTTTAGATCCCAGGTTGGTAGACCAGTTGCTGGAGAGAGGTCCTGAACTGGTGGGTGAATTGTGTTCTGAGGTTGCCTCTCATAGGAGGAGAGTGCGGAACCCCAGGTTGGAGGATCAGTGGCAGTTTGGAACTACACTGAGAGGAAGAGTGGAGAATGGTTACTATGTGCCAGGGGTTACTGCCCCACATTCTGTGGATTGGCAAGGACCGGAGGTGTCTGGATGGTCTACCTGGCCGAGGGCAACTAGGGGAGTACCAGTGGGATAGCCTAGTTGGTCCTGAGAGCTTTTACAGAGGGAACCACATGGGTTCAGAGTGGCGTAGAACCGGAATGGCGGGCCCGCGTCCGTGTTCTATCGCCCAAAGCAGGGAAGCCCATCAAGGTAGTGATTGGTCTACCCTGCGTTTTGGCTGGAAGGGGGTTGTGTTGGACTTGGCCCTTTTTGCAGGGTCATCCCTAAACTTTTTGCCTTTCTGTGTTATGTATGGTGAGATTGGCCTGCCCTCCCATAGGAATGCATTGGGGATTCCCTGATAAGTGTTTCAGTGGTAATCCCTGATAAGAGAGGAGCAGCGTGGTCGAGTTTGGTATAGTTGGAATTGTAATAATAAATGCTGCGCAATGGTGTGCGCAGATTTATTATGACTATTTTAGAAATGCCACTTTTAGAAGTTGGCATTTCTGTGTGCTATGTGTCTGCCTGCCTGATGTGAATTGCATGTCTGGCTTTTGAGTGACAGGGGCTGGGAGGTGTGTGTGGCTCCAGGAGGGGCAGGGTGAGTCAGCACTAGGCTGAATGGGACATCTGCATTGGGAGTAGTGGGAGGAGTAATCCCCTGACCCTGAATAGATCTGTGCCTAGCCTGTACAATGCTGGCTCCGCCCCCTGTGGTGTGTCTGATCACCGAGCCCCCACCTGACAAAGGGGAAGAGGAGCTTGGTAAACAAAGTGCTCCAATTCCCCCCTGAACCAGTTGCATCTGGTTCCCCCAAGCCCTGTGCTGCAGACAAAGAGAATCTGGGTATAAGTATAGGGGCTGTGACCCCATGAATGTGTGCTGTTACTGAACTTGCTGGGGCGTGCTGCTGCTGGGGCCCAGGAGGAACCGCCATGAGGGCTTGCCTCCCTGGGCCCAGCCTTGCCCCCTTGATCTCTCAGGGCTTTTGCTGTTGGAGCTATGGCTCCTAGCGCCTCGAGAGCGCTATATTTTAATTTCCAAAGAAGGTGGAGAGCGTGGGCTGCGCAGCGCTGAGCTGCTCGTCTTTTGAGAGGGAATCCCCATCGTAGGGGTTCCCCTGTGATGCCGTGGAGCGGGTGCCCACCCTGCATTCTTTGTGTACCGAGCGGGTGCCCAGCCCGCTTTATGCTTTGGATTATCGGCGGGTGCCCACCCCGCTTATGGCGCCGACGAGCGGGTGCCCACCCCGCAATTGTTTTGTTGAAGGCGGGTGCCCACCCCGCATTGCGGCCGATAGAGGAGTCGCCGAGATCGCCGGAGCCGCGGTAAAGGACCTAGCCCGACCCGGAAGCCAGGCGGTCGTGCCTGACTGTGGGCGGGGCCGGAGTCCGGAAATGAGCGCAGGCCTAAGCGGGGCTCCCGTGAGCTGGTGGGAGCCCCGCGTGTAGGAGTAGGCCAGGCAGGAGCCCACCCCGCACTGGCGACCAGCACAGAGAGCCCGACCGGAGTCCCGAGGGCTCTCTCTGCCCAGGAAGCAGTCTTTCTCGCGACCGGCAGCCGGGACGAGGAGGCGCCTTGCGCTATCCTGCCGCAGACCGGAGGAGTCCTGCACCAGAGCCCGGTGAGTGAGGGCTTGGCCTGCCACGTTCCTTTACAGCTGCACCGCACCAGTGCGGGCAGCTGCAACGTTTTGCCCCATTGCTTTTAGGGCCCCAGTGGGGGTCCAGAGGGCACAGTGGTGCCCGTGCCTGAGTGATGATTCTCAGTTGCGCCGCCGTAGCGGGCAACTGCAACGTTGGGGGCAGTTTTGTTTATAGAGTCCCAGAGTGGGGCTCATGAGGCACGGAGAGTGCCAAGCCTAATTCCCCAGCTGCCCTGCGAGAGAGCGGGCAGCTGCAACGTTTGGCCGCATTTAATTAGAGTCCCAGTGGGGACTCCAGAGGGCACAGTGAGTGCCTGTGCTCATTCCTTTGGGGGCATTGTTGTGTGTGGGCAGTTAAAGGGCACATTTGGCCTATAGTTTTCTGTACAGCTGCACCGCAATTAGCGGCAGCTGCCACGTTTAGGCCTGCCAATTGCGCACTTTTGTTGTTGCTGCATTGGCAGCCAGCCCTGACATTTTGGACATAGGGCATTTGAGCCCTCTGAGAAGGCCAATTGGCCAGGGGGACTGTGTTAGGTTGATAGGGTGCCAGGCCCTAATGTGATTTATGTGGTGCGCAAGAAATGTGAGTTATGCACCCTGATTTATGCCTCTAATGATGTTTATGGTTATGAGGTTATTGCATACTGTGTGTATGCTGGTGAGGCCTAATGCGTAATGTGTTTATGCTTATGAGGTTTATTGCATAATGTGTTTATGCTTATGAGGCTTATTGCATAATGTGTTTATGCTTATGAGGTTGGCGCATAAAGTGTTTTACGCCTAATGTGATGCTGAGTGCATAATATGATTTAGGTTGCAAGATATAATGCTGAGGCATTATTTTACCAGTAGTTACTGGTAGTGTTTTACATTTTCTATTTGTGCATTTGTGATGGTTCTGTCAGTGGCCCGATTGGCCCGGTCAGGTGTATATAATCCCCTGTAAATATTGCCTAGTGCCAGTTGGCACAGTGTATATTGTGTGATTACTATTCTAATGTGTTTATGATAATACAAATGCTATTTTTTATATAACCTTGTGTGGAGTTCCTTTTTGTGGTGTACCTAGTGTGTTGCTGCTGTGTGTGTGTGTTGCGCAAACGCTTTACACATTGCCTCTGGGATAAGCCTGACTGCTCGTGCCAAGCTACCAAGGGGGTGAGCAGGGGTTATCTTCAGCGTGTAACTCCCTTGCCCTGACTAGAGTGGTGGTTTCTGCCTGGCTTGGGCGCAAGCCCTAGCCAACCAGAAATTCCATTTCTAACAGGAATGCCTTATTTAACTCCACGTTTGGAAGATTGATATTTGATCCTAAATAGCAAATGAAATTCTCTTGTCTTTTAGCAATGATCTAAGGCAATTAGCTTTTTAAGATTTTGTTGAACGGACGCGACAGTGATCACCAGCACATTGACACTACAACTGGCAATAAATTAAGCTTCTGGGTGATCATCAATACGATAATCTCAAGTGAGTCTATTTTTGAGAGATTTATTTGGGTGCTGATATCTTAGTCATATGGTCAATGGTCTTTATACTTAACCATAATTTAAATTATTTCTGGTCACAATGAAGAGAACCCTTAAATCTGGGTGCTGCGATCTTAGTCCTATGGTTAGTGGTCTATATATTTAACCAGAAATTAAAATTGTTTCCGGTTACAATGATGAGGACTTATAGATCTCAAATTGATAACTAATTTGTGGCCATACCTTGGTATAATATTCTTAATCCAATCGTTGAAAGAGTGATTACTGAACTTTAAAAGTAAATGATTTCCTGTTCCTTTCCAGTATGAATTGAAGGCATTAATGCCTTCAAAGTCTTTATCTAACAGACGCTATGGTAGTTATAATAGAGAAACATCTTGGTGATCTTCAAAAAGACAATTCCAAGTGAGTCTATCTTGAGAATTTGATTTGGGTGCTGCCTTTTTGTTCAGACTGTTATTGGTCGAGACATTCAACCAGGAAGTAATTTATTTTTCTGGCCATAATGAAGAGGACCCTTAGATCTTGATAGGAGAATTTCTCCTTTATTTTTAGCTTTTGATAAATATATGTATTGTCTCAATAATGGCCGACTGAACATGTGCAATTTGAAAACTTTAAGACTAACAATGGAATCTATGTTGTATTATCCATGTCTGACTTTTAGCAATTGGAGTCACTTTTTGAATTTATAATGCTGCTGTGTTTCATTAACCAATCAATTGTTATTTGTAATATTATATTGAGATTGTGTATAGGCAGGAGTCTTTGATGAGAGGTAACAATTATCTTGGATTATTGATGTTTGTTCATTCAAAGGTTGATTTGTTATGGCTGTTTTTGTATTTCATGTCTATCTAATCTTTGCACCTAGGTTTTACTAACCTGTTGGTGTATATGAGATATTTTAAGTGACGAACGTTTTATTATTGTTTTTTCAGCCCTGATGAAGTCCATGTTGGACGAAGCGCGTTGGCTGGGCTGATTCATTTGAGTACAAATAAAGAATAATTGAAAATAAGAAATCTCAAGACTCCTTCCACTCCATTTTTGCATGTATTTTGTGGATCCCATAACATTTGGTATAATTTGGGGGAAAAAAGATGTTTAATTACATGCTTGTGCATAATTAATGAAGGTATTACGTTCAATTGTATGCTCCTTTTCAGAACCTAACTGCTTTCAATAAGGTTGACCGCCCCACACTATGGAGAAAACTCATGGGGAGTTCCTGTCCAATTGCTTAACGCCATAATTTCATCATATTTGAACACCTTGGTCCGGGTGAGAACAGGTCCTCAGACAGTCACCTCCAAAATCTTCATTGATGGCGGTTTGAAGCAGGGGTGTGTGCTCGCCCTACTTCTCTTCAACCTCTACACAGCAGATTTAGGAAAATTCCTCGAACGCAGCAGCCTGGCTCCCCACAAATAGCCAGATCAAACCTACACATTCTTCTGTACGCCGACGATATTGTCATCATGGATCATACCAAAGTTGGGATTCAACAAGCCTTGAGTAAACTCCCGGAATACAACAACCTGAATTTCTTTACGATCAACAAAGTTAAAAACCAAGGTTCTGATCTTCGGGCACCACAAGAACAAGAAATTATTAACATGGGGCATGGGGGCTGCTGTAATTAAAACAACAATGAAATATAATTACCTGGGGGTATGGTTTAACCAGTCCTCCAAACCCTCGGCACATATAGCTGCTTTAAAAAAGAAAGCTGGTGCTATTATTTACGGCCTCACTTGTCCCAACAAAAAGTTGAATAGTCCCTTGGCTGGATCCATCCTGAAAGTTATGAAATCCTCCCTCTTCCCGGCAATACACTATGGTCAGCAGGCCTTCCCAGGGGCTTGCTCCCCTAGCCTTGATCACATACAATGCAGGGCTTACAGAAAGGTTCTTCAACTCCCTAGATACATCCGGAGGACCAGACTCCACCTAGAACTTGGCTTAGCCAGGCAATCGCTGACCTGTGAGGGCGACATTTTAAAATTCTATTTCAGAGTTTTGAGAGCTCCAGCTAACTCAGTCAAAGCCCATCTGAAAGAGATATTTGAGACTCCTGGGAGCCCATGGCAACGGCAAGTTCAAAACGCAATCACTTCCCTACAAATAGAAAGAGCACCTGTAGAGCTGGACACTATTTCCTATACATTTTGGGAAAAGCCATAAACAAACAGCTGCAAATCGCTTCCTACACACAGAACTTTTGCTCTTTAAAATCCTCTAGCATCTTAGCCCCTCTGAAAAATTAATATGTACCTGGGAGGGCGCAACCCTATCTCACAGAGACCATTAATAGGCAAACCTGCAGAGACATTCTTTCCATGCGCCTACTAGGCCTCCCTGTGGCGGAGTTCAACTTTTGGGCCAGTCCAGGCAAGGAAGGAGCCTGCAGACTCTGCAGCTACAAGCGAGAAACTTGGCTTCATCTTTTATGTTTCTATGTATCACTCGATGCCCACAGGAGGCTCCTTTTGAAACCAATGTATTTGATGACAGCAGTCTGTACTTGCCTAGAAGCCACGTCATTGTGCTTCTCCAAATCGGATGTAAGGACTCTTTCAAGATGTAGTAAATTTATCAAATCACTTAGTGATCTCCTTCGGCCCCCCAATGGAGACCTGCAGCCCGCCATCTTCCTTCAAAAACTAATAACAGGCTACTACAAGAAAAACCCCTTAAACATGAACCATGTAAGCATCGGAGATGTGTCTGCAGCGAGGGCAAGAATGCCTATACCTTTGTTCCAATGTACTGTGCCGGGGACAATTACTTTTCTACATTAGGGGCCTCACAAACTTTGGACCTTTCACTCTGCACTGTAATCCTGACAGCTGATTTTAATAATGTTTTAATCTTTTTGTATCTTAAAGGAAGTCTTAAATTCTGCTTGCTGCTCTCCAAGGTCTGACAGTCGACCCTTTTTAAATTCCTTATATGGGGTTCTGACCACCCCTCTCTTTTTATAAAAGGTTGCAAATGTTTTTCTCTTATTTTCTATCTTTGACTTGGATAGGTGTTGTTATTTATTTCTCTTTCTTTTCCCGGTTTTTTATTTTCATGCATTTAGAAGGAAATTGTTATGGCTTTTGTTAACTACAACAATAAAGTAAACCTACCTACAACAAGCCTCTGCGGTGCAGAGGCCTGTGTTACGCCCCTTTAAAAAGCACACACTTCACCCTCAGCTGGTAACTCATTTCCAATACCACTCAAAAAGAATAAATCTGTGTCATCAAGAAGTGTCAAGTGATTCCATCAATCAAAAGGGCTGCCCGGCTCCCTTTACATTTGCAGATTGACCCATTGTGCACATTTACATTTCTTTCAGGCAAGCAGGCACCCTGGCAAGAAGTCTTGTTTACCTGTCTGCCCGCCTTTGGTTTCACAGCACAGTAGACTCCCTGCCTTACGCTGCAGCTGAAGCATTTCAGCTCTCGAAATTAACCGTCCCGGTACGGTTATCTTTTCACAGAAAGTAGGGGGAACTGTTATCCTTAAATTAAAACAGTATGGGCACGCTGTGCCCCTCCAATCCTGCCCACTTCGACCACTGGTTTCATGTTAAGCCAGCTGTAGATAATGTAGGCCTCAATTTGAATGACTTACCCTACCATTGGCTGCTGTGGCTGCTGTGTTGTCTTACTCTTTCTCTCGTTTCAGGAGCCGAGCTGCAGTAGCTTGAATTAACTAGAATAGTTGCAAATGTTTTTAATTTTTAAGAATAGTTGCAAATGTTTTTATTATGAGAACTGTTAATCTTTTGAATTTTACTGAAAGCTGAATTGTGAAATCTCTACACCTGTGCCTAGGACAAGCAGACTGATGTATCATATATGACGAGATATCTCTCTAAGGCCGTGCAGCTGTAAGCTTCCTTTTTGCCTGCCTGGGAAGAAGGGCGAAGCCACGTTATCAGGAAATGCTGGATCCGGATTAGTCCCCACTTGTGAACCTCTGAGAGTTGAAAATTGTGTGTTTTAATTGTGCAGAGCTGAACTAGTTAGTTTCAGGTGCCCATTTCTACTCTCTTGAGACCACATCTTGTTCTGCTCCTGCTCATAGAGTTAGACTCTTGAGAAAATCCATTCTTCTTTGCCACACTGAATCTTTATTTCATTCCGCCTTTAGAGGCTTTACTTACTGACACCTGGTAATTAACTTCCCCCAATCTCAATTGAATCTTCAGTTTAGCATTAGGTGATTTCCCTTCAGGAGAAACTGAATCTGAATGAATTTGCATATGACAATCTTTAAATAGCGTGCCTATATATTTGCTATTTTGACTCACTTTGGATTATAATGAACAATGCTTTTATAAGGTGATTACTGATGTATGACTAATTTGATTGAGTTTGTAACTTTGCTAACCTGCTAATTATCAATTTATGGCTAATTTCAAGGAACGAGTTTGTAACTTTACTAATCTGCCAATTAATCCTTCATGGTTTGCAAATCTACTGCTCACTGTTGCCCTTCTGGGGCCAAACTGCTTCACTGTTATTGATGATTTTAGGTTGAGCCTGGGTAGCGCATGCGATGCTCTGCAAGGCATGCTGTATTGAGGTAGGGACATGAAGCTCAGCCCACATTTTTAATTGGATTGTGTCATTGTGGACTGTAAATTGTGGCTGTTCATTGGTCAAAAGGCTTAGTAGTCCCTCCTTAGTACTGCCTTGTCTCATTTTGTAACCTCCAATGGCAACACCCCCTGTTACTTGTGCTGTTGCTCAGTATGCTTTAATTACAGCCTCTGAGCACTATTTTATGTCCTGCCTGCTGCTGCAGGTAGGACACGCTCTCTCCTAACGCTTTTTTTTAGGTTGAGCCTGAGCCAGCGCGCAAGCGCTGCTCTGGCGATCTGTTGTAGGTACAGTACGGAGGAGAAGCCTCGCCCACATTTTTCATTGGCTTGTGTCTTTGCCCTTCGTAAATGCTGACGTCTGATTCCTTAATAGGCTTATTAGTCCCTCCTTAGTACGGCCATGTCGTCATTTGTATCCTCCCATGGCTACTGGCCCCTTTACTTGGTTGTTACACGGTACGTGTACTATTTTTTAGTTTCCTGTTGTGCTTTACTTTGTTCCGGCCCCCCTCCTGTTGTCCGTGTTCTCCCTCCCGTTGTCCGCGATCCCTTTTTCATGCCCCTCCCGTTGTCCGTGTTCTCCATCCTCCCGCCCCCCTCCCGTTATCCATGTTCTCCATGCTCCCGCCCCCCTCCCGTTGTCTGCGTTCCCTTTGTTTTTTACTGTGATGTTAATGTTACTGCACTACCAGTCGTCCCTGGAGGGGCTGCGAGAGGAGCAGCAGGAGCAGCTGGCAGAAATTGTGGAAAGTTTGTGAACACAGGACCCCAATATGCCGAAGACGGTGAGTGCCCTCTGCCGCCCCTGGGGGTGCGTGGGAAGGTCAGGCCGAGCCGGGCCCCCTCCCGGGCCCGCCTGGCCGGACCTTGTGCGCCGCTGTCTGGCTGTGCAGCGTGGAGAGACGCCAAGTTGCAACTTTGACTCCAGTGCCGCTTCCAGGACCGGGCGGCGCGTGAACCGTTTTGTTTTGCTGCTGGTTTTTGAGGTGAACAGCGGGTGTTTGTACATTTAGACACAACACGCACTTGAAGGTTTGCACCGGGTCTTAGCAGTTTGCATTTGAGGCTGTTTTTGAAACAGATAATTTGCATTTTGGGAACAACAATCAGGCATTAACGCTGCTTGAAAGCCTCAGTCCTGGGGCTGCTCGGTCGGGGTGAGAGGCTGTGGGGGAGAGCAGACTGATGAGTGATGATCTGGGGTCACAGGGTCAGTATCAGTGGGAATCGAGGCTGCTCAGGAGTGGGGCTGTGAGCCTGGCCAGAGAGGAGGCTCTGGGCCATGTAGGCAACTCTGCAGAGAGCCACTGGACCCGCTTATGGTGCCCAGGGATGGGGCTGACGGGGAGTGAAGCTTTGGGGGGCATTGAGACTTCCCAGTGAACAGGCAGTGGGGGCTCTTAGGCTTTCCAGGGCGAGGCGCTGGCGCCAGAGAGCAACTGCCCCCCCTCATGCTGCCCAAAGATGTGGCTCTGAGGACACTTGTGTTGTGCAGGGGTGAGGCTCTGGGGGTCCCTTGTGTTGTCCAGGGGTGAGGCTTTGAGGGTACTGGGTTCGCCCAGGGATAATACATTGGCCCACTTGATACTAGCGAGGGATGTGTCCCTGGAACACTGAGGATGCCCAGGGTTAAGGTTCTGCGCCCGCTGAGGCTGGCGAAGGGTGGCGCACAGTCGCCACGGGGTGAGTCTGCAGGGACCGACCCCCTCCCACATGTTGCCCAAAGATGTGGCTCAGAGGACACTTGTGTTGTGTAGGGGTGAGGCTCTGGGGTCACTTGTATTGTGCAGGGGTGAGGCTCTGGGTCACTTGTGTTGTGCAGGGGTGAGGCTCTGAGGGTACTGGGGTTGCCCAGAGGTAAGACGTTGGCGCACTTGTAACTACCGAGAGCTGAGGACCCCTGAGGCTATCCCTTGGTGAGGCACAGGGGCTACTGAGGCATATGAGGGCGGGCTAACATCTAAAGTGGCCTCCTTGCTACAACTGTTGCATGAGTCGGCTGCTTTTACAACCAATGGAACTGGGTTTGAAGGTGACGGGGCACAATAATTGTGAGTTACTCGATGGGCCCTTTTCTGGGTGTGATTGCCCTCTCCCAGACAGAGCAGTTTATGGCTCACACTTGCCGCCGGAAGCAGCATGTCTAATAATGCTTCAATATACTTACTTTATGCTATATGAATAGCAGTTCAGAGACATTACAACAGTTCTTAAGCTCATACTTAACATTACTCCCCAACCCCATAACCTCGACTCTTCCCTAATGTAATGCGGTTTAATGTACCGAGTGTAGAACGAGGGGAGGTTCTTTTGGATTTGGTAGGATCTGAATTCGTTTTTAATCAGATGCGTGTGTAGCGGTAACTTCGTACTTAAGCCACTGAGCCGCATTACCGTCCGTAGGCAGTATAAATCTATATTTGTTTAATGCACTGCAATTGGAAATTGGTGATTTGCTTTAAGTGCGTTGGCAGAAAAGGGCACAGTTGTGTTTATTTGTAAAGGAGACCACCATTTAGTACAATAAAATGCAACGGTTGTGTGAGGAGTGAGGTGTGAAGCTGTAGCAGTGGCATGTGACACAAGGTCTGTAGGCTCTGACAGGCATGGCATCTTTTCTGCCAGGTCACGCTGGTCTACATTTTTTTTCCTCAGGACCAGGGAATGCATGAAGTGCCACTACAATTTTGTTCATGGATCCCTTTAAAAATACACATACATGGTTGCCAGCTTTGTTTTGGCAGCCTGCCATTCCTAAATTGTAAAAGTATCCACAGTGTGATTTTTTTTTAGGTCTCGTCTAGGCAGCGCTTGCGCTGCCGCTATTGCCTAAAACATAAATAGAAAAAATAACATTTGCAATGCAATAGGTCTCGCTTTTGCGAGAGTTTAAGCTATTGGCATTGTAAATTAAAATGCCTTTTATTTATCTGTTTTAAAAAGCGACACGTAAATAAAAAGCATTGTCATTTACAATGTCAATAGCTCAAACTCTCATAAATGCGAGACCTATTGCATTGCAAATGCTTACTTTTATGTTTTCTTTTTTTGTTTTTGCAGATTTACATAGCGCGAACTCGACCCCAAGGTATTGGAGCGCTTTACATGAGCACCAGTTACGTTACACAAGGACACATTCATTATTTGGTAGGCACGGGGAGATTAAGTGATTTGCCCAGAATCAAGCCTCAATTCGAGACAAAGGCCCATCCACTCGAGTGCAGCTTAAATCTGGAGTTGCACCAGCGACTCGCATGGTGCAAAGGACATCCCACGCTGCTTCAATTTCTTCAAATACTGACAACAATACATCAGCCGGCAACGAGCGAAGGCCATAGACAATTGAACACTACTCCCTTCAGGTCACGCCCACCCCATGGGAAGGCGGAGCGGCCTGTGACGGTTAGAAACTGGAGGCGGTCCTCGTGCGCGAAGTAAGAGTTGCGCCGCTCCAGAATAGGGGAAACATTGACAACACTCACCACTTCATGTTTTGGAACCGTGGTCTCCCCCGTAACAGCGCTGCAGATTGGTTGAGTCCGGACGGCTGGCGAAGCGGCTTGCGCTTGGTTTCAGAGTGCTCGAGGACAGCGACGGCAACACGTCTGTCCCGTTGTTGTCCGTTTAGGGAGAGGCGCGCGTGCGCCCTGATGGCTGGACCCGCCCGGGGGTAACGTCGCGGGTCATGGAAGAACCTCCCGCCATCCCCGTGGAGAAGGAGCCGGAGCAACCGGCAGTGGTCCCTGACCCGCCGCCACCATCGGCTCCAACGTCGGCTCCCCCTCCTGCCCCACTCAGCGCCGAGAACGAGGCAGAGAGCCGGCAGGGCCCAGAGGAGGGCGGCGGAGAGCGGGCCGCACTGAACCTTCTGGATACCTGCGCAGTATGCAAACAGAATATAACATCACGCGGACCCTGCTTGCTGCCCTGTTTACACTCCTTCTGTCGCCGCTGCCTGCCCCCACCTGAGCGGTACGTCAGCGTGCCGGCTGGGCCTCAGCAGCCTCTGCCCTCCCCGCCGGCCCAACAACCACAAGGCGCCCGAGCAGCGCCGGATCCGCCCAGCACCCAGGGTGAGTCCTGTCGCTGACCTTTTTGTAGTGCAAAATTGATCGCGATATAACGGGGTTAACGTGGCGATGAATCGCGATAGTCAATTAATTAGCTATTACATTGAGGTTGGACAGTTTGTTGAGAGTCAGTATGGAGGGGATCAGGTGTGCTTCTGGGGTTATGATTGGTGTCAGAGGTGGTGTGACGCTATGGTTAGGATGAATACTATGATATGTATTCAGGAGTTGGTAGGGTAGTGGTAAATGCTGTGGGAGCAGGTTCTGTGCTGTGACATAACTTCGTGGAGTGGTTGACGGAGGGGTTTGTCGGATTCTTTGTTCGCCTGGTGGCGATGGTAATGGCTGGTAGACGCTTAGTACTAGTTTTAGGATACTGCTTGTGTACCTTAGTGCCAATCCAGATGCTGATGAGGGATTTTGATCCATTCTGTCTTTTTCTGTGTCTCGGGGTACAAGGTGCCCATGCACCAAGCCTTCCTGTTCGCTATTAGGCTCCTGTAGGCTCCTGTAGGCTCCAAGTACAAGTGAGAACTGTGAGTTACCCCTGCCCCTCCTCACCCTGGTGCCCATAGTCGCGATTTCTCTGGATGGGCATGCACGACCATAGCCTCCAGCAAACACACAGGGTGGCATGTGCGAAGTGAGAGTCGTGGCTGAGCTGTGATCAGAGCATGCAAGGAGGGGGCGGAGAGTCTGGCGAGCAGGGGGAAGCCCAATGCTGCCCGCACATCAAATCACTGCAGACTTCTGTTGTCTCAGTCCTGGATGAAATTAATAGGATCGAGGGGGACGGGGCGGGCGGAAGAGAATTTCCCACCCCTACGAAACGGGAAGCTTCGCACAGTGAGGCTGCCCGTACTGCTTAATTGGGCTCCAGGATTTTGCCAAACTTGCTCCTTTCCCCTTCTTTGACACGCGATTGTTGTGAGGGGATGGCACTTTGTTGAGATGAACTCATCTAATAAGTTGCATTTTTTTTTTTTTGTGTGTGACGGTAGAGCCTTTCAACAGTCGGTGGGAAAGCTTGTGTCATTTGACAGCCATGGTTTGTGCACGTTTTTTTCTCTGTGATCTAATTATTGGCCCACTCTCATTGCCTGCCGTCTCGACAGTGTTCGGACATCAAGTATATGTGATAACGAATAGGCCTATTGTGGGAATGACTGCATCATTTATTGTGAAACTAGCTGGGGTTTAATAGATCCTTTCTTTTAGTTATGCAGACATTAAAACTAATATAAGAAACAGTAGACCAATTCACAGTATGTGACAATACATAATAAATACAGAAGGGTCCGATGACGGAATCAAACAGAAGTCAAAAGGTAGTTCGCAGTGTGCGCGTTATAAGTTTTAGAAAAAGTGCATTTTTCTCGGCTAAAATGGACTACAAATTCAGTGAATGGGCAATTTCGGTGTTTAGTTTGAATTGTCGCGTACGGGAAGGACATCATTAGCGATGGTTTTAACATACCACGAGGATGCTCTTCTTCCATCAGATTTAAAGTCGTTCTTTGTAGGTTTGGCCTTAGCCACACCAGAATATTATTACATTACATTCACAGAATCTGAAAATGGTTGATTTGTGTTCTTGTTATGAAGAGAATTGTTATGAGAAAAGCCTGTCTGAGATTTAAAGTCAGTGGAATCTTAGAAGGTTTATCGTGGCAATTGCTTATTGTGCACTTATTAAAGAAGAATGGAAATGTCACGCTGTTTAGACCAGTGAACCGCAAACGTTACAATAGTTCATGTTTAAACACAATGGTCACGGTTCGGTAGGAAAAAATAATAAACCACGTAATTGTGATTGATTGAGACCTGTCGGTGTGCAGAAGTTTCCTCAGCTTTTGGGGTGACGGACTGTTTAAGTTCTCAAACGACTTTCTTTAAGTGCCTATGATGTATTTAGGGGAATTACTGTATTCCTTAATTATGTGTCTTTTGGGGTGTTTTTGAGATTTGAATTTTTATCAGTTTTTATTTTTCGAAATAGTAATTTTAGTCGAACCTAATTTACCTGGGTGTTCTGTATGTTCTTTTAAACCATTGTTGACTTGGCTATCCCATGTCTATCTGACATTGAGTGCCACCTCCTTTAGGAGGCGCTCTGCAGTGTGATTGTACTAATACAGCATGTTATGTATGCATGGCTCTCGATAGGTAGCTATTAGCGTGAATAACTGAATTCTAAATCCAGTAATTCACTGCTATGACGTAGCAGAAATGGCTAACACAACTTGTTATAATCACAAAGCCCTTCCAGGCCAGGATGCCATGGCTCTCCGAGAGTCTACCACTGCAGCTTGCATACTTTGGCTCAAAGCTGAAAACACTGCTGCAGGAGAGAGAAGGAAGGCATAGAGCAGCGGCACTCACAAACATGTTAACCAGGGGCCACAAAGTATGGTTGGTCTGTGGTATTCGTGAGGCCGCATTGATGCTAGGTGGTTAGGAGTCGATCTTTGCTGGAGTTAAGTGGACGTAGGGATATTAAAGCATGTACATGGTGTGGTCAGTTAGTCATTGAGTTATTTTGAGCATTTAATTCCATACTGCCCTCTAAATTAAGCTCCTAGTCTCTAGAAGAGTCATAGATTTGACAATACTGTTGTGCTGTATCAGAATTGCTATACCTCGACCGCAGCATGGGATAAGCATAACTCTGCTTGCTATCGCTAACTTGAGAGATACAAGTGTAACAAGCATTGGCATAGCCAATAGGTCACGCTTTTGGGACCTTATAAGTATTTAGTTATGCAGCACAATATCCTTGGTGCAACAACATTAACTGTTGCATGGTTAAACACTTATAAGGCCCCAAAGGCTAGACCTATTGGCTATGGCAATGCTTTTTATTTTTTATTTTTAAAGGACAAGCAGTGCTATCAGGCTCCGGCTGCCACTTAGAGGTAGAGAGAGAGAGAGGTGTGTAGGTAGAGGTGTGTAGGTAGAGAGAGAGAGGTGTGTAGGTAGAGAGAGAGAGGTGTGTAGGTAGAGAGAGAGAGGTGTGTAGGTAGAGAGAGAGAGGTGTGTAGGTAGAGAGAGAGAGAGGTGTGTAGGTAGAGAGAGAGAGAGAGAGAGAGGTGTGTAGGTAGAGAGAGAGCGAGAGAGGTGTGTAGGTAGAGAGAGAGAGAGGTGTGTAGGTAGAGAGAGAGAGGTGTGTAGGTAGAGAGAGAGAGGTGTGTATAGAGAGGTGTGTGTGTAGAGAGAGAGAGAGAGAGAGAGAGGTGTGTGTGTGTAGAGAGGTGTGTGTGTAGAGAGAGAGAGGTGTGTGTGTGTGTGTGTAGAGAGAGAGAGAGAGTGTGTGTAGAGAGAGAGAGAGGTGTGTGTAGAGAGAGAGAGAGGTGTGTAGAGAGAGAGAGTGTGTGTAGAGAGAGAGAGAGTGTGTGTAGAGAGAGAGAGAGGTGTGTGTAGAGAGAGAGAGAGGTGTGTGTAGAGAGAGAGAGGTGTGTGTAGAGAGAGAGAGAGGTGTGTGTAGAGAGAGAGAGAGGTGTGTGTAGAGAGAGAGAGAGGTGTGTGTAGAGAGAGAGAGGTGTGTGTGTGTAGAGAGAGAGAGGTGTGTGTGTGTAGAGAGAGAGAGGTGTGTGTGTGTAGAGAGAGAGAGGTGTGTGTGTGTGTAGAGAGAGAGGTGTGTGTAGAGAGAGAGAGAGGTGTGTGTGTGTGTAGAGAGAGAGGTGTGTGTGTAGAGAGAGAGAGGTGTGTGTGTAGAGAGAGAGAGGTGTGTGTGTGTAGAGAGAGAGGTGTGTGTAGAGAGAGAGGTGTGTGTAGAGAGAGAGGTGTGTGTAGAGAGAGAGGTGTGTGTGTGTAGAGAGAGAGGTGTGTGTGTGTAGAGAGAGAGGTGTGTGTGTGTAGAGAGAGAGGTGTGTGTGTGTAGAGAGAGAGGTGTGTGTGTGTGTAGAGAGAGAGAGAGGTGTGTGTGTAGAGAGAGGTGTGTGTGTAGAGAGAGAGAGAGAGGTGTGTGTGTGTAGAGAGAGAGAGAGGTGTGTGTGTGTAGAGAGAGGTGTGTGTGTGTAGAGAGAGGTGTGTGTGTGTGTGTAGAGAGGTGTGTGTGTGTAGAGAGAGGTGTGTGTGTAGAGGGAGAGAGAGGTGTGTGTGTAGAGGGAGAGAGAGGTGTGTGTGTAGAGGGAGAGAGAGGTGTGTGTGTAGAGAGAGAGAGGTGTGTGTGTGTAGAGAGAGAGAGGTGTGTGTGTGTAGAGAGAGAGAGGTGTGTGTGTGTGTAGAGAGAGAGAGGTGTGTGTGTGTGTAGAGAGAGGTGTGTGTGTGTGTAGAGAGAGGTGTGTGTAGAGAGAGGTGTGTGTAGAGAGAGGTGTGTGTAGAGAGAGGTGTGTGTAGAGAGAGGTGTGTGTAGAGAGAGGTGTGTGTAGAGAGAGGTGTGTGTAGAGAGAGGTGTGTGTAGAGAGAGGTGTGTGTAGAGAGAGGTGTGTGTAGAGAGAGGTGTGTGTAGAGAGAGGTGTGTAGAGAGAGGTGTGGAAAGAGAGGTGTGGAAAGAGAGGTGTGGAAAGAGAGGTGTGGAAAGAGAGGTGTGGAAAGAGAGGTGTGGAAAGAGAGGTGTGGAAAGAGGTGTGGAAAGAGGTGTGGAAAGAGAGGTGTGGAGAGAGCGAGAGGTGTGTAGAGAGCGAGAGGTGTGTAGAGAGCGAGAGGTGTGTAGAGAGCGAGAGGTGTGTAGAGAGCGAGAGGTGTGTAGAGAAAGAGAGGTGTGTAGAGAAAGAGAGGTGTGTAGGTAGAGAAAGAGGTGTGTAGGTAGAGAAAGAGGTGTGTAGGTAGAGAAAGAGGTGTGTAGGTAGAGAGAGGTGTGTGTGTGTAGGTAGAGAGAGGTGTGTGTGTGTAGGTAGAGAGAGGTGTGTGTGTGTAGGTAGAGAGAGGTGTGTGTGTGTAGGTAGAGAGAGGTGTGTGTGTAGAGAGAGAGGTGTGTGTGTAGAGAGAGAGGTGTGTGTGTAGAGAGAGAGGTGTGTGTGTAGAGAGAGAGGTGTGTGTGTAGAGAGAGAGGTGTGTGTAGAGAGAGAGAGAGGTGTGTGTAGAGAGAGAGAGGTGTGTGTAGAGAGAGAGAGGTGTGTGTAGAGAGAGAGAGAGGTGTGTGTGTAGAGAGAGAGAGGTGTGTGTGTAGAGAGAGAGAGGTGTGTGTGTAGAGAGAGGTGTGTGTGTAGAGAGAGAGAGGTGTGTGTAGAGAGAGAGAGGTGTGTGTGTGTGTAGAGAGAGAGAGGTGTGTGTGTAGAGAGAGAGAGGTGTGGAAAGAGAGAGAGAGGTGTGGAAAGAGAGAGAGAGGTGTGGAAAGAGAGAGAGAGGTGTGGAAAGAGAGAGAGAGAGGTGTGGAAAGAGAGAGATGTGGAAAGAGAGAGAGGTGTGGAAAGAGGTGTGTAGAGAAAGAGAGAGGTGTGTAGAGAAAGAGGTGTGTAGGTAGAGAGAGAGGTGTGTAGGTAGAGGTAGGTGTGTGTAGAGAGAGAGGTGTGTGTGTAGAGAGAGGTGTGTGTGTAGAGAGAGGTGTGTGTGTAGAGAGAGAGGTGTGTGTGTAGAGAGAGAGGTGTGTGTGTAGAGAGAGAGGTGTGTGTGTAGAGAGAGAGGTGTGTGTGTAGAGAGAGAGGTGTGTGTGTAGAGAGAGAGAGGTGTGTGTGTAGAGAGAGAGAGTGTGTGTGTAGAGAGAGAGAGGTGTGTGTGTAGAGAGAGAGAGGTGTGTGTGTAGAGAGAGAGAGAGGTGTGTGTAGAGAGAGGTGTGTGTAGAGAGAGAGGTGTGTGTAGAGAGAGAGAGGTGTGTGTAGAGAGAGAGAGTGTGTGTGTAGAGAGAGAGGTGTGTGTGTAGAGAGAGAGAGGTGTGTGTGTAGAGAGAGAGAGGTGTGTGTGTAGAGAGAGAGAGGTGTGTGTGTAGAGAGAGAGAGGTGTGTGTGTGTAGAGAGAGAGAGGTGTGTGTGTGTAGAGAGAGAGAGGTGTGTGTGTAGAGAGAGGTGTGTGTGTAGAGAGAGGTGTGTGTGTAGAGAGAGGTGTGTGTGTGTAGAGAGAGGTGTGTGTGTAGAGAGAGAGAGGTGTGTAGAGCGAGAGAGGTGTGTGTGTAGAGAGAGAGATGTGTGTGTGTAGAGAGAGAGGTGTGGAAAGAGAGAGAGGTGTGGAAAGAGAGAGAGGTGTGGAAAGAGAGAGAGGTGTGGAAAGAGAGAGAGAGGTGTGGAAAGAGAGAGAGAGGTGTGGAAAGAGAGGTGTGTAGAGAAAGAGAGAGAGGTGTGTAGAGAAAGAGGTGTGTAGGTAGAGAGAGAGGTGTGTAGGTAGAGGTAGGTGTGTGTAGAGAGAGGTGTGTGTGTGTAGAGAGAGGTGTGTGTGTGTGTGTAGAGAGAGGTGTGTGTGTGTAGAGAGAGAGGTGTGTGTGTGTAGAGAGAGAGGTGTGTGTGTGTAGAGAGAGAGGTGTGTGTGTGTAGAGAGAGGTGTGTGTGTGTAGAGAGGTGTGTGTGTGTAGAGAGGTGTGTGTGTGTAGAGAGAGGTGTGTGTGTGTAGAGAGAGAGAGAGAGAGGTGTGGAAAGAGAGAGAGAGAGGTGTGGAAAGAGAGAGAGAGAGAGGTGTGGAAAGAGAGAGAGAGGTGTGGAAAGAGAGAGAGAGGTGTGGAAAGAGAGAGAGAGGTGTGGAAAGAGAGAGAGGTGTGGAGAGAGAGAGAGAGAGGTGTGGAAAGAGAGAGAGAGAGGTGTGGAAAGAGGTAGGGTTACAGAGGTAGGGGTACAGAGGTAGAGAGGGAGAGAGAGAGGTAGAGGGGTAGAGAGAGAGAGGTAGAGAGAGAGAGGTAGAGAGAGGTAGAGAGAGGTAGAGGTAGAGAGAGAGAGGGTGGAGGAAGAGGGGTAGGAGTAGTTGTGTTGATACTGCCATTGGCAGCGCTGGCAGGGGCAATGGGTGGTGAAAGCTGCAGTGGCCTCCTGAAGAGGGCCCTGGCACTTATGTTTTTTTTTTTTTACAAATTAAGCACTGCTTTTAATATGGGAAAAAGTGGCATATCGGCGGCACAAGGGACTTGTAAATAAGCCCCAAAGTGCCTCGGGCAGGCGCAGCAAGCATCCGGGTTCCGGTTCTGCTTTCACAAGCCGCTGTAAGTGGGGAGTTTAAGAGCTCCTAAAAGTTTATCAGGCTATCATTATAGCTGGCATGTGTCTGACTTTGACCCAGCCCTACCAACAGTTTAAAGACACCAGACAGAAAGGAAATCACCCCTTTTACAAATAATGAAGTGGTAATCTCTGGCCTCCACTCTTATGTCGACCACCTATAAATTGTGTAGGCCTAGAAACAGGATGCCCAGCGTATGCCCTGTCTGCCACCCTGGGTAGGGCAGGATTTGGCACTGCCCTAACCCAGTGTATGCATCATTTGCCATGCAGGGGATGAGGTATGGTGGTTAAAGTTACATAATGTGAACCGACTAGAAAACCTGACTTCTAAACTTGCTGCCTAACTGCAACACAGCTGTGTGATCCTGGGAACATCCTTCTATTGCCCCCAACCCCTCGTGTGCCTTAATCTGAAGCTCATAAAAGCAGGCTAAGTGGGATCTACAGAAACCAGGCGCATTTCCGCTGAAAGAAGCAGCTTATTCTGACGTGGCCTTTTGGGTCCTGTGAGACTGGGGCCTGCTTACATTAAGTCGCCTCCTCCCGTGCATTTTCACAGCCAGCACCAATTTCAGAAGCATGCTCCCTCGGAGAGCAGTGATGAATTCATTAAAGAAACAGAGGCAGGAAGTGCACAGGCAGGGGAGCCAGATGGGCGCTAGGCTCCATCAGGGCATGTCAGAGGTCAGGGAAGCATTCTCGGGGTCATGCCCATTAGGGAAACTAAATATTTTAATATTTAACTGAGCATGGGAAGCAAGCATCGACTCGTGAGCAGGAAGCATTGTTTCTTCCTGCGGGACAATAATATGTCTTCGTGTGGTCAGATGAGTCCAAGTCACTGTAACTCCATGTTCCTAGTACTGGACTTTCACTGAGCAATGTAATGCATTCTGGGAGTTGTAGTCTTTTAGCACTGCTTCTGTTCTAGTGCACTAAACTACCCATGTGATAATTTGAAGTCTTATTATATAAATATTGGACTTAACTGTAAATATGTTTAAGATTATTTAGTCTTACACTACAAACAGACCAATCTCTTTGGTAGGCCAACTCCTACGTCAGGAAATCACAGCGTGGCGTATGTGGTATGGAAGTAGAGACCGCTTACCATGAGTTAGTTATTTGATAATTGCGCCGGGACATTGCAGTGGAAGCAGCCATGCGCTTTATAAATTGTTTATTTATAAATTGTTCTTAATACGTTATACTTCTGTTAAAATTGTAGATAGTCGACTTGTTTAAAAATGTAAACACTAATTTAATTTATTGTCATGTGCACCGTTTGATGAACTTTGTGGATAATGTTTTAAGATAAAAATTGTTATTTATTTACATCGCTTTAGAATATGTAAACATGTTTGCTATTGAATAGAACTGTTCATGGCTTTTTTTTTTTTAAAACGCATATAATCGAAAGTGTATATATATAACTTTAAAAAAACAACAGTAATTTATGAAAGGCGAGTTCGGGTCTGAAAACATGGAGTTATGTGTCGAATTATGCCCTTTAAACGTGGACACGCTGCAACAGCTGTGCGATGCTTTCTAACGCAGTGCTCTCAGCTAGGCACCCCGGCTGTAGAGCACAGAAGCCACACCCTGAATCTGCCGGCAGCCAGCCTTTATCTCAAGGGCGATGCACGCGGCGGGTACCGCTGTCCAAGAAACACCCTCACAAAGAGGCGACGCTGGGATCTCACACCCGGAGCCTTGATCCTCGCACAGGAGTGAGATGTATGGGCGAGAAGAGGGGAATATGAAGCAAAAACACCACTCTGAAAGAGAGCAAACATTAAAGAAGAGGTGATTTCAAATGGGCGGGGTCACTATGCGACTGAGGAGAAGAGATGCCACTGAACGAGAACTGGCAGATCCAAATTCCAAGTCCTACCGGACCCAAATGTATGATGTTGTGCTAATCACAGAAGTCCCTGCCACTCGGCTCCCTACCTGATGACATCTGTAGCGCTCCGCTATAAACTATCCACAGCACTTTATTGAAGCACTTTATGTGAAAGGGGATATATACACGAGGAGTATGATTGAAAGTGAAAGTGATCTCATGCTTAATGAGGAAGAGAGGGGGGACGGGTTGTGTGTGTGCGGGAGGGGGGCCGGGTTGTGTGTTGAGGGGGCGTTGGTCGTGAGGAAAGGCTAGGCAGGGAAGGGGGTTGCTACAGAGGAGGAGGGCTGCGTGTCAGATTTCTGCTATGGAAAGGGTGCCCGGCCTGCAGTCTGCTAGGAGCTGATAAGGGCTTTGCTGCAGGCGGCTAATTAGGGGGGACAGAAACATCAGAGTCGTGAGAGATGCCAGGCAGAGCTGCATAAGCCATGACGAGAGAGTTAATGAGCCATGACTAGCAGATGGCGGCTGTGCGCGTAACCGCAAGCTTTAGGCCACAAGCAAAAGCTTGGGGTCAGATTTCTAAAGCCCACTCACTAAATGTCTCGCCAGTCCAGCGCATGCGCTGGCTCAGGCGAGACCTAAAAATGAATCGAACTTGGTTATTGAATTGGAATGAAACTGGATTGCCCAATGTGAAACCAGAAGACCTGGGAGCAATCTCGGCTTCACCACTTGCCCAAATTGTGTGATCCTAGGCAATTGTATTATTTTAACTTTGCTGCCTTTATCTTCATGATCACATATAAAAGCACCTATATTACTTTATTGTTTAATAAAAATCATTACAATTATGGACATAGAACAATAAAAACGTATATCAGTCATTTGCTAAAACATTTACACATGTGGGACAATAAAGAACATTAACTGAGTTTGTATCTTTGCTTACATTATTGCCTCACACTCTTTTTTAAAACCAAGTCTGGATATACAGCCCTGTAATCCATTAATAGCGTCACGTTTAAGTAGCTAAGGCCGCTATCAAGTAATACAATATAGTAACAAGTTAACAACGCAGCGTGCGGAGTGCTGCCCAGTGCAAATTAACGATCGTCGACTCACTAGCTCTCACAGATTGTAAGCTTTTTTTAGTGCCCTTGCGACAAACTTAGAGAACCGTATGTTAAGCATTGGATTGTCTGGGTTCATAGAGGTAAAGATGGCTTGTCGGCAGGAGTGGACGCCAAGTTTCTTCCATTCGCCCCGTAGCAGAATCTTTCGATCGTTAAGAAGTGCAGGGCAAAGGCATACCACGTGTTCAATCGTTTCCTTGCTACTTCCGCACCGCCTGCACTTTATATTGTTGTTTGTATGGGGACAGCCTGGTAGATGATACAGGAAGGGCCATTCTCCCATTCTGAGGGCCAACAATCTTTTTTTCCAGTGCACTGCGTAGGTGCATGACAGGTGTGGCGCCACAACCCCTGCCTTTAACCCTGATATAACTGTCCAGGCGTGCTTACGTTGAGCCAATTGTGCTCTGTCCGAGTGCAAGGACCAGGAACAGACATTCCTTTTAATATACATTTTGAGGTCTGCTGGGATGGTTTAGAACTCCAGATTTCTTCTACTTCCAGGAGTTTTAAAGAGTCTTGTAGATAACGTCGGTATGATCGCCCAAACTGACCGGTTGATATTTCCTGCCACAATATAGCCTCCAAGCTTCCGTCTCTGGACATGCGTAGCTTGTTACATAACGTAATAAATGCTCCAGCCCCCACCGCTCGATGATCTTGGAGACCAAACTCCAGTTGTATTTGGGCAGGGTATGCGTTTTTCAGAAGGCTCAACACTTGCTTAAAAATTCTTGTTGTTATTTTGTTCACAAGACTGTTATCTTTCCCCTGCATAATCTCCTGACCATAGGAGAGATAATTGAGGGTTTTTGCCTTCATGACGCTTATTAGAGGAGTCAAGCTTGGGCCGGATACCTGCCTTGCGAGGTTAGTGAGGGCTACCTGGATTGTCAGGGCTTTGGCTTCTACCTTGTCTCTGTTTTTTTAAGAACGAGCCCCTTCTATCCATGTGGACCCCATAATATTTGTATGAAGCGGCCCTATCAATACTTTTACCGTTGTACTGCCATCCACCGCCTTGATATTCCCTTGACCCATATCTGATTGCCCTTGTCTTTAATAGGTTTAATTCCAGCTCATTTTTGGTGGTGTAGAGAGAGAGAGAGCTGATCGAGTAGTCTCTGCAGGCCAACCCTGGTGTGACTGAGCAGGACAAGATCGTCTGCGTACAATAGGTTGCTGATTCTGGTCCCGGCGTGTTTTGGAGGATGAGAGTTGACATCTTCAAGTACATGTGATAAATCTGAAATGAAGAGGTTGAAAAGGAGAGGCGCCAGCACACAACCTTGTTTTACTCCACGCGAGGTTTGTATCTTTCTGGAGATGTAGGATCCGTCTCCAAGTTTTATACGGATCCAAGTGTTTGTGTGTAGCTGGATTATAGCTTGTTGGTGCGCAAGTGGGATCCCCCATTTCTGCAGTTTGGACCATAATTGGTCCCTGGGCACACTATCGAAAGCGCCCTTGAAATCGACGAAACAACAGTGAATTAGCATTCCTGAGGCCACCACTTTGTCCAAAAGGACCGATATTGCAAGTAAGTTTGTGATGGTTCCTGATTTTGCCACAAATCCTGTCTGATTGAATGGTATAAGATGATTTTTTGTGGCCCAAAACAACAGATCTTGAAGTAGCAACTTAGCGTAGTATTTAGATTGAACATCTAAAAGGGTAATCGATCATCCTGTAGTTTTTAGAGTCTGACCTCTTGTCTCCTTTATAGATTGGGTGTATAATAGCTCTGCGCCAAGATTTGTCCAGCAGTAACTGAATAAGGGTGCCAGATATTTGGCCCAAAAGTCAGTGTCTTGTTTGTACAAAGCCTGCGTTAGACCATTTGGCCCAGGAGCTCAGTCTGACCGTCCCTTGGTTATGATTCGTGCTGTTCTGGACATTAGGGCTTCTAGTGTATTGTGTACCTGTTGAGGCGATACTTCTTGTTGGGCCGGTGATTTAATGGTGGTTACCAATGCCATCCTGGTGTTCAATTCTGCGTGTTGCTCAGTTGTCCCAGCTTGGATTGTACCTGATGGGAACTGCGATTAACTTAGATTATTCTGAAGAGCCAAAGTTGGAAGTTTAACCAGTGAACCTTCTTCCTTTTCCGTTTTTTTGAAGTGGGTCATTAAAAAAGATACCCATTCGTCTTCACGAATGTTTGCACTACTTTGTCCTCCATAGTTATGTTTTTCCGTTGACAAGGGATCTAAAAGACTTGGAATTATGATTTGTACTCGCATATACCAATTTTGCCCAGAACTGCTTGGAGCGTTTTTTATTCTCTAGAAAGATTGCTTGTCTGAGTTCCTTTTGGGCATGCTTGTATGTATTAAATAGATGGTCATCCCCTTGGTGCCTCCGTGCTTGTCTAAGTGCGGAATTACGTAGGGATTTTAATTTCTTAATTTCCTCAGTTGTTATTGTTGTATTACCTTTTTATTGATTTTTTGTGGAATACATGAGTAGTTTTTAAGCAGTTGACAGGAGAAAAACTCCCATGATGTAGTGAGCGGGGTTTCGTCGACACACTTGCAGCGCTCTACATTTTGTCATTATTCAGTATCGTGGAGTCAGACCATTTTAACCTTTTGAGGTTCTCTGTGTAGATTTCTCTTGTTGTCCGGCTTGTCACTGCATGACGTGCTACTTCGAATATTATGGTAATCACTTGGGGTCAGTGATCGCTGTCTCCTCGTGCAGCAATGGTGTAATTTTTGATCAAGGGGATCATTTTCTTATTGCAGATGGTGTAATCAAGAAAGGAGTGAGTGTGGCCATTTGTTCTTGTCCAGTTTGGAGGACTGTCCATGGAAAAGCGACCATTCAGAGTTGTGTAACCCAAAATGCTAAGTTGTAGCACCATGTATTCACCGAGTTCGCTGTATTTGTTACCGGTGGGCTTTACTTGCTCCAAGATGTGTGAGCTTATTACATCATGCTCTTCAGGAAGTTCTTGGAAGAGATTTGTGTTATAATCGCCAGATATTAAACGGGCAGTTCTTCCATAGTCACTTAGTAATTTACACAACATTCGGATCAATTGGTCAAACTTGAATTTTTTCTCCCTGGGGCTAGGTGAGATGTATACATTAATCAGGATCAATTGTTCAATCTGTTTGAAGTTTCTGATCCTTATGCCGGAGATCCAGTCTTCCTCGAATGTTGATCGATGTTGGCGTTTAGCTTGTCAGCTGCATAGATTGAGAGACCACCACTGGGTCTACCAAACTTGTGCGACCTCAGGGCGGGGGACCTATATTCCAAATATCCTTCTATTGGAAGGCTTACCTCGGACCATGTCTCCTGCAATAGTATGACCTTGTGGTGTGTTAAAAACTTTATCACATCTGGTGATTGGAGTTTCGTGACAAGGCCATTAATATTCCAGGCACACACTGAGATGCCAGGTTGAGCGCTGATTCAGTCATGGTTTCCCCCGGCCAAGGCCGCTGGCAGCCAGGCCCAGTCGGCCTTCAAGGTTTTAGGCTCCTCTGTTTCCGATTGAATAATACTTGCTGGAAGTCGACTTTGAGCAGATTTTAGTATTGAAAATGGTGGCATCCCAATGTTATCTGATGGAGCCAGAGGGATTGCGAGTACTGACGGGTACCGTGGTTCTGTTTGAGGAACTATTTTAATGCCCCATTTGTTAAATTGGTCGGATCTTGTTATCACCTGCTCTTTGGTTACTACTGATGCAAAAGTAATTAACGTTGATTCGGTGAGTTGTTTACCTCTGATAGGTTTAAATTCAAAAGATGTTATGTCACTGGATTCAATATGACGCAGTTCAGGAATGGATTTGAACAGTTTAAGGATATTTCCTCTGTTCAAAATATTGTGTGGTCCTTGTGTGAGATATTCCGGGATAAATAAAAGTTTGGCTTTTAAATTTGTTGTGGTAAGGTCCTGGCCGATGGCCATGTGGTTACTCTTGTCCTTTGTCTGGGATAGATCAATTCTCCTATGATTGAAGGTTAATCCATGCGTATATTCAGCTTGTTCGCCTTGGAGTTGATAGGGCACTTTGTTGGCGGTATAAGTGTTATCCGGGGATTCTCCTTACCACTTAACTTAAATTCGTCGTTGTACTGTTCTGTTTCCTTTTTTTTTGTGTCTGGTCAGGAGTGTTCGCTGCATTTGTGGGCGTTGTTGGTGCTTCTAATCCAGGCGCTGGGGAGTGCACTGATGGTTTTGGCTCTGAGACCTTTTCTAGCTCGACTAAAGTCGAGATTTGTGGTTTCTTCGCTGGAGTCTCCCGCCTGGGCCCAGGTGAATGCCTACACTCTTTATGTTGGCAAGATACTGGTGTCGTATTGTGTGTCGGCCTTATTAGTGTTTTTGGAGGGGATTGTTGTGACAAAAAAGAACTGCTGTCGGTGCTTGCGGTGCTGATCGAGCCGCACCGTGTAATACTTTTTTGAATTTGAGGAGGTCCACTGATTATTTTGAACCACTGTACTGCGCTTACTACGTTTTTTTTTCGCAGCCTTTTTTTCCCCCTTTTACTCAGATGTTGTTTTTGGGGGGATTTAATCGTAGTTCCCAGCTCTAAGCCAGCGTCCCCAATGTCCGAGGTTGGTGTTGTCTTTGACACAGTCTGTGGTTCTATTTTTAACGGGTTTTTATGCTTGTTATCCGTTTTGAATTGTTTATCCTTGTGTCCTTTATTGCTTTTTTTTTGCTTTATGCTGAGTTTTTTGTTGACTGTCTGGACGAATAAATCGGTTGAATGTGGACGTAGAGAAAGTGGTTGATCTTGCAGACCTGTTGGTAATTTCCTGACTTCTGTCAAGACCAAAGTAAGAAACTGGCGAAGGGAGGACAGGATGTCAAATATTGGCGAGCAGCCACATATTGCTTGTTCTGTATTAAAGTTGCATTGTGCTTTTGTAATTAAGTTGTTAAGGCCTTCCAATTTATTATCTATCCCTGCCATATATACTGCTGAAGTATTTTAAAGGTCGACTTGTAAATCAAGTTAGTCATAGTGATAATTTAATGCAGCCACAGTGGATTGTAAGGTTTGCAAAAGTTAGTGCCAGGGGATGATTGGCTCTGTCGCTGCCTGATCATGACCTTCATGCGTGTCTGCTGACCTATTAAATTCTGTCTTAAAGAAGGATAAGTCTAGGAGGGAGCGATCATTGGGCTCTCCTGGATTTGTTTTGAGGGGTTCTTGGTTGGCCAAGGCGGGAAGCATTGTTTGAGTGAGTAGTTTAATATTGCCTGGTGAAATCCTGGCCCATTGCGCAGCTTGAGGATTGAAAATGTTCTTCTTTCCAAAAGTTCTTATTTCGTTCGTGTGAGAGTTGGTGTCCTGTTGCAAGGATGACCTCAGACTTATAGGAGAATCGTCACTTGAGATGGTGATTGGCGAAGAACTTAATTCCTTGTTGATTTGAAGAACTGGTGACAGATGATAAAGTGTATCTCCTAACTGAATAGCTAATCTTGACCTATAGATTGCTGTAGTGGAGTGCTCATCCCCTTTAAGGTGGACGTCAGAGGATGTACTGGTGACCTGGTTAAAAGGCTGCTCATTGATCATGGCCTGCACTTGGATTGGTACTGAATCTACTCTTGAATGTATTTGAAGAGGTTGTACTGGCGGGGGCAGCAGTCCGTTGGAGTTTGTTACGGCTGAGGATGTGGATCCGCATTTCTTAAAATAATCTCCGAGGGTCCTCTTTTTTGCATCAGCTATTGTTTCATCTCGCTCAGGCGCTGAGAAACTCTGACAGAGCACCATCAATTCTTTGCACTTTTTCAATCCAAGCCTTTCACTTTTATTTTCACTTTGATCAGATTCAGATGTTTCAGCTATGGGTGCAAATGATTTTTCAAGGGACCACTGTAGATGTTTTGGGTACCCTTTCAGCCAGCTTTTTTCTACCTCCACTCGTAGGCCCACAGCACTAATTTCTTCTTCAGAGGCTGCACCTGACTCTTTTACCCTTTTGACACTGCTTTCATCTGAGTCAGTTTCCACTTTTTGCTTTTCCAGTGCCACTTCAGTTTGTTCTAGTGCTGCTTCACGCTCTGTGTTCCCTTACAGATTGACTGACCCTCTTCTGTGGACCTTTGACCACTGCTGGCATCTCTTCTTGAAGAGGAGCTGTTTTATCAGGGGGACACGGAACCGTACATGTATGAGAGGCATGCACCCAATTTGAAAAGCCACCACATTTCACAACAGTCTTTGCCAGGATAATTTGGAACAGGCCTTTCCATTTCACAGCATCTCTCAGATCAAAGTTTTGGCACCTTTCATTATGCAGATCTTGTGTAGCAGCTGCAATCTGGTGAGAAACTGCACGCTCCACATCAGCCAGACCTTCACAGCAATGGCTAGTCTTTTCATCTGTGTTTTTCACAAGTGCATTTGCATGTACATATTCAAGCCACTTCAGTGATGCTGGGACACAGTCTTTTGCAAAGTGAGACTCTGTGCTGTCTTTGTGTTGCTTTATTGTACTTGGAACTTCAGGCAGATAGTTACAATCCAATCCTTGTCCAATCTGTGGTTCTGCACACATCATCTTTGAGACCTCATTATGATCTGATTTCAGTGAAACTGGCAATCTATACCTGGGCATCAGTTTTTGCAATAACACATTTGCTACTATGCAGTTGTCATTTTTCTCAAAATCTGTTATGATACAACCTTGTTGTTCTGTTTCTGAAGTAAGTCATTAACATCAGCATTAGATAAACAGTATCCTTTTCAGATTCACCTGTGGGAATTCCATTGAATGTATAGGCTAACAGGTCGCAATATTGTACAACTGAATTAGCATTTGTCTCTCCCATGACAATAGTGACTCCCATTTTAGCAGCTATACTGCATGTTATGGTAGGGGTAATCAATTTCGAATTTTGGGCTGAGGTAACTACTGAAAGCCATGAAGCTTTGACAACATAATGTATAAGGAGCACAGCATGTGCTGCTCTTAATGTGTCATTGTTACCTTTCAAACATGGGCCATCTACAAAATGAACATTGTTGGGCTCAATCAGACGTTCATCATTAAAGTCTAACTTTGGCTTCATGCATGGATTCAGGATATCTAGACATTCAGGTTCAGTTTCACCACAAACAATTTCATTTGCTGGCAGTATGCTAAATACATTTGAATTTAGACATTTCTTGGTCACAGTATTTTCCCAAAACAACTCCACAAAGGAAGGAACCATTTCAGTATTTGGCAATTTTATCATTATTTTCTCACTCTTTTTGTGACTGACATTTACCACAGCTACTAAATTAAGGCAGCTGGGCATTTCTGTGACGTTGAGGTCAAAGGTCATTGGGAAATACGTCACAGACCTTTGAACACATTCATGTTTTTGAACAGGCACTGAGAGAGCGCAGCCCTCCCTCTCACTGCACATTGGTGTATTTTCTTTAAATAAACTTGCATTCCTAGTGCCGGGGCGCAACACTTTTTCTCTTTCAACTCTTGGAATGCTTTTGTGCAATTGTTGTCCAATGGAAGCGGATCAGACACATCCTTGTGTGTCAGCCTCAGTAAATGCTTAGCCACTAGGGAAAGGTTTGGTAAACACTCTCTACAGCAGCCAACCATTCCCTAAAACATCCTGACTTCTTTCTTAATTTGAGGTGGATTCATCTGGTGAATTATTTCCACTCTCTCTGGTGACACCTTTCTAGCTCCATTTCCAATTGTGTCCCAGACATTCATTTTCTTTTTGACAGTACTCCTGACTATCCTCATGCAATTGCATTGTGACATGAACTTGGAAAAAATCAATAACAGTAAGCCAATCTTCAGCACATGAAATGTGAAAAAATATGTTGGCTGGATTCGGTACCATAGGACAACATGGAAAAGTTATTGTTGGAAAGTGGATTATTGGCAGGGGCAAATGTAGGTCTGCCACTGGCAATAAGGCCACTAACACATAATAGGACTCAGCATAGGTCTTAGAAAATTGTTCCCATGCTCCTCAACCCTTGGTAGCTTGGCTGCGAGCAGGCAGGCTTAACTTCAAAGACAGGTATGTAAAGCATTTAAAATCACCAATTCAGTAAATAATTAAGACACAATGCATAATAAAAATCCAACACCAATTTATAAAAATAGGAAATATTTTTATCTTTAAAATGGCACCAAAACGACAAAAATCTAATGTAGGGAACCGGAGTTATGAATTTTTAAAGATTTATAACTTTATAGCACTTAGAAACTTATAGCACCATATTGGGATATCTGCTCGCGATAGACCGACCCAAAGTCAAAGTTTCAGGCCGACCGCGATGAAGCCCTGATCGGCTACCCCTTGCGGTAGGTCCCGGTCACAGTTTTTACCTTCGGACTTAGAAACTTTTCTGGAGCTTTTTCTCGCGGGGTCCCTTGATGCTCTTCACCAGGCTGGATTTGGTGAGGGTTCGCCGGCCTCGGATTTCTTCTACTCCCGGTCAAACTCTGGAAGTCGGACCAACTGAGCTTTTAGCGGGACGAACCTGGATGGCTTGGCCGGCTCGCGGTTGAAGGCAGGCGGCTTGGCTGACCAGGTTGAGTCGGTCCCCCTATGGAGCTTTTTTTCAAAGTTCCTCCAAAGTTCTGGAACGTCTTCCTGAAGTTCCCCAAAGGGTCCAAAAGTGTCTCAAACTCACTCAAAGGGCCTGGAGGCTCCAAGATGGTCCTTGAAAGTTGAGGACGTCAGTTCCCACAATCCACTTGGACAAAACCCTTACAAATCCACTGGTAGGTTTCCAGGTTGAGGATTCTTGGTGGTGATGATCCAGGTGAGCTCTGTTAATCTGTAGCTTGCAGGGAGTCCACTCTTTGCTTCTTTTCCAGCAAGGTAGTCCACAGGGCTGTAGGTTCAGATGGCGAAGTCTTCATAGGGCAGGCCTTAGAAATTGCACATCACTTCAGCATGGCACTATGTCTTGCTTTCTTCAGTTTCAAGCAGCAGATCTGGAGGGCTCTGCCCCTCTCAGATACTTATTCCAAGTTCTCTGGGTCAGGCAGGAGGTCACTCCTGACCAATGAGAGCAGGGTAGCTCCTCAAAGATATGACCACATCCTGTAGAGTATGGCATTATTTTGTCCCAGAGTGCATCAAATCTTCCAAATTCATAATGGCTGATTTTCCAGCAGGGAGGTAAGAGCTGGCTAAACACACCCCTAGGGTGGCTAATTTACTTAGACTCGCCCCCCTGCATCTGCTCATACCTTCCTTAATCCTACCATCTGCCTGAGGTGGAAAGTTCAGAGTTGTAAATGACACTGGTTTCTGCTCTCCTCTTTGAAGACCATGGTTTACGACTCCTCCCCTGGACTGGCATTCCTGTGGAGCAGCACACTGCCCTCCCAGCAGAGCTGGTTAACCCCAGGGGCTCTTTATCATCTCTTCAAGGCAGCCTGGCTAATCCACTTAACTCTGTTCAATCAGGACAGACCACTGGAAGGCTGAATCTGGACTTACAAACAAAGTCTTATAACTTCTTGTATGTACACTTTAGGAGAAATTCAACAATATCATATTCTTGAATTTATTAATACCATTCTGGGAAGTCTTTGAATGGTACTTCGAGTCCTCTCCTATCAAGAGTTGTTAGTTAATAACTTCCTACCATGTTAACCTATGTAGCAGGGATTTGCAATGGGAAAAATGACTTGGGCCATTTTTCCAGCACCAGGACTTACAAAAACATATTTTATAAGTACTTTGCTTATATCTACAGGACCCCCACCCCATGGGTCACTTAGGTGAGACTTTAGGGGTTCTGAATCTGTAGAAATATTGCAGATCCTCACTTCACAGTGCTCCTAGCATCAAAGTCGAATTTGGGCAGCACTTTATCACAATGTGGGGAGTGAAATGTGAAATTTCACTTAACCCAGGGCATATAAAACTCATTTTTATAGGGGTCTACCTTATAGATACCTGACCCCCCGCCCCTGGGACACCTAGGGGAGAGACCCTGGGGGTTCCTAATATGCCATAACATTGTAGGTTATCCGTTTTTAAGTGCCCCAAACACCAAAGTCGAGTTTGGGCACAATTTACTTTTTAAAAGCAGTCATGGCACCTAGGGCTGCTTTTAAAACTGACCTCAGGCCTCAGCAGTGCACACATGCAAGTGCAGAAGGCTGCTGGCCTCTAAACTGCCATGCCCTACTATATACTAGGGACTGATAGGTGGTAGTTTCAATTCCCCTGCCCTGTTATATAGGTAGTTTCAATTCCCCTGCCCTATTATATACTAAGGACTTATAGGGTAGGTCATGCCAATCACAGGGGTACCCCAACCCATAGTGTACCCTAGTGTATGTAAGTGTCTTCACTGTATTCTAAGTGTTTTCAGCATAGCACTGGCCCTGGGCCTGGTTAGGCAAAGCCCAGGGTCAGTCAGTCGGTTACCACCAGTACCAGTCAGCCAAAAGTTGGGGGTGCCCAGGGCACAGGATGACTTCGCAACATAGCCCCCCCCCCCAAACGAAAGATGACGGGTTACTAACTTACACCCTGGTAGTCCTCATCAGCTAAGTGGAAAAACCTGGAAAATCCATCTGCATTTGCATGGGCAACCCCAGGTCTGTGTTCCACTGCAAAGTCCATCCCCTGTAGGGAAATGGACCACCTTTTAAAAAAATCTTTTTTTTTTTTATACAAATCACCAGTCACTCCTTTTTATTAAAACTACACACCTGTATATTAACATTTTCATTTAAGTTCACATAACTGGTCTGATAAATGGGACAAAGGTATTATTATAATAAATAACAGTGCCGGGTCATGCTTTTGAAACTCCGATCTTCGCTACATTGTCGAAAAACAAAATCCGGTTTTGGGGAATTGCAATGTTAATTTTTCACATATCCCAGGACATACACAACCGCTGGAATGTATACTGAACATGTGCATACACATTTGACTTTTAAAACAAAAAATCCAAATAGTTAATCCTTTCAGTTGGTGCAATAAAAA
Source organism: Calotriton arnoldi (assembly GCA_963921515.1). Taxonomy (NCBI): domain Eukaryota; kingdom Metazoa; phylum Chordata; class Amphibia; order Caudata; family Salamandridae; genus Calotriton; species Calotriton arnoldi. The sequence continues at coordinate 462,610 of CAWUFW010011475.1, forward strand.
TTGTCAGTAAGTGCATGGTATCAGCGGCGGCCGGCTCAGCAAAGCGCTGTGGGGCGGGGCAGGGCGCGCGGGGGGGGGAGCCGACATACGACGGAGCAGGCACCACTTATTTAATCATACCTATTCCGTCGTCTGTCGACTCTCACTCCGCGTTTATCCGTGCCGGCCGCCACTCATTTTTTTTTTTTAATACAAATTTTATTGGGTTTTATGGGTGCAACATTTACATTATTGAATAGTACTTCATACATAATGAATTTTCATTAATACAAGTCACGTAGCATAGATGTATTATGTCACACACTTGTGAAGCAGGATATTCATCTGTCAATGCGCAAAGTCACGCTAGTCCACCAGGAACAAATACACATATATCCTCATTATTACAGTACTGCATAGATCACATGACTATGGTATGTATTGACTAATATCCAACGCAACCCACCTACCCTATCCCACCCGCATTAACCCAACCCATAACAGAACAAAACAAGTGCCTCTGTGCTGGTACCCCATGTTACCTCGAGAAAGGTACCAGGCAATAAGTATTACCGATCGTCGTAGGGAGGAAATGGGGGAGGGGGGGGAAAGGGGGGAAAACAGGAAGGCGGGGCGCAAATAAGAGAAAAAAGGTAGGGAATCAGCTAACCACTGTGAGGACCCTTGCCATCAACCCAGTCACTATGTGAGGGGGTATCAATTATCCACCCCACTATTTGTTGGTGGGGGTTGTGAGTCCCCTGAGACCTCCTCCACCCCCGTTTTAAAAAGTTCTATAAATTGTGCCCATTCTAAGTATATTGGTCGCTTTCGTAATCCCCTATATTCTTCCCGATGTAGCGCCTCCCTTTCTGCTGTCGCCCAACGGATGACCTCTTCTCTCCATTTACCCGCGCGTGGTGGATTTCCAGCGCTGTGTAATCAGCCTTTTTGCGATCATCAGGGCTAAGCCCGCGAAGCGGCGCAACAGCTTCGATTTTTTTGGGAAGCGGGAAAAGGCCCAACAGACATGCCTCTACAGTGTCCCAGGACGTGCGTTCCGTTAAGACGGACAGATTCTGTATGATCTCATTCTAAAACCCCTGTAACGCCGGGCAGGACCACAGCATATGTATGAAATCAGCGTCTGGAGCAGGGCATCTGGGGCAGTTCGGGGAGGCGGTAGCATACATTTTGTGTAGCATTTTCGGGGTGAGGTAGGCTCTATGCAAAACAAATAATTGTATCACTTTCAATCAGCAATTACGAGATACCTTTCTAGGATGTTCTAACATTAGGGTCCACTCCCTATCCTCTAAGTCTCGTGACAATATTGTTTCCATTTTTGTCTGAGTGGTCCCAACGGGACATTCAGGTGTTCCCTCAGCCCACGATACAACCACCGAACTAGGTGACGGCTATGTCCCATTATGTGAAGGGATTTCAACAGATGGAAGGTTCTCTTTGGTCCACCAACCAGTATTTGCAAATATAGCGTGTAATCGCAGCATGGGTGAGGAAAAGAGTGGCAGGTACTGCATTAGTGCGCACAAACTCTTCATGTTGCATCAGGTTGCCGTCGTGATAAAAATCTCCTACTGTCTCTACCCCCTGTTGTGTCCAAGCTCGAATTTGTGTAGTTTGTATTATGCCACGCATTGTGGGTAAGCCACAGAGTGGGATATTCGAGGCATAAGGAAAGGATATTTTCGCATATTTATGAGCCTGTTTCTAATAATGGAGCGCTATGTGTAAAAGAAAGGGAGGGTTCCGCAATTTGTCTGCTCCGGGGCACAGCAATGCCTGTAGGGTACCACGCCCGAGTTGGTCCAGAGAATATGCTATCTCAAATAATTTTTGGCCCGCCAGCCAATATGCCAGCCATTGCAGTTGTCCGACTATGCAGTACACTTTAAAATCGGGCGCACTCATCCCACCTGCACTGCTGGGAAGCCGCATCTTGGCTAGTGCCAATCTGTGTCTGCTCGAACCCCAAAGTAAGGAGGTTAATAGGGTGTCTAGTGTTTGAAATATCCATGCAGGAAGAATAACCGGAAGATTTATAAATTGATAAAGAAGCCTGGGCAGCATAACCATTTTGGACACAGAAAGACTGCCCGCTGCTGTGAGCGGCAAGGTATTCCAGAAGGAAACTTAGGACCGAAGAGAATTAATAGTCCGTACTACATTTCCAGCTATTGTGTTGGAAGTGGTTCTGTATATGTAAATCCCTAGGTATTTAAAGGTCACTGGCTCTACTCTAAAGTGCAATAGACCAAATCCCAAAAAAGGAGCCTCATACGTATTATTGAAAGAATATGCGATGGACTTGGAGGCATTAAGGTGCAACCCCGATAGTTCCCCGAACTGTGAGAACACGTCCGCCACTACTTGCATGTCTTCATTTAAGTCACGGAAATATAATAACATGTCGTCCGCGTAAAGTGACACAGAATGAACTGTACCCTGTATAGGGATACCATAGGGGGCAATAACCTGCCGCAGAGATTGAGCTAGAGGCTCGAGCGCCAGAACAAACAATAAAGGCGACAGGGGGCAACCCTGTTGCGTGCCCCGGGAAATAAAATATGCTGGCGATATATTCGAGCCGGTTTTTGCACGGGCCGTAGGGTTGGTATAGAGTAATTTTATCCAGTTACAATACTCCGGAGGTAGACCGAACTTAGTCAAGACCGCCAGCATATAAGACCAACTCAGAGAATCAAAGGCTTGACTTATATCCAGGGATAGGCACCCAGCACGCGGGACCTGTGTCATAGTCGCATGTAATATAGCATGGAATCGACTAATATTTAAAGAGGTGCTACGTTTGGGAACAAAACCACACTGATCTACATGTATGAGTTGAGGGAGCAAGGGAAGAAGCCTAGACGCTAGGAGTTTACATAATATTTTATACTCCGTATTAAGGATGGAAAGAGGCCTATAAGATGTAAGCTCAAGGGGATCTTTGTCAGGTTTCAGCAAAGAGGTGATCAGTGCCTCTCTAGTTGTGGGGGGTAGTGTACCCTCAGCAAGCGAGGTTGTGTAGAGCTGTAAGAGTTTGGGGACCAGTGCCGTCGAGAAGGTTTAGTAAAATTCAGTAGGGAGCCCATCAGAGCCCGGTGTTTTATTATGAGCTAGTGATTTAATTGCCATCCTTATTTCCATCGGTGTAATCGGAGCTTTCAGTTCTTGGACATCGGCGTCGGAGATCACTGGGGAAACGAGTAGTAGCATCGAGCACATCTAAAGGAGGAGCAGTATATAACGTAGTGTGGAAGGCAGAATTTATCTCCGCCTGTATGCGTATGCTGGACAGTATTAATCGCCAATATGGGAGTGGGGGTAGTCGGAGGCGCAATGAGTCTCGCTAATAAGGTGCCAGCCCGGTCTGCCTCAGAGTGCGTGCGAAGTGTGTACGCATTAAAATCAATCAACCTCAAACGTTCTAGTAATTCTGCATATTTGATCCTAGCTGATTGCAAGCGCTCCGCCCCATCCTCATCTGTTTGGGCCTCCACATCCTGCGCTTGTAATTTACCCTCCAACTCTGCAAGGTCCCGGACCGCTTCCCTCCTAATCCCCACCAAAGAACTCAAGGATACACCCCGGACCGACACCTTGAATGCCTCCCATTCTATGGATCGGGTCGTAGCTGTACCATCATTAATTGTAAAATAAGTCGTTATAGCAGTGTAACGTGGCCCTATACACCTGGTCTTCCAATTGTAGAGGTTGCATACGCCAGGTCGGAATAGGCGTGGGAAGACGTCCCCATTTAAGGTTTAGTTCAATAGGATTGTGATCTGAAATTGTCTTGCCTAAATAAGTACAGTGCGAGATAGTCGATGTGAGTGCAGGTGAACACAAAAAATAATCCAGGCGGGTATGTGACCTGTGGGGGCAAGAGTAGAAGGAGTATTCCCGCATGTTTACGTGCTGGGACCTCCAAACATCAATTAAATTCCATCCCTGTGCCCAATGTGACAGTGCCGCAGCCTGGGAGTACGCGGTGGTGTTCGGCAAAAGAGGGTGTGAGTGGTCCAAGGATGCATCAAAAACTGCATTTAGGTCTCCCCCCCCCCCCCCCTCTCCCCCACCTTCCTCCAGTAACCATGGGTACGCAGGACCAGTCCGAAAAAAACCCGTGATACCCGGGACAGGAAAGCATCTTGGTCAACATTTGGCGCATAAAGGGACCCCAACATCACTTGCATACCATCTAAGGTCCCACGTAAGAACACATACCTCCCTTGGTCATCTATCCTACTCTCAGTAAGGGAAAAGGGAATTCCCGCCCGGATCCATATTGCAGTCCCTCTAGAAAAGGCAGAGTAGGCTGTGGCATAAAACTGACCCAGCCAACGTCGTTGCAGTTTCGTAGTTTCAGAGGGTATTCGATGCGTGTCTTGCAAATTACTATTTGGGCCTCACGGCGATGTAGTTGTGCTACTATACAATGACGCTTCGGAACTGCACCCATTCCTCTAACATTCCAAGATATGAGAGAATAAGATTTGGAAATAGATATCATCAGGGTATATTAGTGAAACCCCCCTCCCCACCCCTCGGATCATGCGGCAAAAAGATAAACAGTAAAACCATAACCCAATACTGGGTCCAACGACCTAACTTCGTTCGACCAAACTGTGTGCAAAACATTAACATAGTTCACAGCAAACTGTTGCTATCGCCTACGGGGGAGGCTGCAGGTATCACTGCTGCGTGATAACTATGAACAATTCGTGGATACGCCCATGACCGGGCGGGCCGGGGTACATATTACTCAATCCCTTTTTTTGTACAAATAATACATTTTTGAATTACACAATGCTGATCATTTGGAAAATATGAGATCCTTGGGTAATGCTATGAGTGACATACCATGTCCGTAGGGTGCTGAATAACTGGGCAACGCCAAGTGTCCAACTTGCATATCAGCAGGTCACCCCAATGGATCGTTACTTAGCTGTGTGGACAGCGATGGAAACAGCGCCACACTTCCGTCTCAGAGTCCGAAGTGGCCTCGATTGAAGGGCTCGTACTAATTGTTGGATGAGTGGTGCTGAAGGCCGTGGCAGATCGCAGTGCTTCTTGTTGACCCTCCATTACTTGCTTCTGCGGCAGAGAGCCGGAGCTCGTGCCCTGTGTAAGGAGCCCCGTCCTGCGCCAACGAGGGGGCCGCTGCGATATCGGCTGCGTGGAGTCCAGGCGCCTGGCGGGAAGAGTGTCAGGGATGGTTCTGTCCAGCCAATCCCAAGCACTATCCGGTGTATCATAAAATAAAGAGCGTTGGTTATATATGACTTTCAATTTAGCGGGGAACAATGAGGCAAATGTGAGGCCTGCTGCACGGATCCGAGCTTTCACTTCCATGAACGAAAAACGTTTTCGCTGCACGGCCAAGGTGTAGTCTGGGAAGATCAAAACATTTGCGTTGTCCACCTGCAGTGGGCCATTATCACGGGCAGCCTGTAACAGGTGATCGTGGTCTCTATAATTTAGAATCCTGGCCAATATTGGACAAGGGTTGGCACCAGGTATTGGTCGACGCGCTGGAACACGGTGGGCCCGTTCAACGGTGAAATGTGCGGACAGTCCTGTGGGAGCCACCTTATGTTTCAACCAGTTTTCTATATAGATCGTCGGGTTGGATCCTTCCGAACCCTACGGAAGTCCCACAAGTCTCAGGTTGTTGCGGCGGGCCCGGCCTTCCGCATCATCTGCACGAGCCTGTAATGAATCGATCTGTTGGCGCATTTGGGACAATTGTTCCTCATGTGCAGCTACCTATGGCAATAATGGTTCCAGCGTTTGTTCCGCGGACTTCACTTTGTCAGCCAGCTTCCTATGGTCATCCTTGAGGAAGTTAAGGTCCACAGAAATCATGCCCAATTGGTTTTCCAGTGCTGTTCTTGAATCCCGGATTTCCTTCAAGATCACATTTAGTTTGTCACCCGGCGGACTGGGCATATCACCCTTCTCAGCTTGACGTATGCAACCAGTGGAGTGCTCGGATGATGGCGAAAGCGATCCTGTCCTTCCGCCCCTGGAGGTCGTTCTCGGCTTACCTCTGCCCATGGTTACCAGCACGCCCAGCAATGGAGGATCTATGAGTTGTAGCAGGGCCCAATCGCAGGACTCGAGGATGTCACCGGGCGCCGCAAGCTAACTCAGTATGTAGCTGGCGTGCCACAGAGCTTAGAGACCTGTAGAGTGTTGTGAGAGCCGGGCAACGTTCAATCAGTGCGTCACAAGGCAATGCCCCTCTCCTATCGGTTACCGGCTTGGTGGCGTGGTACTGCACTCAGCGGAGCCCGTGTATCCCTCAGTGGAGGTGGTAGTGGTTATGCGGCACCCACAGGGTAAACGTGTCCCCAGAGCATGTGGTAAGCCGCTAGATTGATCCCGTCCTACCGACCAGCTCCGATGAAGCTCAGCTCTATTGGAGGCCCTGAAGAATCCACGTGTGTACAAGAAGAGGGCTCACAGATACTTGAGAGCCCAGGGGTAACGTCCCTTATGTCGCTGGAAACCAGGTACAATGCGTGACAAGGTGCCACCTTACAAAACCATCCGCTGGGCGTTACTGTGTAGGTGAGCTGCGTAATAGATGGACAAGTGAGGGGAAGAGAAGGCCATCAAAGCGCACGTCTCCCCCCGCCACAGCAACAGTGCGCACATCCAGTAGGCCCCAAACAGAGAAGGACGGGCCGGTTCCGGAACTTTAGGCCAGCCAGGCGAAAACAAGTGGCCTTGGGTACCTCTGGGGTGTAGTAGCAATCATCGGCGTCAGACTCCCCATGCAATTACACAGTCTGTGTGCAGACCGGCAGGGGCAGTGCCTCCGGAGCTCTTCACTGACGCCCGTTACTGATTAGGGCCAGTCGGGAGCATACACCATCAAGAGGGAGGGAGGGTCGGGGAGGAGGGTACCGCAGCCACAAACATACCGGCCCACAAGGGGGGCCGCCCCGCTCAGCGGGGTGCAATATCAGCCGCACAGCCCGCGATGAGGGGATATATCAGCGGCACCGTCACTCCGGCCAGAACTCCAGGACACACGCAGGCACGGCCGGGGCCCTTCCGACTCACCACAAGCCCCTCACTGGGCAGGCGACGCCAGGATGTCGGTGCGGGCGGCGAGTGAAGGCCCCAGTCAGCAGGCCTGAGTCCGGGGGCCCGAGTTGCAGCGGCAGCCGACCCCCAGGCAGCGCAGTCCCGTCGCCGCCACAGGCAAGCCCGGCGCTTCGCAGGCCCCTCCTCCAGACCTGGAACTACGTCTCACCAGCGAGCCCCATGCCCCAAACTCTGGCCCTGGCGCATCAACGACTCCCGAAACTGCCAGCACTGGAAGCAGATCGTAGCCAGGCAGTGCCTCGTATATTTGCAGGTAGTAGGCTCAGTAGGGAGTGCCGGAATATATGCGGATGAGGTGCCCCGGCCCGGAGCTCGTTGCTTATGCGACCACCATCTTGGGCTGCAGACCACGCCCCCGGGAAATGGACCACCTTAACAGCTTGGGATTCCCCCTCTCATCTGCATGAGCCATCCGAGAGGCCTGTGGTCAGTTTGAACACGAAAGTGAGTTCCAAACAAATATGGTCTCAACTTTTTCAGGGACCAAACCACAGCAAAAGCCTCTCTCTCAATGGCACTCCACCTCTGCTCTCTGGGAAGAAGCCTCCTGCTAATAAAGGCAACTGGCTGATCAAGGCCCTCTTCATTTAGCTGTGACAACACTGCCCCAATCCCTTGCTCTGAAGCATCTGTCTGAACCACAAATTCTTTTGTGTAGTCGGGCCAGTAGCACTGGTGCTGAACACATAGCAGCTTTCAGAGTGTCAAAAGCCTTCTGACACTCTGGGGTCCAATCCACCTTCTTGGGCCTCTTTTTAGAAGTGAGTTCTGTTAGGGGCCCCACAATGGTCCCATCATTTTGAACAAACCTTCTATAGTACCCTGTCAGTCCAAGGAATGCCCTGACCTGAGTCTGGGTAACAGGAGCTGTCCAATCCAAAATAGTTTGGATTTTAGCTTGGAGAGGCTGTACATGGCCCCCACCTACCAGGTGGCCGAGGTACACCACAGAACTCTGCCCTATTTGGCACTTGCTTGCCTTAATAGTCAGGCCTGCCTGCTGCATAGCCTGAAGCACTTCCCTTAGGTGGCTTAAGTGATCCCCCCCAGGTAGAACTGTATACAGCTATATCATCCAGGTAAGCTGCACTGAACTGTTCCAACCCAGACAAGACCCTGTTCACCAACCTTTGGAAGGTGCAGGTGCATTCTTTAAGCCAAAGGGCATTACCTTGAACTGATAATGTCCCTATGGTGTGGAGAATGCTGACCTCTCCTTTGCTCCATCAGTGAGGGCAATCTGCCAGTAACCTGAAGTCAAATCAAAAGTACTCAGGTACTTAGCAGCCCCTAACCTGTCAATGAGCTCATCCGCTCTAGGGTGAGCGTCAGTCTTTGTGACTGCATTCAATCCTCTGTAGTCCACACAGAAAATTAACTCCTTGGGTCCCCCCTGACGATTAGGTTTAGGCACCAGCACCACTGGACTGGCCCATGGACTCTCAGGCGGTTCAATTACCCCCAATTCCAGCATCTTAGCAACCTCCGCTTTAATGCTGGTTCTGACATGGTCAGATAACCTGTACAGTTTATTTTTGACAGGTAGGCTGTCACCAGTGTCAATGTGGTGAACACACCACTCAGTGATACCTGGGGTCAAAGAGAACAGGCCAGCAAACTGCTCCAGCACTTGCTTACAGTCTCTGTGCTGATGGTCTGTCAACTTGGGAGAGAGTATCACCCCCTCCACTGACCCATCTTGCACATTAGTGGAGAGGAGGTCGGGCACAGGCTCAGTTTCCTCCTCTACACCCTCATCAATGACCAGTAACATGGTCATGTCTGCCCTGTCGTGGTGGGGTTTCAATCTATTCACATGCAGGACCCTATGAGGGTTCCTGGGGGTGCCAAGGTCAACCAAATAGGTAACCTCACCCTTCTTTTTTGAGATTGGATAGGGCCCACTCCACTTGTCATGGAGGGCCCTGGGAGCCACAGGCTCCAACACCCACACCAATTGTCCTGGAGTATACTCAGGCATAGTAGCCTTTTGATCATACCAGTGCTTCATGAGCTCCTGGCTGGCCTGCAGTTTCCTGTTTGCCTTGTACATGTACTCTGCCATTCTAGATCTCAGGCCTAGCACATAGTCAAGCACATTGTCCTTTGCTTCTTTAAGAGGCTTCTCTAAAGACTCTCTCAGCAGGCTCAATGGCCCCCTCACAGGGTGTCCAAACAACAACTCAAAGGGACTGAAACCAACCCCTTTCTGTGGCACCTCCCTGTAGGCAAACAGTAAGCATGGGAGGAGAACATCCCATCTCCTCCTGAGTTTCTCTGACAACCCATTTATCATGCCCTTCAGGGTTTTGTTGAATCTCTCAACAATACCATTTGCTTGTGGGTGATAGGGGGTGGTGAACTTGTAGTTGACACCACACTCATCCCACATAGCAGTCAGCTGGACAGGAAGTTCGTGCCCCTATCTGACACCACCTCTTTTGGAAAACCGACTCTGGTGAACACACCAAGCAGTGCTCGAGCCACTGCAGGAGCATCAATGGTTCTAAGAGGGATTGCTTCAGGGTACCTAGTGGCATGGTCCACTACCACTAAGATATACCTATTCCCTGATGCAGTAGGTGGGTCCAGGGGACCAACAATGTCCATCCCCACCCTTTCAAAAGGGATCCCAACCACTGGCAGTGGTATTAGGGGAGCCTTTGTCTTGCCCCCTGCCTTGCCACTGGCCTGACAGGTGACACTGGAGCGGCAAAACTCCTTTACCTTTTCAGACATATGGGGCCAGTAGAAATGGTTCACCAACCGGTTCCATGTCTTTGTCTCGACCCAAAGTCAGGATGAACTCTCTGTAACTCTGGGGCACCACCAACCTCATGGTGGCCCCCTCCTTGAGGTTTCTGGCCTCAGTATAAAGCAGTCCATCTTCCCAGTAGAGTTTGTGAAACCCACTGTCATCCCCTTCCTCTTGCCTAGAAGCAATCTGCCTCAAGCTCTCAAGGGTGGGACAGTCACGCTGTCCCTTACTGAACACCTCTCTGGAGGGTCCACCTGCTCCTGTCAGTTCTGCCAAATCTGACAGCTCAGGCAGGGATGGAGTCCCTCCCTCAGAGGCCAGATCCTCCACATCAGGGTTAAATTCTGCCTGCACCTCTGGAGTTCCCTGGGCTGGCTCACCAGGCCCAGTACCCTTGTCCTTGGATGCTTGGCCCTTTGTTCCAGGGTCCAAGTGTCCAGCCCCTCTCTTCTGGCTAGTCTGTGACCTAGTCACAGCACATACCCACTCAGGGAGCTCCAATATTTTCATATGGAGTCCTCTCTCCACCTCTGACCACACAGAGGCTTCAAGATCATTGCCCATTAAACACTGGACTGGGAGCACCTTTGACACAGCTACCTTCTTAGGGCCTGTCACACCTCCCCATTCCAAATCCACCACAGCCATAGGGTGGAGTTTGGTAGTGCTGTCTGCATAAGTCACCTGGTGAAACTCACCAGGTAACAACCTTTCTGGAGGCACCAGTTCATCCAGGACCATAGTTACACTAGCCCCAGTGTCTCTGATAGCCTCAACCTCAGTCCCATTCACTTTAGGCCTCTGCCTGTACTTGTCCATGTTTGGAGGTAAGGCAGCAAGGGTTGCAATATTCACCCCACCCAGGGACACTAAGGTTGCTTCCACCACCTGACTACCCCTCTCTGGGGCACCACTCTCCACCCCTACACTTACACTGGCAATCCCTGTGGATGGCTCCTTCGGGGGGAGCTTCTTGGCGCAGACAGCATCTCCCTGTTTGACTGTAACCAGCCAGGGCAAAAAAGCACTTACCCACCTTCGAGGGACCAAAGAACCTACCATTCTTTCCATGATACCCCCTCCCTTTGAGTTTGGGTTGGCTCGGGGCCCCCCCTCCTTGTGCAAGTTTTTGTGGGTCTTTGGAGGACTCCTTCTGGTTTTGACCTTCTTTCCCTTGGGCTTTCCCTTGGGGAGGGACCTGTCCCCCTTTCTTCTGGTCACCCCCCTGGTGCTGTATGGAAACCCGGGTTCTCACCCACTCATCAGCTGCTTCACCCAGCTCTCTGGGGTCTGTCAGCTTAGAGTCCACTAGATACTGGCGTAACTTCTCTTCTGCACAATGAGTCAAAATATGTTCTTTCGAAAACAAATTATACAATACCTCATATGTGTCAACTTTGTTACCAACAATCCAGCCTTCCAGTGCCTTCACTGAAACGTCCACAAAGTCTACCCAAGACTTTGAACTCAATTTCTGGGTGCCTCTAAACTTCACCCTGTACTGCTCTGGTGTCAGACCAAATCGTTTGACTAAGCATGCCTTCATCTGCTGGTATGATTCTACACCCTCTCCCTTCAGGGTCAGGAGCCTATCCCTCCCAGCTACTGGAATCAACTCCCACAGGAGTGCACCCCAATACTTAGAGTGGACCCTACTCATTCTAAGGGCCCTCTCAAAAGCTGCTAGCCATTTGTCAATGTCATCCACCTCAGTGTACTTGGGTACTATACCCTTGGGAAGTTTGGGATCAAATCCACCACCCCTGGACATTTCAAATTCTTCATCATTTTCACTGCCACCATTTCTTTTCAACGCCTCCTCCCTCTCCCATCCCTTCTCAGTTAATTCCAGTTTCTTCTGCTCCAAAGCTATCAAAGCTAACTGAGCCTCAAGCTGTCTCACTGCAAAGGACAGTGGTGGTTCCTGAGTAAGGGACCCTTCCCCACTCCCACCATCTGGATTCATATGGCTAACACTAGATAAAATGGAAGAGGCATCATCCTCAACCGCCTCATGGATGAGGTTGGAGGGTACACCCTCTATCCCCCCTTGACTCTCCTCAGCTCCCCCAGCCCAGGCCTTTAGGGACTTAATCAACCCTGCCTTCCTAAGCTTCTTGGTAGCAGGCAGCCCCCTAAGCCTACACTGTTCCCTAAGATCAGCTATCTTAAACTGGGACAGTTTAGCCAGGTCCAGCTCCATGGTTCCCTAGTTTTGGGTCACAATAACTAGGCACAACAGACTTGGAACAATTTGGAAAAATCAAAACAATGGATTAAAAACAGTTTAGTCCAAATTCCAAAAATCAAACTCAAAAGTTTTGTTCTAAAGCAATTTAGAGGATTTTTATAATCTTAATTCACTTTACTGAAAGGTGTACTTTTTAAACACAAGTCCTCATCCACACCGCTGAGCACCAAATGTTGGAAAGTGGATTATTGGCAGGGGCAAATGTAGGTCTTCCACTGGCAATAAGGCCACTAACACATAATAGGACTCAGCATAGGTCTTAGAAAATTGTTCCCATGCTCCTCAACCCTTGGTAGCTTGGCTGCGAGCAGGAAGGCTTAACTTCAAAGACCGGTATGTAAAGCATTTAAAATCACCAATTCAGTAAATAATTAAGACACAATGCATAATAAAAATCCAACACCAATTTATAAAAAGAGGAAATATTTTTATCTTTAAAATGACACCAAAACGACAAATCCAATGTAGGGAACCGGAGATATGAATTTTTAAAGATTTATAACTTTATAGCACTTAGAAACTTATAGCACCATATTGGGATATCTGCTCGCGATAGACCGACCCAAAGTCAAAGTTTCAGGCCGACCGCGATGGGGCCCTGAGCGGCTACCCCTCGCGGTAGGTCCCAGTCACAGTTTTTACCTTCGGACTTAGAAACTTTTCTGGAGCTTTTTCTCGCGGGGTCCCTCGATGCTCTTCACCAGGCCGGATTCGGTGAGGGTTCGCCGGCCTCGGATTTCTTCTACTCCCGGTCAAACTCTGGAAGTCGGACCGACTGAGCTTTTAGCGGGACGAACCTGGATGGCTTGGCCGGCTCGCGGTTGAAGGCAGGCGGCTTGGCTGACCAGGTTGAGTCGGTCCCCCTATGGAGCTTTTTTTCAAAGTTCCTTCAAAGTTCCTCCAAAGTTCTGGAACTTTTTCCTGAAGTTCCCCAAAGGGTCCCAAAGTGTCTCAAACTCACTCCAAGGGTCTGGAAGCTCCAAGATGGTCCTTGAAAGTTGAGGACGTCAGTTCCCACAATCCACTTGGACAAAACCCTTACAAATCCACTGGTAGGTTTCCAGGTTGAGGATTCTTGGTGGTGATGATCCAGGTGAGCTCTGTTAACCTGTAGCTTGCAGTGAGTCCACTCTTTACTTCTTTTCCAGCAAGGTAGTCCACAGGGCTGTAGGTTCAGATGGCGCAGTCTTCATAGCGCAGGCCTTAGAAATTGCACATCACTTCAGCATGGCACTATGTCTTGCTTTCTTCAGTTTCAAGCAGCAGATCTGGAGGGCTCTGCCCCTCTCAGATACTTATTCCAAGTTCTCTGGGTCAGACAGGAGGTCACTCCTGACCAATGGGAGCATGGTAACTCCTCAAAGATATGACCACATCCTGTAGAGTGTGGCATTATTTTGTCCCAGAGTGCATCAAATCTTCCAAATTCATAATGGCTGATTTTCCAGCAGGGAGGTAAGAGCTGGCTAAACACACCCCTAGGATGGCTAATTTACTTAGACTCTCCCCCCTGCATCTGCTCATACCTTCCTTAATCCTACCATCTGCCTGAGGTGGAAAGTTCAGAGTTGTAAATGACACTGGTTTCTGCTCTCCTCTTTGAAGACCATGGTTTACGACTCCTCCCCCTGGCCTGGCATTCCTGTGGAGCAGCACACTGCCCTCCCAGCAGAGCTGGTTAACCCCAGGGGCTCTTTATCATCTCTTCAAGGCAGCCTGGCTAATCCACTTAACTCTGTTCAATCAGGACAGACCACTGGAAGGCTGAATCTGGACTTACAAACAAGAAAGTCTTATAACTTCTTGTATGTACACTTTAGGAGAAATTCAACAATATCATATTCTTGAATTTATTAATACCATTCGGGAAGTCTTTGAATGGTACTTCGAGTCCTCTCCTATCAAGAGTTATTAGTTAATAACTTCCTACCATGTTAACCTATGAAGCAGGGGATTTGCAATGGGAAAAATGACTTGGGCCATTTTTCCAGCACCAGGACTTACAAAAACATATTTTATAAGTACTTTGCTTATATCTACAGGACCCCCACCCCATGGGTCACTTAGGTGAGACTTTAGGGGTTCTGAATCTGTAGAAATATTGCAGATCCTCACTTCACAGTGCTCCTAGCATCAAAGTCGAATTTGGGCAGCACTTTATCACAATGTGGGGAGTGAAATGTGAAATTTCACTTAACCCAGGGCATATAAAACTCATTTTATAGGGGTCTACCTTATAGATACCTTACCCCCAACCCTGGGACACCTAGGGGAGAGACCCTGGGGGTTCCTAATATGCCATAACATTGTAGGTTATCCATTTTTAAGTGCCCCAAACACCAAAGTCGAGTTTGGGCACAATTTTCTTTTTAAAAGCAGTTCTGGCACCCAGGGCTGCTTTTAAAACTGACCTCAGGCCTCAGCAGTGCACACATGCAAGTGCAGAAGGCTGCTGGCCTCTAAACTGCCATGCCCTACTATATACTAGGGACTGATAGGTAGTTTCAATTCCCCTGCCCTGTTAAATAGGTAGTTTCAATTCCCCTGCCCTATTATATACTAAGGACTTATAGGGTAGGTCATGCCAATCACAGGGGTACCCCAACCCATAGTGTACCCTAGTGTATGTAGGTGTCTTCACTGTATTCTAAGTGTTTTCAGCATAGCACTGGCCCTGGGCCTGGTTAGGCAAAGCCCAGGGTCAGTCAGAGTCAGTTACCACCAGTACCAGTCAGCAAAAAGATGGGGGGTGCCCAGGGCACAGGATGACTTAGCATCATAGCCCCCCCCCAAACGAAAGATGATGGGTTACTAACCTACACCCTAGTACTCCTCATCAGCTAAGTGGAAAATCCATCTCCATCTGCATTTGCATGTGCAACCCCAGGTCTGTGTTCCACTGCAAAGTCCATCCCCTGTAGGGAAATGGACCACCTTTTTTATTTTTTATTTTTTTTAATTGTTTTTTTTTAATACATTGTACACATACAACTTACACAACAAAACATTTCGGGTATAAAAAAAGAGAATCAGCTGGTCAGTACATCATTTTTACATCAATACATGGTGTGATCGGTCGTCTAACAATGGTTCAGTCTGTCGGTGACATGGTTACAGCTTGATGAGTGCCAAGGTAATCAGTTAACGCTACCCAGAAGTCCCTAGGCTGGGAACCAGAAGGCAATTCTTCCTCATAGGTCTGCAAGGTATCTTTACAATATGTCATATCTCGAAGCCACTGTTTAGCATTAGGATAGCTCTTGTCCCCCCAATGCATGGAGACTCGTCTTTTAGCTAAGAGTAATGCAATCACACAGAACTTGCGTTTAAGGGATTTTAAGTTTGGCACCAATCACAGGAGACAAATCTTAATTGTACATTCTATTTGCATCGCAAGCATTGTACCAAGCAGAGTTACCACACTTTCCCAGTATGCTCTAATATCGGGGCAGTGCCACGCTAGGTGGAGAAAGTCTGCATTGTCAGTACCGCATCTTTGGCAATGTGCATTTTGCCGAAGCCCAAATCGGCACAACTTTTGTGGGGTATAGTATGTTTGATGGAGATATTTAAAATGTATAACCCGTAAGTTTCCATTTGGGGTGAGCATATCAGTCCGGGAACAGCCGGTATGCCATTTCTTCTCAGTAATATGTATATCCAGTATCGTGTTCCATCTGTCGAGTGCTTTAGATGCCTTACCCCCTATATCTGCCTGAAGCAAGACGTATAGTTTCTTAACAAGGTGTATATTGTGTGGGTTTTGGATGATCATTTGTAGAGCTTGTAGGGTAGGCGGTTCTTGTGGGTACGAGGGGTATAATTGTTTGATAGCGCCTTGCAACCTATGATATGTGAATGTAAAAAGCAGTGTGGGATTGCTGATATAGTCTAGCTGGCCACGGTCTATGAATACGCCCTTGTCATATAGGTCCTCCATCCTGTTTATCCCTACTTTTTGTAATTGTTCCATTCCCACCTTTTCTTGCGTGACAGATAATGCCGGGTGGTGCTGTAGTGGCAGTGCAGGGGCATACAGTGGCCATTTATTCGCAAGCTTACCCATCCTCTGCCAGGCTAAGTTTGTGGTACGAATTGTGTTAATCTCAGTTTTTCAAACATGTGTGCGTGAGTGTGGTAATATGTTGCGGAGTGGTATCGGGTGTGCGTCACCATCTTCAACCGCTGTATGTGGTAGATACCTGATCGGGTGGTACCAGTAGTGTGCGTAGTGTGCCTGAGCACACAAGTAGTATAACAAGAAGTCAGGGACTTTGAAACCACCCTCTGAATAGGGCAGAGTCAGTGTACAGAGATCAATACACGCTTGCTTGCCAGCCCAAATAAGACAAGTGATCATGGCGGAAATCCTACGAAATATGGCCGTCGGCGGTGTAACGGGAATGTTAGTGAAGAGGTAGAGCAGTTTAGGCAGTATAACCATCTTAACGATGGCCATGCGGTCTGCCAATGAAAGTGGAAGTGTAATCCACCGCTCCACTTTATCTTCTAACTTGCTAATAACTGCGCCATAATTTTCGTGTAGAACCACTTCTGGATGGCGATGGAACCAGATTCCCAAGTATTTAACGGAGTCCGCCGGCCATTCTAGTGGGAACTCCGTTGGACAGGATAGGGTAGTGTCGGTCAGTGGTATGATGGTCGATTTACTCCAGTTTATTTGGAGTCCTGAGTGTCCCCCAAATTTAATATACTCCCTAATTAGGGGGGATAGATTAAGAGCTGGATCACGGATATACAGCACCATATCATCAGCATATAGTGAAATGTTCAGGGGACACTGCGGAAATTGCAAGGCCGTAGTCTTATGGCATTGCCTTATTTTACATGCTAGTGGCTCCAGTGCAATAGCAAATAATAGCGGCGATAATGGGCATCCCTGCCGGGTACCCCTTGTAATGCATATTGAATCTGAGACATATTGGTTTACTCGTATCCTAGCCATAGGTTGTGTATATAATAGTTTAATCCATTGTAGAAAGATGGTAGGGAGTCCCATCCTCTGCAATACTGTAAATAGGTAATTCCATTCAATTGAATCAAACGCTTTTGCAGCATCCAATAATACTGCAGCAGCTTGCAGATCAGGGTTGAGTTGATGGGATAAGGCGAATAAGGTACGAATGTTATGTGCAGTAGAGCGGTTGGGTATGAACCCTGACTGGTCTGGCAAGACTGTTAGGCATCAGAGGTTTGAGTCTAGTGGCAATCAATTTAGCCAAAATTTTTCTGTCTGTATTAATCAGTGACAGTGGCCTGTAGGAATCACAATAGTTAGGGTCCTTATCTGGCTTTAACAGGGCTAAGGTGGGTGGCAGAATCTGCTTTTCATGTGCATCCCCATACATCTCGACCAAATAGGGGGCAATCAGGTCGGCGTATGCTTTGTAAAATTCATTGGTGAACCATCTGGGCCTTTGCCATTAGGTAGTGATTTTATTATGGACGTAACCTCTTCAATCGTAACTGCTTGGGAGAGGTATTCCCGTTGGGAGTCCGAGAGCCAGGCTATGGCCACATCTTCAAGGTATTGTATGATGGCAGGTGATGTAGCTACCTTTCGGGTGTTATATAGATCCCCGTACGTGTCAATGAATGCGCCTAGTATACCGGCTGTGTCATAATGTGTGATGTCTTGGCGAACTATGATTTTAGTCACTGTATGTGTGGTGCGTCCGGAGCAAATTTTATGAGCCAATGTACGTCCTGGTCTACCACCCTCCCCAAAGGATCTGGCCACGCCTCGTTTGGCGACATATTTAAGTTCTTGGTCAGCATAGTCTTGGTATTCTGTAATTATATTACGAATCTCACCTAGAAGTGCCAAGTCTTGAGTGTATTCATATTGTCGTTCCAGAATCTTAAGTTTCACCTCCCGCTGAGTAAGTTGTTGACGTATGTCTTTGAGAATACCCGAAGTTGTACTGATACATTTTCTTTTTTTAATTAGATTTTGCATATAAACAGTACTGCCTAACACGGCAGCCAAACATACATCAGTAACATCGGGTAGTAGTGAGCACGTAACTACTGATCATTGTGCCTAATTCAGGTACCATACAGGGTCTTTACATTCCAACATGTTGTACATTAACTCCGATCATAATAATACACATGCACATTGAAAAACACTAATCGGGCATTAAAATTTGTTGTTGACGTAACAGATCGCTTCGCAGTGGTTCCCATATATCTTTAGGTCTAGAAGACATAGGCAATTCTTCCGCATATAACTCTAAGTTTTCACGAAAGTGCACTAGGTCTTTGATCCACCCTTCACGAATCGGGGCCAGTGTGCTTTCCCATGTGAATAAAAGGCGTCTCTTCGCAAGCAACAGGGAGACTTTCACAAACCTTCCCATTACGCCTCGAATCTGCGGGACATACCCCAGCAGGCATCCCAGTGGTGTACACTGCAATTTCACGCCCGTCATCTCGGCCAGACAGTCCACCACTGCCACCCAGAATCTCTGCACCCGTCTACACCGCCATGCCAAGTGATAAAAATCCGCGCCAGACTGACCACATCTTTTGCAGCGATCCGTGGCCCTGAGGCCCATTTTATGCATTTTTACTGGCGTGTGATAAATCTGGTGAACGAATTTGAAGTGAATAATACGTAGGTTGCCATTAGGCGTCAGACGTCCAGTCAGTCCATATATGTGCTCCCACATTTGCTCATTAATTGGGGGGTCTATTATGTCATTCCACCGTCCCATACTCTTATCCGGCCCTCGAACCGTTTCTGCTTGGACCGCCCGGTATAATTTAGTAATACGTTTTTTCCTAGTGGGGGTCACCAATACAAGCTGTAGTGCTGCCAATGTAGGGGGTTCCACCGGGAAGTTAGGATAATGATCTTTAATTGCTCGCTTCAATCTGTAACATGTGTATTGGAAAAGTAGGGTGGGATTATGTATGTAGTCCAAATCTCTGCCCTCAAGATAACGCCCTCCTTGATACAGATCCCCCATATGTACAATGCCCACTTCTCTAAGAGATTTTACAGAGCCGGGTTCCCGTGTAACCGACAGGTCTGCGTGATGCGCTAGCGGTAAAGCGGGCGCATATACCGGAATCTTGTGCGTGCGCCTAGCAATTGCCTGCCACGCCGCCACCGTGACATCTATGGTGTTTATTTCTGTGCGTGGGGTGTGTCTATTGGTGTGTGTCAGCACACTCGCGAGTGGTGTAGGGTACGCATCCCCCTCCTCCACTGCGACGTGTGGAATGTAATCATGCGTTCTGAACCAATAGTAGGCGTATTGAGCCTGTGCACAAAGGTAATGCACATAGAAATTTGGTGCTGCAAACCCCCCTTTGTCATAGGATAATGTTAGAGTTTGCCAACTGATTCTAGGCTGCTTTCCGCCCCACACCAGCCGTAGAAACTGAGGTCTCACCGCCGCGAAGAATTGCTTGGTTAATTTGATCGGAACATTGCAGAATAAAAAAAAAAAGCGGGGGAGTATGACCATTTTGATCACAGCTATGCGATCCGCCAGTGAAAGCGGAAGATGGATCCACTTTTCATCTTGCTTTGCGAGATCATCACAGGCCCTGCCATAGTTTGCTCTGACAACTACTTCAGGTTCCCGGTGCACCCAGATACCGAGATACTTTACCGGTTCTGCAGTCCACATCAATGGGTATTCCACCTGGGGCCGTGTTGTGGCCGGTGTGAGTGGAATGATTACCGATTTATCCCAATTTATTGAGAGACCAGAGAATAGACCAAACCTAATATATTCACGTAAAACAGGAGATAAATATTTTTGAGGTTCCCGAATAAATAGGACCATATCGTCTGCATACATGGAAATATTGACCGGTCTGAGACGAAAGTTGAGCGCGGCATCCTTATGGCGCTGTCGGATTTTGCACCCGAGGGGTTCCAGAGCAAGGGCAAATAAAAGTGGTGATAGGGAGAGGCACCAGACAGGGCTGTCCACTATGTGTATAGGGGCCGATGTGATTCCCGCCACCCGCACCCTTGCTGATGTCTGTGTATAGGATTTGTACCCATCTTGACAACACCGGAGGAAATCCCATCCTTTGCAGCATATGGTGCATGTAACCCCATTCTATAGAATCAAATGCTTTAGCAGCGTCAAGCATGACCGCTGCAGCCTGCATGTCAGGACTGAGAATGTGGAACATGGCAAAAATGGTCCGTAAGTTGTGTGACGTGGATCTGTCCGGTACAAATCCAGACTGATCCGGGAGTACTAGTAACGGGACCAAGGGTTGAATTTTTTTAGCCAATATCTTCGCTAATATTTTGGCGTCCAGGTTAATCAGTGACAGTGGACGGTATGGCTCGCATGCCGTGGGGGGTTTATCTTTTTTAAGTAGTGTGATGATTAGGGCCTGTCGCAGAGAAGGGGGCAGGGTACCAGCCTCGTGGGCCTCAGCATACATCTCTAGTAAGTGACGAGTTAGCAGATCAATATAAGTTTTATAAAATTCTGCCGTGAGCCCATCTGGTCCCGGAGCCTTGTTGTTAGGCAGCGATAAGATAGCCTCTCTAACAGCTATTTCCTCTATGGGCAGAGACAAGTATTTGCGGTGAGCGTCAGATAACCAAGCGCAAGCCACATCTGAAAGATAGTCATCCAAAGCAGAAACATCCGTCGCGCCCCTAGTTGCATACAGCGCTTCATAATGGTCTCTGAATTGATTAACCATTGCCTGAGGAGTGTATAACTCATTCCCATTGTCGTCCACTATCTTGACAATTTGATGATGTTCAGATCTAAACCGCAATTTAGACGCTAGGTTCCTGCCCGGGCGTCCCCCCTCGCCGTAAGCACGGGCCACATGTCGACGTGCTATGTATCTCATTTCTGATTCTGCTAGAGTATTATATTCTGCGAGGAGTTCCTGGGTACGGGCCAATAGTTCCGCAGGTGGGTTAACCTGATACTGTCTTTCTAGTTCCCCCAGTGCCCTTTCAGTTTTGACCAGTTGCCCTCTTATGTCTTTTAAAATTCCCGCTGTAGTGCTGATGCAAACACCCCTTTCGTGACCTTAAATGCTTCCCAGAGCATAGCCTGAGTGTCCACCGAGCCCACATTTTCTGTGAAATATTGAGTGATAGCTGTACGAATGGCCTCATTGTATATGGGATCTAGTAGAGCCTCCGCACGGAAGCGCCAAGCAAAGGGACGACAAGGGTTCGTTGGGATCTGTATGTCTAGACTGACCGGATTGTGATCCGAGAGGGTGCGCGGTAAATTCTGTATATGTGTGACCCAGTCATTAGCTTCTTCATTTAATAGCCAATAATCTAAGCGAGACCAGCTATTATACGCCGGAGTGATGTGTGTGCCCTCGAGGACGTCCATATTACGCAGACGCCACACGTCCACCAAACCCATTTCCGCCATGATATCACGGATGTATTGGGCTATTTTAAGCGTGCTTGCGCCTGATGGGTTAGACTTATCTACCTGAGGATTAAGATGTGTGTTAAGATCACCTCCCCATAAAACCGCTGATTCCGGCCAAGATCGAAGTGTGGTTAGCATACTCGCATAAGGCCCTGTATCATCCACCACGGGACCGTACATGTTTATGATCGTTACTATTGTCATGCCCAGCTTTCCTTGCACCATCGCATAACGACCCTCCGAATCAGTATGTGTATGCAGAGGCAAGAACGGGATGCCTTTTTTGATTAAAACCAGTACCCCCCTCGAATATGTAAAGTATGATGACGCCAGTCGGAACCCCGCCCATCTATGCGCAACCCTGGCCTCCGTGTGTTTACTGAGGTGTGTTTCCTGCAGAAGAGCTATTTGGATTTAGTGCCTATCTAGAAATGCCAATACCTGCCGCACTTTCTTGGGGGAGTTGAGGCCACGAATATTCCAAGTTATGCATTTATACTTCTCACCCATCTCCAGACACAAAGATACACAATATCACATGATTCAGTGTTCCCTCTATTGCCCAATCATCCGTATGCAAGACCCTGCATTGAGCCACCCCGATAAGTGCCTCATAAGTC
Source organism: Calotriton arnoldi (assembly GCA_963921515.1). Lineage (NCBI taxonomy): Eukaryota > Metazoa > Chordata > Amphibia > Caudata > Salamandridae > Calotriton > Calotriton arnoldi. Next base: position 484,774 of record CAWUFW010011475.1, read on the forward strand.
GCTACACTACCCCCTGAACCCCCCACCCTCCACCCACTTTAGCAACCCCAATTTGCCAAAGGCATATCCCATCAACCAACATTTCCCCAACAGTGAAAACAGATCATAGAACAACGGTTGGGGAACACCCATATGGGGACGTGGCGACACCTACAGCTCCCCGATGTAGGTGGGAGGGGGCCGCCATCGTGTGTCTACAGCTCCCCAGTCAACAGCCGGTGGCTCAACATAAGTAAGTAATACTCGACTAGCGGGAAGAATAATAATAACATGACCTATTCAGCGACTTCTAACAGGGAGATGAGAAGCCACAACCCTGCAATTACATCAGTCCAGCAGTTCCTGTAAAGTAAAAGTTAGCGTACATCGCAGGTTTGTAAAAACAATGTCTCAGGAGGCCCATAGTTTAATCAACCCCCCAGCAGAGTCTTACGTGTTACCGCACCAGCCCCACAAAGGAGACGCTGTTCAGTCTGCAGAGGCCAGCCACAGGGCGACCCAGCACCGAAGGTGCCGCTTCGGACTGTGGCAGTATCATTGCTTTGTGGCCGCCTACATTGTACTCCGGCAGGGGTCAGGGACGAGTAATACAGTTTCGCCGCTCAATCATCAACGTCCGAAGTGACTCCAGGTGGAGGATTTCTGCCTCGCAGAGTTTTGGCGTGATCCATAGCTAGCCTCGGATTCGTGAAGATCTTCGCAGCACCTTCTGCTCCGATGCGTAGACGTGCCGGATACAACATGGCATACAGAATTTGTTCTTTAAGGAGAAGTTTTTTGACACCTTGAAACTCTTTTCGTGCAGACTGTACCGCCGCTGTAAAGTCGGCAAAAAATGATAGGACATTTCCTTGATAATTTATTGTCCCTTTTTGTCGCGTCACACGCAACACTGTGTCCCGATCTCGAAAATTCAGCAGTCGGGTGATGATGGGTCTCGGAGGAGCGCCGGGCGGCGGACGCGCCGCCAGGGACCTGTGGGCGCGCTCGATGGCAAACATGGTGGATAGGTGTTCGGGTCCACAGATATCTCGGAGCATATTTTCAACGTAGTCCTCTAGCCTCCCAACATTAGTGGACTCCGGCAGGCCCAAAATTCGGACATTATTGCACCGTGAGCGCGCCTCGATGTCCTCATTCTTAGCCTGTATAATCGCTAACAACTTCGATATGTCCGTGGTCTTAGTTGTCACTTGCTGTAGGCCATCTTCAGCGTTCGAGATACGCTGCTCTGAGCACTGCCTGTCTGTCCAGCTTTGACGACATAGTGTCCATACGTCCATTCAGGGCTTCGATTTTGCCATCGATTGATTGCAAGCTGGCCTGGATGGCAGATAGGGTCTTCTCGAGTGCAGTGGGGGCCTGATCCGCAGATTCCAGCTCCGAGTCCAAAACTGTGGACTGAGAAGATTTGCCCCCTCTCCGCAGCTCGAAGTTGAGCTTCGGCTGATTTTTCTCAGGTTTGCCTATACCGGTATTTGGGGGGGGGGGCTCCAAAGACTCAGACGAATCACGCAGCAGGTACTTCACCACCCTTCGTCCAGCAGCTCACGAGCCGTCCTCAGGCACCGCAGTAAAGCGCCAGCACTCTAGGCCCAGTTCACTCGCCTCTCAATCAGGCCAGGGGGTTTGTCCCTTTCCCTCCCCTCGCTGTGCCGCCAGGAGATTCCACGGGCCGCCAGCCACCGCCCACTCAGAGCTCACGCGAAACGCAGCAGCGGATGATCTGCGTCTGTAAAGCGACACCCCTAGGCCTCTGCGACGCACCTCAATAGTTCCTGCCAGGCCCCATACACCTCCGCCGCCACCTTCAGTGTATCCCCCGGATGTCGCCACGTGGGCCGCACCACTGAGCCCAGTGCGGCCGCAGCTCCAGACCCCACATCAACAGCATCAGGTTGGGGCCGATGTTCACGCACGGCGGCCAGGCCCCCCGCAGCGCGCCAGGAAGCCTCGTTAACTCCTCAGCAGCGTCTCCACGTCCCGCCGGCAAGGATCATGCCCTCCGTGGTCCTCTAACTCCAGCAACGCTGTTCGACCTCCCAGCTTCTAGGGATAGTCAACAGGCACGATCCGCGGCCCGATGTGCGATCCCCGGTCTCGGCGTCCACGGCGCTCCGCCCGCACACCGCACTCGCGATCTCCCCAGGGCCCAGGGGGAGTCACCATGCAGCGGGGCACTCCCGCAGGCAGGACGGCGTCTATATCTTTATGTGCGCTCCCCCGGCGCTCTGGCTCCCAGTTCGCCGTCACTGTATTGTGCAGCCGGGACAGTCAGCGGGCCCACCCCACGGCCCAGCAGGCGTTCTCCCAGTCTCAGGCCCGTCAGCACCCCGCTCGTCCGCCTCGTGCGTTATCTCCCCAAGCCCCGGGGAGAGGCGCCACGCGACAGGGATCTTCAGCCGTGGGGCAGTATGCGAGCCGCAGTATCCGCAGCACTTTTACCTTGCCACTGTCCCGCCTCACTTGCCACGTTCAGCTGCGATTTCTCGCTCCAGCCGCAGGTCGCGTCTCCGGTGCCAGTCCAGCCGCCGCCACTACAGTCAGGGCGCGCAGCGTCGATCGCCTCGTTCTACGACCCACGATGCCATCCACGCTTCTGCCTTCGTTTTTCAGGAGATATAGTACGCAGTCCTCATCTCCGCCGCAAACTGCCACTCGGATGACTCTCTAGGAGCAGGATAATAGCAGGATACTGTTGGCGGCCGGCAGAGCTACACTACAGTGCGGCCATCTTGCCGCGCGCCAAGCCACGCCCCCCAAGTTGTACTGATACATACCCCGCGTATCGTCGCCTTGAAGGCCTCCCATAAGAGACTAGGGTCATTCACTGAGGGCTGGTTTATCGTGAAATATTCCTCAATGGCCTTTCTAATGGTGGTATCATAGTTAGAGTCTAGTAGTGCCTCAGCATTAAATGTCCAGATCTATGCAGGTGGGGTATAGGAGGGAGGCTTCAGTGTTAGAAGAATGGGCTTATGGTCCGACAAAGTTTTTGGTAGATGTTGTATGTCAGTGGTCCAGGTGGCCATTTTGTCTGTCGCGAGCCAGTAGTCCATGCGTGACCAGCTGCCGTGTGGTGCGGAGTAGTGCGTGGCTTCCGTGTTGCTGGGGTTGCGCAGTCGCCATATGTCTACCATGTTGAATTCTGCCATACCCTCTATTACCGCCTTCACCGCCCGTTTGTGTGGTTCCCTAGTAGCTCCTGATCTATCGACTTCCTCCACTAGTGATAAGTTGAGATCACCACCCCATAATAGTTCCATGTCAGGCAACTCTCTAAGTGTGCGCCATATATTGCAGAAGAATTCAGGGTTATCTATATTGGGGCTATATGTATTAATTAGTGCCAGTTGGTGCCCTCGCAGATGTCCCGTGACAATAATGTAGCGGCCCTGCTCATCAGTTATGGTGCGTTCTATAGTGAAGTTGATGCCCTTTTTAGGTCTCGCGCCTAGCGTTGCAGTGTGCAGCGCGAGACCTTTAGAAAGGGCTTCTGAAAGCTACCCACACGCTCGTGCGTGTGGTTTTGCTTTGGGAAGCCCACATTGGCTGGAGCGTGCATTTTTTTTACCGAACCGGCACGCAATTGGGCAAAGGCGGGCGCATGTCCCGCCTTTGCTCCTCCCATTCCCGACGGTGGCCAGAACGCGCAGCAGCGCACGTTTGCCTCGCTCCCTCCCCCCCCCCCGCTCCTCTGTGGCGAGCGCGCACCACTGTTTAGTTTCATTGATCATTGTCTGAACTGTTTCATTTAAGTCTACATCTTTATAAAGAGCCCCAGAATTGACAAATATATATTTTTTTTTTCACCCGCTTTCTTTTCGGGCGATGCTTGTTATGTTCGGCTTCTCTTTCTTGCACTGACAGCCTTTTTAGAAGCATTCCGTAAGGACATACACCCCGCTTTTTCCTTATCATGAACGCAAAATTAACAGATAACTACGGCATGGCAGGCGTGTGTGTGTGTAGCGTTAACGGTCTAAAACGAGGCTCTAAACCAGCACGTAACATGCTTCCAAATATACTACTTATCTCTGGCGAAAAACGTCTTGCTCCTTGAAGTGTTTTCTAAGCACTGCAATCAGAGCGGGGAATGCCCTCTGTCCCACTTTACAGTACTATCCCCCGGAGTTGCACTTTTGCTCGAGTTTGGAGCCTCATGACAGGCCGTCTGTGTCCCAGCACCCAATGGGGAGCGACTGCCCCGGAAGGGATCGTGTCTGGGATGACGCTTGTGTCTCCGGCATCCCGTGTCCGATTTCAGTGCTGGTTTTCCCTTCACTGCACATCTGCACTCCGGGCTCTCCCTCAAGCTCTGTAAACTGATGAGGGAGTTTCCTGCTGAACAGGACTGACATCTGAAAGAAAAGTCAGCTCGCCGTGCCGTCATGCTTAGAAGCTCTGAAGTCCGCTGGAGCCCTCGCCAGGGCCCATACAGCCACTTCTATTGCAAGTTGCCGGGGCGTCCAGTGAATTGTGCCACTGTAAGTAGGGTGGCAACCTCGACTGTATTAATGTAGTTGGGTAGATTGAAGTAAACAAGACTACTACACCCAGAATGCATTAGGTTGTCACACAAAAGCACAGGGCTGGAAGTGATGACATGGAGTGACCATTTCATCTGATTACAATTAGATGATGTAATAGCAAGTCGTTACTTACAGGGCTTATAAACATCATGTGTGATATGAACAGGTATATAAACGAGCATTGGCAAATACAATAGGCCTCGTCTTTTGGCCCTATTGGCTGTGACAATCTGTTTTTAGTGGTGATTTACACACTGGTACTCGCAAACATTTTCCCAGGGGTCAAAATTATATGGTCTATGATGTGACTGAGGGTCGCATTGATGCCAGCAGGATTGGGGTCAGTGGAGAGATGGATGTAAGGTGGGCGTAGTTCGAGCGAAGCATGTAAATGGTGTGGACTGCGAGTCGTGGAGTTAATTTGAGGATTTCGTTCCATTCCATATTGCCCTCTAAATTGTGCCCCTTGTCTATAGAAGAGACACAAATTTAACAATACCTTGTTACACTGTGTTTCAGTCACTATCAATGTACCGCACCCTGAGGTAAGCCTTCTCTGCTTTCTATTGCTACCTTTAGCGAGTCAAGTGTGCACTGGAAGTATCTTGATTGCTGAACTGGAATGAAATTGAATCTTCTGCCTCACAATCTCCTTATTTCTTTAGTTTATCTGTAAATATTAAGAATGTTTATAAACAGACTCAGTTAAGGGCTATAAGAACTGACGGAGACCCCCTGCTTTGTTAAGCCTTGCACTATGTGTTGCTGGTAAAAAGAGCATATTGAGTGTTTTGGTTGCTTGTAAAGTCTGTGCACACTTCCTTTTTGCTTTTGATTATATCACTGTATATTTTTAGATTCTTGTGAAAAGTCCTCTGAACGTGCCCCTCCACTGTTTTCAGCAGGTTCTATTTAACATCCGTTATAATGTTTTGTTGAGATGTGAATTATAGATAGTAATACAGTAATCTGTATATATGCTAAAATTGATGAAGACTAGACTTTTCCAGCACTTGTTAGCACTTAATACTGAAGTAAAAGCTGTACTCAATGCAACATAAATACACTCCACATAATACCACTCAGTGCCACATAATTATATGCTACATAATTACACTGCACTCAATGCAACAATCACTCCAAATAATACCACTCAGTGCCACATAATTACACGCCACATAATTACACTCTACTGAATGCAACATACACTCCACATAATACCACTCAGTGCCACATAATTACATGCCACATAATTACTCTACTCAATGCAACATAAATAAACTCCACATAATACCACTCAGTGCCACATAATTACACTCTATTCAATGCAACATAAATACACTCCACATAATACCACTCAGTGCCACATAATTACACGCCACATAATTACACTCTACTGAATGCAACATACACTCCAAATAATACCACTCAGTGCCACATAATTACACGCCACATAATTACACTCTACTGAATGCAACATACACTCCACATAATACCACTCAGTGCCACATAATTACATGCCACATAATTTCTCTACTCAATGCAACATAAACTCCACATAATACCACTCAGTGCCACATAATTACACTCTATTCAATGCAACATAAATACACTCCACATAATATCACTCAGTGCCACATAATTACACTCTATTCAATGCAACATAAATACACTCCATATAATACCACTCAGTGCCACATAATTACACGCCACATATTTACTCTACTCAATGCAACATAAATACACTCCACATAATACCACTCAGTGCCACATATTAACACGCCACATAATTACACTCTACTCAATGCAACATAAATACACTTCACATAATACCACTCAGTGCCTCATAATTATATGCTACATAATTACACTGCACTCAATGCAACATACACTCCAAATACCACTCAGTGCCACATAATTACATGCCACATAATTACTCTACTGAATGCAACATACACTCCACACAATACCACTCAGTGCCACATAATTACACGCCACATAATTACACTCTACTCAATGCAACATAAATACACTCCACATAATACCACTCAGTACCACATAATTACACACCACGTAATTACACTCTACTCAATGCAACATAAATACACTCCACATAATACCACTCAGTACCACATAATCACACATCACAATTACTCTATTCAATGCAACATAAATACACTCCACATATTACCACTCAGTGCCACATAATTACACGCCACATAATAACACTCTACTCAATACAACATAAATACACTCCATATAATACCACTCAGTGCCACATAATTACACTCTACTCAATTTATTTATTTATTTAAACGGTTTTATATAGCGCTGGCTAGACCCAAAGGTATCAGAGCGCTTAACAAGGGTTGGGAGTGGAACAAAATGCAATATAACATTTGTACAAAAAAGAAAAGTGCAAGATAATAAGAACAAAATGCAAAGAACAGTAAATACATGGACAAGAAAATAAGGAGTACAGTTAGTCCATAACCAGAATTGGATAATTGATCTAGCGTGGGTGGTCAGGGATGGGGGGGGAGGAAAGTAGGGAGGAAGGGGAAACTGAGGAGGGTGATGGGAGAGGAGATAGCATGTAGGAGTAGGCAGAGAATTATAAGAACTAGTAAGGGGAGGGTGGAAATATATGTGAGAATGAGAGGAGGGGGGTAGTACGTCAGGTATAATGTGGAGAGAACATAGCACCGTCATGGGCAGGTTGTGAAACCCTGTTAGGTGGCGGGATTAAGGACCCCAGTATTTGTTGAGAAGGTGCCGCTTGAGATCTTTTTTGAAGCTAAGGTAGGAGGGGTTGCAACGTAGGTCTTTGGGGAGTGAGTTCCAGATAGTAGGCGCATTTCCGGAGAAAGAGCGTAACTGGGTAGATTTGTTTACCAAGGAAGGTACTAGCATGAGAGTATTTGTGCTCCTCATTTCTCTAGAGCAGCCCGCTTTGTGGAGTTTGTCTGAGAGATACAATGGGGTATGATGATGCAAGGCTTTATGCGTAATGCAAGCATTCTTGTAGGTGGATCTGCCTTCGATGGGAAGCCATTTGAGATCTTTGAGGATGGGGAGATGTGATCGGACCGCTTACAATCCGAAATAAGCCTGGCCGCGAGGTTAAGTACTGATTTGATTGGGGCTAGGTGGACTTTCGGTGTTCCAGAGAGAATGGCATTACCATAGTCCAATCTAGAAAGTACTAGTGATTGAACAACTAACTTTAAGTCATCAGCAGGAATGAAGGGTTTAATTTTCTTGAGGTGATATAGAGAGAAGAGAGCGCCTTTGGCCGCGTTTTTTATGTGGGGAGAAAGGCTGAGGTTCTGGTCAATGCTTATTCCGAGGGATTTAACTGAGTTAGAGGTGGACAAAGAGCAGTTGAGAGCTTTAAGGTCGGAGATCCAGTGTTGAATGGGGAGCCGGTTGTTTTTAGGAGCGAAGAGAATGACTTCTGTTTTATTAGGGTTGAGTTTAAGGTGATTGTGATGGAACCATTGTTGAATCTTAGTCAGGGCATCATTGAGGTGCAGGATGTCAGATTGGGATTTGATTTTATAGTAAAGCTGGGTATCGTCAGCATAGAGGTGGTAGTTGATTCCTGCTTGCTTAAGAATGAGGGTGAGGGGTTCCATGAAGAGGTTAAATAGAGAGGGAGAGAGAATAGAACCCTGGGGAACACCCAGGGAGACAGGAGTAGGTTTAGAGAGGCAATTGCTGATTTTAATTTTTTGGGTTCTTTGCTGAAAGAAGGAGGTGAACCATTCGAGGACAGGAGCATTGAAGCCGAACCGATCTTTGAGGGTGTTGAGTAAGGCGGAGTGGTTAACAGTATCGAAAGCAGCAGATAGGTCAAGAAGAATGAGAAGGGAGGCCTCCCCCTTGTCGAGGGAGTGATGGATGTCATCGACAATGTTGAGCATAGCAGTTTCAGTACTGCAGCCCTTTCTAAAGCCTGACTGTAATGTGTCGAGAAGGCTGAAAGAGTCAATGTGCTTGTCCAGTTGGAGCAAGGCGCATTTTTCGAGGGCCTTGGATAGAAGAGGAAGATTAGAGAGAGGACGCAGATTGTTAAGGTCGGTGGGGTCAGCAGTAGTACTTTTGAGGATGGGAGTAATTTGGCCACTCAGTGCCACATAATTACACTCTACTCAATGCAACATAAATACACTCCACAAAATACCACTCGGTGCGACAGTTTCACGCCACATAATTACACTCTACTAAATGCAACATAAATACACTCCACATACCACTCAGTACCACATAATTGCACGCCACACAATTACTCTCTACTCAATGCAACATAAATACACGCCACATAAATGCACTCTATACCACATACCACCAATCAACATAAATGCACTCCACACCATGACACAATTTCACTAAGCATAATTTCACTCAACACCACAGTTCCAGGCCACACAATTCAACTCCACACATTTCCAATACACACCGCATAATTACACACCAAACAACATATTTCAACTCCACAATCCACAACGTACCTCCAATCCACACCATATAGTGTCACCACCTGAGCACCAAACATCATTCACCACCACCATTTTGCATCAGCGCACCACCTAAGCATCACGTCAATCTGGCCTTGGAATCTGGCATCTGTTGATTCTCCCCTAGTGTCCGTCCGCTGCTCGTGTTCTAATTAAATTACTGTTTTCCAACCTCCACTCCCCAGTTATTTATGTCACGCTCCCCCATAACAATTTTTTTTTATAACAAACCCAGCATGAGAACAGGCAGGAAGAAGTTACCAGCAGTGCAAGTACAAAAAACTAGAAGACATTTTTTATGTTAAAATCTTTTTTTAATCAGGTTTTTCAGTTGTATATAATGTCGTCTTCGTTTATATAAAGGTAACAAGAATGCTTAACACTTTTTATTATAACTTTTCAACATAATGCAGCAGCCACAATGCTCTACAACATAGCCAAAAGTTCTGGCTAAACACAATTTTAAAAGTCACTGCTTGTTTGGTTTACTTTTGGCCAGTCACTCTCCAACAGAGCATTTTGGCACTCCGACACAAACTGCTCCCTCCATCCTCCCTTAGTAGGTAACGGACATTGCCATTTACAATGCCAATAGGTCTAACTTAAAAAAATGCGAGACCTATTGCATTTCCAATGCTTGTTTACTAATAGGATGACTCCCGAGAATAAGAAGAGTATGAAGACATAAGGACAGTTTCAGCCCATTTACTGCCTAAAGGGTATTTATTCGCTTTATCCAGGTGGGACTCTTGTAACAGCGCCACATCCACATGGTGACGATCTAGGTAGGCAAATACTTGTCTTATTTTTTTAGGGTTATTTAAACCCCTAACGTTCCAGGTTAAGAATCGAAGCTGTGATGATTGTAATTTAACTTCATGAGGTTCACCCGGGAACTGGGAGGTGTGGGAACAGACAATTATCTCTTATGCATTCATGTAGTGCAACACACATCAATATTACAATTATATCAAACCATGTATGCATTGTAATAGTCATTTTGGTGTACTTCAATAATAACCCGTTAAACAGTAACAACCCCGTAAACCCCCCACCCACTTCGGCATCCCAATTATGCCAAAGCCATACCCATGTAACCAACAGTGCCATTGCACTAACCAATACGGGAAGCACCCTCGAGGGGGCCGCTGAGTGCTCGTCTCAACATCTGTAAGATAAACAGATGTGGTAGGGGTATCTACGTTTCATGTGGTGTATTATCTAGTTACTTCAACCTCATGGGAGACCAAGGGGTGAGTCGTAGTGTCCCGTGTCGTAGGCGACAACAGTGCCATGGGTGGACCTACAGTTCAATATATACGGCATTGTAATACGTAAAAGAAACTGAGTACATACAACCTCTGAGCATAGTTGATATCTTAAATAGGTATCCACTACATAGCAGTCAGGGCTAAGCGGGCAATAGCGGGATGGAATAGATCAATTAGCCTCACTATACCTTTGATATGCATTTTTAACTTAACAACGCATGCAACATAGCCGCTCTATATGGTAAACATGCTGAACAAAGAAGAGGATCATTACATATCAATAACCTCTTTTAGTGAAAGTCATACGGGCGCACCCAACTTGCATGGGCCACTGCACCGCTCCATAAGTGGGTATCTCCAGCCATGCAGTCTCTGATTGGGACATATCTTAGGAAGAATAAGTCAATGTAAAAGTAGGGGATCATCCCAGTGGCGATACATACCATGCCAGGCGAGGATAAGTACCCACGCTGTGCGAAATATCACCTTTAGAGAACATGAAATACGTTAACACTCAATACAGGAAGTTCAGTCTGAGTCCGGATCAGGCGCAGCTGCACGATGGACTTTGCGATTAGATAGTCTTTTTGAAAAAGTCTCGTGCAGCTTTGGGTGTTGTGAAAATTTTCGAGCGTCCATCTTGTGTAATGCGTAGTCTCGCCGGGTACAGCATCGCGTATTCGATTCCCAGTTCCCTCAGTTTCTTTTTGATTGGGGTAAACTCTTTGCGGGCCGTCTGCACCGCCATCGTGAAGTCCGGGTAGAAGGAGATATTTTTACCCTTGTAGTTTATCTGTTGTTTCTCTCTCGCCATGCGTAAGATCACGTCTCTGTCTCGATAGTTTAGGACACGCGCAATAATGGGCCTTGGTGGACTACCTGGAACAGGAGGAGGTGCAAGAGATCTGTGTGCTCGTTCAATAACGAGTAGGTTAGAAAAGCTCTCAGTTCCGAAGATGTCTCGTAGCATGTCCTCCACGTAAGTCTCCAGCTTACCCGTGTTGGTGCTCTCCGGAATTCCAATTATTCGCACATTATTACGGCGGTACCGAGCTTCCAAATCCTCATTTTTCTGTTGTATGACCGCCAGTATTTTGTCCATCTCTGCACATTTGCGTGTCGTTGCGCTAGACTCATCCTCGACCGCAGATATGCGTACCTCTGCCTCAGTCAGTCTCTCGCCCTGCTTATCGAGTTTAGACGCCATGTTATTCACTCGCTGTGTGAAGGAGTCTAGTTTGCCATTGATAGCCTGGAGGCTCTGTTGAATGGCCTGCAAGGCGGTGTCCATCTTGGATTGCTTTGCATGGTCCAAATCCAGTTCGGTGTCCGAGTGTGCCATCATCGGCTTGCTGGAGCGTTTATTTTCAAAGGTCAACTTTGGCTGTTGTCTGTCTGGTTTACCCATTATATCGGTGTCTATTTTTAGGGCTGTGGTTTTTCCTTTTTTTTAAATTTCCTTGTCCTCCCTTTTTTTTTTTTATATGGTCCCCGCAGTTGGAGGGAGTGTAGCGGCATTTGCCCCTAATTGAGGAGTGGTCAGCTGCCTGCCGGTATCACAGATGTCTGAAGTGCGTCTGGGAAGCAGAGCGGCAATTTACAGCACCCATTAACTCGGTCCTTTCCACGATATGCTAGCCGCTGTGCCAGTTAGCCGCTCCTGCAGGCGAAGGCTGTCCCAGCGTATGGACTATGGGAGATATCCGATCGGGCACACCTTTCGTATCTGGTAGTGATATCTTGATGCCGCAGATGGATCTCCACACCTGGCCGCTCACACAGCGTCCCGGCAGTATAATAAACTGCAATCAAACCACCAGGAGTGTTCCGGAGCGCGCCTCACATTGTATAACCCCTGCATACAGTCTTGTTAGGCAGTGACGATAGTTGCGCACCCAGTATATATTGCTTTGGCGGGTCGCGCAGCCTCCGGCGTGTTTCTCCAAGCCGATGTAAATGCGCAGTTAAGGGTGCAGGTCGTAAGCTGTGACGCTGGATGAAAACGCCATGCAGCAGCGAGCCGCTATAACCTTTATAGTTGTGATAGTGCTGTCTCACGCCGGGGGCAGGGGCCACAAAAGTCTATGAGCAGTAGGGGAGAATTGTCAAGGTATATTGCCTATTTTGACACGTACCATGCATTTACTGAATATCGTGTCCGTTTCCAGGTTCGGTACGCGGGCTTCACCTCACCCGCACGTCGTCCTGGACTGCCGCCGTTCGTCCGCAGCGAAGCCTCCCGCAGGGGTGAGTTATCCGTTGGAATAAAGTCCCGCAGCGGCGCCGTTCCCTCTCTCAGATCTGCGCCGCCATTTCATCTCACGTATGCCACCATTGTCACTGCCGTCGCCGCCATCTTGTGTACGCGTCTGCAGCCGGGGGGTCCTGACTTCTAAGACAAATTTCTCCGCTATGGCATTGTCCCCCGCACCGCGGAGGACAATATTGTGGAGCTAACGGGTTCTGATGTGTTCTCCCAGGGTTCTTCTACAGCAGGGCACACCAATATTAGCAGCTTATAGCAGGATCATGTCCCCGACCGGCGGAGCGGCACTAGCGTGCAGCCATTCCGCAGCGCGCCCTTGAGACCCTTTTAAAAAAAATTTTTTTTTTTATATACAATCACCAGTCACTCTTTTTATTAAAACTACACACCTGTATATTAACATTTTCATTTAAGTTCACATAACTGGTCTGATAAATGGGACAAAGGTATTATTATAATAAATAACAGTGCCGGGTCATGCTTTTGAAACTCCGATCTTCGCTACATTGTCGAAAAACAAAATCCGGTTTTGGGGAATTGCAATGTTAATTTTTCACATAGCCCAGGACATACACAACCGCTGGAATGTATACTGAACATGTGCATACACATTTGACTTTTAAAACAAAAAATCCAAATAGTTAATCCTTTCAGTCGGTGCAATAAAAATTGTCAGTAAGTGCATGGTATCAGCGGCGGCCGGCTCAGCAAAGCGCTGTGGGGCGGGGCAGGGCGCGCGGGGGGGGGAGCCGACATACGACGGAGCAGGCACCACTTATTTAATCATACCTATTCCGTCGTCTGTCGACTCTCACTCCGCGTTTATCCGTGCCGGCCGCCACTCATTATTTTTTTTATTTTTAATACAAATTTTATTGGGTTTTATGGGTGCAACATTTACATTATTGAATAGTACTTCATACACAATGAATTTTCATTAATACAAGTCACGTAGCATAGATGTATTATGTCACACACTTGTGAAGCAGGATATTCATCTGTCAATGCGCAAAGTCACGCTAGTCCACCAGGAACAAATACACATATATCCTCATTATTACAGTACGGCATAGATCACATGACTAAGGTATGTATTGACTAATATCCAACGCAACCCACCTACCCTATCCCACCCGCATTAACCCAACCCATAACAGAACAAAACAAGTGCCTCTGTGCTGGTACCCCATGTTACCTCGAGAAAGGTACCAGGCAATAAGTATTACCGATCGTCGTAGGGAGGAAATGGGGGGGGGGGAGGGGAAGGGGGGAAAACAGCAAGGCGGGGAGCAAATAAGAGAAAAAAGGTAGGGAATCAGCTAACCACTGTGAGGACCCTTGCCATCAACTCAGTCACTATGTGAGGGGGTATCAATTATCCACCCCACTATTTGTTGGTGGGGGTTGTGAGTCCCCTGAGACCTCCTCCACCCCTGTTTTAAAAAGTTCTATCAATTGTGCCCATTCTAAGGATATTGGTCGCTTTCGTAATCCTCTATATTCTTCCTGATGTAGCGCCTCCCTTTCTGCTGTCGCCCAACGGATGACCTCTTCTCTCCATTTACCCGCGCGTGGTGGATTTCCAGCGCTGTGTAATCAGCCTTTTTGCGATCATCAGGGCTAAGCCCACGAAGCGGCGCAACAGCTTCGATTTTTTTTTGGGAAGCGGGAAAAGGCCCAACAGACATGCCTCTACAGTGTCCCAGGACGTGCGTTCCGTTAAGACGGACAGATTCTGTATGATCTCATTCCAAAACCCCTGTAACGCCGTGCAGGACCACAACATATGTATGAAATCAGCGTCTGGAGCAGGGCATCTGGGGCAGTTCGGTGAGGCGGTAGCATACATTTTGTGTAGCATTTTCGGGGTGAGGTAGGCTCTATGCAAAACAAATAATTGTATCACTTTCAATCGGCAATTACGAGATACCTTTCTAGGATGTTCTAACATTAGGGTCCACTCCCTATCCTCTAAGTCTCGTGACAATATTGTTTCCCATTTTTGTCTGAGGGGTCCAACGGGACATTCAGGTGTTCCTTCAGCCCACGATACAACCACCGAACTAGGTGACGGCCATGTCCCATTATGTGAAGGGATTTCAACAGATGAAAGGTGGAAGGTTCTCTTTGGTCCACCAACCAGTATTTGCAAATATAGCGTGTAATCGCAGCATGGGTGAGGAAAAGAGTGGCAGGTACTGCATTAGTGCGCACAAACTCTTCATGTTGCATCAGGTTGCCGTCGTGATAAAAATCTCCTACTGTCTCTATCCCCTGTTGTGTCCAAGCTCGAATTTGTGTAGTTTGTATTATGCCACGCATTGTGGGTAAGCCACAGAGTGGGATATTCGAGGCATAAGGAAAGGATATTTTCGCATATTTATGAGCCTGTTTCTAATAATGGAGCGCTATGTGTAAAAGAAAGGGAGGGTTCCGCAATTTGTCTGCTCCGGGGCACAGCAATGCCTGTAGGGTATCACGCCCGAGTTGGTCCAGAGAATATGCTATCTCAAATAATTTTTGGCCAGCCAATATGCCAGCCATTGCAGTTGTCCGACTATGCAGTACACTTTAAAATCGGGCGCACTAATCCCACCTGCACTGCTGGGAAGCCGCATCTTGGCTAGTGCCAATCTGTGTCTGCTCGAACCCCAAAGTAAGGAGGTTAATAGGGTGTCTAGTGTTTGAAATATCCATGCAGGAAGAATAACCAGAAGATTTATAAATTGATAAAGAAGCCTGGGCAGCATAACCATTTTGGACACAGCAAGACTGCCCGCTGCTGTGAGCGGCAAGGTATTCCAGAAGGAAACTTGGGACCGAAGAGAATTAATAGTCCGTACTACGTTTCCAGCTATTGTGTCGGAAGTGGTTCTGTATATGTAAATCCCTAGGTATTTAAAGGTCACTGGCTCTACTCTAAAGTGCAATGGACCAAATCCCAAAAAAGGAGCCTCACACGTATTATTGAAAGAATATGCGATGGACTTGGAGGCATTAAGGTGCAACCCCGATAGTTCCCCGAACTGTGAGAACACGTCCGCCACTACTTGCATGTCTTCATTTAATTCACGGAAAGATATTAACATGTCGTCCGCGTAAAGCGACACAGAATGAACTGTACCCTGTATAGGGATACCATAGAGGGCCATAACCTGCCGCAGAGATTGAGCTAGAGGCTCGAGCGCCAGAACAAACAATAAAGGCGACAGGGGGCAACCCTGTCGCGTGCCCCGGGAAATAAGATATGCTGGCGATATATTCGAGCCGGTTTTTGCACGGGCCGTAGGGTTGGTATAGAGTAATTTTATCCAGTTACATTACTCCGGAGGTAGACCGAACTTAGTCAAGACCGCCAGCATATAAGACCAACTCAGAGAATCAAAGGCTTGACGTATATCCAGGGATAGGCACCCAGCACGCGGGACCTGTGTCATAGTCGCATGTAATATAGCATGGAATCGACGAATATTTAAAGAGGTGCTACGTTTGGGAACAAAACCACACTGATCTACATGTATGAGTTGGGGGAGCAAGGGAAGAAGCCTAGACGCTAGGAGTTTACATGATATTGTATACTCCGTATTAAGGATGGAAAGAGGCCTATAGGATGTAAGCTCAAGGGGATCTTTGTCAGGTTTCAGCAAAGAGGTGGCCAGTGCCTCTCTAGTTGTGAGGGGTAGGGTACCCTCAGCAAGCGAGGTTGTGTAGAGTTGTAAGAGTTTGGGGCCCAGTGCCGTCGAGAAGGTTGAGTAAAATTCAATAGGGAGCCCGTCGGAGCCCGGTGTTTTATTACGAGCTAGTGATTTAATTGCCATCCTTATTTCCATTGGTGTAATCGGAGCTTTCAGTTCTTGGACATCGGCGTCGGAGATCACTGGGGAAACGAGTAGTAGCATCGAGCACATCTAAAGGAGGAGCAGTATATAACGTAGTGTGGAAGGCACAATTTATCTCAGCCTGTATGCGTATGCTGGACAGTATTAATCGCCAATATGGGAGTGGGGGTAGCCGGAGGCGCAATAAGTCTCGCTAATAAGGTGCCAGCCCGGTCTGCCTCAGAGTGCGTGCGAAGTGTGTACGCATTAAAATCAATCCACCTCAAACGTTCTAGTAATTCTGCATATTTGATCCTAGCTGATTGCAAGCGCTCCGCCCCATCCTCATCTGTTTGGGCCTCCACTTCCTGCGCTTGTAATTTGCCCTCCAACTCTGCAAGGTCCCGGACCGCTTCCCTCCTAATCCCCACCAAAGAACTCAAGGATACACCCCGGACTGACACCTTGAATGCCTCCCATTCTATGGATCGGGTCGTAGCTGTAGCTTCATTAATTGTAAAATAAGTCGTTATAGCAGTGTCTAACGTAGCCCTATACACCTGGTCTTCCAATTGTAGAGGTTGCATACGCCAGTTCGGAATAGGCGTGGGAAGACGTCCCCATTTAAGGTTTAGTGCAATAGGATTGTGATCCGAAATTGTCTTGCCTAAATAAGTACAGTGCGAGATAGTCGATGTGAGTGCAGGTGAACACAAAAAATAATCCAGGCGGGTATGTGACCTGTGGGGGCAAGAGTAGGAGTATTCCCGCATGTTTACGTGCTGGGACCTCCAAATATCAATTAAATTCCATCCCTGTGCCCAATGTGACAATGCCGCAGCCTGGGAGTACGCGGTGGTGTTCGGCAAGGGAGGGTGCGAGCGGTCCATGGATACATCAAAAACTGCATTTAGGCCCCCCCCCTAGTAACCATGGGTAGCAGGACCAGTCCGAAAGAACCCGTGATACCCGGGACAGGAAAGCATCTTGGTCAACATTTGGCGCATAAAGGGACCCCAACACCACTTGCGTACCATCTAAGGTCCCACGTAAGAACACATACGTCCCTTGGTCATCTATCCTACTCTCAGTAAGGGAAAAGGGAATTCCCGCCCGGATCCATATTGCAGTCCCTCTAGAAAAGGCAGAGTAGGCTGTGGCATAAAACTGACCCCGCCAACGTCGTTGCCGTTTCGTAGTTTCAGAGGGTATTAGATGCGTCTCTTGCAAATATACTATTTAGGCCTTACGGCGATGTAGTTGTGCTACTATACAATGACGCTTCGGAACTGCACCCATTCCTCTAACATTCCAAGATATGAGAGTGTAAGATTTGGGAATAGACCTGATCAGGGTATATTAGTGAAACCCCCCCTCCCCACCCCTCGGAATAAAGCGGCAAAAAGATAAACAGTAAAACCATAACCCAATACTGGGTCCAACGACCTAACTTCGTTCGACCAAACTGTGTGCAAAACATTAACATAGTTCACAGCAAACTGTTGCTATCGCCTACGGGGGAGGCTGCAGGTATCACTGCTGCGTGATAACTATGAACAATTCGTGGATACGCCCATGACAGGGCGGGCCGGGGTACATATTACTCAATCCCTTTTTTTGTACAAATAATACATTTTTGAATTACACAATGCTGATTATTTGGAAAATATGAGATCCTTGGGTAATGCTATGAGTGACATACCATGTCCGTAGGGTGCTGAATAACTGGGCAACGCCAAGTGTCCAACTTACATATCAGCAGGTCACCCCAATGGATCGTTACTTAGCTGTGTGGACAGCGATGGAAACAGCGCCACACTTCCGTCCGTTTCAGAGTCCGAAGTGGCCTCGATTGAAGGGCTCGTACTAATTGTTGGATGAGTGGGGCGGAAGGCCGTGGCAGATCGCAGTGCTTCTTGTTGACCCTCCATTACTTGCTTCTGCGGCAGAGAGCCGGAGCTCGTGCCCTGTGTAAGGAGCCCCGACCTGCGCCAACGAGGGGGGCCGCTGCGATTTCGGCTGCGTGGAGTCCAGGCGCCTGGCGGGAAGAGTGTCAGGGATGGTTCTGTCCAGCCAATCCCAAGCACTATTCGGTGTATCAAAAAATAAAGAGCGTTGGTTATATATGACTTTCAATTTAGCGGGGAACAATAAGGCAAATGTGAGGCCTGCTGCACGGATCCGAGCTTTCACTTCCATGAACGAAAAACGTTTTCGCTGCACGGCCAAGGTATAGTCTGGGAAGATCAAAACACTTGCGTTGTCCACCTGCAGTGCGCCATTATCACGGGCAGCCTGTAACAGGTGATCGTGGTCTCTATAATTTAGAATCCTGGCCAATATTGGACAAGGGTTGGCACCAGGTATTGGTCGACGCGCTGGAACACAGTGGGCCCGTTCAACGGTGAAATGTGCGGACAGTCCTGTGGGAGCCACCGTATGTTTCAACCAGTTTTCTATATAGATCGTCGGGTTGGATCCTTCCGAACCCTACGGAAGTCCCACAATTCTCAGGTTGTTGCGGCGGGCCCGGCCTTCCGCATCATCTGCACGAGCCTGTAATGAATCGATCTGTTGGCGCATTTGGGACAATTGTTCCTCATGTGCAGCTACCTATGGCAATAATGGTTCCAGCGTTTGTTCCGCGGACTTCACTTTGTCAGCCAGCTTCCTATGGTCATCCTTGAGGAAGTTAAGGTCCACAGAAATCATGCCCAATTGGTTTTCCAGTGCTGTTCTTGAATCCCGGATTTCCTTCAAGATCACATTTAGTTTGTCACCCGGCGGACTGGGCATATCACCCCTCTCAGCTTGACGTATGCAACCAGTGGAGTGCTCGGATGATGGCGAAAGCGATCCTGTCCTTCCGCCCCTGGAGGTCGTTCTCGGCTTACCTCTGCCCATGGTTACCAGCACGCCCAGCAATGGAGGATCTATGAGTTGTAGCAGGGCCCAATCGCAGGACTCGAGGATATCACCGGGCGCCGCAAGCGAACTCAGTATGTAGCTGGCGTGCCACAGAGCTTAGAGACCTGTAGAGTGTTGTGAGAGCCGGGCAACGTTCAATCAGGGCGTCACAAGGCAATGCCCCTCTCCTATCGGTTACCGGCTCGGTGGCGTGGTACTGCACTCAGCGGCGTGGTACTGCACTCAGCGTCGCCCGTGTATCCCTCAGTGGAGGTGGTAGTGGTTATGCGGCACCCACAGGGTAAACGTGTCCCCAGAGCATGTGGTAAGCCGCTAGATTGATCCCGTCCCGCCAACCAGCTCCGATGAAGCTCCGCTCTATTGGAGGCCCTGAAGAATCCACGTGTGTACAAGAAGAGGGCTCACAGATACTTGAGAGCCCAGGGGTAACGTCCCTTATGTCGCTGGAAACCAGGTACAATGCGTGACAAGGTGCCACCTTACAAAACCATCCGCCGGGCGTTACTGTGTAGGTGAGCTGCGTAATGGATGGACAAGTGAGGGGAAGAGAAGGCCATCAAAGCGCACGTCGCCCCCCGCCACAGCAACAGTGCGCACATCCAGTAGGCCCCAAACAGAAAAGGACGGGCCGGTTCCGGAACTTTAGGCCAGCCAGGCGAAAACAAGTGGCCTCAGGTACCTCTGGGGCGTAGTAGCAATCATCGGCGTCAGACTCCCCATGCAATTACACAGTCCGTGTGCAGACCGGCAGGGGCAGTGCCTCCGTAGCTCTTCACTGATGCCCGTTACTGATTAGGGCCAGTCGGGAGCATACACAATCAAGAGGGAGGGAGGGTCAGGGAGGAGGGTACCGCAGCCACAAACATACCGGCCCACAAGGGGGGCCGCCCCGCTCGGCGGGGGTGCAATCTCAGCTGCACAGCCCGCGATGAGGGGATATATCAGCGGCACCGTCACTCCGGCCAGAACTCCAGGACACACGCAGGCACGGCCTGGGCCCCTTCCGACTCACCACAAGCCCCTCACTGGGCAGGCGACGCCAAGATTTCGGTGCGGACGGCGAGTGAAGGCCCCAGTCAGCAGGCCCGAGTCCGGGGACACGAGTTGCGGCGGCAGCCGACCCCCAGGCAGCGCAGTCCCGTCGCCGCCACAGGCAAGCCCGGCGCTTCGCAGGCCCCTCCTCCAGACCTGGAACTGCGTCTCACCAGCGAGCCCGTGCCCCAAACTCTGGCCCGGACGCATCAACGAGTCCCGAAACTGCCAGCACTGGAAGCAGATCGTAGCCAGGCAGTGCCTCGTATATTTGCAGGTAGTAGGCTCAGTAGGGAGTGCCAGAATATATGCGGATGAGGTGCCCCGGCCCGGAGCTCGTCGCTTATGTGACCACCATCTTGGGCTGCAGACCACGCCCCCCGGGAAATGGACCACCTTAACAGCTTGGGATTCCCCCTCTCATCTGCATGAGCCATCCGAGAGGCCTGTGGTCAGTTTGAACACGAAAGTGAGTCCCAAACAAATACGGTCTCAACTTTTTCAGGGACCAAACCACAGCAAAAGCCTCTCTCTCTCAATGACACTCCACCTCTGCTCTCTGGGAAGAAGCCTCCTGCTAATAAAGGCAACTGGCTTATCAAGGCCCTCTTCATTTAGCTGTGACAACACTGCCCCAATCCCTTGCTCTGAAGCATCTGTCTGAACCACAAATTCTTTTGAGTAGTCGGGCCAGTAGCACTGGTGCTGAACAAATAGCAGCTTTCAGAGTGTCAAAAGCCTTCTGACACTCTGGGGTCCAATCCACCTTCTTGGGCCTCTTTTTAGAAGTGAGTTCTGTTAGGAGCCCCACAATGGTCCCATCATTTTGAACAAACCTTCTATAGTAACCTGTCAGTCCAAGGAATGCCCTGACCTGAGACTGGGTAACAGGAGCTGTCCAATCCAAAATAGTTTGGATTTTAGCTTGGAGAGGCTGTACATGGCCCCCACCTACCAGGTGGCCAGGTACACCACAGAACTCTGCCCTATGTGGCACTTGCTTGCCTTAATAGTCAGGCCTGCCTGCTGCATAGCCTGAAGCACTTCCCTTAGGTGGCTTAAGTGATCCCCCCCAGGTAGAATTGTATACAGCTATATCATCCAGGTAAGCTGCACTGAACTGTTCCAACCCAGACAAGACCCTGTTCACCAACCTTTGGAAGGTGGCAGGTGCATTCTTTAAGCCAAAGGGCATTACCTTGAACTGATAATGTCCCTCTGGTGTGGAGAATGCTGACCTCTCCTTTGCTCCATCAGTGAGGGCAATCTGCCAGTAACCTGAAGTCAAATCAAAAGTACTCCGGTACTTAGCAGCCCCTAACCTGTCAATGAGCTCATCCGCTCTAGGTATAGGGTGAGCGTCAGTCTTTGTGACTGCATTCAATCCTCTGTAGTCCACACAGAACCTTAACTCCTTGGGTCCCCCCTGACGATTAGATTTAGGCACCAGCACCACTGGACTGGCCCATGGACTCTCAGGCGGTTCAATTATCCCCAATTCCAGCATCTTAGCAACCTCCGCTTTAATGCTGGCTCTGACATGGTCAGACAACCTGTACAGTTTATTTTTGATAGGTAGGCTGTCACCAGTGTCAATGTGGTGCACACACCACTCAGTGATGCCTGGGGCAAAGAGAACAGGCCAGGAAACTGCTCCAGCACTTGCTTACAGTCTCTGTGCTGCTGGTCTGTCAACTTGGGAGAGAGTATCACCCCCTCCACTGACCCATCTTGCACATTAGTGGAGAGGAGGTCGGGCACAGGCTCAGTTTCCTCCTCCACACCCTCATCAGTGACCAGTAACATGGTCATGTCTGCCCTGTCGTGGTGGGGTTTCAATCTATTCACATGCAGGACCCTATGAGGGTTCCTGGGGGTGCCAAGGTCAACCAAATAGGTAACCTCACCCTTCTTTTCTGAGATTGGATAGGGCCCACTCCACTTGTCATGGAGGGCCCTGGGAGCCACAGGCTCCAACACCCACACCAATTGTCCTGGAGTATACTCAGGCATAGTAGCCTTTTGATCATACCAGTGCTTCATGAGCTCCTGGCTGGCCTCCAGTTTCCTGTTTGCCTTGTACATGTACTCTGCCATTCTAGATCTCAGGCCTAGCACATAGTCAAGCACGTTGTCCTTTGCTTCTTTAAGAGACTTCTCTAAAGACTCTCTCAGCAGGCTCAATGGCCCCCTCACAGGGTGTCCAAACAACAACTCAAAGGGACTGAAACCAACCCCTTTCTGTGGCACCTCCCTGTAGGCAAACAGTAAGCATGGGAGGAGAACATCCCATCTCCTCCTGAGTTTCTCTGACAACCCATTTATCATGCCCTTCAGGGTTTTGTTGAATCTCTCAACAATACCATTTGCTTGTGGGTGATAGGGGGTGGTGAACTTGTAGTTGACACCACACTCATCCCACATAGCAGTCAGCTGGACAGGAAGTTCGTGCCCCTATCTGACACCACCTCTTTTGGAAAACCGACTCTGGTGAACACACCAAGCAGTGCTCGAGCCACTGCAGGAGCATCAATGGTTCTAAGAGGGATTGCTTCAGGGTACCTAGTGGCATGGTCCACTACCACTAAGATATACCTATTCCCTGATGCAGTAGGTGGGTCCAGGTGACCAACAATGTCCATCCCCACCCTTTCAAAAGGGACCCCAACCACTGGCAGTGGTATTAGGGGAGCCTTTGTCTTGCCCCCTGCCTTGCCACTGGCCTGACAGGTGACACAGGAGCTGCAAAACTCCTTTACCTTTTCAGACATATGGGGCCATAGAAATGGTTCACCAACCTGTTCCATGTCTTTGTCTGTCCCAAATGTCCTGCCAAGGGGATATCATGACCCAAAGTCAGGATGAACTCTCTCTACCTCTGGGGCACCACCAACCTCATGGTGGCCCCCTCCTTGAGGTTTCTGGCCTCAGTATAAAGCAGTCCATCTTCCCAGTAGAGTTTGTGAAACCCACTGTCATCCCCTTCCTCTTGCCTAGAAGCAATCTGCCTCAAGCTCTCAAGGGTGGGACAGTCACGCTGTCCCTTACTGAACTCCTCTCTGGAGGGTCCACCTGCTCCTGTCAGTTCTGCCAAATCTGACAGCTCTGGCAGGGATGGAGTCCCTCCCTCAGAGGCCAGATCCTCCCCATCAGGGTTAGATTCTGCCTGCACCTCTGGAGTTCCCTGGGCTGGCTCACCAGGCCCAGTACCCTTAACCTTCTCTGTACCATCATAGGTTTTTCCTCAAACTTTTTCTGCTTCATTCCTTGTCCAGCACTATAGTACCCTTCATCCTTCAGAAGCCCATCTATCAGCTTTCTTTGTAAACAAACCAATTTTTGCTGTACGTGGACACTGATCTGATCAGAGAACATTAAACCAATTACCAACTGTGTCACAAAGAATCTGATGCCACTGGCATCAGGCCATTCTTTCCCACAGTGTTGTGGAAACTCTAGACACACACTTTCACAAAAATCATGAACCAATTCTTTTAGCTCCTGTGTTCTTTTAATCTGTACCCAATTAACATCCTTTGCTGGCACTCTGCCCTTCAGAAAGGTAATCACTGCTTCATTTTACTCCATGACAACAGAAAATGATGGTGCATTAATGCAAACCTTTTTCATTGTCTCCTCACTTGGCCCTTGCACAGCAACTTTAGATTCAAACCATAATTCAGTCTGCATGGCAGTGTCAAAGAACATTTCCAAATTAATACACAACTCTTTTAAAATTTCAACAAATCCATCAACTTGTGGGTACCACAGCATAAGCTTGTCTCTCCATTTTGGGAATGTGTTCAGAAATGCTGCAAGTTCACTTTTGTTCCGTGGCACATGAACATGCACTTCTCCCACCCTTTCTCTCAATGAGTAAGCAAAAGCTTCTCCCTCATCCTGTTTATTATTTTCCTCAACAAGGTCTGGTGGTTTCTTTTTCTTATCCAGTTTCCTTGCTAGGTCTGGTGGTTTCTTTTTCTTCTCATGTTTTCTTGCCCACTTGTCTCCTAATTTCTCAAACCCATTGCATTTGAAAATATATTTCATTATTTCTGCAATGTGCAATTGCATTCCTGAAGAACACATTGTCTCATTTGCTTCATCATTCATATGTACCCTGAAACTTTTCTGAAATGGAAAACTTCCTGAAACATTAATTTCATATTTTTCAGCCAAATCAGTCAGTCTATCATGTGTAGTTACTGCACATGTAGTTGTTTCCTTACTCGGGGAAATTAATAATTCTTCCTCACACTGGTTCACATTTTCATGACTTAAACAGCAGGGACTGTTTAATTTCTTCATGTTCAAATGTTGAATTTAAAACATTAAGCTGTCTCTTTTTCAGGGTCTGGGTTAATTTGTTCCCCCATGCTCTGTCTTTTTAATCACTGCTGCTTCCTCAAAGCAGGTTTGAAAAATCCCATCTTCAAATATATTCATTTTATCCTGGGCTGCAGATGTTGTAAAGACCATTTCCCCCCCACCTTTCAGTGCTTGGACTGTCTGGGGTAGTTTCTGTTCAATAATCTGTAAATTCTGAGTTTCTGAAATAAACCCTGACATAATTACTTCTTCTGCAGCTCTTTGAACTTTTTGAGTAGGGACCATATTAATTGGGACAGTCACAATTTGTCTAGGCACTGCCTATGTATCTGCAGCTTGTAGTATTTGTACTGAATCCGTCACATTTGAAGCAGTGACACCTGGCGATATCCCTGTCAGTGCTGAATCAACAGGTAGTGGGTCAATCTGAAATGTCTGCATAGTTCTCTCAATCTGTGTTTCTCTCTGTTTAACAGAAGCAGTAGCCACTGTAGTACTTACTGGTACAATATTATCAGTATTTTTAGTGGGGACCACATAAGGTGGTGGACACTCAGTTAACAATGCATCCATTATTTCATCCCCTGAATCATTATTTATTTGAAGCTTTTTGTCATCTTTAATTCCCTTCTCCTGTATCTGGTGCTTTACCTTTTTATCGTCACTTGCTTTGTCTCTTGCTGCCTTTTCCCACATGCTTAAAGCCTCAAATTGTGCAGCTCTAGATGGTGTCTTTATTTCACATAACACTTCCCTTAATTTGTCAATAATTTGCAATTCAAAAGTACCATCTTTTGGAAACCTCAAAGGACCCTCTTTTTCAGTAATCTTGCACCATTGGTGAACCTACATACATGAATTTTGTCCCAAATTGGTAGACATAAAATGCACAGGTGTTCCTTCAGGAGCATCACCAATTAAAAGCAAATTTTTCACTTTACCTCCCAACAGTTTCTTTAAACCTTTAAACAATTCAATTTCTGCAATATTTTAATGCAATTTCTTTTCTTTAATGCTGTCAGTTTCAATTTCGGTCAGTTTAACTCCTACTACTGACCCTCCCTTCACAATCAGAGCTCACTACACGCCCGCTGCCTGGTCCAATGCCAGTGCAGCCTTTTGTGACGTCAGTATCACTCCTCCTACTAGCCCTCCCTTCACAAAATCTTATGGCAATATTTTTCTGAGTTTTCTTAATCAAAATTCTGTTAGTAACAACATAAAAACAGCGCTACTCTGTCTGCTCCGCTAAACCAAGGATAGTTTTTTCACTTGCTTCAAAGAGAAAGTACTTCCTTACACTGCGAGTAAAAACCACTGTTTACCCTTCACTTAAGCTCGGGGAGGACCTATTACTAGGGATACTCCTCCTTTGGGTAAGGCCAAAGTTTCACAGGTGGACCCTTTGCTATCACTCACACTCTACTCTTATACGATATAGTCCCTAATATAACACCTACAGCCCTCCGTAGCTTTTTAGGTATTATGACAACAGACGAGTAACCTTCTGCAGTGTGATTTCCTTACCACACTCTTCTAAATTCCATTCCAGGGATTCCCAGGTATCTCTGTACCTGTACTTCCAGACAACATAAAACAGGACACTAACTTTTCATGTTAAGAACATATAATCAATAATTCTGTCCTATGAAAATACCAATTTAATCAATAAAACCATCAAGTCAAAATGAGCAAAATTTCACCATCAGTCAAAACCCTTACTATTTTTTCAACACTTCAAAAAAAATACCTTCTAGCACATTAACAACATTTTACAACCCTATTGATACTCACACCACTCCAGCAATCGCCTTCTTGCATTATCTTCCAGTACTGCTTTGCCAGTCTTCAAGTTCTGAGCATTGGAATCCGGAATCAGGACTTTTTGAGAATCTGGACATTTATCTAACTTGGGCAATTATTTTGTAACGCTATTTAGGCATTAGACTAAACTATGCTCCTTTTGGTGATGGTGTTAACCTTACCTCTCCTACCAGAAACTTCTTGCGGGTTTTCGCTGTTTCTTTCCTAAGCCTTCCGGACCGCATCGTTTTGTGGATATGGCTTAGAACTGCTACTCCGCCTTTCTCTTATCAGGGCTGCCGTTTTTGATTACTCACCCCTTATTTAGCCTTTTACCCTTCACCATCACCTTCCTTGTGGGTGCAGGGTTCAACTTTCCCCCTTTTTGTAGCAAGTATACCCCCAACCGCAGCCGCGGTATGAGGTAACAAATGGGGGGTGTCCTGGGAGCAAAATGTGTCCTAATTCCAGGCCTCCAAACCTCCAGCCCCTGTGTTGTTTTCGTTCTGCTGATACAGGAAAGGTTGAAGAGTGAGGCAACAAATACTGTGGCGGGCTGATGCCAAACGGGAACCTGTGTAGGTGTGGGTGAGCTGGGCATAGTTGACCACTTTCGTGTATAAAAGCACGTTGATATACAGGACTCCAGGATATACGCTGTACAGAACATTTTCTTGTGTTTGATTTAATAAACTAATATTGTCCATGTATAATAACAATCCAGGCCACCCAGAGGGTTCCACGTGACCACTCACTTGCTTCTTAGTTCAGTCACTCTTGGCATTGTTGTTATGGTTAACGAGCAGCCTCCGCGCACCGGCAGCGCAGCGTACCCCTGTTCTTTCGAGGATGCCTGGATCTTTGCCGGCCCCTTGCCCACTACTGCTGACCCAGTACTCACCAGCGCACTCCTAAATTTTAGGATCACTCCCCTGTGGTAAGTTCAGTGATCTATTTTTCTGCTGCATCTCTGAGTAGTGGTCCCCTCTTCCAGTCATAGTTGACCACGTTCGTGTTTATTCAGGGTGTTGTTCTCAATGTTTCCTTGTCACATTCCATGTTCTTTTAACAGGGACCCATGCGTTGACCTGTATTGACTCACTAGCGGTTATTGTAGTTCCCCTCTGCTGGCCGCGCATACTCAGTCTGTCTATTACCAGGCTGATTAAACTGCAACCCCCACCCCCGGTGATTATATGCTCTCTCGATTTAAATATACAATTCGGTTCCCTACTCATGTTTGATGTTTATTTTTCATTATTTTACTTTATTAATTCTGCTTGGGGCCTAATTTGACCTCCCTTCCCTAAGCCCACCATTTATGGGTAGACCAATAATTTGATTAATTCCTTACCAGGCAAGCTTTATTTAATGATAATTTCGTATACAGGCAACTTCTGTCCAGGAAATATTTTTACACAGACATTCTCTGTTTTAACTTTGAGACTGGGTGCTCTCGCTCCTGTCCTGAGGATGACCACAGTCATACAGGTGGAAACGCTGTAGACACTAGACTAATATAGACTCCAATAGCAATACAATTGTACAGATAGGAGTCATATGTCTATTTTTAATAGTGATGCACATTTTTTTGCTTCATCTCGCACTTTGCTCTGCACCTTTCTTGTCATGAGCACTAGATCTTTTTGTTAATGATAAATATGTCTCTAGAATGCAATAAATATTGCAATTGATTCATTCCGTTTTCTTGCCCTTTAAAGTTTTTATTCCTTGTTATAAAGTGATTTTGTTTTGTTGTCTTCATACACAGAAGACTTTTACATAAGTTGGTAAATTGATTTATATCCTAGTGAACCATTGTTCTTTTCAAACGTGGTGAGAGGAGGCATGAATGTTTCTTCGTTAAGTGTTTTGAAAATTATCAGTTTAAAAGAAAAATACTTATCAGTACATTGATATATATTCTGATGTACTAAGGTGAAATGCATCTGTATGTTAATGATATACACTTCTTTGTAGTTTGAAAAGACTATATTGTATGTTTACACGTTTGTTTCAAGATATCTTAAAAAATGATTGTGTTCCTAATGTTATGTGGTGCAAGACACATTATTTGCTTCTTTTCTTTTACTACAATTATCGTGTAAATAAAGGCTTGCCCATTTATTTAAAATCTTTCTGTACATTGGTGCTCTCTCTCAAGAAAACAGCAGTCCAGTGCTGTCGGTCAGCAGGGGACCGCATGTGAAGGTCAGGACAATAAAGTTGATGTTATGTGTGCCCCCTCATCCCCATTATCTCTCTGCTCCTGTTTGGCAGTTGAAAGCAGGTGCAGTGTTATATCCCGTATAGAGACCATAATGTAGGCCCGTTCATACATGCCCTAAAATAGACGTATTCATATTTACCCTAATATGGTCTTATTCGTACTTGCCCTATTATGGTCATAGCCGCATATGCCCTATTACGGTAATAACCATACATGCCCTATTATGGTCATGATTCCTTATATAGGCATGCTCTTTCACCTACATTGGTCCCATCCAGTACACAACGTGCTCTGAGGGCTGAACGTTATCTGCCTTGTGGTTTTGCAGGCACCAGAGTTTTCCCAAACACAGGCCCACACTGTACTCATAAATTATGCATGACTCTCTAAGAATATTCCACCTGCATAATATGTATGTACAGAGTTCACCCCTGACGTCTTCCTAAAGCCTAATGGAGGACCAATACAAACCTTGCACGAAGATCAGTGTCTTCAGGGTATAAATACACCACATCTTGCCCCGGTAAGATAGAGGGAACCGAGACTTCCATGCTGACACACTGACCAGAGACGCTGAGGCTCCTGCATGCAGTCGCTCAAGCTGACAGTGGTCTGACACAACCCGGACGGGGTGTCCAACTCGAGACCAGGACGGGGTCCCACACTCTCTCTATTCAGGTATGGGGGTTCGACTAAATCCTAAGAGGATTCTTGGCTCTTAGCTTCTAAGACCTACACACATATGCTAGGTACACACAGGTACATCTAGGTAGGCATCGTAGGAGTACGCGCACTTGCATAATGCTTTTATATTCATGTATGCACTCATCGCAATATGGTAGAACTGTTCTATCCCTTTGCTTTTATCGTACTGCTAATCCTATATCTCTGCTATTGTCTGCTGGTTACCGCAGCACATATACTTTACACTAGAATAACAACTGTTCAATAAATACTTATTGAAACGCCCGACTGTTTATTCTGTGTAACTCTCTGAGACAAACCTAATAAGTGAGCACGAGTGACTGAGCGAAAGGTAGTACATTGTTGCCACGATTCTGAGGGAATCCGGGTTGTCATGTTCTAAGGTTGCCAGAAACTAATCTCTCCCCGATAAGAGGAGACACTAGTGGCTCTGCGAGCTAGCTAATGCAAAACACTCTAACATAAGCGGTGGGGGTGTACAGAGTCAGTCTGCCACCAAGCCCACAGCTTATGTTACACAAACTCGCAGGTCCTGCATGGGTACTATAGGAGCTACACGACATGGCGCCACCAACGTTGGTTTGGTACTTATTTAACAGTAGAATCTGAGTAGTTCAGTAGTGCTATTCTCAGAGAACCTACTCACAAAACCCCAGAGACGTCTGGAGTGGGTGGGCACAAAATCCGCCGCAGCTGAGTAGTACGAGAATACTATTTATTGGCTGTTGGTTACTCAAGCTAGAAGGATATTTAGTTCCTACAATTGTGCACTTGCACCTTATTTTAAGAACTCTTTAAACATCCCTTCTTCCAATTAAAAATGGTGCAAGACACAGACGAATCAAGGAGAGTTGACACAGCCCTCTTCGGAACAGAAGACCCTGAAGATGCAATACAAATCGCACCATATTTCAGAAGGGCAGTCACCATAAAACTTCTTGAACATGGCTTAAGAGCCAGGGGTGGTACAGTAATTTTCGTGATTGAGGCACACAAATCTAATAAAACAGAGGTGTTCTATTCGTGGGTTACATTCCAAGCAGTAAATGCAATTACAAATGTGTTTCACTACTACCTAGAAGGTGAAACACCAGCGGACTATACTCCCTTTGAGGAAGTAGAAGTCCCGCTCACTTACCAGGAGCATAATTACTGGTTTAAAGGCGCCCTACCCTACGTACGAGGAAGAGCAAGATTAGGCCCGCACAGAGGAGCAGGAGCCACATGACCCATATTAGCGGCATACACACCACATCCTGACATTGGCACAATGCCACAGCCAGACTTACTCGTACAACACAGAGATTTAATTAAAATCTACAGAAACCTCACACAGTTTGTGATGAGGACTTTAACAGTTCAACCTGCACCTGCTGGAGCACAAGATACTCCAGTCCAGAGTACAGTTAATAAAATAACTCCACAAACATTACACGCGGTGATGGGCAAAACGCCAGCAAAACGCGAACAAATCCCATTCTGGATAGCTTCGAAAATAACTCCGCTTGAAGCAGTATTCCCAAATACTACAACCAGTGATAAACACAGAATTCTAACAATCTGCTTGCCCATGGGGATCACACCACAACTAGAGGATTGCACCTCTTGGGGTTCAGTCTTTGCTGCCATATATACCAAAACACATGGTATCCCGTCAATAGCAGTAGTACCTGACGTATTGAGACAGATACAAAATGAGTACGGCGCAGAACCTGCCCTTAATTTAGGGATGAAATTGCTAAACAGCTTTGAACAGGTCTCGGCCATAATACTAGCTAACATTAAGGGGGAAGCAGCTTCAGTGGCGATCCGCCAACGCCTAAGGGAGTTCGGTCCAGAGGATCAACAACACGAGCTACCCAAAATAATTGAAACTTCGTATGCAGAACTAGGCAGAGACAGTTTGGGTGGGAAAGCATTAAAACCACAACTGCTGGGCAGTCCTGAAAAGGACACTACAAAACAGACACCTTCTTCTTCTAAAAAGAAGTGGGATAATAAAAAAACAGCAAAGGTCTAAAGACACCAGATCTCAGTCCAGAGGTAGGTCTCCTCAACAGGAGCCCTCTGAAAAGAGGTACAACCTCGGGAATAGGGATAATATTGAAAAAAACCTGACAGGTATCAGGATACTGATACTTGTTCCTCTCGTTCCTTTCAGGGTTCATCACGAAACTCCGAGAGGGAAGGACGGTCAATGGAGCGTACAAAGTCCAGAGACACGCAACACGCTGCGGACTACGCACCTAAAAAAGAGGATAAACAAAAACAGAAACCTCAGTTCAAAAAGAAGGTAGCAGATCTCAAGAATTCTGCCCAGAATTCTGAGAACACAGCTTCTGAACGGGGAATGGGCTCTGACGATGCTAGACAGTGCGGCAGAAGTAACGATGGCTCGCCAGAACCTGAAGGAATTTCTGGTGACAGCGGAGTTGAGTGAGTATATCACGGTGGAAACACCTGATACTAGGGTAAGTGCCCCACATAAGTTACATGAGATAATACTCCGGATGGAGGGGGACAAGCCGAGAAAAGTTAAGGGTCTCTTTTGGAAAAATCTGTCATCTGGTTATGACATTCTATTAGCAGAACAAGACTGGCCGCCAGCATTCGTCATGGAGTGCCCTAGGGGAGAAATGGTAATTTTTCCAGCCTTTTCAGACCTCGTTCCCATTCACATAAAACATGCATATGCGCAGGAGTGGGCGGTTGCCCTAGCTCCAGCATTGTATAAAAATCATGTTGGTTGGGATGAGGATTCAACCCACCACCTGATCCCCTTAAAAGTTTCCCCAAATGCTCAAAGGCAATATCCTATAAAGCAGGACGCTAAAAAACAAGTCGGGGAGATTCTAGATCAACTAGAATACCAGGGGGTGATAGAAAATTGCACTTCACCTATGAACAATCCTTTCTTCCCCGTAGCCAAACCTGACAACACATATCGTCTAGTTTTAGATTACAGACATTTAAACACTTGCACAAAGACATTTGCAGTTCAAAATGCACACAGTGCCGCATTAATGAATAACATTGTGCGACAAAAATACAAAACCACACTTGATATCTCAAATGGATTTTTCTGCCAAAATATAGCGCCTGAAAGCAGGTATCTAACCGCATTCAGTGAGTTAGGGTCTCAACGGCAATTTTGTCGACTCCCCCAAGGGTATAAGAACTCACCGGGGTTGTTTTCAGCAAGGGTAACAGAGTTACTCCAAAATTTGGATGAAGAAGCATTGTCCTATGTGGATGATATTTATCTGACGGACGATGACTTACCGAGGCACCTGACCAGGGTGAGCACCATTATTATGGGATTCGCCTCTGAGGGCTACAAATTTAATTTTAAAAAAATCGAAGATTGCCCACCTCAGTGTCCTGTTTTTAGGATACGAGCTGTCAAGTGAGGGTAAAAGCCTAGCAGCTAACTTTTTAGAAAAGTGTGCGCTGCTCCAACCTCCAAAATCATTAAAGAATTTGCAATCAATTCTGGGATTCCTAAATTTTGGTCGAACACACATTTTGGATTACGCAGAAAGAGTAAAACCTTTCTACGACTTAATAAAACCTAATTTTTCAGTCAGACAATGGACACAGGAACACACAAATATCCTGCGCTCCCTACAGGAAGATATGATAGCTTCTAAACATTTACAGACACGCGTAAACGCACATAATTTGGTGATCCGAATCATAGCAGGTCAATGCGGGTACACTTATTTAACTTTTAATGAAGGTGAAACCGTACCAATCACATACAAATCACACCTGTACACAAACGCAGAAATGCGTTTCACTTCAACAGAAAAAATCCTGACAGCAGTTCAGACCGCTGTAGCAAGAGAAAGAGCTCTGGCTCAGGGAAAACACATAATTGTCGTGACCCCAGTACCAGCTTTAGAAGCTGTTACAAAAGCAAGCATTCCAAATGCTAAAGCCTTACATCCAAGATGGATACAATGGGCTAATTCTCTTACTGCAACGGATGTTGAATACAGATTTGATCCAAGTTTAAAAACTCAGGCATTCCTGCAATACGAACAAGAATATCCTCTACCAAATGAAATTTTGCCTCTCGATCAGTATGAATATATTATTTACACTGACGGATCTGCTCAACCAGCCACAGGAAGCAAGCAAGCTTACAGCGCAGCGTGTGCAATCGTTAAAGGTCGCATGCATGATGGCAAGTTCCATCCAAGCTGTACAAAAACGCAATCTCTAGGAGACTGCACGGCTTAGTTGGCAGAACTCAAAGCACTTCTACTGGCACTTATAAATACGGATCACGAATTCCCCACACTGATTGTGTGTGATTCCTTTTACTGTGTGCAGTCATACAATGAATACCTACATCATTGGGAACAAAACGGGTTCAAAGATGCAAAAGGTGGCACAATTAAGCATAAAATGCTATGGGAACAGGTAGTGGAGTTGAGAAACGAACTGCCAAGGGCTCACGTGATACATACACTGAGTCATCAGCGTGATGGCGTTCACGTTGAAGGGAATTCATTGGCTGATGAAGCCGCAAAGGGGGCTGTTCGCACAGCCGCCGTAGCTGCAATTACTCGTTCAAAGACGAGGGTAGACTGCGAGATAATGGTAGCTGTCAATGCTTCACGCAAAGGCAGCACAGCAGTACCTAAGAAATTTCCAATCAAGTACTCCTACAAGTTAGATGCACAAAACATTCCATATGCTCAGATTCCTGGAGTGGGGGATAGAGTAATACCAAATATGGATCGTAGGCTAGGCTTAATTATGGCAAAAGAGACACAATTGATGGACGGAATGCAGAACAAATCAAAACATTCACCCCCAGTCAAGAGATCTGGGTTAAATCCATCATTCTTTTGCTCACCATGCCACCCCAGTTTAGACCTGGCCATATGCAAATCAGTCTTGACCCTGTGCCTCATGGGAACAGTCCAGCCCGAACTGCCAAGCCAGGTCCTCCCTAGACCGGAAACAAGCATCCTAGGACCGGTTTCGGGGTTTCACCCCTCTTCAGCCAGGATAGCTTGATTCCAGTGGCACAGTGAGCCCAGGACCCACGTCTGGGCATACCTGGTGCACTTAGGGCGAGAAAGCAAAAGACACACAATTGATGGACGGAATGCAGAACAAATCAAAACATTCACCCCCAGTCAAGAGATCTGGGTTAAATCCATCATTCTTTTGCTCACCATGCCACCCCAGTTTAGACCTGGCCATATGCAAATCAGTCTTGACCCTGTGCCTCATGGGAACAGTCCAGCCCGAACTGCCAAGCCAGGTCCTCCCTGGACCGGAAACAAGCATCCTAGGACCGGTTTCGGGGTTTCACCCCTCTTCAGCCAGGAATTATGGCAGCACACGAAGGAACAGGTTCTGTACATAATGGACTTAAGGAGACTGTTGCTTTATTAAAAGAACGCTACTGGTGGCCCGTGATGAGAAGGTTGATTAGAGACTGTCTGGAACTGCCACATCTGCAAGCAGATGAACGGGTCCACCACAACACGTCCAGTACAGGTACCATTGTTAGACAGCATTAGGTTGTCCGTTCGTGCGCGTCCAGCTCCAGTTTCCTCAAGGTTTGGCCTCAGCGCTCGACTGACGCTCGAACTGTTATAAAAGATTTGCGAGTCTTTATCGGCACATACGCAGTTGGCACGTTACATTCTGACCGTGGTCCGGCGTTTAGCTCTCGGGCTTACAAAGAGGCCATGGAAGGAATGGGCGTAGCATTGCGGTACTCCTCTCTATACCATCCCGAGGGAAATTCGGTTGTGGAGAGGAAAAACCGAGACTTAAAGCAATCTTTAACAGCTAGGGTATTAGGCAAGGGCGGTAGATGGGTCGATCACCTTTATGGGGTACAGCGCGCGCTCAATAATCGACCAAGAAGCTCTCTAGGAGGTGTCACTCCTTACGAGGTCCTATTTGGGACAAGAATTTGGGTACCTGATCTTGATTGTGAAGGCACAGTGGCGGATGAAAAACCATTTGATATCCATGATCGTTTTGGCTGTTTTACAGGATCTAAATGAATCCAGGACACAACAAAGTAACGTGCTCCAGAAACAGGCCGCCACTGAGGAAGTCAAGGCAGTAACGGCAAGACCGATCTGGATCCCAAAGATCGGGGATCTGGTCAGAGAGAAGATTGCTGACAAGAAAGAATTTGGGCCATCCTACAGAAAGCCTGTACCGGTCCTTGCAATCCACGGCACAAGAACTGTACTTCTGCCGCCTCTTGCTGGAAAAATGGAGAAAAGATTTGTCTCAATTGACTTAATCAAACCACACTATGTGGCCGATACTAAATAGTAGGCCTTGTGGACTCCACAGTAGCAGACGCCCTCCTCTCGCTACAATCCAAGAAGTTCAAACAGAAAGACTCCTCACGTTTGAAGAGCCACCTGTACTGAATGATTGACTAAGCAACAATGCTATGGAACTTGTTCCACTCCAACAAGAAAGTCATCTTCAAAATGAAAACCAACTTAACAACCAAGTTGCAATCAGACCTAATACAGACATCTACGTCAATGTGCCTCAACAAGAGAACACAGCGATTTCAACAAATCCTTATGCAATTCCAACAATTGATCGAACTGCTTCTGGCTATTTCATGAACTTTGATACGTTTTCACTAGATCCAAGTGAGCCGGAAACGACGCCAGCCAAAAAATCACTTCAACAGAAACTCATTGACTTTTTCAACTTTTTTAGAAAGACTTACCTGGTGTCACCTTGGATAGAACTATGGTATATCACTGGGATTTTATTTTTCATTTTCTGGCTAGGTTTAATAATAACTTTTAGTATGCTTATTAATGGACGATACCTCCAGCCAAGCGCTACAGCCCAAAGAGTCAATTTGATTTTAAAACCACACCAGTCTTCACATCGTGAACCAAGAGACTTGTCTTCAGTGAACATTACAGCAGTTCCTATACCGGACGGTATAGTATGGGACAAAATTGATTATGATATATTGGGTCCAACTGAACTTTTAAAGCTAAAACATGTATTTAAAATTTCTTTAAGAGATTTCATTACCTCCAGTACATTTTCTGATGATTGGGACACTGAAACTGTAAATGCTATGATGTCTGATTTAGAAAAAACTGCTGCATTTCCAAACAATGAAATGTTAGAAGGTACTTCAGACTATGATACATTGTACTGTTACCAACAATTTGGTGATCATTTCTTACACAAATCTATAACACCTAGAAATGTATTTGAGTACCACCAGTGGGAACACTGCCCAACACCACAAAAAGGTAGTTCACAAGCGTTTGCACAGAAATTCGCATATTTCTCAGGGTACAACACATCTGACCCAACGTCATTCTATTACAAAGTGATGAAAACACCAGCTCAGAAATTTATGTTCAGATGTCAATATTCCCCGTAAATAGGCCTTAAAAGCATCCCAGACAAGTTGCTCGCTCGCAGAGCCTATATTAGTTAAGAAATATTCCTCGGTTTTCTTTCCCAACTCTCTCTAATTACAATTTCATCTAGTAATACGGTCCTATCTAACGTCCACCTTCTTGGCCCTTGCTTTTGATAAAAATTCACAGACATTACCACTCCGGAATGATCGGATAAGACTGCTGGAATATGTGATACAGTTTCTATATCCGTATATAAAACTTGATCTACAAGAAAAAAGTCAATGCGGGAATGATGTCTATATTTTTGCTATAATAAGTAAAATCCCGTAATTCCTTGTTCTTAATACGCCAAATATCTACTAAATTAAATTCTTGTGTCATGCTTTTTAATCTGGCAAAAGCTTTTGGTGGGGTAACATACTTCACACGTGACCTTCTATCTAGCTCCTTATTAAGAACTAAATTAAAATCTCCTAAGATTATAGGTGCTTCTGTTTCTAACAGACAGATTTCCAACTTTACTAAAGGGTCCTGATTGTCCTCGTTCGGCCCATAGTACACAGCACACACCAGGGGCTTATCTTGTATTAATATTGTGGCTACTAACCATCTCCCTGTAGTATCTGTCTCATATTTCAATACTCTAATTCCGTAATTTTTCCTTATAATAATAGCCACACCCCTTGAGCTTCCCCTTTGATCTGAACACAAAACCTCTTGGGCCCAACGTGCTTTACTAAAAAGCTGTCTACACTCCTCCCTCTCTAGATGCGTCTCTTGTAGGAGAATGATTTGTACATCACTTTGCTTTAAAAATTCTAGCACCCTACATGCCTTTTTTTCCACCCCTTAGACCGTTTACTTTCCATGTCAAAAAACATATTTTTTTATAATTATCCATCCTCTACTATTTTTCTACTTTCCCCGCAGTTCCCCACATCTTTCCGGCTCCTTCTGCATGAATCCTTTACCCTACTATGCTCATTCATTTCCCCTTTTGAGTTCAGCATCTTGAGGACATTTTTTTTTCTTTTTGCCCCTAAGCTCCCCTCAACCTGTGCCCTCCCTCCCCCCCGGGAAACCCCCTTTTTACTCCCTGGGCACTGTATTCCGCCCTTTGTGACCCCCCCCCCCGTGTCCCCGAAGAGAAAGAAATTCTAAATACAAAAAAAAAATGAAAACGGCGTCTATATAAACCCTATATACCATCCTGTGTGTGTGCATTTACTTTTTTATTTTTTTATTATTTTTTTTTACAATTTCTGCCTGATCTGCTATCTGCTATCCCATTATAACACAACTATATCTAAATGTATCAAAAAAGATGCTAAAAAAATGCTCAACCCTCCATCTGTACCAAGAAGAGATCCACTTCTTCTGGAGTTTGAAAATTATACATCTTGTTGCGCCACATTATTTTCAGCAATGCAGGGAATCTCATCTGCACCTGGGCACCCTTACTACGAAGCTCACTCATTCGGGATCCCAGCTCCCACTGTCTGTGTGCTGTTCTCCTGCCCAGATCCGACCTTATTTGATAGCTAAACCCTTCATATTTTTGTACTCCCTCTTTCAAAGCTCTTCCCAACACCAATTCCTTCACTGCATATGTTTGAAAATTAATCAAGATTCTTCTCGGCGCCTTCCTTGCTGAGTTCAATCTGAACGGATCCCTATGAACTCTTTGGATCTCATTCTCCAATTCTATGTCCGGTCTGTCTCTCAAGACCCCTTCTCTTAATAGTTTACAGATGTATGCTTTAATGTCTCCCTTCTCAGAGCCTTCTGGTACCTGGAGAAGTCTTAGATTATTACGCCTTGCCTGCATCTCCAGCCTCTCCATGTCTTCCTCCAATACTCTATTCTGTCTTTTTAGTTTTTCTAATTCACCTGAATTTTCAGTTACGACCTCCGAAAGCGCCTTCACTTCCCCTTCCAATATGCCAGTCCGTTGTGCTATACCATCTATTTTTCCTTCTAGAGTCTCGCATTTATCCTGGATTCCTTTCTGGTTTGTTTCCGAAATCTCAAATTTTTTCAAGATGTCTAGTCTTAGACTCCGGAACATTTTTTCTACCTGAGACTCTATCCCTCCTACTGCCCCTTCCACCACCTCTCCATCGACTGAGCTTAGTTGAGGGGTAATCCCTATCGGAACACATGTCTCAGCACCTACAACTAAAACCATGCCTGTAATTGGGGGTTGCTGATTCTCAGAATCTCCCAAACTCTCATTTCTTATACTACATCTTTGAGTGGGGGGAGAAGAGGATGCCCCACGAGTATCAAATGATGTAGCGCTAGAGTGATACTCTATTTCTACTTCTTCATCCACCTCTACCCTCTCAATCCTATTTTCCCCCTGTCCCTCCTTGTCCTGCTTTTCCGCTAAAGCAGAAAATCTATTTTCCAATAGTATTGGGGCAGTAGATATTGCCCTCTTTCCCCCCTCCCCAGATGGTGCTGCAATCTGCTCCATTATCTTAAAATAGGAGCGTAAAGATGGAAGGGGTTTTGTTGAATTCCGTGTCACCCTAGGGCCACACCTTTTAGGTTTTCCTCCTTGACATCTATAACCAGGGGGAAAAGAAAGCTATCAAAACAGGAGGAGGAGAGTAAAATAAGGGAGATTAAGAAGAAAGGGAGATCTACAGAAGGCCTCCTTAGATGGTGCTATGAATATATCCCTTTTGGCGAAAGATTTAGAAAATTTGCAGGTAAAATTCCAGGCGCAATTGGATAAGAAATTACTTGACAAATGGAAGGCTAGTAAGCTTCAGCATTTTGCGTACGGGGAGAAATGTAGCTCTTTATTAGCATGGAAGGTGAAAACAGATAGAGCCAGGAACACAATAAAATGTTTGAAGAGTAGAGTGGCAGGGGAGGAGCTATGTGCAAATGAAGAAATTGGCTGGGAGGCTAGTGAGTTTGAGTGAGCTATATAAGGAGTCTGTATTTCCTAATCAAGAAAGGATTGAGAATTGGTTAAGACAGACTAGGCTCCCACAGCTGGATGAAGAGCAAAGGAGATATTTGGAAAGAGAGATAACAGAAGAGGAGGTCAGTATTCAGTGTAGAAAGATGGCGAGGGGAAAAGCAGCAGGACCAGATGGCCTTCCGGTGGAAGTATATCTTTGCATATTAGAATATATAGTACCTGCTCTAACTTCTATGTGTAATAGGTTATATAGTAGGGGAGAAAGTATCCCCACTACTTGGTCTGAAGCTACCATTACTTTAATTTTAAAACCCAATAAAGATCCGCTAAAGGTTGATTCGTATAGACCTATATCCCTTTTAAATGCGGATTA
Source organism: Calotriton arnoldi (assembly GCA_963921515.1). Taxonomy (NCBI): domain Eukaryota; kingdom Metazoa; phylum Chordata; class Amphibia; order Caudata; family Salamandridae; genus Calotriton; species Calotriton arnoldi. Next base: position 524,916 of record CAWUFW010011475.1, read on the forward strand.
CAAGATCTATTCCGGAATTATGGCATTGAGAGTGTCTAAGGTGATAAAAGGGGTGGTACATCCGGATCAGAGGGGTTTTATTCCTGGGAGGCAACTTAATGAGCTAACCTTCCAGATGATAGGAGTAGTGGATATGGCAGAAGAAAAAAAATCCCCCTGACGGTAGTGGCAGTAGATGCTGCCAAAGCATTCGATCAAGTGAATTGGCAGTATCTGTGGGAGGTCTTAATCTGTTTTAATTTCCCCAAAAATATGGTGGAGGCAGTAAAAAATCTATATCAAAATCCCAGGGCTAAAGTGTTGATCAATGGAGATTTAACAAATTGGATCAGTATAACCAGAGGGACAAGGCAAGGTTTTCCCCTGTCTCCGCTCTTATTTAACCTATATATAGAGCCTTTCGCTAACTTAATCAGGGCAGATACTGAGATCCTTCCTATTAATTTTAATGGGTTTGAAGTAAAACTAGGATTATATGCTGATGATTTGATTGTATACACTATTAATCCCCAGGAGGCGATACCCATTTTAATGAGAAGGGCAGAAGAATTTGGCTCACTGTCTGGGTATAGGGTTAACACAGATAAAACTGAGCATGCAATGGAATCGGAGAACAAATATTTCAGGGATCAATACCCAAATGCGATATTTGGGTGTGACAATTACACAAAAGTTAGAGGATATCACAAGGGTGAATTGGAAGAAAGTGAGTCAAGAGATATCGAGTCTATTGTTAAAATGGGCGAATTTACCATTAACCATCTACGGCAGGGTAAATCTTATAAAAATGGTTATACTCCCGAAGGCTACTTTTCTTTTAATTCCATCCCCTAACTTTTAGGAAAGAGGATATAGCTAAAGTACAGGGAAAAATTGGGAGTTTCATATGGGCGTCAAAGGGACCCAGGATTGCATGGAGGAAGTTGAGAGGAAAACTTGGGGCAGGAGGATTAGCATTACCCGATCTGCTTGCTTATTGTTATGCCTTCCACTTTAAAAACTTTCGTATGTTGGCAAATAAGCCCGATAGGTCATCGTTGGGCTTATTATTTTCTGCAATGCTTGGGGATGTTAGCCAGGGCCAGCACTATTTTCTTTTTAAGTATGGAGACCCGAAGTTCTTCAAAAAGGTCAGATTGAAAGTTTTAAATACTGCGTTGAGAACATGGATGTATGTCCGGAAAAAACTGCGATTCACATATTATTCTGCACGGGCACCTATTTGGGAATCTCCAGGTACCCCCGAATGCCTGAAAGATAAATTGAGCCAACCATTAAAAGCAGGGGGTATATTTTACTGGGCAGATCTTATGAAGGATAACAGATTAGTGAGTTGGGAAACACTCAGCAACCTGACCAGGGGGAAATTGACAAGGTTCAAATATTATCAATTAAGCTCCTGGTGGGTAACCCAAAAATGGACGCAGGAGGAGGAAGATTTGAAGCTAGATCAGCTTGCAAGAACAGACGATTGGAAAAAGGAAATTTCCTTCTGTTATTGGTCCTTCGTGGAAGCAGAGGATACGCTTAGTACGGACATTAGAAACCTATGGGGCGAAGAATTTAGGGAGGAGGAAGCCAAGACTCTGTGGACGGATTCTTTCGATATGTTACGAGTAGTTGTAAAATCTGCCTCACTAAAACGAAATCATCTGTTTACTGTTCACAGAGTTTATTGGTCCCCGTGGAAGTTGTCGAAGGTTACTGGTAATCAATATTGTTGTCCAAGATGCAAGCATGAAGAAGCTGATGACTTGCATATGTTTTTAGAATGCCCAAAGATTACGCAATATTGGTTGGACGTATGTAATTTTCTAGGAGATGTTCGGGGAAAAAGATGAAGGTAAGCCCACATTTAATATTTTTGGGCTTACGCAAGAAGAAGGGATGAAGAAGGAGGTGGGTTCTATGTTTACCTTCTATGTAGTAATATTGGCAAGACGCAAAATATGTATTAAGTGGAAATCTGAAAATTCACCGACCTTTGCTGAATGTTTAAAGAGTGTTATATCAGCAAGTGAATCAGATATGGCCTGTGATCCAGAAAGTAGAGACAAGATCTGGACCTTACTGTTGGAATGGAGAGAAAGGACAAGCGGGTCCAATGATTAAGCCTAAAAGTGCTGGCGGTTCTGGTCTCTCTAAGGGCCGTTCAGGTAGAGGTGGAGATGGGACCAGAAACAGCATCCCTCTTAGAGAGTACTCCATCTCCTCTCAGACGGTCTTCATACGGAATGTAGAGAGAGACGAGGAGACTCAGTATGAGAGTTGGCAAAATGAGGACAAAAAAAAAAAAAAAGAAATTTATGTTAACTAACACCAAAAATATTTACTCTGCATCCTTCCTGAACAAACTGTCTACTCAGGGTTTCACCCTATGGAAAGACACGATAGATTCAAAATCAATCTGGGGTTCTAGGGACTGGCAAGTCCAGGGAATAGAAGCACTTTTTAAAGCATGCATCATTCCGCAGCAGATGTTATTTCTGAACGAAACTGTGCAACAAACATCCTGTCTTGGATTAGCCAAAGGCAAGGAAATGAACACACCGGGGTTTCCAACGCCATCACAGATGGGTGGGGGGCAGAACTCAACTACACATGGGGTGAAATTAGATGACATTTTCCAGTACAACAGATCCGATCCTCATTGGACAGAATGGCTGATTTGGCCCATTGACACAAACATCTGTCAACAGAGATTTATGAATACAACCGAAGGGTTTAGTATCCATAGGCCAGATCCACGCTATGTACAGAGACATCACCCGGGGGTAGTGACATCCTATAGTGTTGGGAAGTTGTGCCTTGATTGGCTAGAGACCTCAACACTCACAGAAGTAAAGCACCACTTGACCTTATTAACACCTGACATGGATCTTAGAGATTTTCTACTAGGACCCAGGAAACAACGTCAGAAACGTTTCATATATGCAGTCCTTTATGCCTACTATAATGAGAACTGGAAAATATCCCAACAAGAGGCCGCAGAAAGGATACGGGAAATAGACCGTATTAACTTAGAGAAGGCATTAGCTGTAGTGGATAATGGGTTAACAACTTTGACCTCCAGGATTTACTCCTTAGGCAACATTGTGTCTTCGGCGATCAACATACTAGAACAAGATCTGGCCTTGTTACAACACGGGCAATCTCAGCTACGTTCTATTATGATGTTAAGCTGGACGCTACAATCTTAGCGTGCAGGCTATTTGTCTTAGCGTTTTATAAACACCACGTCTCTGTTTTCAGAATACAATCTAATTGATAAACAGACAGATATGGTACAAAGGGGAGCCAAATACACAATGCTGCGTATTGAGAAACTGGAAAGGTTACCATTCACTGTAGCCGAATCACCATCAACTGAATGGTTAATCCATGGCTAAATCACTCTGCTGGTCACTACGTTTCAGTTTCAATATTGGCTTGAGCAAAGGCAGGCAGGCAGATATGAAAAAAGGGGTAAGGGATACATCAAGGAAACTTGGGAGTTACCATATAGATACCGATGCCGGAATGGGGATCGAGAAGTGTATCTGGGTGGTACAAACTACAAGAACGCTTTAAGCGGTTCTCTCGTGTCAAGATATTTCTCTACACGGAGCCTGCAGTGGTTCAGTGGCGAATCTATCATGTCACATGTCAGGGACCCCAGCGGCCATGATCACGCCGGTTTTCCAGCTGCTCTCGAATGGGAGTTACTTAATGCTAAATGATCAAGGTTGTTGTGGCATGCTTCCGGGCGTCGTATATCTAGTAACTGTTATCTCCAGGGTTACTTGCTGTATGCAAGTATTGTTTCCGCCACTGAACACAATCAGGGAGGCGCCGCTATGGCCTTCGCTGAATGTTTCTTTCATACAGTTCGAAACTCTGAGCAGATTGAAAGCCATGCTTTTAGAGCAACCCGTGCCCTTAACCTCCGCTCGAGAAACCTATGAACTTCAAGTTGCAAGGACCTCGACTGAGATACAGGCACTCATACGTACAAACTGCCCCATTCATTTCGCAGAAATGGTTAGTCGTATCTTCAACATGTCTGATACGAGCGGTATTGTACACCTATTTAAGACCATAGGGTCAGGACTGTTAAGCACCTTTCAGACAGTCCTCGGAGTAATCCCAAATTTTATACACTCCGTATTGGGAAGCGTATTTGGAGGATTCCCGCTCATCCTTTTCCTAATTGCTGGAATCCGGATTATAATACTGCTGCTACGCAATGGACGGCCCAATTCCAGAAGGGTTGTTGAACACACTGCTGGAACGGAAGTACCGTGAACGCATGGTACAACTTCTGGGCTTGCCTTGCCTACGAGCACTCAATGCCTCCTGGTTTCTATCGTTTAGACCAGTCTGGGTAGACTGCATCTTACCTGTTCTTCGATGCCTGTTCTGCGGAGAAGAATGCTCGTTGGATTTATGTCTAACATTTCCATCAGACGCGCCTCCGGACATGGATGCAATGCTGGACCCCATAAGACAGGCCTAAGCTCTGCGTTGTCCCCAGCGGCTTCCGATTCTGATAAACGCATTCCTTGAGAATCCACAGGTGCCGTTTGCTCCTGCTGGGTTAGGCGACTCCTCCACAGGCACACAGGTTTCAACTGCCGCATCAGAGGCCGCAGCTCCGACTAATGGCAGTGCTACATTCCATCTATGTGCGATTGACGTTCTATGCGAGGCGTTGGATTTGTCTACTGCTGCGGCTGACTCCGATATGGATGTGCTTTCCAGCCCGGACGCTTTAATCTCGAAATTGGCTCAACGCGTCCTGGTAAAGAATTCGGCTTTCGCTCGTTTCAAAATAAACGATCTAAATTTGGAACTTTGCTTACAAATTGACACTGTCACTTGCAGAAAGCATGGCCTTCTCCTGCTTATAGTGATACAACTTTATGAAGAGACAGGGATTGACTTTTAAACGTGGCAATTGGAAATAGCTGAATTTTAACACTTTTATACTTTTTTTAACATCTTTTTAACGAGTTTTAAACTCATGTTTTTACCGATTTTAAAAAATATATTTTAAGTTGTTCAGATTTTATAGTATGGTCATTATTATCCTTTTCGGAAGAGGAGTGGGTGTTGTATCCCGTATAGAGACCCTAATGTAGGCCCGTTCATACATGCCCTAAAATAGACGTATTCATATTTACCCTAATATGGTCTTATTCGTACTTGCCCTATTATGGTCATAGCCGCATATGCCCTATTACGGTAATAACCATACATGCTCTATTATAGTCATGATTCCTTATATTGGCATGCTCTTCCACCTACATTGGTCCCATCCAGTACACAACGTGCTCTGAGGGCTGAACGTTATCTGCCTTGTGGTTTTGCAGGCACCAGGGTTTTCCCCAAACACAGGCCCACACTGTACTCATAAATTATGCATGACTCTCTAAGAATATTCCACCTGCATAATATGTATGTACAGAGTTCACCCCTGACGTCTTCCTAAAGCCTAATGGAGGACCAATACAAACCTTGCACGAAGATCAGAGTCTTCAGGGTATAAATACACCACATCTTGCCCTGGTAAGATAGAGGGAACCGAGACTTCCATGCTGACACACTGACCAGAGACGCTGAGGCTCCTGCATGCAGTCGCTCAAGCGGACAGTGGTCTGACACAACCCGGACGGGGTGTCCAACTCGAGACCAGGACGGGGACCCACACTCTCTCTATTCAGGTATGGGGGTTCGACTAAATCCTAGGAGGATTCTTGGACACTACCTACACACATATGCTAGGTACACACAGGTACATCTAGGTAGGCATCGTAGGAGTACGCGCACTTGCATAAAATGCTTTTATATTCATGTATGTACTCATGATTATCGTAATATGGTCGAACTGTTCTATCCCTTTGCTTTTATCGTACTGCTAATCATATATCTCTGCTATTGTCTGCTGGTTACCGCAGCACATATATTTTACACTAGAATAACAACTGTTCAATAAATACTTATTGAAACGCCTGACTGTTTATTCTGTGTAACTCTCTGAGACAAACCTAATAAGTGAGCACGAGTGACTGAGCGAAAGGTAGTACATTGTTTCCACGATTCTGAGGGAATCAGGGTTGTCATGTTCTAAGGTTGCCAGAAACTAATCTCTCCCCGATAAGAGGAGACACTAGTGTCACTGCGAGCTAGCTAATGCAAAACACTCTAACATAAGCGGTGGGGGTGTACAGAGTCAGTCTGCCACCAAGCCCACAGCTTATGTTACACAAACGTGCAGGTCCTGCATGGGTACTAGAGGAGCTACACGACAGCAGATGATTTTGGGGTTTCATATATAACACACATTTTACACATGGGTAAACAGTGATTTACAGGGATGTAATCACTGACAATGCTCTCGTTGTCTATTTGATATCACTCAGATTCCCTTAGTGAAAAACATCCAGTGAGTCACGGTTACCCATCTATAATTCTACATGTTAATAACCACTGTTGCTATGTCATGCAAGAATTCCAGTTTTCTCTGACTAGGCTCTCTGAGAGTTTGTCAGAGCAGTACTGGAGACCAGTGAGAACAGCTTCTAAGATGGGGGAGGTGGGAGGGGGGAGGTGGGAGGGGGAGGCACAGAGAGTGGTGGGGTTGGGTGGCAAGATGCCAGATATATATTTAAAAACAAATTGGGACATTTGAGAGGCATTGTTATGTATGGCTTCCCCATTATGCCTCTGCCCCAGCATATCAGTTGAAAGCAGGGGAATATTATTTAGGGGCCATATCAAACATAAACTTGTAGATGAGTAAAAAGTGAATTACAGAGATATTTTTCACATTGGGGCTCTGAGTGACATCAGGCAACCCAAGCTTTACGCTTGTTGTTCATGTGATGTCACTCTGAGCCCCTGAGTGAAAAACATCCCAGTGATTCACTGTTACCCATCTATTATTGTATTTTATGCATGGCTCTCACCCAGCCCCACTAGCATGAATGCCGGATTCTAAGTCTGGTAATTCACTGCTGTGACGAAGCAACAGTGGTTGACAAAAACTGTTACTGTTGCTGCATCATAAATTAATTCTAGGCTGTCTGGCAGGGCTGTCACAGAGCCTTTGAGTGCAGTGCTGGGAGGTCAGAAGGAGGAGAGGGTAGTGGGAAGGAATGCATAGAGGGTGTAGGAGGTGAATGACGGGAAGCTATGTTTTTAGGTCTTGCCTTCCAGACAATGCAAACTATCTGGTTTGAGAAAAGACAGATTGTCCGCTTACAATGGGCTTAGAGCTTGCCCATTGCTTACAATTGATGGGCTTCACTTTCACTCTCATTTGCTTGCTTTTTATTGGTCAGCTGCTGTAGGCTTCCTTTCTCTTCGTGTGTTTGTCCCTCCCTTTGAGCATGGACACATTACTTGTGTCCTTCCACTGCTTGTTTTTCCGTGCTGCTTTTTTAAATTTGTGATTAAACACTCTACCAGACTACGTATTTTTCAGCTAGTTCCCTCTTGTACTTCTATTTTTGTGTCCCTCCCTCTCCCCTCTGCATTTTTCCCTCCCTCGTCCATGTTCTTCCCTCCCTCGTCTGTTGTCCCCCTCATCTTCCGTTGTCAGAATCAACTCCTTTCCTATGTTGCCTTCCGCTCCACAATAAATAAATAAAACGCTATAATGTGGCCAGTGTTGGCTGCTTTCTCTTTCCCCCTCTCTTTCCCCCTCTGTTGTCTGTGTTGCCCCCTCCGAAACATCCTTCCCCTCCGTGTTGCCCTAGCCCTCCCACCAGCAATAGTAGTAAGTAATAAAATACTTTATTGTGTTAATCATTTGATTACAATAAAAAAAAATGCGAGCATTTAGAAGATAAAATAGTTTCAGTGATTAAAACTTCCTATAAATAGGACATACACATTTCATATTACCTTATTTATATATATATATATATATATATATATATGTATATATATTATCTACTGGCGGTCGCCAGTAGATAGTTATAGTTAGGACCTATTTTCCATAGGAAATCCGCGACATTCTATTTGAAATAACTCTTGCCGGTTGACGTATCTTCGCAAAATTTTCAAACTTTGTGGGGCGCTCCGGTCCGCTCCTACCCTGAAAGTCTCGGGGTGATTCGTTAAGCGGTGGCCGAGAAAAAAGGGGGGTCCCAAAACGCGTTTTCCCCATTCATTTTTCCATAGGAAACTTTAGACACGGCTACAGCCCGAACTGCTGAACGGAATTACACCAAATTTGGCAAAGAGGTAGTTCTTGGTTCAGAAAGAACCCTTTTGTTAAATGGTGTAAATCCGTTCAGTAGTTGCTGAGAAAATCAAAAGTAAAAGTACATATATATCTATGGGCACGGAGGATCCGCGCACCCTCCCGATCACGAGCTGTCTGCTAATTGGCTGTCAACACTCCAAACCAGGAAGTGTTGGCAGCCATCTTGTTCCTCGGTAGAACCGAGGAACAAGAAAGCAGTAAAAAAGTGCGCAAAACGCACAAAGGGGGCAGGGTAGAAACACCCTGACCCCCTAGGTCTGCTCAGGGGGTCCCACAAGGACCCCCTGGGCAAAAAAAAGCATTAAAAAAAAAAAAAAAAAATCGGCAAGGTGCGCGGATCCTGCCGATTTAAAAAAATCCCGTGGGATCGGCTCCAGACCACTAGCACTTGGCGAGTTCACCGCCTTGTGTGGCCCGCCTCCTTCCTCCTGCTCCTTCCCCCTTTTTCCTCTTGGACTTACGGTTCCCGCACCTGCCTGCATCACAAGAACTCTACTCACGGGACTGCAGGATTGGTGAGCCGCATCCTGGAAGAGTGGGGTGCACACATTAAGCCTCTGCCCTTCTTCCTCCCCTCCCGCTTCCTTTGAGTGGGGGCCCTACCCACCAGAGAGGCATGCCTTTGCTATTGGAGGTCCATGGTGGTGTGGAAAGCTCACTTCTACGCTTTGGTTATCACCACTCTGTCCACCTGCAATTAAAGTGCGAGTAGTCGGAGGCAAACTTTTAACGAAAGCCATTTATTACGCTAGTGGGTACAATATACAACTCCGCACTCAGATGGCATGTGTAGACTGGACAAAGATCAACACTTAGTCTGCCATATTCATACAAAACTCAAAGCAGAGCTTACGTGACTTCATAAAAATTTGCTTAGCAGTGGAAATTCCCTGTGTCATCTTGAGGCCGGTTCAAGAGTTGCATCTTACAAGATCTTCTGGTTCTGTGGTTTATCAGCTACATGTCATAAACAGATAAGTAAATTAAGGTACAACGGTCATCTTCCAGCATGTAGGAGAGTTGCATAAGTGAACAAAGTTCTTTGCTGACATTTTCGTGTGAAGTGGAAAATTTCGAGTTGCTTTAAGTTGAACAATATTTAGACCAAATATCACAATGAATGTGCTTTTAGTTCACTCTGTGCTTTTAGTTCACTCTATAATCCATGTCTTAAAGTTAATATTCACAGTGGTGGCCCTGCTCTCCTGGTGGCCTCTGCTGACCCCCCTCGGAGTCCAGAGTGTGCCTCCCTGCATCCTTGCTTGCTGGTAGCTCTCTCATCGTGCCCCCTATTGACTTTATTCACGGTCTGGATTTCCCTCCATAGGATTGCTGCTCGGGGGTCCCTCCTGGTGCTGGCTGCCTGTGAGGTGCACAGACTTGCCTCACTCCTAAGCTGATCTGAATCCATTCACTGCTCCTCATGAAGGGGTGACTTGAGCCGTTTTTCCTGTCTTCATCATGAATTGGACCATGCCTGAGCTACTGTTGGTAGCCAGTGGCTGCCTGTGCCGGCCCTCCCCATTCTCTTGGCTGGGAGGGGTGTCTGGCTGGCTACAGTCTACTGTGCCCTAGGCGTAATAAGAGGGTAACCTGCTGGTCCTCCACCTTTCTTTTCTTTTGTTTAATGGATGGCTCGATTGCAGTCTTGGGGGGAGGGGGGGAGGGCTGAGGTCTGTTGGGTTTCAATGACGCAATACACCCCCTTGTAGTGATTTCAGGGGCATCAAACACTGGGAGTCTTAACCTGACCTAACTGTAATGGAGAAGCCAACTACCTTTACTACTTTCTTGGTATGACTCTGGCTTAAACTCATGGTGGTGATCTGGGTTTGCTCTACTGACTTTCTGGTTGACATTTAGCCATGAAGGCTGGATATCTGATGTTCCTCTGGCCTCACATTCTCTAGTTTACTATCTAAAGCCCGTCTTAAATCTGCCAAGATGTCAATTGTAACGGGCATCACTCGCGGGTACTCTACTGATTAGATTGCGTTGCTTTTTGTATCTCAGCTGGGCCCGCAACAGATCACCGCTACACTCTCCTTTGATAAACTGGATCAGATACTTGCAGTGGTTGATGACACTCATGCCAAGGTAAAGGCAAAAATCGATGCAATCTCTAAAGACCCTCATCTCCTTCGAAAGGACCATGGCAAAATGAAAGATAAGGTGGCTACCCATGGGCAGGTCAGAAATGAACTACACTCTCAATCTGCTGAAATGGCTAAGTGCATCATGGAGCTTACTGACAGAATTAGATTTCTAGAGAGCCGTGGACCCCGAAGGCTGCTCCAGACATAATAATCTATGAATCATTGGCATGCCGGTAAACACACAAGAGATATACTATATATTTACTAACATACATGCGCTCAGGTCTACGATCGCCCATGAGGGCCTCTCAGTCACATATGTGAAGAAGTGTATTTACTGTGTTCCTACTAAGTGGCCTATTGCATTCAATTTGTCAGACCTGTAGCGCCAGAGTTATCAATCTGCCCCCCCCCCCCACTCCCTGAAAAGGGCGTGGGGGTTGATAAAACGCTATGTGGGAACGTGTCAAACTTTTAGGTGAGAATGCCGCTATTAAATGCATTCTAATGAATACTAGGTCTCTAACTAAACACCATTTTTAATTTTGGGATTTCCTGGTGGGACATTAAGCATACCTGATTTTCATTACAGAAACCTGGGCTGACGACACTTTGGGCCTGGAGTTCATCGCAGCAGTTACCTTTGGTTATTCCATCTTTCGTCTAGATAGACCCTGTAAAAGGGGTGAGGGTGTTGGCGGTTGTTTATCATGACCATCTCCCTGCTATTTTTACACCTGGCTCTGTGGATGGGCGTGAGGCGCTGCTCTTTAACATTAAGCTTGCCAAGACTCCATTGTTTAATGGACTCCTCATCTATTGCCCTCCGGGCCCAAAGCGGCTTTCTCTGGTAAAATTAGTATGCTCCTGTAATCATTGATTTTTGAAATCTGAATTTTCAGTATTGGGTGACTTTAATTTCATTTGGAAAACAAGTTGGATCCAGACTTGGAGCCTCTGAGAGATACTCTGTCTTGCTTTGGACTCTCTCAGATCGTTGGTGGTCCCACTCATCGAGCGGGGCATACACTTGGTGGGATTTTTACAAACAGCCTGTGTATTGGCAGCCCCATACCCTTCCACTGACTTGGTCTGATCACCATGCAGTGCTTTGGGAAATGAGGATTTAGAAAAAAAATCTCCTTCTTTGTGGTTTAATAAGAGGCCTTTAGGTAGGGCATGGCATAAGGATCTGAAGTACTGGGTTTTATTGGACCCAGCGGTGCCAGGGAACACACCCAATGACCTCGAGTTCTTCCTGTCTCAGACTACAGAAACACAGAGTCTTCTTGGTGGCTTCAAAGATCAATTTATTGGCTGCAGCCAGCAACAGGTATCCTAGAAGTACAACAATGTGTATGTTCTCAGGAGACTGCCTTTATCATGCAAACCAGCTATCTCTTTTATACAGAATATTATGCTTTAGGCAAACATTCCTTATTTGTACAGTGAGTCATTCACATATTTCTTACAACAACAAAAAAACAGATTCATGATGACAAGCCCATTTTCAGTTTGTCCAGCCCACAACCAAATACCCAGTGAGGCCCAACACCTGCAACAGATATAATCTGGACCCCTAATAAAACCGGGCACCTCCTCCTCGTAAAGCAGGTCATAAAGAAAGAGCAGTGACAGGTGTGAATAAGATTTAGATATAGATGTGTGCAATGAAGGGTTTATGGCATGCTGTACCTGGGCCCCTAATCTCGATCGGCCACTGGGAACTAAAACTGGCCGAACAGGTTCTGGCTCTGGACAGTGGAGTCAGCTTGCCCAGGTCACTGAAAGTGTACGTGTCCCCTAAGGCGCGTTTTGGCTTTAGTCATTGCCTTATGTGAGGGCAACCACAAAATGGCTGCCGTACACAAAATGGAACCCGAGGGTTCACAAGGGAATCGTTAATATTAGAGTGATCCCGTCACTCGAATATGACGCAAATACTCAGATATAGCATACCTGTCATTACCGGTCTGCTGATACCAAAATCGTCATGTTACAATGATGTTAATGACACAGGTCCAGAATTTTCAGTACCACAGATCAAGCCCCCGAATTAAACTTTTTTTTATTAACTGCTTCCCTACTGGAAACTTCACATAACACAGACCAGATGACGGAGGAATATTCAAATTGGTTAAATTCTGCACTTAATGTTATTGCTCCTGCCAAAGTTAGGTTTAATAACATCAAAAAGTCTTCTCAGCGGTGGTTTGATGAGTCACTTAGGGCATCCAAACAAAGGTGTCATAGGCAGGAGCGTAAATGGCACATGACCTATGAGTTGAAAGGGAAAAATACAAACTATGCATTGCAGAATACAAAAAACTTTCCATGAGTGTCAAATCACCTTACTATTTGAAGCAAATTAAATCAGCTAGTGATTCGAATAAAACACTTTCAGACAATAAAAAACTGACCTCACTGTTAGAAAGTAATTCACCAGCAAGTAGTCAGGATTTCTGTGATTCACTAGCGCGTTTTTTTTTTTTAGGAGAAAGTGGTGACCACCTTCAACAAATTCGCTGCTAGTGGCTACAATTGCCGTAACAATCGGTCAACTTAGCTGATTTCTGGAAATGTGGGCCTACGGAAATTTGAATCCCCTACAGTAGATCAGTTAAAACTGTCCTCTAACACTAAATCTGGATCCACCCAGGACCAGTGTCTGCCTAAAATAGTTCATATGGTATCAGAGACAGTAGCTTCATATCTGTCCAAGATCTTTAATGTCATATTTGAGACAGCCGTTCAGACGCAGAGGCTGATAGGCCAGATAAGCTACTGCTGCGTCTGCTTCGTCACCATGACCCACACACTTCCATACATTCTATAAGGGACTCCTGGGACGTTTGGTGTTCAAGCATAATAAATCAAAAATCCAATTCCTTATGTATGCTGCTTGTATCACATAATGGAAGGGGTTGCTCACGTCTGGCCGGAGGTGACATGTTCCCTGTGACCTTGAAAAGGCGTTCCATACCCTGAGCTCGGAATATCAGCTTGCAGTACTTGATAGATTCGATTTCAGTCCCCACTTGAAGAGATAAAATGTTTTGTATACTTCCCTTATAGCCAGAGTCAGCAGTGGTACTCCTTGGGGTCAGTGCGAAGCTCAAATGGTCCACCTCTGGACTGCTCCAATTCTGCTTGCCGTAATGGTGCAGAAGCTAAGAGTGGTCAAGCGAGGAAAAGGGTGTTTGGAAGGGAATAGCTTGGAAGGAGACCTGAAAGAAGCCTTGGAGACACCTATGTTTAATCCAGTAAAACTGCTTTACCACGATGCAGCATGTGCGTTATTAACCTGTAAGGGAGAAGGGGAGTCTCTCTATCCTGTACTCCCTCCCTCTTTCTTTGACCTTGGTTTCTTCCTTTTAATAGTTGAGAATGTGCCTCCTTGTGCCAGCTGAAAACCAAGATTGCTCATGGATAGCCTGTCATTGACCTACATCATGCATTATTGCAGTGCAGATGCAATAACCCACGATCTGGCATTAACATACATATCACACCTCAAGTCTTGTGTAAGGCAACATGGTTTTTTGGGTTCTTTGTCTGCTCATGATCTTGAGTTTTGTAATCTTGGCTTTTCTTTCGCTGGTGGTTGTCGTAGTAATCACAAAGTTTGATAAAAGAACTATTCTCCTTTGATTAATGAAAACTATTCTCCTTTGATCCCAAATTAGATCTCTTCTTGGAATGTTAGTTACACATCACAATCCTCGCCAGTGGTAGTAACCCATACACAAGTAGTGAAAAAGGAGAGCTTGTCCGCTCTCCAACAGTAATCAAAAGGAGCAATTGATTGCTGTCCAACAGTAATCAAAAGGAGCACTTGTTCACCCTTCCACTAGGAATAGTTAGTGCAAATGTCACCCAAGAGCTAGTGTCTGCAGAAAACTAAAAGACAGTTGAGTGCTCTTTACCTTGGACTCATACGGAGTACTCTGTATGACCTGGAGGATCCTTCTATGCTTTCAAGAGCAGCAGGAAGTTCTCGGAGCTCCTTCTCTGACCAGGGATCCAGGATAACTCGCACCGCAATCAGGTGGGCCCCTCTTTATACAGTAGCACTGCCCAAGATGGCCGCCATGCATCATGAGAGCTCAGTCATCTGGGACATGTAGTCCCTAAGAACTCTACCATGGCACCCTCAATGTGCCTCCTTAAGGAAAAGGAGACGCATATCAGGGCGCATGCACAGAAGAAGCAAAACACACATGCAAGTGATGTCCAGTCCCCTCATAGCAAAGCACACAGGTAAATGCTGGCAAGCACCCTCCTAGAGTATAGTAAAAGTTACACACACGGTCTCTGTGCCCTTAGCAGCTAACTGTGATCTCGCCCACCTGTGTCTGCCATGGGCAGGACGTCTTGGCTGACGATAACGAGAAGGCACAAGAACAGCGGTAGTCACCCTGGCAGATGCTCTGACAGTGTTGGCAGGAGAGCCCTTGGCGATTAAGTTGTGTGTCAGGTGGGACATGGGATATACTGCTGGGAGACTAAATGCATGTTATATCTTTGTGCAGACGGCCTGCTGCTGGTACACTGCTCATTTGGACAGGATTATACACCTATTGCTACTATCCTGAACACTTCTCATGTGCTCTCCAGCCTTAAAGTTAATCCCCCCCACCCCACCTTAATACAATTTATTTTAACTTTGTGACAGGCCTCTGTACCCATAGAGCTTGGCATACAATGGGCGGCTCAGTCCTTTAAGTATCTTGGTATTAAAATATACCACTCCCCCAAAGATTTATTGAAGGGTAATCTCGGTGCATCCGTGCCTTTCGATCCCAGTTTGCGATCTGGAAAACTCTACCGTTAACATTTGCAGTACAAATAGCAATAAGATGGTGGTTTTCCGGCGCTTGCTTTCTTCCAGTAGTTACCTCCCTTAAGACGTGGCTGAGACTAGCCCCATATTATCCCCAATTAAAACTGGCACATGGTGCCCTTTAACCTCATGCCAGAGGAGCAGCGCATTATTCCTTACTATTTAAAGTGGCGTGCCCTTGCTCAACCCCTTAAAATACACTAAAGCCGCACTTGCTTACGCCCCGGTGATCCCACTGTTGGGCCTGCCTCCTTGCGCTGGCATTGTTTCTCTACAAGATCTGACCAAATGGAAGCGTGCTGGGCGGACCTCAGTTGGGGTGTTTGAGGAGGGCTCCCTTATACACTTTCAGGCCTTATCCCACCATTCTGGGTTACCTGGAGATGAATTCCTTACCCATGGACTAATATGTCACGCGATACGGCTGCTTTGCCAGACTCCATGTGTAGAGTCCCCTACTATGCTGCATTGCAAACACTTCACACAATAGGCCACGGTAGGAAATTGATCAGGTGGTTATATAAGGGGCTCAGGGAGCATGCTGTAGTATCTCTGCTGCCCCCTTAAGCTCACCTTGGAAACAGAGCTTCAGACTGCCTTCAGTGATCAGGAATGTTCGTACTTCGTACTTAAATACCCCTCTAAAATTTCACATATCGCCTGGTTTAAATTTATGAAAACTGCATACTGCACAGGGCATATCTCACTCCATTGAAAACCCACAAGCTTTTCCCTTTGGCTTTCCAGAGTGTTTCTGGTGGCATGCCACACCAGCTTACCTGACCCTATATGCTTTCAATCAATCGGGATTTATAAAGCATGGCAAATCACCTGTGACGGTCTCAATGCGCGGTAGTTACTAGCTTCTTCGTGATGCTCTGTTCATTCGAAAAGCCATGATCGTTCCAGGCGTTAGCCACCAGGTGAGAGATGAAGCGTTCCCCGCTGTTGGATCAGCGGTTCCGCGGTGTGTCTGTGAGGAATAGGGAGGCGGATCGCAGGGGTCTAGTTGGTTGATGGAAGGTAATTCGTTTGTTGATGTGTGCTGGTCCTTCGTCGTGCAGGGCTTTGTATGCGTGGTTCAGCATCTTGAACAGGCATCTCTTCTGGATCGGCAGCCTGTGTAGCTTCTTGAGGTGCGGGGTGATGAGTCCGCCTGGGGAGGTCATGTATGAGTCTTGCTGTGGTGTTTTGTATTGTCTGTAGTCTTTTCAGGAGGCGTGCCGTGATTCCTACGTAAAGAGTGTTACCATAGTCAAGCCTGCTGTTGACGAGGGCTTGAGTGACCGCCCTTCTGGTGTCGATTGGGAGCCACCTGAAGATCTTACGAGGCACACGTGTGTGAAAGCAGGCGGACGAGACTGAGTTTACCTCTTTCGTCATAGATAACTTGCTGTCCAAGATGATGCAGGGATTGCGTGTGTGGTCTCTCGGGAAAGGGGAAGGGCAAAGTTCAGCAGGCCACCAAGTGTCGTTCCATGGCGAGGTGGTGTTCCTAAAGATGAGGACTTCCGTCATGTCCGAGTTGAGCTTGACACAGTTGTCCTTCATCCAGTCGGCGACGTTCTTCATACATCTGTGGAAGTTGGGTCTGGTGATGGAGGGGTCTTGTGAAATCGATGCGATGAGTCTGGGTGTTGTCGGCATAGGAGAGGATGTTGAGTCTGTGGGATCATGTACATGTTAAGGGTAGGCCTGAGGGACGATCCTTGTGGAACGCCGCAGATGGTCTCCTTTTGTTCTGAGGTGAATAGTGGGAGATGAATCCGTGGGTTCTTCAGTTGCGGTGAAGCGATTCATTTGAGGGCATCTCCCTGGATACCGTTTTGGTGGAGTTTGTTGATCAAGATTTGTTGGGAAACCGTGTCAAAGGTGGCTGACCGGTCCCGGAGGATGAGGACTGCTGTTTCACTGCGGTCTAGGAGGGCCCTGATGTCATTGGTGGCTTCTATCAGGGCTATCTTATTGCTGTGGTTGGTTCGGAATCTGGATTGAGAGGGGTCCTAGAGGTTGTGGTGTTCCAAGTGATGGTGAGTTGCTGGTTGATTGCCTTTACGAGAACCTTAGCTGGAAAGGGGAGCAGGAAGATGAGCAGATAGTTCTCTGAATCTGCTCGGTCAGCCTGATGGTTTCTTCAGGAGTGGCCACACTTCAGTGTGTTTCCAGTCCTCAAAAAAGGAGGCAATTGTGATTGATGTGTTCAGGACTTTCTTGAGCTCCTCGCCAATCGTCTTGCTTCAGAAGTTGAACATGTGGTGGGGACATAGGTCTGTGGGTGCTCCAGAGTGTATGGTGTTCATGATGATGGAGATTGTGGCTTGAGTTGTGAGAAGGTCCCAACGGGTGAGCAGGTTTTTTGTGTTTGTGAGTGTGAGTAGGCTGATGCTGTTGGCAACGGGGCAGTTAGGGATTGAAGTTCTCATAGATGGCTTAGATCTTGTCATGGAATAAGTCCAAAAGTTAAGACAAGTGTTCCCTTTGAAAATGCTTATCACAATATCCACACACTTATTCACCACAACCTTTCACTCTCACACTGGGAACCGTAAATACTCCAGTCAGGATGCTAAAGCACTTATAAAGATATTTAATAAATTGATATTTTTAATTAACAGTACTACAATAATGCATAAAAAATGTGCAAATCAGCAGTTTAAAAAGACATACATAACATATTAAAATCCTATACATCACAGTAATACAAATTCATTTTACTACCCACTCCTTGGAAAGGAAAAATTGAGACAGTTGTATTTGTCTTGTGACTGTTAATTTGCGATAATAGACAGCACTGTGCAGGGTTGCTACTATCCTTTCCTCGTCTTATTGCTGTCTTTTAACAAATTTAACAAAGTTTTAGGCGTCAACGCCTAAAACTTTGTTAAATTTGTTAAAAGACTGTGATGTATAGGATTTTAATATGTCATGTACGTCTTTTTAAACTGCTGATTTGCACATTTTTTATGCATTATTGTAGTACTGTTAATTAAAAATATCAATTTATTAAATATCTTTATAAGTGCTTTAGCATCCTGACTGGAGTATTTACGGCTACCAGTGTGAGAGTGAAAGGTTGTGGTGAATAAGTGTGTGGATATTGTGATGAGCATTTTCAAAGGGAACACTTGTCTTAACTTTTTGGTTTATTGATGCTCTGTCCCTTTGGAACATACGAGCCCCTCTCCTTGTTTTTCATGGAATAAGTCCGCCAGGGTATCACACAGTTCTTGGGATTGGGAGGGGGATGTTGTTCCCGGTGGCTGCGGGGTTGGAGAACTTCACAATGATGAAGAGCTCCTTGCTGTGGTTTGTGCTGGTTTCTATGGGGTCTGCTAGAGCGTTCTTCTTCGTTTCTCTCAGGAAGCGGTGATACTGGTTGTGTGCTGTTTTGTAGTGTTGTATTCCTCTTAGGGTGTCCGTATATAGGTTTTCCTGTATCATGTCCTTATATAGGCACAATTCGCCCTGCCCTTATATATGCATAAAATCCCAGTCCTTATTTAGGCATTAAACCGTGCACTCCAAATACAGGCATGGTCTCCGACATCCGTCCACCCTAACGTCACAACGAGTTCTTGAAGAACAGACCCTTAGGCTTCGGGAGTTTCCCTAGCACAGGACTATTGATTTCTTCAAGGACTCATCTATTATGCATGAACCGTTATACCTTAGGGGTTCATTCATGACGTCTTCCGCTGTTTGATTCACGTCAATGCTAACATTGTGAGGTACCTCTCCGGTATAAATATACCTTCCCTAGCCCTTGTAAACTAGAGGAGACCTCGACTTCAGAGGAGCCCGTTTCCCGGCCTGACGCACTGAGAAGACGCTGTCGTCCCTGCACGCAGAGAGTCCAGCTTCCAGTGATCTGACTTCCCTCGCGGGGTGTTGGAGTTCGAGTCTGGCAAGAGAGTCCCACCTCTCTCATTCTTAAGGTATGGAGCTGACTAGAACCTAGGGGGACTCTTGGCATACTAGGCATACTGGGCGTAACACACTCTTAGTATACCATAGTAGGGAATACTTCACCTACTTCATACCTCTCCCTACACCTAGGTTAGGTACATTGGGGTAGAATTAGCTTAGAACTGCATCGTATGAGTACTCGCATTTTTAGTCTGTTATTTATGAAAATGAATATCTGCTAAAGATCATGCTAGCGCAGTATTATTTATTTCTACTGCTTACGCTGTACATTATTTATCTTGCATACTGTCTTGTGATCGTAACAGCACATTTAACTTACACGAGAAACGAGACTGTTCAATAAATCTTTTATTGAAACGCCCGTCTATTCTTTCTGTGTAACTTTGAGAAAAACTAAGTAGGCACGATTGAGCTGAGTGAAATAGTTATCTATTGTTTCCACGACTCTGGGACACGTTCTGATTCTAAAGGGAAACAAAGTGGTCATGTTTTGCGGCTGCCAGAAACTACTCCCTTCTTGTTTATCAAGGAGTTTCTAGTGGCCTCTGAGCTAGCTGGCACAAGTAATTAAGTTTACTATACTCGATAGGGACATACCGACCTCAGTCCTATGTCAAACCTATAGGATATATTATTCCAATGCGCAGAGCCTATTGGGGAAATAGGAGCTACACTACATGGCGCCCAACGTTTGGTAAGGCGGTAATTCAACGCTAGATACTGAGTAACTCAGCCGTGCTTTTTTCTCTGAGACCCCTACCCATATACTCCAAAAGACGTCTGGAGTGGGCAGGGTTAAGTATCCGCCACAGCTACATAGGGAAGTACCCTATATACTAGCTGTTTGGTTTGCTCAACGTTGAAGTATACAGTGTTCCAAAATATTGTGCACCTTATCTTTGTTTCCTTGAAACTTGTTCTACATTTTTTCAAAAAAACAAAATGCCTGACTCCGACACTGAGACCGGAAACGGTGAAGTTGCGGGTCACCCAGCTGTAACAGCGTATAACATCACAGGTTTTATTGAAACCGAGGAGGGTGTTATAGACATCCCTCAAAACTTAAGAAGAGCCATCACTCTAAAACTCATAAAACATGGCCTACCACCAAGAGGCGGTAGAGCTGTTTTCGTGATAGAGGCACACGAATCCTTTCAGACAGAGGTATTCTATTCATGGGTAACATTTCCTGAATCCAATCCAGTAACACACATGTTTCACTTCTACAAAGAAGATGATCCACCAGAGGAATATATTCCTTTCGAGGATATTGAAATTCCACTAACATACCAGGAGCATCAGCTCTGGTTTAAAGGCGCCCTAAAACATCACAAAAACATTACCAGGCTCGGTCCACTAGGTAGACCAGGAGCAACATGGCCGATTCTAGCCGGCTACACACCTCATCCTGACATTGAAGAGATGTCAGACGAGGAATTACTTACTCAACTCAGAGTTAATAAAAATCTACAGACAATTGGTCCAATATGTCATGCGGACTTTCACAGTCCAACCACTATTAACCATTCCAAATTAGCCCCCTCAATCGGGGAGTACACTAAAAATTACACCACAGACTCTATACGCAGTCATGGGTAAAATGCCCACAAAACGTGAGCAAATTCCACTTTGGATAGCTCAAGAAATTACTCAAATCGAAGCAGTATTTCCAAATACTAGCCCGTATGAGAAACACAGAATACTAACAATCAGTATACCGATGGGGATCACACCACAACTGGAAGACTGCACCACTTGGGGCTCAGTCTTTGCTGCCATCTATACTAAAACACATGGTATTCCATCAATTGCGGTAATACCTGATGTCCTGAAACAAATTCAAAATGAATACGGGGCAGAGCCTGCTCTGAATTTAGGTATGAAATTACTGAAAAATTTCAACCAGGTCTCAACAATAATATTGTCTAATATTAAAGGGGAGGCAGCAGCAGTGGCGATCCGCCAAAAATTAAGGGAATTTGATGTTACAGAACATCAAACTGAGCTACCCAGAATTATAGAACAATCCTATGCAGAATTAGGCAGAGATAGTTTGGTTGGAAGACCAGTGAAGCCAAAACTATCTGAAAGTCCTGAGAAGGACTCTATTAAACAACCTCCTACATCTTCTAAAAAGAAGTGGGAGACTAATAAACAAAATTCAAACGAGAAACGTTCTCAATCCCGAGGTAGGTCTCCTCAAAAGGAGCCCTCTGAAAGGAGGTATAACCTCAGGAATAGGGATAATTTGAGAAAACCTGACAGGTATCAAGATACTGATACATGTTCCTCTCGTACCTTTCAGATCTCGTCACAGACTTCGGAAAGAAGAGGATGGTCAGAACACAGAGAAGAACGCGTAAAATCCAAGGAAGAAAAGCACCCTCCAAAAAAAAAAAAAAAAAACCTCAATTCTCCAAAAAGAAAGTAGCAGGTCTAAAGATCAGACATGCCGAGAATACTGAGAACACAACTCAAGAACGGAGAATGGGCTCAGACAATGCTGGACAGTGCAGCAGAAGTCACAATAGTTCGCCAGAACCTGAAGGAACTTCTGGAGATAGTGGACTTGAATGAGTACATTACAGTCAAGACTGTAGACACCAGGGTTAGTACTCCGCAAAAGTTATATGAAATAACACTCCGGATGGAGGGAGACATACCTAGACAGGTGAAAGCACTCTTTTGGGAAAAACTTTCAAGGGGCTATGACATACTTCTAGCGGTAAAAGACTGGCCACCACAATTTGTCAGGGAATGCCCACACGGCGAGGACATTATTATGCCTGCCTTCTCCAACCATATTCCAATTCATCTAAAATATACTTATGCCAGGAAATGGGCAGTAGCCCAGGCCCCAGCATTATATAAAAATCATGTAGGATGGGATGAGGTCTCATCTCACCATAAAATACATCGGAAACATGAACCTACTGCACAAAGGCAGTATCCAATAAAGCAAGAAGCTAAAAAACAGGTCAGGGAGATCTTAGATCAACTTGAATACCAAGGGGTGATTGAAACATGCACCTCCTCAATGAACAATCCTTTGTTTCCTGTCTCCAAACCAGACAACACCTATCGTCTAGTTTTGGATTACAGACACTTAAACACTTGTTCTAAAACTTTTGCAGTGCAAAATGCACATAGCACAGCATTAATGAATAACATTGTGCGTAAAAAATATAAAACCACATTAGATATCTCAAATGGTTTCTTTTGTCAAAACATAGCACCTGAAAGCAGGTACTTAATAGCATTCTCCATAATGGGGACCCAGCATCAATTTTGTCGACTCCCACAAGGGTTCAAGAACAGCCCGGGGTTATTCTCAGCGAGAGTAACAGAGTTACTACAAATTTATGACAATGAGGCATTGTCCTATGTCGATGACATCTATCTGACGGACGATGACCTGGACAAACACTTGAACAGGGTAAGCACCATTATACTGGGCTTCGCCTCTGAGGGCTACAAGTTCAACTTTAAAAGTCCCGAATTGCCCATCTCAATGTCCTATTTCTAGGATATGAGCTTTCAAGTGAAGGCAAGAGCTTGGCAGCTAACTTTTAGAAAAGTGTGCGCTGCTCCAACCTCCACAAACGCTTAAAAACTTACAATCCATCCTGGGTTTCCTAAATTTTGGAAGAACATACATTCTAAATTACGCAGAAAGGGTTAAACCTCTCTACGCATTAATCAAACCTGATTTTTTTTAATCAAGAATTGGACACAAGAACACACAGAAATCTTGCGTTCACTACAGGCTAACATGTTAGCAACAAATCACTTACAAACACGCGTAAGTCAACGCTATTTGGTGATCCGAATAAGTCCGGGTCAATGCGGATTCACCTACTTAACCTTCAATGAGGGTGAGAAAATACCAATCGCATACAAATCTCATTTGTACACACAAGCGGAAATGCGCTTCAGTTCAACTGAAAATATTCTGACAGCAGTTCAAACCGCTGTAGCAAAAGAAAGAGCCTTAGCCCAAGGGAAACGCATTATTGTCGTAACCCCAGTACCAGCTTTAGAAGCGGTCACAAAAGCAAGCATTCCAAATGCTAAAGCATTACATCCAAGATGGATACAGTGGGTTAATTCTCTTGCTGCAACAGTTGTTGAATATGTTTTTGATCCCGATTTAAAAACACAAGCATTCCTGCAATATGAACAAGAATGTCCTCTACCCACTGAAATTCTGCCTCTCGATCAGTACGAATTCATAATTTACACTGACGGATCCGCACAACCCGCAACAGGGGGGAAGCAAGCTTACAGTGCAGCATGTGCAATCGTTAAAGGTTGCATGCGAGATGGCATCTTCAGACCTATGGTCACAAAAACTCAATCTCTAGGAGATTGTACAGCTCAGCGAGCTGAACTACAAGCATTCAAACTCGCACTTGAAAGTACAGATCGAGAATTCCCCACACTAATAGTGTGTGATTCCTTTTACTGTGTTCAGTTGTATAATGAATATATACAAAACTGGCTTGAAAATGGATTCAAAGATGCGAAAGGTGGCACAATAAAGCACAAAACGCTTTGGGAACAAGTAGTTCAGTTGAAAAACGAACTACCAAAGGCTCACGTGATCCACACACTGAGTCATCAGCGTGATGGCGTTCACGTTGCAGGAATTCATTGGCTGACGAAGCCGCAAAGGGGGCTGTTCAGACGGCTTCCGTAGCTGCGATCACTCGTTCAAAAACAAAAATAGACGGTGAGATAATGTTGGCTGTCAATGCTTCAAGCAAGGGCAGCAGTGCAGCGTTACCAAAAAAGTTTCCACTCAAGTACTCTTATGTAATTGATGCGAACAACGTTCCTTTTGCTCGAATCCCTGGAGTGGGGGATAGGGTAATTCCAAACAAGGAACTTAGATTAGGACTAATCCTAGCAGCACACGAAGGGATAGCTTCTGCCCATGCAGGTGTTTCTGCGACAGTATCTTTACTCAAGCAAAGATATTGGTGGCCTGGCATTAGAAAACAAACAAAGAACTATGTTTTAGAATGTGATATATGCCAACAGATGAAAGTCTCCACAGTGAAACGCCCTGCGCAGACACCCCTGTCATTTTCAGACAAACCATTAGCTTGTGTTTACCTGGACCACTGCGGTCCCTTGCAAAGGGACGGTAACTATAAGTATATCATGGTTGCAGTGGATTCATGGTCTAGGTTCCTCTGGATATGGCCTCAGCGCTCTGCTGACGCTCGAACTGTTATAAAAGTTTTGTGAGTCTTTATCGGCACATACGCAATAGGCACGCTACATTCTGACCAGGGCCCTGCGTTTAGCTCTCGGGCTTACAAAGAAGCCATGGCCAGTCTGGGCATTGCATTGCGGTACTCCTCTCCATTCCATCCTGAGGGAAATTCAGTTGTGGAAAGGAAAAACCGGGACATAAAACAATCTATAACAGCTAGGGTATTAGGTTCGGGTGATGGGTGGGTCAAACATCTTTATGGGGTCCAACGCTCATTAAATAACCTGCCAAGAAGTTCTCTAGGGGGGGTCACTCCATATGAGGTCCTATTTGGGACAAGAATGTGGGTACCAGACCTCGATCACGTAGGCACAGTGGTGGAAAATAAACCGTTTGATATCAAAGATCGTTTGGCTGTTTTACAGGAAATCAATGAACTGAGATCAAAACAAAGCAACGTATTCCTACAGCCAACCACCACTGGGGAAAAACCGGTGGTCACAGCAAGGCCTGAATAGATTCTAAAAGTTGGGGATCTAGTCAGAGAAAAAATTGCGGACAAGAAGGAATTTGGACCTTCTTACAGACAACCAGTACCTGTCCTAGCAGTTCAAGGAACAAGAACAGTACTTCTGCCGCCCCTTGCTGGAAGAAAGGAGAAAAGATTTGTGTCAATCGACCTCATCAAACCACAGTATGTGCCCAATACTAAATAGTAGGCCTCGTGGACTCCGACCTAGTAGCAGACGCACTCCTCTCGCTACTATCCAAGAGGTTCAGACTGAAAGACTGATAACAATCGAGAATTCAGCTGTAACAAATGAAGGACTAGGCAACAATGCAATGGAACTCATCCCTCTTGAAAATCAAGTAACAGTTCGTCCAAATACACCTGTCTACACCAATGTAGCAAGTGATCGACTGGTTCCAGCGATTTCTACAAATCCTGATGCAATTTCAACAATTGACAGAACTGCTTCTGGCTATTTCATTAACTTTGATACGTTCGCAGAAGATCCAAGTGAACCTGAAACGACGCCAGCATCATTAAAACTCAAGCAGCAAGTACAAGACTTTCTTCACTTTCTGAAAAAGACTTATCTGGTTTCCCCATGGATTGAGCTCTGGATTATATCTGGACTATTTGTTTTCCTGCTTTGGCTAGCTTTGGTTACAACTGTGAGCGTGCTTATAAGTGGCAGATACATCCATGTGAACACTGAAGGAAAAGATGTGAACGTACTTTTGAAACCACATAAATCTTCTCGTAGTGAAGCAAGAGACTTGTCAACAGTGAACATCACAGCCGTTCCTATACAGGATGGTATAGTGTGGGACCAAACAGATTTTGATATCTTCGGCCTGACTGAACAATTGAACATTCCACATTTGTTTAAAATTTCACTAAGTGATCTAATTTCGTCCAGTACCTATTTTGATGATTGGGACTTTGAGACTGTAAACGACATAATGTTTGACCTAGAAAAATCTGCTGCATTTTCTAAAAATGAATATTTAGAGGGTTCATCAGACTATGAACAGCTGTATTGCTATAACCACTATGGTCATTTGCATAAATCTGCATACCCTAGAAATGTGTTTGTTTAACCAATGGGAGCATTGTCCTACACCACCACAAGGTAGTTCAAAAACATTTGCTAGCAAGTTTCCATATTTTTCAGGTTACAATACATCTGATCCAGAAATGTTTTACTATAAAAATATAAACAAGACGGGACTGAAAATTATGTTAACAAATACAAAAGCAATTTACTCTGCAACATTTATTGCCCAACTGTCTAGACAGGGTTTCGATTTATGGAAAGACACAATAGACACAAAAACTGTCTGGGGTACTAAAGATTGGCAAGTGCAGGGGATAGAAGCTTTATTTAGAGCCTGTATCATCCCTGAACAAATAATGTTTTTGAATGAAACTGTCCAACAAACATCTTGTCTTGGACTAGCCAAGATCAAAGAGATAAACACCTTCTGTACCAACACCTGCAAGTGATAACAATCCACAGGCAGCGGTGACAGTTGACAATATACTACAACTCAACAGATCTAATCCTGATTGGAGAAAATGGTTGATCTGGCCCACAGACACGAACAACTGTCAGGAAAGATTCCTGAATAAAACTCAGGGCTTTACTATTCATAGGCCAGACCCAAGATACGTCCAAAGACAGCATCCGGGGGTAGTAACAACATACAGTGTAGGAAAATTATGCCTCGATTGGCTGCAGAAATCTACACTACAGGATGTGAAACAACACTTATCCTTACTTAAAGAAGACGCAGACCTTAGGGAATTCTTGCTTGGACCAAGAAACCCGCGTCAAAAACGTTTCATATATGCCGGCATCTATGCTGCTTATAATGAAGCATGGAAAGTGTCACAGATGGAGGCCGCAGAACAAATACGTGAACTTGATCGTATTAATTTAGATAAAACTCTCACTGTGGTCGACAATGGGTTAACAACTTTGTCCTCCCGAATATATTCATTGGATGGCATTGTATCCTCTGCTATCGACATACTGGAACAAGATTTGGCGATGTTACAGCAAGGCTAATCACAATTACGTTCTATTGTGTTATTAAGCTGGACACTGGAATCTTTGCGTGCGGGCTATGTGCCTTGGCGTTTTATCAACACATCAGCTCTGTTTGCAGAATACAATCTAACTGATAAACAGATCGAACTGGCACAAAGAGGAGCAAAGTATACAGTGCTGAGCATTGAAAGACTGGAAAAGTTACCATTCACAGTGGCAGGAAGACCAGCTACTGAATGGCTCATTCATGGCAAAATAACACTACCTGTGACTACTTTTCAGTTTCAGTATTGCCTCAGACAGATGCAAGCAGGGAAATATGAAAGGTTGGGTAAGGAATACATTAAGACATCTTGGACTTTACCGTATACATATAGATGTTGGAGTGGGGATCGTGAAGTGTTTTTGAGCGGTACACACTGTAAAAGTGCACTGAGCGGTTCACTTATATGTCAGGACATTTCTTTACACGGGGCTTGTAATGGTTCTGTGGCAAATTTGTCTTGCCATCCGCAGGGTACACCAGCTGCTGTGATTAATCCAACGTTTGGACAACTTTCTAATGGGAGTTACCTCATGTTGAATGATCAAAGTTGCTGCGGCATGTTGCCAGGCATCCCATATCTAGTAACGGTCAACTCCAGGGTCACTTGCTGTATGCAAGTATTGTTTACCCCAATAGACACAGTCAGGGAGTCGCCTTTGTGGCCTTCGCTGAACGTCTCTTTTATAAGATTTGATACTTTAAGCAGAATTAAAGCCATGCTTTTACAGCAAACAGTGCCTTTGACCTCGGCCAAAGAAACCTATGATCTACAAGTATCAAGGACTTCGGCTGAGATACAGACTTTAACCCGTACAAATTGCCCTATACATTTCGTGGAAATGATAGGACGTATCTTTAACATGTCTGATACAAGCGGAATTGTACATGTATTTAAGAGCATCTGTTCCGGTCTGTTAGCACCTTTCCAGGCAATACTCGGAATCATCCCGAACTTTGCACATTCGGTTTTTGGTGGCATACCATTAATTTTAGCACTTTTGCCGGAATTCTATTTCTCTTCCTGCTATTACGCTATGGCCAGCCTATTCGCAGACATCACTCCGAGCGAAATGGGGAAAGCTCTCCTTGAACGAAAGTGCCGTGAGCGAATAGTACAGCTTTTGGGCATGACTCGTCTACGGGACCTGAATACCACGTGGTTCCTGTCATTCAGACCAATCTGGCAAGATTGCATCTTACCTGTTCTACGATGCCTGCTATGCGGTGAAGAATGCGTATTAGACACCTGTCTAACATTTCCATCAGCAACGCCAACTGATGTCGATACTCTGCTGGTCCCGATAACAGCCCATGCTCTGTGTTGTCCCCAGAGGCTACCCATCCTGATGACAGCATTCATTGAGATCTCACAGTCTCTTCCAGCTGCTGCTGAGGTACGAGATGGATCTACAGGCACACAGGTAACAACGGACGCGAACATTGCTGCGGCGTTCTATGCTGAGAGCGATGCTT
The DNA here is from genome assembly GCA_963921515.1 of Calotriton arnoldi. Lineage (NCBI taxonomy): Eukaryota > Metazoa > Chordata > Amphibia > Caudata > Salamandridae > Calotriton > Calotriton arnoldi. The sequence continues at coordinate 553,334 of CAWUFW010011475.1, forward strand.
CCCATCTCTGTGCAATTAATCTTCTCCACGAATGTTCCAACTGACGCCAACTTCAGTGGACGATATTTTGTCTACAGAAATAGATGATCTCATGTTTTCACCAGACCCGTACACTGAATCTGATTTCACCAACAGTGTACCAGAGACGCAGTAAGATTTGTCCTTCATATTTTCAAAAACTTGGAACTCTTCCCAAAGTGAACTTTTTTCCATTTTTTCGAACTAAAATGGCAATTCAATCTGCTTGAAGTAGAACTAGCCTTATAGTGCAGACTTCACGGTACTTCCTCAGACACTTCGCCATCTCATTTGTCTAATAACAATAATTAATTTTCATGACATAAAATGACTTTGATTTTTGAACAACTTATCGATCATTTTCTGTCAAATGTAAATATTACTGCTTATTTTCATTTAAATTGCATTTACTTTCCAAATATATGCCTGAAATGAAAAGCAATGCTTAATATGTACAGTACCTTTTGCATTTTTAATGTTTTTTTCTGCTTTTAAGAAATATTTTTTAAATATGCGGTACTCCATTTAATGTTTAGCATTTTAAATGTTTAGCATTTTAGTATTATCGTACACACGAAAGTGGAGTGGGTGTTGTATTCCTCTTAGGGTGTCCGTATATAGGTTTTCCTGTATCATGTCCTTATATAGGCACAATTCGCCCTGCCCTTATATATGCATAAAATCCCAGTCCTTATTTAGGCATTAAACCGTGCACTCCAAATACAGGCATGGTCTCCGACATCCGTCCACCCTAACGTCACAACGAGTTCTTGAAGAACAGACCCTTAGGCTTAGAGAGTTTCCCTAGCACAGGACTATTGATTTCTTCAAGGACTCATCTATTATGCATGAACCGTTATACCTTAGGGGTTCATTCATGACGTCTTCCGCTGTCCGATTCACGTCAATGCTAACATTGTGAGGTACTTCTCAGGTATAAATATTCCTTCCCTAGCCCTTGTAAACTAGAGGAGACCTCGACTTCAGAGGAGCCCGTTTCCGGGCCTGACGCACTGAGAAGACGCTGTCATCCCTGCACGCAGAGAGTCCAGCTTCCAGTGATCCGACTTCCCTCTCCGGGTGTTGGAGTTCGAGTCTGGCAAGAGAGTCCCACCTCTCTCATTCTTAAGGTATGGAGCTGACTAGAACCTAGAGGGACTCTTGGCATACTAGGCATACTGGGCGTAACACACTCTTAGTATACCATAGTAAGGAATACTTCACCTACTTCATACCTCTCCCTACACCTAGGTTAGGTACATTGGGGTAGAATTAGCTTAGAACCGCATCGTATGAGTACTCGCATTTTTAGTCTGTTATTTATGAAAATGAATATCTGCTAAAGATCATGCTAGCGCAGTATTATTTGTCTTGCATACTGTCTTGTGATCGTAACAGCACATTTAACTTGCACGAGAAACAAGACTGTTCAATAAATCTTTTATTGAAACGCCCGTCTATTCTTTCTGTGTAACTTTGAGGAAAACTAAGTATGCCCGATTGAGCTGAGTGAAATAGTTATCTATTGTTTCCACGACTCTGGGACATGTTCTGATTCTAAAGGGAAACAAAGTGGTCATGTTTTGCGGCTGCCAGAAACTACTCCCTTCTTGTTTATCAAGGAGTTTCTAGTGGCCTCTGAGCTAGCTGGCACAAGTAATTAAGTTTAATATACTCGATAGGGACATACCGACCTCAGTCTTATGTCAAACCTATAGGATATATTATTCCAATGCGCAGAGCCTATTAGGGAAATAGGAGCTACACTACAGTAGGTGATATGATCTTCCATCTTTTTGCTAGCACGCCACTTTCTTTCTAGTTGCCGACAGTTGGGTTTGGAGGATTTCAGCTCCGCGGAGACCCAGCTGGCTCTTCGGGGCTGTCTAAAGCTGTGGCCTTTCTGGACTCAGGTTCTTTTCACAAATACTGACCGTATTGAAAAGCCAGTTCTGGACTCCCCTGTAGAGGTCATTCTGGGTACATATCTCTGCCTGAGAAGGCCAAACTCGCCACTAGATTCCTGGACCATGCTCATGTGCTTGTGAGGCGGGCTATTACCAGATGCTAGAAATCCTCTGTACCGCCCTTCTGTTGTCTTGGTATAAGGACCTACAACACTGGGTGCAGGATGGAAGCATCTCTATGCATAGGGAGGAGAAACGTTGTCTCCGTCGTATCCTTCTTTCTGACCTTTGGGATGCCTCAGTACTTGCATACAAATCCCTTATTTCAGTGGTGATCTCCCTCCTTGAATGGACACTCCTTCATAGTCTTTGCCCCCCCCCCTCTCCATCTCGGGTGACAAGTTGTGTTCTTTCTTGTCTCTTGCATCCGTGTACACATTTATCACCTCTCATGCTGCTTCATAAGTAGTTGCCCATGTCCTTACCATGTTGCTATGCATTGAGCTACCCAACTTCTGCCTTTTCTGGATTGGCTCTTTAACATACTGTGATGCTCCATTGTAGGCCTCCTCCCTTTGTGTTCTAGTTTTACTAAAGTGTTAATGTTCTGACTACAAGTCTGTGTACTGACTTGGTCTTTGTTTCGATTAACTTGCTGTGACAATACATAAGTGCATTGGTGACTAAAATTGGATTCTTGTTTGAACCCTTGTTGTGTACCTGTCTGGTGTTGTAAGCTTGTACTGAAGACAAAAATGGTTTGCAAAAAAATGTCCTGAGTGTTGGTTAGCTCTATACAATCAGCAGTAAGATAACATCTGGGACACTCAACTCTTGATAATATAAAATGTAAAATATGTGTATCGTTGCAAGGGTATAATGTGTTGCAGGAATTTGAAATGTAAAAGTCTGTTCTGAGAGATGAGCTTTGTGTGCACAGTGGTACCCACATTGCTTTTCAGTGAGGCCCATCTGGAGGTCTGCGTAGGCATCATGGCCCTCCAAAGGATGGTCAAGATACAAGAGATGTGAACACATTTTATTTAGCTTATTAAAAAGGGAAATCGCTTGCAAATAAAAGTTAAGGAAATGTATTTGATACCAGAAAAGCAACAAGAGAATAAATATGTTGCAAAGTGTCTTCCCTAAAAGGATGTAAACAAGCAGGTGAATTACGAAATATGTAAGCAGGCCCCCACCAAACTGAACGATATTCTCTGGAATGGAATAAAAAATTGGCTAGCATCCGCACCAAGAATTTTCAATTCTATTAAGGACACGGAGGCGAGGATTATGCTTCTTTCTATTTATTGCCACTCACAGCAGCCAATCAAAACGTTTTTGTATTCAAAATAAACTACACATCCTATGATGCTTTAGTCACATGTCACTTCCTGTATGACCCTATAAGAGCCACCATAACTAGTCCTTGAGCCTCTTTCTTTGCTCGAACGATAAGTCCAATAATAATATATAAGTCCAAACAAACATCCTCCAACATGGAAGAAAACGAGAACCAAACGGGAACGTCTTCTTTAACCAGAAGTACTCCTACTCCATCTTCTTCTCGGAGCCTGGAAAGAAGGAGATACAAGAAAACCCGTAACTTCTGCTTAAACAGAAAATCCAATACTTACGGGTGGGTAAACATTACAATACTGTAATATAACCGGGTGGGATAATCCTCGCCTCTGTGTCCTTAATAGAATTGAAAATTCTTGGCGCGGATGCTAGCTAATTTTTTATTCTATTTCGGGACCGGAGGCTTCGTATTATGCTAGTTTAACGCTGATCAAATACAACAGAGGTAATATCACCCACCGGTTTATAATAAAACTGTTTAAAGGTAGACTCAGAAGACCAATCGGCAGAATGCATGATATCTTGAATAGTAGAACCTAACATAAATGTTTTAGAGGCCATGGCGCCACGAACCGAGTGCGCCCCAAACACTTGGGTATCAATACCTGCCTCTTGCATAACAGATTTCAACCATCTGGCTATAGTAGCCGCAGTAACAGGTTTATAAGGTTTTTGCAAAGCAATTAGTAACTGCACCACACCATCAGGCCGAATAGGCCTGGTACATTCTTCGTAAGCTTTTAGACATTGAACTACACAAAGTTTCGAGTTACTAGGAAAAGCATGATATTCCACACTACGTGACATTGTTTTAGTCCTGGAAGTGATATTAAAGGAAACTCCTTCAGGAGTAAATACTCTACCTGTAAGGTCTACAGCTTTCACATCAGAAGAACGACGACATGCAGAGAGACATAACAACATGGCTAATTTGGATGAGAGTTGTTTCCTTGTTAACATATGGTTATGTGGCCATTTATTGAACAAGGAAAGAACTAGAGAGACATCCCACAAAGAGGAATATTTCGGTTTGGGAGGATTTGCTACCCTAATACCTTTCAATAGTTTGCATACTAGTGGATGCATTCCTACTAGTTTGCCCTCAATCTGGGAATGACCAGCCGAACGGAAATTGTTAATAGAACGGTATGCCAGACCCTCAGAAGCCTTTTTAGACAAGAAATTTACAACATAGGGTAAATCCGCCCCCACGGGATCCACGTGTTCCACGCACCAACGAACCCAACTCTTCCAGGCTGAAGAGTATCTTTTCTTGGTTGAGGGGGCCCAGGCCTGGTTGATGAAAGCTGAAGCTTCTTCCGAAAATCCCGGCATTTGCCAACGTTGCCGGAAAGTCTCCAGGCCATCAGGGACAACTGCCCTGATAGTACCATCTGGTGCATTTCTCCATGAGGGCCCTGGAGCATCGTCGAGGACCACGGAATCACTCTGGGGGAGTCGCAGCTCGCCTCCAGTAATATTGGGAACCAAGGCTGCGACTTCCACAGAGGAGTCACCAGGATCACTTCCGCCTCTTGACAAATTATCTGCGTGAATACTCTGGGAATCAGAATGAAGGGGGGAAAAGCATAATTCAGGTTAAAGGGACCAATCCTGGGAAAAGGCATCCGTCGCCAGAGCCAATGGATTCGGTCTCCAGCTGAAAAATTTGGTCATCTGACGATTCAATCTGGACGCAAACAGGTTGATCTCGCAACTGCCCCATATCGCTTGCAGCCACTTGACTATCTGGGGCTAGAGTTGCCAGTCGCTGTAATCTTTGAGATGCCGGGAATTCCAGTCCGCCACTATGTTTGACTGTCCCGGAATATACTCGGCTATGACCGAGATCTGCTGACTCAGGCAGTAAAGCCAGAAGTCCTTCGCTATCTCTACTAGGATTGAGGACCTCGTGCCTCCCAGCTTGTTGATGTACCGAACTGCTGAGATGTTGTCCATCCGCAAGAGGATGCAACACGAGAGCTGTTTGGGTGACAGAGTCCGGATCGCGAACGACCCCGCTAGAAGTTCTAGACAATTGATATGGAGATCTAGTTCGCGTAGGGACCAACGGCCTCCTGTAGAAATATTTCCGCAACGTGCCCCCCAGCGGCTGGCGTCGGACTCTGACGACCTCCGGTTGGGAGCCGAAAATAGCTCTGCCGTTCCACGCTTCCACGTGGCCAAGCCACCACTGAATCTCCTCCCGTACCTCTTGGGAAAGAGGGACTAAGTCTGTGTAAGAGAGACCCCTCTGAAGATGTTGAATCTTTAACCTTTGAAGGGCTCGATAGTGGAGGGGGCCCGGAAAAATCGCCTGTAAGGAGGATGCCAGGAGACCCACGATTCTGGCAATCACTCTGAGAGACCGTCTGTTTGGATAACAGAGAGCAGAGCTCCTTTTTGATGTCTCGTAGTTTGGAGCGAGGGAGACTCAACTGGGCCGTCTGAGAGTTTATGACGAAACCCAAGAAGTCTATCGTCTGGGAAGGACAAAGAACCGATTTGGGTTCGTTGATCACGAACCCCAGGTTTTGCAGCGTAGCAATGGTCATGCGTAAATGCTGTACCGCCAATGTTGGAGACTGTGCCATGATAAGTATGTCGTCCAGATACACTATCATGCGAACTCCCTGTTCTCTGAGGTATGCTATCACTGGTTTCATCACCTTGGTGAAGCACCATGGTGCTGAGGAGAGTCCGAAAGGAAGGACCAAATATTCGAACCATCGGTTCCGCCACTGAAATTGAAGGAACCGGCGATGGGGAGGAAAAATGGGGATGGACAAATAGGCGTCCTTCAGGTCCAGACGGACCATCCAGTCGTCTTGTTTCAAGAGATCTGCCAATAGATGGATGCCTTCTATCTTGAAGTGCTTGTAATTCATGAATTGATTGAATTCCTTTAAATTCAGTACCAACCTGTAACCTCCGCCTTTCTTCTGTACCAAGAAAATATTGCTGCAGAAACCGCGAGGGCCCTCGTCGCAATATGCTATCGCGCGTTTCCGCAGCAATTCTTCGAGTTCGGAATCTATAAAATCGCACTCGAGTTGGGAAAAAGAAAGCTGTCTGGGCGGTCTGTCCTGATAAGGGGTCTGATAGAAATCTAACTGGAAACCCTGAATTGTTTGCAATATCCAAGCATCCTGCGAGAGTTGAACCCAATTGTGATAGAAAAATTGAGTACGACCCCCCAAGGGTAACAGGAAAATGTCTGGAGCTCTTACCTGCAGATTCAGGGGCTTGGAAACCTCCACGGTAGGCTCCTCTGTTGAAACGCCTCCGGTTGAAGCGCTATCTGGTGGGGTAGAAGGTACACCCACGAGTGGAGTCCCACTCACCACGGCCGCGGAAGAAATCTCCTCGTTGAGGACCTTGGGAGAACTGACGGCCAAACGAGCGTCCTCGGCCGGCCCTGTTAAAAAGGCCAGCCTGAAATACCCTCTTGATGCCAGACTGTGCCTTGTTGAGGGTCGTGAACGTGCCCACATATTTAGACACATCTTTGACGAAGCATTCCCCGAAGAGATTGCCATCTGCTAAGGGCCCTGGTTCCGCTGAAGCCAATTCTGTGAGATTGGAATCCATGCGTATAAGGAGCGATTTGCATCGTTCCGTAGAAATGGCGCAGTTCGCGTTCCCTAATAGGCAAATAGCTCTTTGGGTCCACCCTGCCAGGACATGGGGATCCACTGCAGTACTGGACTCTTGTGCCTCCAAAGCCATCTCTAAGATAAGAAGTTTGTCCTGACAACCTCGCCAGGCGCGATCAATACCCTTTTTAGGGTCCTTCGCGAATTTCTTCAGGAAGGTTAGTAAACTCGAATCTATGTCCGGGGTGTCCGCCACCTTGTCAGGGATATCGGGCCTAGGACACTCTGAGCGGAGCCTATTCCGTACCTCCTTATCAAAACTCCTGCGAAGGTTGTCGTGCAGATAAGCCGCAACCTCGGGGGCAGGTGCCCAGTCAGACGATCTGGGATGAACTATACCAGCCGGGTTGAAGGTGAAGGGGGTGGAAATGGTTTGAGAGAGGTCCTGCTCTGTTTTTGGGCTTCTTGGACCTTTTCTTGGGAGGGGCCTCGTCTGGGGAGGTCCCCGTGGTATCAGTGTCCGTGTCTGGGTCTGGACGCTTGGACTTACCGTCCGTGTTAGGTAGTGAAGAGAGAGCAGTAGAGTGAGGCCAAGACTTAGCTCGGGGTTCAGTAGCCGAGATGTTCTGAGCTGGTTCAGCAGGAGAAGGAAAACCATGACGTTTGGCAAATTTTTCCAATTGTTTCGTTATTGGTTTCAATGCAGTAGCTAGCGCTTGCTGCACAGTCCCGGGGACTGCTTTCTCGAGGGCCTTGTTTACGGCTCCTGGACGGAGGCATCCAGGGCCTCAACAATATTATCCTCCAGGGAAGGGGCAGACACTTCCTCTTCATACAGGTTATCATCCTCTTCATAAGTGACCCAATGCTCCATTGTGGGGCAGAACTTGTAAGTATATTTAACCATGAAGGTGAGGTCAAGAGGAGTAAGGGGGGAGCCAACCCACAGCACAATTAAGAAAGAGGTACCTAGCCTCCTCAGCATCAGCTGTATAGATGTTCTTGCAGCCCACAGGGCGTAAGGAGAGCCAAAAGAGCAGAAGTAAGTGGAGCTGTGCACACTCCAGGCCCACAACCACTTTTGCAGCCAGCCAGGCGTCACAGAAGTTGCTCGGGGGAGATCGAGGGAATAATGAACCTTCTAGGCTAATTAGTGTCGTTGCGACGTGCGTAGCCCAAATCCTACTAGGAAGTAGCCCAATTGGGCTACGCACGTAGAAACTGGAGAAACTATGTGGGAACAGGCTCTGTGCGCTTGGGCTGATGAGGGGGGCCTCTGCGCGTGATTATTTGCATGTATTCTTGCTGCCGACTGCAGCGCGGTACCAAGACTCCAAGCGGGAGTCCAATTAGACCTGGCCGAGCGGGCCGCAATTGAAAAAGTGCTTTTCCCGCCGTAGCGGGCTTGTCGAAGCTGCTTAAAAACTTGCACAATGCCGAAGGCAGCGCAACCTTCCGGCTCCAAGCGGGAGTCCGGTACTGGAAGCCTGATCAGCTACAGCCCCAAACAAAGTTCCCGGTCACAGCGGGAGACGTAGCGCGAGTTAGCTCTTGTACAAAGCATATGAAAGCAGGCAAAGCAAGCTGAAAACAAAGCGCGAGTAGCGCGATTACATTTTTTAAACTAGCGGCGCATGCCTGATTAATAGTGCCATTATAAACGCATAGAAAATATAACAGTAATGAGACTGCACATAACTTCCTGCGTGAGCAGCAAAGAAAGAGGCTCAAGGACTAGTGATGGTGGCTCTTATAGGGTCATACAGGATGTGACATGTGACTAAAGCATCATGGGATGTGTAGTTTATTTTGAATACAAAAACGTTTTGATTGGCTGCTGTGATTGGCAATAAATAGAAAGAGAAGCATAATACGAAGCCTCCGGTCCTGTAATAGAATTAGTGTCCAGCTGGTTACATGAGGATCTTTACAGCAGCTGCATCCACCAAGCTATATTTCTGGGATTTGAACTTGTAACTTGCGGCTTGCCCACATTTCTGTGCAGAATTCACAGTAATATTGCTACTAAAATGCAAGACTGTGGTAACAAGTTACATGTTAATAGGTTCCTGTAAAAAGGAAATATGCTCTCCAGTGGGCAGGGCCTACGATCCAGGTTTTGCTGTAAGCAAGATGGTACTTTAGGAGTTGCAGATTAGAGAATTGCCTATTGGTGAACCATAGTTCCACCACCCATTGTGTCCTGTGGCTGATCTAAAATGAGTAAACCATTGTGCTTAAATGCCGCTCCAAGATCTTGACTAATATTAACAGTATGAGGTAGTGAGCTCTGTATCTTTTCCGGAGGGATTTCTATATCCAATGCAGGGAAATCATCATGTAAGCAGTTTAAAAATGTACCTATGTTATGTGCAAGTTGGTCTTGTTCGTCCAGTACTGCTAGGTACATATGTCTATTTTGAGTATGTGGCCTCAGGCTGTGTGGCTTGCCTTTATCTTTTTCATTTTTTTTTCATCTTGGGGTTCCCGGGTGCTCACTGGGAAGCGGCCCAGGGAGCCCACCGTGGCTGCCCCAACGGGCTCTACACGCAGGCAGCACTTCCCCATGCTGCCGCGGGAGCTGGCAGCATTCACGGCGCTTGACACTGGTGGCTGCCCGCTCCCCCCAGACAGGGTGAGCGGGGCAGGCCCACCACTGCTGGGGGGGGGGTTGGAGGCACAGCGGCGCCCCCTCCCCCACTTTTGCAGGGCCTGGAGGTGGGTTCCTAGGCCCCTCCTCGTCTCAGGAGTGCTACGGCGCTCCCTCTGTTGCAGCTCGCATTTGGGCCTGGAGTTGGGAATCCCTGGCCCCTCATGATTCACTGGCGAGGCGAAAGTCCTGGGCCCGGAGTTGGGTTCCCGGGCCCCGGTAGATAAACCCTAGGGATGAGATCCTGGGCATTCGGAGCTCTGGGAATGGGGCCCCTCGTATGCCCCTTCCTGGGATTAAAAATAGAAGGCAGTCCTTGCGCTGAACCCCGGGGTCTGGCCCACCCCGGAGTTATCCAAGGTTTGGCAGTAGAGCTCCACGCGCTCCATGTGCTTGCTGGGGGAGAGAGGGTCAAAGGTCAAATCCTTCTCCTTGTATCTTTGGTATTTTGGGCTGTTTGGCTTGGACTTTGGCTCCTGGTGATGAGACCTGGACACCTGAAGTCCTTTCCTTAGGTCTCCTGGAATCTAAGATGGCAAACTTTGCAGGTAACTGGTTCCACTGGCTCCCTGTGCCAGCCTTTCTTCTCTTTCTCCTCTGGTGCTTCCCTCCTCCTTGGTGCAGGAGTCTGGTTCTTCTCTTAAGTGGGGGCGGAAGGTTCTAGAAGCCAGATAACCCTGGCCAATCCTAGGGTGCCACATCACCCTTCGTCCCAACCCTCCTGCACAGCATGCTGGGACAATTCAAGATGGCGCCATCCAGTAGTCGGTGGTCACATCTCTCGCTGACATCAATGCCAGGGCCTTTCCCACCAAGAAACTAAAGAGGATCCTCTCTTGTGCTGGCTCTATAGAGGTCGGGGCTCCTTCCTTTGTTCAGTGGGCTTCGGATGGCCTATCCCTGTACACTGTAACAGATGATTGATGGATGCAGATCCTTTCTCCCCACCCCTTTTCTCCTCTTGAGCTGAGAGAAGCACTGTTAATTGCTCCCTTTTTGTGGGGAGGCCTTTGTTCCTGTTGCTGGAGAGAAATGTAATTAACTTGGCCCAGCAGGGGTAAATAAGGTCTGGGCTCTGATGCTGAGCCAGAGAAATATGACAATTCTGGATGATCTTTAAGTTGTACAAGTACCATCTTGGAACTTGCAGATTTGATTTTTGGTGCACATGTTCCACCCCATCTTGATATGTCACTGGACTTTGTAGGCCAAAGGAAAGTAACATTGCACTCAAAGGTAGATTTCTACCTATGTATATAATCGTGTCACTGCAGACAAAACAGTAAACCACTTTCCCCATGAGTGTACACAGTATAATTGAGGTTTTCCTAGCCATGGTGTCTGAAAGGCTAGATTTCATTAAAGACACTGAGGCAAGTATTATGCTTTCTTTTCTTGCTTTAATTAATCCAGCAGCCAAAAGAAAAACTTAATTACTCAGAAACCCTGGGAAAGAGCTGCATTACATCACAGTAGTGTAGCCAATAGGACATTGAGTACAACAATAACTATCTTGACTGAGAGCAACAATCCCTCTTTTCTTGCGAGAGTCAACCAAGATGAGGTTCCGAAAACAAAATTCTAACCGAATATAACGTTGGAATCAGACATCAAATCCTTAAAGATGACAATAAGAAAAAGACCAGCAACGTCTGGAAATGCAGAAGTAGATCGGGAAATCCACCAGGAAAAATCCAGAGGAGAAGATGCTTTCGTCGCGTTAATTGGAAACAGCCGAACCTGTTGAAGGCACTGGCACTGCCGACAAGAGACCAGGGGGGTTAATCAAACTGTGGTGGAATAATACTCGCCACCGTGTCTTTAATAAAATCTAGCATTTGAGACACCAAGGCTAGGAAAATGTCAATTTTATTACAAAACCAGAGGCTCATATGCTTGTTCAAAGCAATGATAGAACAGAGTCAGACGGATAAACAATTTGTTTACAGTAAAAAGTTCTAAACGTATTAATGTTCGACAGATCTGAGAATATCATGTAAACTTGCACCTGCCCAGAAAGCCCTAGAGGCCATAGCCCCTCTGGCTGAATGGGCTCCAAAGGAAACCGTGGAAATGCCAGCCAAGAGCGTGACCCATCTAACCCAATGGGACAAAGTAGGGGCAGAGGCTAGTTTATGTGGTTTTTGAAAGGAAATAATGAGTTGAGAAGAGGACCTTCTGAGATCTGCAGTTCGTGAAACATACGTTTTTTAAACAATTTCCAACACATAATTTAGCTTGGGAGGGGAAAACAGGAAAATGACCTGACGATAAATTAGTTTTGGCATGTCTGTGAATTTGGAAATAAACTCCTAAGGAACAATAATGGAATGAGGATACATCCAGAGCTCTAACATCTGAGACATGTTTGATAGACACCAAACACAGAAACATGGTCAACTTTGCAGATGCATTTTTGACATAAATCAGCATTGTCTGGCCATGAAATAAACACAATACCAAATTAATATCCCACATGACATTATATTTGGGTACTGGTGGTTTATCAAAACATACTCCCTTTAACAGGCGACAAACGAGCAGATGTTCACCTATAGGTCTTCTATCCACTCTGACATGCTCTGCAGATATTGCCAATCTGTAAGTGTTAATGGTGTGATAGGCTTTCCTTTGTGAAGCCAGAGAGGCTAAGAAATCAACAACCAAGGTCACATTTGCTGAAAGGGGATCTGAATCCCTGTCCACACACCAGCTACACCAGACCAACCAAGCTGACTTGTATACTTTAGCTGTGTCCGGAGTCCAGGATTGTTGAATGAACTGGACAGCCTCCTCCGAAATTCCTGGTATTCTCCAGGAATACCTGAAATCCTCCACACTATGATGGAAAGGCAGCCCTCTAGAATGAGTTTGTGACGACCCTAAGGGGTGAGAAGTAAATAGGGAAATGGAGGGATCCACACCTGCAGGTCCGGTGATAGTTCTAGCAGCGATGGCTACCAAGGTTGAGACTGCCGATTGGAGGTGATCAGAACAAGGGACAACTGCTGTCTGCGTGCTTGAGCAAGAACTCTGGCAATGAAAAGGAACAGAGGGAAGGCATGAAGGATGGACTGGGGCCATGACTGTTGAAACGTAGCCAGAGCTAGTGGATCTGGTGTCCAACTGAAGAAGGAAGGGAAATGAGACTTGACAGGGTAAGCAAAGAGGTCTATGGACATGGTGCCAAAGACCAAAGAAAGATGATTGAACACTGAAGGATGAAGTCTCCAGTTGCTCGAATCGCGAAGATGTCTGGAAAACCAATCGGCTGCTGTGTTAAATTTGCCTGAAAGATACTGCTTTGACAGACTCTTGGCCAGAACTGCCAGAGGTTTGAACCTTATGCCTCCAAGACGGTTTACGTACCTGATGGCCGACAGGTTGTCCATTTGCAGAAGGACTGTGCATTTTGCTCTGTCTTTTATAAAGGGCTGGGTGACAAAGGAACCCGCAAGCATCTCTAAACAATTGATGTGATGACTCGTGAAGAGACCATGAACCTCCAATCGAGAGTAGACGACATCTTGCGCCCCATCCTGTCCAACTAGCATCTGACTCTGACAAGATCTGGGGTGGCACAGAAAATTGTTATCCTGTTCCAGGCGTCTAAATGCCCCAGCCACCAGAGAAGTTCTTCTCTGGAGTCTAAATCTAGAGTAACCGGATCCGAGTAAGCTAACCCTTTGTGTAGATGACGAATCTTTAGTCTCTGAAGAGCCATATAACGCAGAGGGCTGGGAAAAATGGCTTGAATGGAAGAAGCCAGACGAGCTAGCGATCTGAGAAAACAAAGAGGAAGAGACCAAGCGTGGCATTCCTTCTTTATTAAATCTACGTTCTGTTGAGGGAGTTGAAGAATTGACCAAGTAGTGTCTGTGACAAAACCCAGAAATTCCAGACTTTGTGACAGAACCAGAGAGAACGTCTGACACTTAGGAACCCTTGCCTTGATAAAAGATCTTGACAGCTGCAGCTGAGCCAGAAGACAAGACTTGTCTTGAGCCATGATTAAGAAACCGTCTACATAGACTAGTCTCACAACTTTTCCCCTGAGGAAGGCTACTACTGGTTTTAAAATCTTGGTGAAACACCAGGGGGCTGAAGAGAGACCGAAAGGTAGAGTCTTGAAACGGAAAAAGAATTGTCCCCATTGAAACTGAAGAAACTTCCTGTAGGATGGATGAACCGGAACCGTCAAATAAGAGTCTTTGAGATCTAGACGCACCAACCAATCGTCTTGAAGTAGAAGATCTGAGATGAAGGATGGTCTCCTTCTTGAATTTATGGTATACTACAAAATTGTTGAACACCTTTAGATTGATACCTGGACGGTACTTTTTGTTGTTCTTGAGGACCAGAAAAATGGTGCTGAGGAAACCTGATGGATCTAAAGTAGTCTCTTGTATCGCCTGGTTTGAGAGAAGAGATTGCACCTCCTCCTGAACAAGGAAAACTTGATCCTGTGAAAAGCGAAGGGGATGGGGTAGACGACAATGCGTCAGAACTTGATAAAGATCTATGCAATAACCCTGGATGGCCTGAATGACCCAAGGATCTGAAGTTAAAGACAACCAAATATCTAGACAAAACGCCAATCTGCCTCCTACGAGAGGAAGGCCAAAATTGAAAGTTCTTACCTGAGAATTGCTCTTCTGTGGTTCTGTATTCCCTGTGCCGTAATCCACTGGAATGACTGGAGTAGAAAAGGAGTTTGTACTCCTGATAGTATTCCTGCTGGGAGCCTTGATTATAGGAGCCTCTGTGGCGGGATTAACCCCCATGCGGAATAACGGCTGGCAAAGTGACTCCTACCTTTGCCGGCCCTGCCAAAAACCCAAGACGAAAAGATCTTCATAGAAAACTGGGCCTTGTCTATAGTAGCAAAAGTGTACACGTATTTGCCCATTTCCTTTATGAAGGAATCCCCAAACAAAAGGCCATTAGCCTGAGGAACACCTTCTTTAGTTGCCACGCTCCTCCACTTTGGGTCTATCTTCAGTAAAAGGCTCTTGCGTCTCTCTTGTGATATGTAAGTGTTTGTATTGCCCAAAATACATATGGCCTGTTGAGCCCAGTTAGAAAGAGTGTCGGGATCTACCTGCTCCCCCACCATCTTAGCCTCCTCAGCTAAATCCAGAATCATAGGCAGTGGAACCAACGGGTCCAAAATTCAGACCTAGCAATTAGACCAGCCCCTATCAACCCCTTTCTTAGGGTCTTTCCCAAATTTAGTAAAAAAGAACATATTTGGGTCAATGAAAGGGGTATCAGCCACTTTATTGGGAAGGGACAGGCGAGGACATTCAGATTTTAATTTGTTTCTGGAGGACTTATCCAGGTAGTGCCTTAAATAAAAAGAAACTTAATGTGGCACTTGGTCAGAAGGAAACCCCTCTGACGAATTTGGGTGGTGTATCAGGACACGGTCAAACATAGGTTCGCCTAAATAATCTATGAGGTTATTGGACACTGGGTGGGACGTACCCTCAGAAGGAGAACTTTTACGCCTTTCAGAAAAGTCATCAATGACATTAAAATCAGTCCTGTCGTCATCTAAGACTCCATCATCATCGTTATCAGTGTTCTGTAAGTCAGTAATGTTAAGGAGGGAGGAAGGTAGCCTCGAAAAAGCAGCCTCTCGGTTGGGAGGACCAATCTTAATAGAAACGCCTTTTGAAAAAAGAATCTGAGGTGCAACATGTTTTTTCGTTTTTTAGAAGGAATTTCAGTAGGCCATGTAACATTTTAGAAATGGAAGCCTCCAAATTCTTTGACACATCTAACATTGAAACAGAGACGGGCTGTTGTATGGAATTCATGATGAAGGATTTTAAATTCTTTCATGGTCTGGGCTTAGTCTTCAGACATTGCCATAAAGAACAAATACTTTTAATCCGCAAAACATTTCCCCAAGCTCACATAAACTAATCCCTAATAATACTAAAGGGCAATCTAAGGAGCTAAAGGGTTAACCAGATCAAGAATCTGAAGGGGGAGGTCTGCCAGAGGCAGGAGTGTGTCAGGGTGCAGGCCGCAAGCTGGGAGCCTCAGGACACACAATCCAGAAATAAATGGAGCGAGATGCTCCAAAGTGGGAGACGAGGCAGGAAATCCCAGCAGGCCCAAACAGAAACGAGCGCTGAGGACAAACGCGCTCTGAGAGGAAAACTCCTGCTTGTTGAGAGGGGAAAGCGCGTATGACAGTTAAGAGAAACTGATGTTGACAAAATTCTCAAATAGACGCAGCAAGGAACCCAACAGTATGAAACCACAGTAAGCTTTACACAATATAACGGTCACGCTTGCTATGACAAGTATAAACAAATATAGCATTTTGCGAGCAGAATATTTATCTTGACAGCAAGCAGCAAGAAAAGAGGGCCTGCTGCTCTCAGTCAAGATAGTTATTGTTGTACTCAACGTCCTATTGGCTTCACTATTGTGATGTGATGCAGTTGTTCTTTTTCAGGGTTTTTGGGTAATTAAGTTTTTCTTTTGGCTGCTGTATTAATTAAAGTAAGAAAAGAAAGCATAATATGAGCCTCCGGTCTTGTGATAAAATTCCTACCCCAGGTCAATATCTACTCCTGTAGAGTCCCCTCTGCACCAGGCTATCTGTGAGCAGTTAACCAAGCTGCGTACATCAGTAGTCTCACACGTGCATCACTCACACGTGTGCACTTCCTGTCTGCTTATGTATACATTTCTCAAGCAGTCGTGGAGGCAGAACAATAACGTAGAATAACAGAAGTTCATAAAGTACAGAAGTAATAAATGTCAGGTTATTTTTCCTATGTATCTCGCCATGGTCAACAGCACCCAAGATGATGATTCTGCATGAACAGAAAAATATCTGTGGTTCTTAATACCTGCTTTAAACAAGAGGCTGTCCCAAAAAATTATGCTTCAGAACGCTTTCTTGGGATGTCACAATTTTGTTTAAGAAATAGTAACAAATTGCAGTTAGTTTTACTGCGACGGCATCCCTCCACCATTTAGTGTCCCAATATTGACCGTTAACGCTACAAATATTAAACACTCAAACTGAACCCAAAATGAACATGGAAGTGAATAACGTGCAGTTGGGGTTTATTGGTTTTTCATGTTTCTTACTAGGAAGTATATACTAATTATTAATGTACTGCTCCTGCTGAAGCTGAACATTCATTCATAAAGAATGCAATTCTGATACGAAATTGGAAAACATATTTAGGGGCTTTTTTAAATAGAGAATTGAGTGTTTGCAGTTCAAATTATGTTTTAAGTGGCTGTCGTGAGTAACAGCAAAGAAAATGTTTTCTATAGTGTGTGGGTTCGGTTGCTACTTTTATTTTCTGATGATGTACATAGGTTACATTGCTAGTTTATTTTTGAGAATAACTGGCTTTATTGAAATGAGTGTCCCAGTGGTTTTGGACAGGGTCATGGTGACCTAATGTTTATGCCCTCAGCAGTTTTTGATAAGAACCTTTCTAATTAAAACTACCCAGGTGTACAGCTATGTGACTAGTGAGGCAGTGCGTTTATTTGGCAAGAAGCAGACCTTTTTTTTGTCATGAGTACATTTTTAAAAACAGTTCCACTGTTTATAGAGCAATAATTACTTTTAAGATTCTATAATAAAGCACTAGGCTGAGTTTTTAACTGACCTCTAATCAGCAAACACCGAGAAATATGGTAACAAAATGTTATTTCAGGTTTCTATCAGCGTTATTACTTTTTGTATTGAAATGTTATCTTCGGTTACATTTGTTAGTAATTTTTGCCTCCAGTTAAGCACCCTACTGCTAGAATATTGTATTTTATGAAATCTTTTAGATACATTGAGGCTCGCAACAGACTCTTGTTCTTAATCTACCCTGGTTTTGGAGAGGGATTATTTTCCCTAGTGTTGATGCGCTTTCCTAGTTTTTAAGTTTTGTGCTTTGCGCGACGTTAGAAATAATGTTATAGCAGCTGCTCTTAGATGACCAATAGGCCACACACTTTCTTTTTGTTGGTGGGAAAGCATTTTGTACTTTGCTGATATGTGTAGCTTATGTCTAATCATTTTGACTTGGCAAGCTGGTCAGATCCGAAGAGGAATGACGTTGATGTGCTTTGCATACCTTTACAAATAACTGCATAACCAACTTGGCAACCTCTGCCTAAACCTTCAATAAATGTGAAAAAATACATATCCTTGTGAAGCTGTTTTGTGTGCACCCTTGTACTTGAATTCCAGATGTAGCTTTGAATCCTACGGATGAACTGTCATTTGTTGCAAAAACAAGTACAATTTAAAAAGATCAAATTATACTTGTGCTACTCATGTCTCTTTGGGGTACACTATTGCCCTAGTTGCAATGCATTGTTTCTCAATTTTTCTAACAGAACATGGCTTTACAGTGCTTCATTGCGTGAGCACCCCCTGCCAGACTCAGAAGACCAACCAGCATCCTTGTAAAAGTGAAAACGGTGGTTCTTCAGAAAATTGAATAGAATTTTTTCCCCAGAGAGCAGCTTTCCCTGCCTCGGAGATGAGGACTTGATACCTGCACTGACATGCACTGTATTCCCACGTTTACCTGGGAGACAAAAATGCTCATCATATTTCATCTTATGAAAATGTTCTTGAGTTTAGCATACTTTCTTGTGACAATTTTCAAGACATTTCGTTCATTTCCTTAGCCAGGAAATGTTTCTTTCTTTTGCCAAACATGACCCACGCTACCTCTTCAAGACTAATTTTTTCCGCGTTCTTTTCAACCTAATAACCTTTTCTATAATTCTCGGGGTATATCTTTCAAGAGCAACAATCCTGGCAATTTGGCTCCTTGACCTCTTATTTTTTTTTAAAACCCCTTCGCTGCTAGGCCGTTTCCCCCCCTGTGCCAAGCCTTTTTTTGGCTATTTGGGGTAGTTTGCGCTTAGGCCCCTGTAACTTTTTGACCACATAAGGTATCCACGCCAAATTTGCGTCCTTTTCTTCCAACATCATGGGGATTCTAAAGGTACCCAGGGTTTGTGGACTCCCCTGGAGGGGACCCAGAAATTAGCCAAAATACAGCTAAATTTTGTTTTTTTGGGGGAAAAATTGGAAAAAAGTGCTGCAAATGAAAGCGTCTGGGTTTTTCTCTGCAAATGGTATCAAAAAAGGGTTTGTGGGGCTGAAATCACCATTTTCCCAGCTTTTAGGGATTGACAGACTTTTGTCAGAAAACCAAAACTTTTACACAGTTTTGGCATTTTTCTGGGACATAGCCTATTTTTGCTATTTTTTGTGCTTTCAACCTCCTTCCAGTTAATGGTAGAAATGGGTATGAAAGCAATAATTGATCCTGGAAACCTATACATTTTAGTAAAGTAGACAAAAATATGAATTCAGCAAGGGGTCATTTGTGTAGATCCTTCAAGGTTTCTATATAGAAATTAACAGTTAGATATAGGAAAAATTGAAAATTAGGTGAAAAAAACAGCTTTTTGTGTTAACGTTTTCACCTGTAACTTCTTCTAATTGTGAAAGCAATATACCGTTACATCCGCGGGACCTTACTGGTTGTGGGGATATATAGGACTTGTAGGTTCACCAAGAACCCGACGAACGCACAGCCAAAAACTGAGCAGCGACTTGCAATGGTTTTTTATTATGTACCGGGTATATAGCAATTATTCTGGGAAAATGTATACATGGAAAAATCGGTATGAAAGACACCTATGTATTTCTGAAATGGGAACAAAATATAGAGTTTAGAAACAGTAGATATTTGCACATTTCCGAAATTGGGAATACTCATACTAGCATGAGAATTAACAGTCATTTTTAGGTCTCGCGCCCAGCGTTGCAGTGCGTAGCACTGCTTGCGCAGCGCGAGACCTCATGTAGGGGGTTCTGAAAGCTAACCACACGCTCGTGCGTGTGGTTTTGCTTTCGCCGGCTGCCATTGGCTTTAGCGTGTTTTAAAAAAAAAAATAAGGCACGCAATTGGGCAAAGGCGGGCGCATGTCCCGCCTTTTCTCCGCCCATTCCCATCGGTGTCTATTACGCGCAGCAGCGCGCGTTCGCCTCGCTGCCGCGCTCCCTCGGCCCCGCTCCTCTGTGGTGCGCGCGCACCACTGGTTATTTATTTTTATTTCTCCCACTCACCATACGGCCAGACAGGCTGAATATATCCCCAGTCTTCCATACATTCTCTGTCTGGACTAGTTCCCTTCCTTACTTGTGTGCTATCGAGTGGACTGTGGGTTGAACGAAGCACACAAAGTCACAAATAAATACATATTTTACAGTTCCACAGAATCTTTAAAAAAAAAACATCTTTTTGGGAACCACCAATAATAGTACCCACCCGTACCAGACCACCATATCTGTAAGATTACGGACTACCTAGCGCTGTGCAGTAGCCATACAATTATTTGTGGTGCTATAATTAAATAAACAAACAAATAAATAAGACGAGTTATGGCCTGGTAGATAAATTATTACTTTGTACGCGAGAGGCATCGAATCTATTCGAATCTATTTCCGGCGTTCCCGAATGTCCAAATTATATGCTCTTGTGGAAATCGCTTCACCTCCCAGCTACCCAGTTCTCTTCTTATCTGTTGAAAAAATACGAGTGCTCCAAAAATAAATGCCGGTAATACGTGCTAATAACTGGAAGCGGAAGAAACAAGTGCTTAGATCTCGGAGGTTTTAAACGCTATACAAATAACTATGCCTGCTATATAAACAAACAAAGTACAAACACTCGTCTGAGTGGACTTTTACACCTAAACTGAGACCCTCTGCCTAGGCTCATCCTGAGTTTCCCTTCCTTGGACAGAGTGCAGTTGTGAGAATCAGAGAGGCCCCTGATTGGTCAGATATGGACCCAGGGTGGTTTAGTAGGGGAGGCCGGGCTTTAATCTCAGAGATAGCAGCCATTAGCGGCGGATAAGGCTCCTCGCCCATTGCTTCCTGCCTGTCTCCGTCGCAGCCAAGCATCTCCCCTTGGCGCCGTCTGCCCTCAACACGCCCGGGTGTCGAGTTACTGTTTGTTATTGGTCGCTGTTGTCTCGGCGCACTAATAGGGCTGTTTAAAAACGACAATTGGGCTCGCAGGCCTGTTGGGAACAAGCCAGGCAACTTGACGTGTTGTGCTTTTATTGTCAGATATGGGTCAAATGATGAAGTAACTGCTGCAGAGATAACGCTAATTGTCCAGAGCAGCACCTGAGACAGGCCTGCAGTGCTATGAGGACAGGGGCAGGCAAAATGGGCGCTGCAGTACAGGGTGCGGGGATGCTTTCTCACTTGCATCCCGCCCACCTTGAATCCCACAAAATTATCATTTTTATGTGAAAATGCTACAAAAATGGTGTTTATATTTCATTGTTTACTTATTACAGATTATTTCCAGTGAGTTTTGAGCTGCGTTGCTGTCAATACTTTGTGCAAACTCACACTCTTACATCAAAATTTGCATTCCATCTATAGCATAACATATCTATAAGACATAATAAAACTATATACATTACTTTGCCTCCCGTATGGTTAAACAACTCTGAGGCTTCAACTACAACAGCAGGTGCATGCAATTGTATCTCAAGAAGGATTCATTTTGGGATTGGAGTTTGTGTTTAAATTCATTATTACCCCTAGGAAAACAAATACATGGTAGACATTGGGTTATTCACGTCTATCTGAAAGAGTAATTGCTTCTAGGTGCTAGGAGTTGATTTGGATCCCAAAGAACAGAATTCTAAACCTGGCTCCAGCACTTAACCGAAAGAATGTGTGACTCGGCAAAGTATATTGCCTCGCTGTATCTAAAAAGGATTTTAGCCGTGCACTATGTGCTGTGGGGGCAGTATATGGTCTTTGACAAAAAGCACCCACGCTGAGTCCTCCTACCTCAGAGACTATGATGACATGTGATCATGACAATCGCCCAACTCACATACCCCGAGCCCATAGCCTTTAGCAATGTCCAGACATTTCAGAGCACAGTGTATGTCCTCAGCAGTGCGGCCGCCTTCAAAAACAAGCATTAAAAATGCAATAGGTCTCGCCTTTCATTAAGTTAAAGCCATTTGCTTTGCTATACAATACCATGAGCAAAGCAAATGGC
Source organism: Calotriton arnoldi (assembly GCA_963921515.1). Classification (NCBI taxonomy): domain Eukaryota; kingdom Metazoa; phylum Chordata; class Amphibia; order Caudata; family Salamandridae; genus Calotriton; species Calotriton arnoldi. The sequence continues at coordinate 574,962 of CAWUFW010011475.1, forward strand.
TTTAACTTAATCAAAGGCGAGACCTATTGCATTTTCAATGCTTTTTTTTTTTACCATAAGCTATGTTGCGCAGCAGCTAGAGTGCTGTGTAATATGTAAAACAATTGACAGAGCCAATAGATTTTGTAAAGGCGTAACCTGCTGGCTTTGCCAGTGCTTGTTGTCGGTGGTTGGAAGGGGGCAAGAGTGTCTTGAGCAGCCTAGTCAGGACGCGGCTGCAGCTCATTTAAAATAAGCATTTGCTTTGCAACAGGTCTCCCATTACTGAAAATTTGAGTTATTGGTGTTGCATTATTATTTGCAACGCCAAAAGCTCAAACCTTCATTAATGCGAGTTCTATTGCATTGCAAATGCTTGTTCAAAATGACTTCTTTTTTAAATATTGTCTTATTTGGAAGGCAGAAATGCATTGAAAGTCAATAGGTAATAACAGTTGCTTTACAAATCTGAAATACCCTAAGTCTCCCGATAAAAATGGTACCTCACTTGTGTGGGTAGGCATAGTGCCCACGACAGGAAACGGCTCAAAACGCAACGTGAACACACCACATTTTCACAATGAAAAATTACCCTTTTTAGGTCTCGCCTACGCAGTGCGCATGCGCTGATAGGAAAAAGACCTGTAGCAATCGCTACGGTTTTTGTCCCAAAAACGTGCACGCGTTGCATTGCCTTAAATGGCAACGCGTGCACGTTTGGCGATTCCCTTGCGGGAGCGAGCTTGACACCATATGTTTGTAATTAACTTGCAAACACATGGTGCCCGTGGCTTGCTCCCGCAAGGGAAACGCTTTCACTTTTGCCGACACTTTTTTAGGCGCGCGCGCGCTTGTTTAAGATGTCAGCATATACGTACGCTCACTTTGCTTTTACGTCTGTCATCCATTTCCTTCAGCAGTGTATGGAAGGACTTTGAGATTGAACTTCTTGAATTTGAGTGGAATGGCCAAAGTTTGCCACTGCTGGTGTCCGGATGTGGGGGAAAAGAAGGGTTTCTTGAATTGCATTACCATGGATTGTGAGGAAACAAAAGTGGAGGATGGAAATGATTGAATTATTCTCAACTACAAGTTATAACTGTAGGTACATTCCAGTCGATCTTCTTTCTCTCTCTCTCTGCTGTTACAAACAGGAACTAAGTAACCAAAACAGACAGTGCAGCCCAACTGGTTAGGCTGCGTTTCCTTTAAATGAGAACACAAGCAACCCCAAAGTGTGTTTGTGCCTGGCTGGTCCTCATCACTGAGAAGTTGCAGGAGTCCCTATGAAACAGTGAACTACTGGACCCATGTCTACACATGCTTGGGGCACCTTGATGTGAAAAACGAAAAAGTAGCGGCTGGAATATTAATCTTAAACATTGGTAGTGACCCATGGTGCATTGTTAGTGGGTGCGGTAGGTAACCACACTTAGCCCATTATCTTCTGTAAGTGTTTATTCTCAAGAAACTGCCCATGCTCTAACTAGATTGACAGCAAAGGATTTCCCCTTTTCCCACACCGATCCCAACACCACCCTCAGAGGAACCCTCATCTACAGACCCCCCGGACCCCGACCACAGTTCAGCGATTCCATCGCTGACTTCGTCAGCACACACGCCATCGCCTCCACGGACTACATCCTCCTCGGGGACCTGAACTTCCACCTCGAGAACAACAAGGACACCAACTCCACCACCCTGATCGACAACCTCGCCACCCTCGGACTCAGACAGCTCGTGACTACACCCACCCACGCCGCCGGCCACACGCTCGACTCCATCTTTTCCGCAAGCCCACACGTCTCCTTCAACCACACCTCCGAACCCCACTGGACTGACCACCACTGCATCCACTTCACCTACAGGAAGCCCACCACGCACCACCGCACCGAACAAATGCCTCGCCGCTGCTGGAGCAGAGTCACGGAAGACCAGCTAACCACAACCCTCGCCCTGAGCCCACCCGCCGAACCCTCCGACCACGACACCGCCGCCCGCAACCTCAGACAGTGGATCGACGACTGCGCCAACACCCTCGCCCCGCTCAAGAATCCGCCCAACAGCCACACCAGCAAGAAAGCCACCTGGTTCACCGAAGACCTCCAGGCCTCCAAACGAACATGCCGAAAACTGGAGAAGATCTGGCTCCACGAACGGACAGCGGACAGCTACGCCGCCCACAAGAGCGCCACCCGCAGTCACCATCACCTCATCAGATCCGCCAAAAGGGCCTCACTCAAAGACCGCCTAGACAACAACGCACACAACAGCAAAGAGCTCTTCAACATCGTGAAGGAACTCTCCAACCCCAGCTCCAACGACATCCAGCCGTCGCAAGACCTGTGCGACTCACTGGCCACCTTCTTCCACCGCAAAATCGCCGACATCCACGACAGCTTCAACACCACGACCGCCCCGGCAACCACCGAGACCACTGCCCCCACAACCACCAACCGCCTGCTCTCCTGGACCAACATCAACGACGAGGACACCAGCGAGATCATGAATACCATCCACTCCGGTTCACCGCTAGACCCGTGCCCTCACCACATCTTCAACAAAGCCAGTACAGCCATCGCGCCCCATCTCCGGAAAATAATCAACATCTCCTTCGAGACAGCAACCTTCCCGGAAAGCTGGAAGCACGCTGAGATCACCGCCTTACTCAAGAAACCCAAGGCACACCCCCAGGACCTCAAGAACTTCCGACCCATCTCTCTGCTCCCGTTCCCCGCGAAGGTCACCGAGAAAATCGTCAACAAACAACTGACCCGCTACCTCGAGGAGAACAACATCCTGGACCCTTCCCAGTCCGGCTTCCGCAGCAACCACAGCACCGAAACCGCCCTCATCGCCGCCACCGATGACATCAGGACCCTGCTAGACAACGGAGAAACAGCAGCCCTCATCCTCCTGGACCTATCAGCCGCCTTCGACACGGTCTGCCACCACACACTACGAACACGCCTTCACGACGCCGGGATCCAAGAGAAAGGCCCTGGACTGGACCACATCCTTCCTTTCCGGCAGAACACAAAGCGTCCGCATCGCCCCCTTCCGATCCAAGGCCACCAAGATCATCTGCGGCGTACCCCAAGGCTCCTCCCTCAGCCCAGCGCTGTTCAACATCTACATGGCACCCCTCGCCCACGTCGCCCGACAGCACAACCTCAACATCATCTCCTACGCCGACGACACCCAGCTGATCCTCTCCCTCACCAAAGACCCTCACACCGCCAAAGCCCACCTCCACGAAGGAATGAAGGCCGTCGCCGAATGGATGAGGACCAGCCGCCTGAAGCTGAACTCGGACAAGACGGAGGTCCTCATCCTTGGTTCCAACCCTTCAGCCTGGGACGACTCCTGGTGGCCAACATCACTGGGAACAGCCCCGCCACCCACCGACCACGTACGCAACCTAGGGGTCATCCTCGACCCCACCCTCTCCATGACTAAGCAGGTCAACGCCGTTTCCTCATCCTGCTTCAACATCCTCCGAATGCTCCGCAGGATCTTCAAGTGGATCCCCACCGAAACAAGAAAAACAGTCACCCAGGCCCTCGTCACCAGCAGGCTGGACTACGGAAACGCCCTCTACGCAGGAACGACAGCTAAGCTCCTGAGACGGCTGCAACGCATCCAGAACGCCTCTGCACGTCTTATCCTCGACATCCCCCGACGCAGCCACATCACACCCCACCTGAGAGACCTGCACTGGCTCCCTGTCAACAAGAGGATAACCTTCAAGCTCCTCACCCACGCACACAAAGCACTCCACAACTCCGGACCAGCCTACCTCAACAGACGACTCAGCTTCTACAACCCCACCCGCCAGCTCCGCTCGACCAGCCTCGCCCTCGCCACAGTCCCCCGCATCCGGAAAACGACAGCCGGCGGCAGATCCTTCTCCCACCTCGCCGCCCAGACCTGGAACACCCTCCCCACCAACCTCCGACAGACCCAAGACCTACTGGCCTTCAGAAGACTCCTCAAGACCTGGCTCTTCGATCAGTAGCAGCACCACCCCCCTCTTCCCCCAGCGCCTTGAGACCCTCGCGGGTATGTAGTGCGCTTTATAAGTGACATGATTGATTGATTGATTGGTTGCAGGGGAGATTTTAAAAAATTGTCACTTCATATAGTGTGCAAAAATCATTGCACCAATCCTGTCCTCCTTTTACGAATGTGCTGTTGTGGTTATGTTGTCTTCCTAATTATGTTGTCTGTTGTCCTCGTGTGCACCTGACAACTTCCTATGCCTTTGTGAAAAGGATTGTTGAAGAGACGTACTGAAAAACAATGAGGAGCTAAGCAGATTAAAGGTTATTATGCTCCTGTGTGTCGAGAGCAGCTAATTTCACACTGTTTGCTTAGACTTCATCACAGCCTCTAATTAAACCAAATTAATGTTAATTGGAAAAAATATAGCGAGTGGGGAACTTATTGCAGTCCTTATTTTAAACAGATGCTGAATTTTGCAATTGATAAACTCAAGAAAAAGTGTCAACAGAGAACACAGTGAGACCCAGTAGGTCTTGGCCATGCAGCCTGTAAACTTTGCCTATGCTTTTTTGGGTAGATAGCTGCCAAAGAATGCTATTTAAGTGTTTGGAACTAACACTGTTTCATTCAATTCGAATAACAGCTATTCATTTTGTGAACTTTGCTGCCTAAAGGTTGCAATAGGAGCAGTTATGGCTTACTACAGGAGGTAGTTAAGGGATCAGATACAGTATGACACTGGAATCACACTTTATAAGATCAATACCGGTCCGAGTTATCTTGAAAAGGGCCTGATTTCGAGGATAGGATTAAATAATAAACCACACCCCTAAAAATGTGCTCTGCAACTCAGTCCGCCCCACTCCCCAACAAACGTCTGCTGAAGTCTCTGCTCACGCAAAGTGACTTCGCATGCGCCAAGTGTCTCTATGAAGTACGTACAGAAAAGGGATGGAAGGAAAGCTTGAACTCATCACTCGAGGTCCCAGTCCATCCCTATTTTGCACACCTGGTTCCCTCAGTTTCGACCCATCCTTATGGCCTGGCAGTTCCGGCTGGACAGTTCCTATTGGACTAGGATCAAGACTGATTTGCATATGGCTGGGTCCAAACTGAGGTGGCATGGTGGGTGAAAAATGATGGAATGGGATGCAGCCCGAGTGATTGCCAGTGGCTGAGATAAATTCAGGCATTCCATCCATCACCTTGTCGTTGCTGCAAGTGCATGCAAAGTGTCCTGCGAAGTAATAATTGAAAGTTGAATACTCTACTCAATCTCACCCAAGTGGTAACCTAATATAATCAAAGGTTTTCAACTCCTTGACAAGTATTTAAATCCAAACTTTCCAGGAAATGTTCACAGGAGAAGTTACACCCATGTATCTATCCCCGAGCACCCTCACTCCCTTTTTTTTCTGCGACATAAAGACAAAGGACGCTGCTGTCATTCAGCACCCCTTCCCCCCCCACCCCACTGCCCTCTCCCTTTCAGATTAACCTTAGCCTGCCAGTCTTTGACAGTCTCTACAAGTCTGAGTCCTTAAGGGTGTCCATCTCTGTGAAAAGCAGCGAGTCTCCTGAGATCCCCAATGCTGCCCGGCGCAAGGTCACCTTTAATCCACTTTGGATTCACTATCTAAAATAACGAGGCAGGCGCTGGAAGGCAAGAAAAAGGTTTATTACTCTTAGAGGAGACCACGTCAACTGCTGACACCAGGATGTCTTCAGGGAGGTGTTCTACTGGCAATGCTTTTGGCTCTTCCTTTTATACAGGTTTTACACAATGTATTTGTTTCATTTATCATGGTTACAAGCTTGGAGTCTCCGCCCCGGGCAGCTTGTCACACAAGCCCAACATTGTTTCATCAACATGGTTACACAAGCCCAACATTAACTCTCCTCCGGCCCAGGTCAAAAACAGACAATTTAATTGCAGCTGGACCTTGCTTCTGGGTCTAAACACAAGTGAGACCGGCCAGATCTAAGAGTCCGTTCTGTTGATAAAAACAGGTCCCATTGTTGGCAAAAAACAAGTCTTGCTGTGTGCAGTGCAATAAACCATGCTTGCAAGAGTCTGTTTGGTATTTGTAACCTGTTTGTGCAGGGATGAGAGGAAAGACGAGTTTGAGGCAGCAGGTGATGTTGATGTTTGTCGTGGAAATAGTTTATAGCCCCCAGCACACATATCAGGTTTGGTCAGAGAGTCAGAAGGCTGCTAGAGGACAGGGTGAAATGAAGGTGACCAACAGAGTACAAAATGACTGTGGTTAATCAGAATGACTGTAGTTTATGTGCACGCAGGAACTTTCATCAGACAAGATGGCGCAGAATGTTCATGATTGTCGTTTTGTTCTTAACAGTCGCCCCTTTGAACATAACTAGCCATCTTGTCAGTCTATTTCGATCTCCATAATGTCCTGTATTTCTTGTTCATACATTACTCTCATTTTTGTTAACTGAGTGTCCATATTCTTAGGACGCAAGGCACTTATGCAAAGAGAACACAAAGGTGGTATACAGTGTACACCCAAACAGCAACCACATATTGCCAATACTGGGACCAAGAGAAACATTGATATTTTCCAACCCCAGTCCTTCAAGATGCCCCAAAGCCAACTTCCAATTGTCCAAGTCTCTGATCCTTGATGAATTTCTGAAGACAGTCTGTGGAGATGTTCGATTGCTTCATAGACAGAGGGTGAATTATCAGGGATGTATATGCAGCAACTGGCACCAATGATGCGACATGCTCCTCCACGATCCGCTAGTACCACGTCCAGGACCATGCGGTTTTGTAGGGCCACCAGACGGACCGCTTGAAGCTCGGCAGTGTTGTTGGTGAGGATGCCAGCTGTGACGTTCAGGGCGGTTTCTACCGCTTGAGACAGATGTCTGATGGCTCGGCTGTTTGCCATCGGACCCCATAGCGGGACGAGCCCTTTTGCTGCGTCAATGAACTGTGATGCGGCAGAGTCTGCTTGATCAGTGTCTTTAGAACGCTTTTCTCGATGATGCTCTGCAGGGGCTGTGTAGGTCGGTGGCAAAACAAAAGCGATGTAGCACGTGCCCCCCAGTTTCTTGGGAGCCAGGTGTAGGCTTTGGTTCCACAGACCAAGTACATATTGGGTGATGCAACAAATGCTGGAGGGTTGGCAGTGTTCAAAGTCCTTACAATGTTACAAGTGCTGTGACCCACATTCTTAGTCCCACGGCCTTCAATGCATACAAGGCCAGAGACGTTCACCACAGATAGGGCCACAGTCAGTGTTGCAGCAGTTCTTTTCTTCAGGTAGGAAAATGTGGCTCTGACAGGATTATTGAACACTTGTATTTCCACTCGTTCTTTGGAGGGGACATTCATTGGGAATGTCGTATTGGAGGTGTGAGGGCAAAAGGGAGCTGCTGTTCTTCCTGTTTGGTTTAGCCAGAACTCGTTGTAGAACTGAGCGATTGTCCCATCGGAAGTGGCATTGTCTTTGTAACTTTCTTGTAGGAGCATCATCCAGGCAAGGCAAGATCCATGAACAGAAAAGGGTGAAGGGATGAAAGGGATGGAATGTTCAGTGGCATGTGGTAGCAGCCCACAGACCCAACAGTTAGTGGCATTGGTGGCAAGATTGTGCTGGTGCAGCATCTGTACGAAAGAATTATTCCAGAATTCTTTGCGTCGTTCTCGGAGATGTGGCGGTAGTGATACCAGGTAGTGTTCTTTCTTTGTGATTGGTTGCATGGTTGGTGACAATGTTCTGTATGCAGGTGCATTCTCTTCAATGATCCAGAGTGTGACCATTAGTAGGAGGCAGGTGAGAAATGCAGCTACAAGTGCAATTGTCTTTGTACTGTGCAGTTCAAAAGTCTTGGTGTCTTTGCGGTGGCTTTGCAGGTGTTCCGTTTCTTCCATCATCTTCGAGGAGCTCACCAACTGTTAGGACCACAGACTTTTGTCTGGTGTTTTTCCTGGTAGCGTTGTTTGGCTGTGCTACCGATCTAAGACTCTGACTCAGTTAGTGGCCTGGTTGTTGGAGCTCCCCCTTTTGTCGATCTTAGGTTGTACCCTTCCTTGGATGGCACCGTGGGGTCAGGAAATTCAGACAGTTGGAGGGTGTCTTCTTGTGGGTAGCAACTCAGAGCTGGTCGGTCTTTGCGAGTACTTCCTCTTGCACCTCCACCTCTTCACAGGTTGCCAGCGTTGGAGGGACTTTCTTGCAGTGGTGGGCGTGCAGCCAATTTCTTTTTCCTTCCACTCGGAGGGCAGTTCGAGTGGTGATCAAGACTTGCCAGGGGCCCGTCCACCTGGGCTCCAGATTCTTCGTTCTTTGGAAGTTGCGAACTAGGATGAAGTCCCCAGGCTTTATCACATGTCCTGGGCCCCTGGATACGTCAGGCAAGGCTTGCTGCACCTGTTGGTGGATAATTGTTAGCTCGTTTGTCAATTTATGCAGATAGTCTGACATTAGTATGTTCGGGACATCGTTAATGGAGGTGGGTCTTGGTGCCGCCCAAATGTTCATAGGCCTGCCGAAGACCACTTCATACGGGGTCAGTCTGTGTTTGGTCGGGGTGGAGCGCATTGATAGCAATGCCAATGGAAGGGCGTCGGGCCATTTCAACCCGGTTGTGGCAACTATTTTGGCTAGCTTTAGTTTCAATGTTGCATTGTGTCTCTCTACCAGGCCCGCTGATTGGGGGTGGAAGACGGCATGGAATTTTTGTTTTACCCCCAACCCTTTCAGTATGTTTTGTAACACTTCGGCTACGAAGTGTGGGCCGTTGTCGCTCCATAAAATTCTGCAAAGGCCGTACCGGGGGAAGAATTCTTTCAACAATACTTTTGCAGTGGCTATGGCAGTATTGTCGCGGGTGGGATATGCCTCCACCCATTTGCTAAAAGCGCACACAACCACCAGGACATATTTTAGACCATGGCATCTCTCTAGTTGGATGTAATCCATTTGAAGGACTTCAAAGGGGTGATCAGGGACTCCAAACCCTCCCCGTGGTACTACTGTCCCTTTCCCTGGGTTGTGTTGTAGGCATACTATACATTGTTGTACTAGGCGCTTTGCAGATTCTGTTATCTTGACATTATGCCATACTCTTGTGATTAGTTCAATCATGGGGGTGGAGCCTATGTGTGCTGGTAAATGTGCCATGGTCAATATGGGGATGAGGTAGGCATTGGGTAACAGCCATTTATTTCCGTCTTTAGTTCTCCAGCAATCTTCCTCGTCTTTTAGTCCCACCTTTTCCCACTCGGTCAATTCGTCTTGTGTGCCTGTAGTCTGTATGTCCCTTACAGTGGTCCTAGCATCAGTCCATTGTTCAGCTTGTGACCTGGTCACATACATTCGTGTTATAGTTCTGTCTTCTGCCGTGGCTCGGGCAGTAACGTCTGCTAGCGCATTTCCCTGTCCAATGAGATCTGTCACTTTCCTATGTGCTTGGCATTTTATCACTGCTAGCTTTTGGGGAGGAGGACTGCTTCCGTCAAGGCGGAGACTAAATCTCCATGCAGGATGGGTGTACCGTGTGAAGTCAGGAACCCTCTTTCTTTCCATAGAATCCCGAAATGGTGAACCACCCCGAAGGCGTATTGGCTGTCGGTGTATATGTTAACTGTCGTGCCAGTTGCCTGGGCGGAACGTTGGGCAATACGGGCTGTTTCTAGAATGGTTCGGGCTGTGGTGACAGCGTATGCAGCTGAGGTGGTGCCGTCGGGGAGTTTGATGCACGAACCATCCACCCATAGTTCTCCATCTGGCTCTAGAAAGGCGGTGTCTCTGAGGTCTACTCTACTTTTTGTTTGTTCATCGGTTAGTGTCACACAGTCGTGTAGTGGAGCCACGTTAGGATCGTTCTCGGGTAGGGGTAACAGCGTGGCTGGATTGAGGGTGGTGCATCGCTTTAGGGTAATGTGCGGTGCTAGCAGGGTCAACTCATATCCTGTCAGTCGGGCGCTAGTCAAGTGTTGGGTTTTGGTCTGGTTCAGTAGTGTGTCGACTGCATGGGGTACTAAAACAGTGACTGGATTGGAGAGCACTATTCCTTCGCTCTGGCGTATTGATACTGCTGCAGCTGCCACAGCGCGCAGGCACGCTGGCAGTGCTCTGGCTACTGGATCGAGGGTGGCAGAAAAATATGCACAAGGGCGTTGTTTGTGACCAATTGATTGTGTTAGGACAGACAATGCACATCCCTCCCTTTCGTGTGTGTAGAGGAAGAATGGTTTGGAGTAATCTGGGGTTCCTAGGACTGGTCCTGAGCAAAGGGTATTGCGTAGTTCTTTAAAGGCTGTCTGGCATTCGGGGGTCCAGGGGAGAGGTGAGGGGATGTCCTTAGCTAGGAGGGAGAGAAGGGGTTTGACAATGAGGCTAAAGTTCGGTAACCACTGTCTGCAAAACGAGGTGAGGCCTATCAAAGAGCGGACTTGCTTCTGATTTTTGGGGACAGGGGTGCCTAGAATTGTCTGGATCCTGTCAGGCGTGAGTTTTCTCCCTTCTTTTGATAAAAGGTGACCCAAATAGGTCACTTGTGATTTACAGAACTGCAGTTTCTTTCGGGAGACCTTGTGACCATTCTCAGCAAGGAAATGGAGTAGTTTGATGGTGGCTGTGACGGCTATTGGTATGGTGTCTGCTGCTAGAAGGATGTCGTCTACATATTGTATTAGTGCCACTCCATCTGGCAATTGTATGGCGTCCAACTGTCTTTTAAGCGCCTGGCTATAGATACTTTGGCTCTCAGTGTACCCCTGAGGTGCTCTACAAAATCTATACCAACGGGAATTTAGGGTAAATCCAAAAAGATAGCGGCTGTCCTCGTGTATAGGTATGGAAAAGAAGGCGTTCTTGAGGTCGATCACAGTGAAGGTGGTGGCAGTGGAGGGGATTAAAGTCAAAATTGTCGTGATGTCGGAAACTACTGGGTATTGTGGTACTACGATTTTGTTTACCTCCCGCAGGTCAATGATGAAGCGGTAGGCTTTCCCATCTCCCTCTCCCTGTCTCTTTACAATCGGTAGTATGGGACTGTTACAAATGTTGCTCACTACTTCCTCTACCACCCCTGCCTCTACCAAAGAGTGTATGATCTCGGTTAGTGCTTTCTCACCCTCTGGCGATATTTTGTACTGCGGTACCTTCGGTAGGGTTGCGTCCTGTCGTATTGTTACGTGTACTGGGTCAATCATCATTCGTCCTACGTCTGAATCAGCTCTAGCCCATAAGTGTGATGGCAAAGTGTCCAGTAGGGATGTGTAGTCTCAGAGATGGAAAACATGTGCTGAAAAGGGTTCTCTCTATGGCGTTGGGGGTTGTCATACAGGATGACACGCACTCCGTCTGGTGAGCATCTGATAGTCGCATGGAAGTGTTTCAAAAGGTCGAGGCCCATAATGGCGTCTGGGGTGTTAGATGAGAGGAGGAATGTCGTTTCGACGCCATTGCTGTCAAGATTAAAAGGGATGGGTCGGGACAAAGGGTTGGTGGAGGGCGTACCGTCAAATCCTATTGAGGTCAAAGTCGTACGTATTGTCATAATCTGTCTGTTGGTACTGATTCTGTCTGGGATGGTCAAATGCGTTCATTCTTCCTGGCCTTTCCTCGCTTGCTTCACTCGCGTACCCTCTTCCACGTCCTCTTCCTCTCTGTCCACTTGCTATTTCCCTCGCTCCTCTGCCCCTAGCAGCTCCTAACAAAGCCGGGCATTGGGATTTCCAGTGTCCATATTCTTTGCAAAATGCACATTGATCCTGTCCTAGGTCTTGGCGTCCTACATATGATGTAGATGGATTGTTCCTAGGTGGCTGTGCTCTAGGGGTATTCTGCTGGTTTCCTCCCTATATTGCTCCCCTCCTGTATTCGCCCCTGGAGTTGTGCTATCATTACCCTTTCCTTCAAGTCCTTCTTTTTCCTTTCTGTAGCCCTGTCATTTTCGTTTCTCTGATGCTCGTAGTACTGGGCCATTTGGAGAATGGCCGTCGGTTTAGATGCTGCCCAACTACTTTCGCTGGCTTGTAGTTTCTGGGATACATCTGGCAGTAATCCTTTGACGTAGTTCTGCACAAATAAGTGGTGTCCGGTTGCGGTGGACATGTCTTGTCCACTGTAATCAGAGAACACCGTTTCAAATCTGGAGAAGTACTCTGAGACGTCCTCTTGTGGTTTCTGGCGGCATGCGGTTACTATGGACAAGTCTATCTTTTTCTCTGGGATCAGCGTTTTCACTTTCTGCACTATTTTGTCAGGGAGGTCTAATATTGCTTTAACTGGTTTTTGACCAGGGTTCCGCTGTTTATCTAGTGTGTCGAGTTGTTCCCAGGTATGACCAAACAGTTCGGTATGGTCTACTTTCCTAACCTGTTTCCACACATCTGCTGGCAAACATAACCCGAAGAACAAGTCTATGTCGGCAAGTGTCATTATTGTTGATCCCAGAGCGGTACCTAGCTCGGTGTAAAAGGCGGTGGGGTTCTTTCGTAAATCCGGCAAAGATTTACGGAAGGTCAGGATGTCCTGTCTGTCCCATGGCTGATACACCCAATTGTAGACCACCCTTCCTCTAGCGTCTTGATAGTTTATATCGTCATTAGTCCCTTGTCCTCTAGGAGGTACCCAGTAAGGGGCAGCTTCTTTTATTGGCATCATGCTATCTGTTTTTTCCACTGGGGGTCCTGCTACCTTAGTTGTCCTGTCCCTATCTATCTGTCCTTGTTCTATGAGGTGACGCAATACTTCTAGTGTGGATGAAAATAGTTCTGCAACATCGTTGTCGCCTTCATCTCCGATGTCTACCTTCCTGTAGAGAGCCACTAATCGCTCTGGCCCTACGTCTTGGTACTTCTCTTCATATGCAGTAAGGGTGTGGTAACAGAGACGTACAATAAAGTATCGTTTGCGGTTTTCAACATAAGAGTCGCATATGTCTGTTACGTGTTCTTCTGTTTCTTTCCTATCTATGAGGGTTTTAACTATTTTATCAATGCCTGCTCGCTCATTTTTACTTAATCGCGGGACCCTGGGCGCTCCTATTTCCTTGGTTCCTACCTCTACTACTGCCTCCTTTGATGAGGCATTTGGTGTGGGTGGCTCGGTGGGAGCAGAGGCGGTGGAGACTGAGGCGATCGTGCCATCTCCAGCTATACTTTGGGGGTCCTGGTGTTGTACTACGGGATGAGTAGGGGCATAAGGGGGTGGCATGTATATCATTGGGGGACCTAACAATAAATCATCATCTACCCCCTGTTTTGCTGGTAACTCGGGGTAAAGAGTTAAGGGCATTCTAACAGGGCATTGACCTGATATTTTTGATTCCTGTTCCTTTTTATCGATTTCCTTTTCTTTTAGTTCTTCTTCTAACTTTTACAGGCTTGGTAAGCTGATTTTCGCGTTTCTTTATCTTGTCTAGCTTCGTCTCTTTTCTTTCGTTGAGCTGCCTCTTTTCGCCATAAACCAAAACTATCAAACATGGCTGGTCTAGCTTTCTTTTTGTGGAGAGCTAATTCTAACGTTTCTATTTTAGCGGGATCGAAAGATCCCGTCAGTGGCCACTGATTTACCGGGTCCTTCCTAGTGTACTTATGCCATAGTTTGCTATAAGCTACGGTGGCTAATCCATATTTTACGTACATGTCCTTGTTAGGGTGCCTTCCGGCGGTGCCGGATGACTGACCTCTAACAAACGGTCCGGTCCAAAACAATCAAACAATCTAGAGAAAACAGGCATGACGTATTTAGCGGTCAAAATGAATATCTCAATTAATGTTAGACAAAAGTCTGCACTACCTGTCCTTCGCTGTCTGCAAAGAGAGAATATTCCTATTCTACGTTGTTTGCAAGCAGGGAATGTCTCAAATAACTCAAAAAGGAATACTAGTATTTCTATCAATCAATCAATTTAAGTCATGTTTTCTCACGACCTTACCCGGACCGTATGGACAGTTCTTCGTATTCCCCTTCCAGCGCCTGGTTGTCCTCTTACTCCAACAATCAATGCGGCGTTCCTGTAAGGCCCCAGTCAGGACCGCAGGTCACTCGAGAGAGGTCCGTTCGGAACCGGTGAAGTTCAGTCGATTGGCAGCCAGACGAGGGTCTCTTTCAGGCAGGTGCACTCCAATCATTTAGTCGTTCACTCCGTCGTTAGGACCTCTCTACTGGACCCACGTGTCTCTGATGGGCCCCCGTTGGGTCGCCAATTTGTGAAAAGCAGCGAGTCTCCTGAGATCCCCAATGCTGCCCGGTGCAAGGTCACCTTTAATCCACTTTGGATTCACTATCTAAAATAACGAGGCAGGCGCTGGAAGCTGGAAGGCAAGAAAAAGGTTTATTACTCTTAGAGGAGACCACGTCAACTGCTGACACCAGGATGTCTTCAGGGAGGTGTTCTACTGGCAATGCTTTTGGCTCTTCCTTTTATACAGGTTTTACACAATGTATTTGTTTCATTTATCATGGTTACAAGCTTGGAGTCTCCGCCCCGGGCAGGTTGTCACACAAGCCCGACATTGTTTCATCAGCATGGTTCCCCTAGCCCAACATTGTTTCATCAACATGGTTACACAAGCCCAAATTAACTCTCCTCCCGCCCAGGTCAAAAACAGACAATTTAATTGCAGCTGGACCTTGCTTCAGGGTCTAAACACAAGTGAGACCGGCCAGATCTATGAGTCCGTTCTGTTGATAAAAACAGGTCCCATTGTTGGCAAAAAACAAGTCTTGCTGTGTGCAGTGCAATAAACCATGCTTGCAAGAGTCTGTTTGGTATTTGTAACCTGTTTGTGCAGGGATGAGAGGCAGCAGGTGATGTTGATGTTTGTCGTGGAAATAGTTTATAGCCCCCAGCACACACATCAGGTTTGGTCAGAGAGTCAGAAGGCTGCTAGAGGACAGGGTGAAATGAAGGTGACCAACAGAGTACAAAATGGCTGTGGTTAATCAGAATGACTGTAGTTTATGTGCACGTAGGAACTTTCATCAGACAAGATGGCGCAGAATGTTCATGATTGTCGTTTTGTTCTTAACATCTCCTGCACTGTTCCTGTACCTTGTCCGTACCTTTCCAAGGTTGCACTCACTAACAGAATAAAAACCATGGCACAAAGTCTCCTCCCCATCAACTTCCGGGCTAGAGGAGGTCCGAAGGAGGGACAACATCACACACAGACAGTGAATGATTACAAGCACAAATAATGTTTGTCATTATTGCAGGTGGGAGAAAAATTCCATCTGAGTGATAACTATGTAGCTATAACAATGTTTATTGTTTAGACGAGTTTAGCTAATTGTACGCATTACCTATTGAACTATTGTTAAAAAACCCAGTTTGGAGATGTTCCCCTACTAAGAATAACAAATAATGCTGGTTTATCGCTGCTACACATGATAATATTTATATCACAAAAATGTGGCAACTTTTATGGAAAACATTTAAAAAAATACGAGTGTTTCTTTTACAAGAAATCTATGCATTGAATCTGATGTTTTGTGTCTACATGAGCATTTAAAATACAAAACTGCCATACTAACGATCAAGACGTAGTCTGTCCTGTTTCTACTCACAAAAAAACTCTTACTGTAATAGGCCTGCCTTGTTCAGTTTTTGGTTTCCTTTATAAAGATCACGCTCATTGCTGCAGCCGGGTAGAGATTAAACTGTTATGGGTCTGCAACCCGCATTCTCCACCTACTGAGATTTCAAAGGGCAACGCAGCACACAGGCACCGAGCCCACAGCAGAGATTACTGGAAGTGTGAGAGCGGTTATTTTTGGGGATGTTGCGGGCCATCAGCAGGAGCTGGGGGGCTGCTGTTTTGTGTCGTGTGAAATGTGGGGGAGTGTTCGTAGCTGACAAGTTTCCCGGGGGCCATGTGTGATGAGATGCTCCAGTCCAGGTTTTTTCCTGTGAATTGTAAGAGTTGCTGTTCTGTTTTATAATGGAATACACAACACTACAAGTCCCAGAATTAAAAAAACAAGCATTGGCATAGCCAATAGGTCTCGCCTTTGGGACCTTTTAAGTGTTTAGTTATCCAGCACAGTATCCTTGGTGCAACAACATCAAGTGTTGCATGGCTAAACACTTATAAGGTCCCAAAGACGAGACCTATTGGCTATGCCAATGCTTGTTTTGCAAAGTGCCTAGCTGTAGTTTTTTAACCCTAGCTCTGTCGGCACCCAGGGAAACCTATAAAACCTATATATTTTTGAAAAGCTAGACACACAGGGGAATCCAGGATGGGGTGACTTGACTGCCTCTCACCAGGTTCTGTTACCCAGAATCCCTTGCAAACCTAAAAAATTGTAAAAAAAAAAACACATTTTCCTCACATTTCTGTGGTGGAAAGCTCTGGAATCTGCGTGGATCCACAAATTTCCACCCACCCCACGTTCCCCAAAGTCTTCCGAGAAAAATGGTACCTCACTTGTGTGGGTAGGCCTAGTGCCCGCGACATGAAACGGCGCAAAACGCAACGTGGACACACCACAATTTCACATTGAAAAATGACCCTTTTTTGGCAAAGGGCCTAGCTGTAGTTTTTGAACCCTAGCTCTGCCGGCACCTAGGGAAACCTATCAAACCTATACATTTTTGAAAACTAGACACCCAGGGGAATCCAGGATGGGGTTACTTGTCTGGCTCTCACCAGGTTCTGTTACCCAGAATCCCTTGCAAACCTAACAAATTGTCAAAAAAAACACATTTTCCTCACATTTCTGTGGTGGAAAGCTCTGGAATCTGCGTGGATCCACAAATTTCCACCCACCCCGCGTTCCCCAAAGTCTTCCGAGAAAAATGGTACCTCACTTGTGTGGGTAGGCCTAGTGCCCGCGACATGAAACGGCGCAAAACGCAACGTGGACACACCACAATTTCACATTGCCAAAAAAGGGTCATTTTTCAAAGTGCCTAGCTGTAGTTTTTGAACCTTAGCTCTGCCGGCACCTAGGGAAACCTAGGAAACCTATACATTTTTGAAAACTAAACACCCAGGGGATTCCAGGGAGGTATGGCTTGCGTGGATCCCCCAACGTTTTCTTACCCAGAATCCCCTGCAAACCTCAAATTTAGCTGAAAAAAAATCACTTTTTTCACACATTTTTGTGTGGGGAAAGTTGTCCCATCACCGGGCTGACACAAATTTCCTACCACCAAGCGTTTCCCCGGGTCTCCCGATAAAAATGGTGCCTCACTCATGTGGGAGGCCCAAGTACCCGCGACAGGCAAGGGCCCAAAACGTATTGAGTCAACATCGAAATTGCCTATCTCAAAACAACCTGGTTTTGCAAGGGGGGTCACCTGGGTTTTTGGCCCCGTGCTCGGCGGCCATCTAGGGAAACCTACCAAACCCACACATTTCTGAAAACTAGACACCCGGGGGATTCCAGGGAGGTATGGCTTGCGTGGATCCCCCAACGTTTCCTTACCCAGAATCCCCTGCAAACCTCAAATTTAGCTGAAAAAATCACTTTTTTCGCACATTTTTGTGTGGGAAAGTTGTGGCATCACCGGGCTGACACAAATTTCCTACCACCCAGCGATCCCCCGGGTCTCCCGATAAAAGTGGGGCCTCACTCGTGGGAGGCCCAAGTACCCGCGACAGGCAAGGGCCCACAACATTTTATGATAGGCAATTTTGATGTTGCCTCAATACGTTTTGGGCCCTTGCCTGTCGTGGGTACTTGGGCCTCCCACGCGAGTGAGGTACCATTTCTATTGGAATACTTGGAGAAAGGCGGGGGATAGGAAAGTTTTTTTTTTTTTTCTGCAGCGTGAACATTTTGGCACAATAATGCAAGGAAAATGTGACACATTTTGAGGTTTGCAGGACATTGTGGGTAAGATAATGTGTTGGTATCCACAAGAGAGACATCACCATGTACTCCCATGGGTGTTTAGTTTACGACAATATCTACAGTTGGTAGGTTATTCTTAGATGGAATGTACACCTTGGCAGAGAGACTAAAAAGACAAAGATTACTGCACAGCCATCTATTCCTCAAGCACACACACATACTGGTTGGATTTGGCACGAGGGCAAGTGATGGTTCAGTATATAAAATTTTATTAACGAGATTTCACAAAAATGAAATGCACTGTCAATAATTAAAAGGACAAAAACTGAACCAGTGACTCGCAGCTCGTGAGCTGTAAAGCCACGGCAAGGCACCAACCGCTTTACAGGCCATTCACACACCTTTCATACGTGATACACCCAAGACCATTCACACCACCAAGCACAAAACCAACACATTACAACACTCACAAAAAGGGACAAGGTACACCCTGCTTGAGAAAGACAGAAAAGACAAATATTTCTGCACAACCACCTATTCTTCAAGCACACAGACATACTGGTTGGATTTGGCAGGAGGGTGAGTGATGGTTCAGTATATACAGTTGTATTAACCAGAATTTCACAAAAATTAAATGCACTGTTAATAATTGAAAGGACGAGAAACTGAACCATTGACTCACAGCCCGTGAGCTGTAAAGCCACGACAAGGCACCAACCGCTTTACAGGCCATTCATACACCTTTCATACGTGTGACACATACAAAACCATTCACACCGCCAGCCGCGGGTACAGCACATTACAACACTCACACAAGCAGACCGCACCATTCAAGGGCCCATCACTTTCACACGCCCACATTCCTGACACAGCAACCACACCAGCTCACGGATTGCGTGGAGTGGCGTTTAGCTAGCAGTGTGTGTAGTGACCAGCAGCAAGTCACTACTCACACACCGCCAACCAAGCGCCCGTCCACGCACACCGCCAGCCAAGCGCCCGTCCACGCACACCGGCAGCCAAGCGCCAATCCACGCACACCGCCAGCCAAGCGCCAATCCACGCACACCGCCAGCCAAGCGCCAGTCCACTCACACCGCCAGCCAAGCGCCAGTCCACTCACACCGCCAGCCAAGCATCAATGCACACACACCGCCAGCCAAGCACCAATGCACACACACACCGCCAGCCAAGCACCAGTCCACGCACACCACCAGCCAAGCTCCAGTCCACGCACACCGCCAGCCAAGCGCCAGTCCACGCACACCGTCACAAATTTTTTTTAAACAAGAAAGAAAACACAAACAAATTGCAACTAAATACAAAACTATCCCCTTCAATGTGCCCGTCGGCCAACGGCCGTCGCGAGCACTACCTCCGTAGTGCTGCGTACGTCCGTTGGTCTACGCGGCCCCGCCCTCTGATTAAAACCGCTGCACCGCGGCGGAATTCGCGCCGCGGTTAAAACTACAAAAACAACAGCAGTAACTGAAGACATCATTCTATTGCCAAACGTTAAACTGAACTATATAAAACCATACAGACCAGGCAGTACACTATTAGACTCATGGTTGCTCACAAAAACTCTTTTGAGTGTGATACAATCTGAAACATGTGGGCACAAACAGCCCAGGATTAGAAGGACAATCGGCACAGTGCATACGACTCTCCTTCCGCACACCTCTTCGCAAGCACTCTACATCTCTTACAGGGATTGTTTTTTTTGGGCGTGGGAAAGTGGCGATCTTTCAATCTAGCCACATCCTCCACCACTCCAACTCTAGGAACACTTGCCTGTTCCACAACAACAAGGCTGCGTATCACAGACTCCTGAAACTGAACAAAAGTCAACTTTGACGCAGGAGAACACTCCTTGAACACAACAAAAGCATTGAAAGTTGCTAAATTGAAGAGACTGATGGCCAACTTCTTATACCAAATGTAAGCCTTACGAATAGCAGTGTAAGGTTCCAACCTCTGATCTACTCTATCAACACCACCCATGTGCTTATTGTAGTCTAAAATGCACATAGGTTTGCGCACTTCAGCAATCTGACCCCAAATAGCCACAGCTGAAGTACTCTCATCATGGATGGTAGTGAGCATGTACACATCACTCCTGTCCACAAATTTCACAGCTAGTAGTTCATCACTACGCAAGGAACTGCACTGTCCCCTCTGAAGTTTTTTGCAAACAAGCTCTTTTGGATAACCTTTACGGTTAGAGCGGATTGTGCCACAAGCAAAAGTGTCCACTTTGAACAATTCCTTAAACAATTGCACAGCAGTGTAGAAGTTATCAAGGTACAAATGGTGGCCTCTGTTAAACAGTCCTCTAGCAAGATCCCACACAATTTTCTCTGAAACTCCAAAAGTGGACGGACAACCAGGGGGTCAATAGTGGAATCCCTACCAGTGTACACACGGAAATTAAAAACATATCCTGTCCTACTCTCAGACAACATATACAGCTTAATTCCATAACGTGCCCTCTTGCTAGGAATGTACTGCCTAAAATCCAAACGGCCCTTGAACAGGACCAAAGACTCATCAATAGATATTTCTTTCCCTGGAGTATAGATCTCTGAAAATCGATCTACAAAGTGATCAAGAACAGGCCGAATCTTAAAAAGACGGTCACAGTCAGGGTGATCTCGTGACAACGCCAAAGCATTCTCAACAAAATGCAGCATCCGAAGCAAAAGTAAATACCGATCACGAGTCATAATTGCAGGAAATATGGCCGTTGCCATCAAGGGACTGGTAGACCAATTTGAAGCCATGGACGGCTTCCTTATCAAACCCATCAATAAAGTCAAACCCAAAAACTTCTTCATCTCTTCCAGATTTGTGGGAGTCCACCGGGTAGCTCTAGAGTGGGGCCTAAGTCTGGCACTGTTGTACCTCAAAAACTGTTCAGCATACAAGTTAGTCTGCTCAACAATCTCACCGAAAAATACATCATCCATAAACAACTGAAAAAACTGTATAGGCAAAAAAAATTCTCAATCCACTCTACACCCTGCATCACCACTAAAGGCAGGCAACACCGGCTGCACCATGTTTGGATCAACCCAGAGTCCAGCAATTCCAGTAGGAAGCCTAGCAGCCTCGGGCTGCAATCCAGATGCCTCTTGCACCATCGGCACAGCAGTGTCCTCCTCTAAAACAGGCACTTCATCCGCACTGAGAGTAGCTTCATCCGCACTGAGAGTACCTTCATCATCCGATGATTCCATGTGGAGAGAAAACTCACTGCCTGAATCTTCCCCTCCCTCCTCTCCCTCAGACGCACTGTCAGTCTCATAATCCTGCTCAGAGGAAGATTCAAGAAGCATACCAACCACCTGCTGAGCAGTCATTCTACGGCTAGCCATAATGCTTACTAATAAAGGTAACTTGTCAAACAAGTCAACAACAACAAACCCTTTGTAAAAAACAGAAATAAACAAAAAGTAGCTTTAGCACAAAGACCTATATACTCCGACACAATACCACTCACTTGCCAGAAGCAGCTAGACTCACCACCACCTACTCTGCACAGACACAGTAAGGACCAACAGTATCCCACTAAAAAAGAAAACAAAAACAAGAAAATTACACATAAGACAACGCAAAACACATCGCAAAGATTTCCATGCACAAAACACTAACTAAATATGCTGCTAATATGACACCACTTACAAAAAATTCATTCATGCATGACATTAATACTCAATTTGAGTAAACACAACGAAAATGTTTTTCTTACCAAAAAATGCAACTACGCAAAACTGCAGATCAACCATTGCCGAAACCTCAAACAAGAATCAAAAGCTTTCCACTAGAAGAAAAAGGAGAAAAAACACATTACAATCACATATGCAAATAATGCACTATCCACCAGCCAACCAAAGGTGGTAGGTGGGCCTAAAAGCATGAGGCCTATCTGCCCCAGAGTGGCCCCAGAGGGAGCAGAAACACCCAAAAAATTCACCCTCATAAAGGGGGAGCGACCCTTGCCCAAGGGGTCACTACCCAACACCATTAAAAAGCCCTGGTGTCTAGTGGCTTCTGCCCCCCTAGGGGACAGATGGGCCTACAAACATATGGCCAATCTGCCCCCAAAGGGGACAAACGACCACAATAAATACCCCATAAAGGGGAGCGACCCTTGCCCAAGGGGCCGCTCCCAAACAACTCAAACATTCCCTGGTGTCTAATGGCTTCTGCCCCTCTTGGGGGCAGATGGGCCTAGAATAACAAGGCCGATCTGCCCCCAAGGGGGGCAGAAACTGCCAAAATTAATGATCCCCCAAGGGGAGCGACCCTTGCCCAAGGGGCCGCTCCCTAACAACACAAACAATCCCTGGTGTCTAATGGCTTCTGCCCCGGGCATGGGCCTAGAATAACAAGGCCGGTCTGCCCCCAAGGGGGGCAGAAACGGCCACAATAAAAGATTCCCATAGGGGAGCAGCCCTTGCCTAAGGGGCCGCTCCCCAAAAACATATTTATAAAAAAATATAAATCCCTGGTGGGCTTACAGCGACTTTTTTATTAATTCAATCTGCCCCCACAAGGGGGGCAGACCACTACTAAAAAAATTATCCCCCAAGGGGAGCGACCCTTGCCCAAGGGGCCACTCCCCAACACAAAGGCACTTTCTAAATAAAAAAAATAAAAAATCCCTGGTGGTCTAGTGGTCACATAATGCCTTTTTTTTAAAGTATTTATAGATTCCACCCCCCCCCCCCCAAGGGGGGCAGACCCAGCCACAAAATGTTCACCCTCAAGGGGAGCGACCCTTGCCCAAGGGGCCGCTCCCCAACACAAAAGGCACATTGTAATAAAAAAAAAAGATCCCTGGTGGCCTAGTGGTTACAAACTATTAATTTGTGCCTTTATTTATTAGATCTGCCCCCCCCCCCAAAGAGGGGCAGACCCATCAACAAAAATATGCACCCCCAAGGGGAGCGACCCTTGCCCAAGGGGCAGCTCCCCGACATAAAATGCCCTTTAAAAAAAAAAAACACAAGCATTCCTGCTGCACGATCGCGCCCAATGCGCGATCGTGCAGCAGGAATGCTTGAAAAAGACATCAGAGGAAAAGAAAACACTTTCCTTTCCTCCGATGCCTTTCTAACATGTCCCCCCACCCTCCCCGAGGCCAAAATCGCCTCTTACCTGCTGGACGCGCTGGAAGCAAATGGCTTCCAGCGCCTCCGGTTTCGTGTAATGTCAGCGCGCGAGGCGCGATGACGTCATTACATGATCCGGGGGGGTGATGCGGAAGGTCTTCCCCTTCCATTGCGGGTGGGGGCAGGATGATGGGCGGCCCGCGGGGGGAGTGCCAGCTCTTCCCCCGTGGGTGGGTGTCATGACGGCCGGGAACCGTCATGAGCACACGCCCACTGTGTCTCATGACGGCTCCCGGCCGTCATGAGCACCGAAGGGGTTAATAGAACTGTTTGTGAAACTTCATATGATGTGATTACTATAACATTTTTGACATTCAGCAACACCAAACTCGAGGAAAAGTAATTGTTGTAACAATGTAGCAGCAGGACATCTGATTTAGTGCTGGAAAAAGAAATGTCACGTATTCGTTCTCTAGCATTGTGAGTTACTAAAGATTAAAAGTGAGCTGTCCTGATATGAAGATGTAACCTGCAAATTGGAAAAGAAAAAACAGACTACGTTAGTTACCATAGCACTGGGTAACTAGCATTGGCAATGCCAGTCAGCCTTGCTTTTATGTAAAGGTAAGGTTGACCGATCATCATTCACCTAAGTGATGCACTTTGCGCTACTGTTGAAAAAAAAAATATTATTAATAAAAGAGCCATGTTGTGTATCGTTATATTTCTGTAGCAGTTTTTCTAGTGACCACTAGATAGCACTGAAAGGCAGCAAACTGGTGTTGGAGTAGGAAGAATGATGAATCTGCTGACTGTGAAATCAAAAAGCTTATGTGGGCAGGTCACAGAAAGCAAGGGAGGAAAGGAACAAATAGAAGCAAGGCAACTGACATTAACACAAAAGCCATCCAATCTTGAGTAAGGATTGTGTCTCTCGGTTATGGTGTACAATACTATCGCGAGGCACACAGCTGGAACGTCCTGTGGTGAGAGAAAGGGTACTTAAGAGAAGGTTTCATTCAGGTGTGTGGAATTTAATAAAATATCTACTTGTCCATAGGGCAGGCTGCTTCATAAATCTACTTGTCCTGTAACAAAATCCACTTTTCCCTCTTGTGCCATGTAACGTGGCGACAAATTATGGCAGCAATCTCATTATATAACAGCTCTGAAATAGCCTCTCTGATTATGCCGGGGCTCCTTCCATAGTAAGGTTTGAATATTAGCAATTCCCTTATGTTGCCACGTTTCTGCAGATCTACATACTGGGCCTGAAGGTAATGGTAAGCAACAGTTACAGGGTTGGAATACACTTTTGAGTCTCTGCAAACCTACTAACTTAAATGTTTTAAGGGTTTTCACCAACTCTTCTCTAACCTTTTCCCATAGTGAGAAAGGTTGGAAATTTACTCCTGACAATGGCAAACATAAAACGTCTTCCAGGGTTGGTAAAAAAAAGTGGTTGGAGGGAAAGTGAACTTGCAAATACTCAGATTTTCGCATGAGCAAATCTACATATGCATATTTGCTCATGCTAAGGTGCTGTTCACAAATATATTCTAGGAGTACTATTTCTTGGCCTGTTTTTGTGAATTTACGAAAGCCTTATATCTGCATTTGATGCAAGGACATTGGTGCACTTTTGAGACTTTATTTTATAATTGGGCCCCTAATAAGATCTGGCGTTAACCATGACCTTTTGTGTTTATTAAAATTCTCTCTCGCTCTTTCCTTCTCTCTCTCTTTCTCTCTCGCTCTCTCTTTCTCTTTCTCTCTTTTTCTCTCACTCTCCCCCCCCCCTCCCCCACCTTCGCTGTGAGTGAAAGCATTCTGTTTCACGAGGGACATATGGACACACAATCGTTTAGTTCAGTGGCAGGAACTACTGTGGCAATGTGAGCTTTTTGAGACCAAAAACTATTTTTGCTTTTGCCGATGTTCATTGTAATGGTGAGGGCCCAGCAGCTCCCACACCAATAAGGTTTTACAAAAACTGTGCCAACAAGTTGCGCATAGACAAAACCAAAAGGCTGACCAGCAATTTCAGACCTACTGGCTTTACCAATGCTTGTTTATTTTTGTTTTCCATAATCTTATTAAGACTGGTTACACCGACTTTTCATTATGAATGTTTTTGGGAGATACTAGCATACATCAACACATTTTACTAAATGATGCAAAGAAATGACACCTAAAATTTGAAAATAGTTTAACGAAATGTAGCATTTTTTGTGAACATTTTATTTTGAAAGCAAAGAATCATCAATCTTGCTTTGAAGCTTCTGCAAATATTTGCATATAATAAGAGATCATTCTGGGAGCATTATACATAGCCTCATTGCTAAACATTGAAAACGTGTGTACACGTTTTTATACTGGAACCACTGTCAGTAGTGCAGTCTGAGCTTATAACATTTACTTAGAGCACTCACCCTAATAATAAAGGCTTTGCATTAATGATCTGTAAATACAAGTTTGAACAGTATTAACACACAGGCACATTACTTTAACTGTAGGCAATGCCTTTCCTTGATCCATAATTTGGTACTGTAAACTAGCAGCAAAAGGGTTTGTGCTGTACAGGGGATTGGGCCTACTTGTCCTAAGGACAAAATACACATGAAAACTTGTTGCCCTTGACCCCAAACAATATGTCCCGGCGTCAGGCTATAGGAATTCCACATCCCTGTTCATTTACTAAAGCAAGTATCTGATAGAGACATCTAGCTGCAGATTCCTTATCTTAGAATCCACCCCAGGCTCCAGACTGAATCGGATTTTTTTTTTTTTTTTTCCCCCAGCAGTACATCTGTGTATCGGTAGAGGGCGTCGAGCGACTCTGTAGCGACTTTGTCTCCCGAATGTGACGTCAACGGAGTCCATACAAGCCCTCCCCCGATGTGCTGACGTCAGTTCCTTCTTTTCCACGCTAGCAATGCAGATCCGCACTGCAGTTCCTCTGGCCTTTTTTGAGTCCACTTTACGTTTTTTCGTTGACTGGGCAGTATGCCTTTTTCTGCCCTTTTTTCAATGTCCTCAGGGTTCAAGCCTTGTGAATCCTGTGGACAACAAATGTCCACCACGGACCCTCACTTGGTTTGCATGTGGTGTCTGGGTGGGCCCCACGACTCAGTCTAGTGTGACTCTTGTCATCAGCCCTGACAGAAGGCACGAAGAGAACGTCACATGAAGCTCCTTGCGGCGCAGATGTCAGTCATCGAGGTCTTCTCGTCTTCCTTGGTCCCCTACGTGCTCTACAGGCCGACAGCTTGTCCGCTTTAGGAGACGTTCCTGCGGGTTTCATTCTCTTTTGATTCGACGTAGGTAGTTGAAGTTGCGCCGCCTCCTGCCTTCATTGCCTACTGCTGTTCCCTGCTGTTCTGTTGAAGTGTCAGGGCATGAGTCTGGTCCACGCCTCCCCACCTATCCTGGGGCCGGACTGTCTTTGACCCAGATAAGAAAATATTATCAATCTCTTAATTTTATTATCTGAAAGAGACCGTAGTTCTTGATTCCTTACCTTAGAATTACCCCCAGGCTTCAGACTGGATCCGGAGAAATTTTTTCATAGCAGTACCCCTGCGCATCAGTAGGTGGCGTCGGTCGACTCCCCGTTCGTCGGTGGTGGCGTGGTCGCCGGGATGACGTCGCAGTGTCTACATGGATGCCGCCCCTGTGCGCTGACGTCGGTTCTTTCTTTTTCCACGACAGCCAGTGGCGATCTGGAGAGAGCGTGCCCCTTAGTCACTTTTTGACTAGCTCTTTTTCGAATTTTGTCGACATCTTTTTGAGTCTTCGACTCCTGTTGCACGAGGGATGTCCAGTCGTCGGCTCGGTTTCAAGCCCTGTGACTCCTGTCACAAGTTGATGTCGGTCACCAATCCGTACCTCGTGTCTCTCTGGTGCCTGGAGTGTGACCATGACCCGAAGTCGTGCTCCGACTACCGGGTCCTGAACCCGAAGTCTTTGCGGGAGCAGTCCCGAAAGCTTTTGGAGGCCCGGCAGTCTGCTCCGGGCCGTTCGAGGTCCTGGTCGAGGGGAAGATCGCGGGACCGGTTGCAGAGCCACCACCATTCATCCTCGAAGTCTTCGCACTCGTCCGGTAAGTCGAAGCACAAGAAGAAGGCGAAGAAGCATCGTCGCTCTTCGCCTTCTCCCTGTCCGTCGGCCGATGCGACGCGGGACCCAGAGCGTCGTCGCTCTCCGGCTCCTTCCTCGGAGACCGCTGGGATGGCTCTGCGCTTCCCTCCTTTTCCCAGAGCCAGAGTGTCCCCTGCCCAGCTTCGTGCATTTTACAAAGTGCTGCACAGCATATTTGGGCAGCGCGACTCCGCAGGCCCGCCTTTGGGCCCCACAAATTCGGCTGGGGGCCCTGGGCCTTCGATGCCGGCGGATCCGGCCTCGGCGCCGCAAGATCCCCAAAGATCCACGCCTGTATCCGGATCGGTGCCGGTCAACCTCACTGTACCTTGCCCGGCACCGATTCTAGTGACGATGCCCCTGACGTCGGTTGTGCCCCCAACCGGCGTCGACCCCAGCCTCACCCCTGATTTGGACACGACGCCGGACCAACGTCGTAGGGTACTTTTGTACCGCTGTTCATCCCTGGCGTTCCCTACCGCCTTGAGTGGCAGCCAGAGGTGGGTGAGGAGAACTGGGAGGGGTCTGTTGACCCTCTAGCAGACCAACTTGAGGAGCCGGACTGGCGAGAGGAGTTGGGTGATACTAGTGGTCTGGATACCTCCCCAGACCTTGGTATGCTTTCTCCCCCTACCGTGGCTAGGGAGGAGGGAGCTTCTTCCGCTGTGGTGTTGCGGTGGACGGCTGAGGCCTTGGGCCTCGAGCTTCCTACGATGGCTGTCAGGACTAACCTCCTGACTGAGGTGCTTCAGCCGGCAGCAGCCTCTTCGGAGCCCCTGCTGCCTTTTAGTGAGGCTCTCACTGTCATCCTTCTGGGTACTTGGTCCAAGCCCAGCACAGGGGCTGCTGTGGACAGGATGATTGCCCAATGCCACCGCCCGGCCCCGGGCGACCCACATTTCCTCTCCCAACACCCTATCCCAAGCCTCATCCTCAAAAGGCGCATTCCCTACTGCTCCCCACATAGGGAATCCAAGAAGCTGGACCATCTTGGGAAGATGGTGTTTTCTTCTGCCAGCTTAGGACTGCGGTCGGTGAACACCGCATGTCTCTTGGGCCGTTATACACACACGGTGTGGGATACGGTCGCGCAAGTGCTGCCACAGTGCCCGGAGGAGGCCCGGGCCGTGCTCATCCGAGGTGTTGCTGAGGGTCGAGATGCAGCTAAGTTCACCATCCGGTGTGGGCTGGATACCGCCAACTTGCTGGCTAGGACGGTTTCCACGTCGGTAACCCTGAGGCGCTACTCCTGGCTGAGAATGTCTGGCTTCTCTGGGGATGTCCAATCCACACTTTTGGACATGCCCTTTCATGGCCGTTGCCTGTTTGGTGACAAGGCCGACAATGCTCTCGAGCGCTTCAAGAACTCTAGGGCCACGGCCAGATCCTTGGGCCTCGCAGCAACTTCTCGCCCCATGCAATCTACCTTTCGCCCCTTTCGTGATTACGGAAGGGGTGCCCCACCACGTTCCACCCAGAGCCACAGGGCCACGCAAGCTACCCAGCCTATGCGTGCCCGGGGACGTGGGACCCAGGGTCGCAGGTCTGGGGGCCAGCGGGCGGGCCAGTCCACCAATGCCCCCCCTGCAGCAGCCTCCAAACCTTCCTAGTCCGACTTTTCAGGGCCACCAGTTGTCAGTGGGCGGCAGGATCCACCATCACCTCCCCCACTGGCTAACCATCACGTCAGACAGGTGAGTTTTGCAGATAGTCCGGAGAGGCTACTTTCTTCCTTTCGAGACTACCCCTCCCTCCATGCCACCAACGCTCCATCGCATGTCGGAGGATCACTTGGCCCTTCTTCGCCAGGAAGTTACGGCTCTCCTAGCCAAGGGGGCTATTGAACAAAGTAGGTCCTGGTCGTGGTTGCTACTCCCACTACTTCCTGGTACCCAAGAAGGACAAAGGCTTGCGTCCTATCTTAGACCTCGGGGACATCAACTGCTTTCTCCGGCAGGAGAAGTTCAAAATGTTAACTTTGGCTCAGGTCCTGTCTGGCCTCGACCCTGGAGACTGGATGGTAGCGTTGGACTTGCAGGACACTTATTTTCACATCCCCGTCTTGCCTGCCCACCGGCGTTGCCTACGTTTCACGGTAGGCCACGAGCATTTTCAATTTACCATGCTCCCCATTGGCCTTACCAGTGCCCCTCGGGTGTTCACGAAAGTGATGGCAGTGGTCGCAGCTCATCTGCACAGATCAGGGGTTCCAGTCTTCCCCCTATCTTGACGACTGGCTGTTAAAGACGGGCTCGCCCCAGGCTGTTGTCTCCGACCTCCAGACTACGGCAGACCTCCTGCATTTGCTGGGGTTCCCTATCAACGTGCCGAAGTCTCACCTGATTCCCTCTCAGAAGCTCCTTTTCATCTGAGTAGTTCTGGATACAGCGCAGTTTCGGGCTTATCCTCCTGAGCAGCGAGTCCGGGATATTCGGGCTATGATTCTGATGTTTCGCCTCTATCCCGGATTTCGTTGAGAATGATGCTGAGGCTGCTGGGCCTCATGGCCTCCTGCATCCTGCTGGTGGATCATGCCAGATGGCATATGCAGGCTGTGCAGTGGGACCTGAAGTTCTAGTGGGCGCAGCATCGGGGGAATCTTTCCGATGTCATCCAGATCTCGGAGGGGACTGCGAGTCAGTTGCAGTGGTGGCTAACGAACCAAGATTGGGTCAACGGCAGATCCCTCTCCCTTCCCCAACCAGATTTCACAGTGGTGACAGATGCGTCGCTCCTGGGATGGGGTGGCCACATGGGAGAGGCGGAGATCAGTGGTCTCTGGTCTCTGGCGTAGTCCGGGCTCCACATCAACCTTCTGGAGCTTCGGGCGATCAGTCTTGCACTGAAGGCATTCCCTCCTTCTGTCAGAGGAAGAGTAGTGCAGGTGTTCACAGACAACACCACCGCCATGTGGTACTGCAATAAAGAGGGCGGGGTGGGGTCGTGGACCCTATGTCAAGAGGCTTTTCGCCTTTGGTCATGGCTGGAACATCAGGGCATATCTCTGGTGGTTCAACACCTGGCGGGTTCCCTGAACGCCAGGGCGGACATACTCAGCCGTCGGGGCATGATGGATCACTAATGGCGTCTTCACTCGGAGGTGGTGCAAGGTCTCTTTCAGCAGTGGGGAGAGCCTTGGTTAGATCTATTCGCCACCGAAGAGAACGCGCAGTCAGCAGTTCTGCGCGTTGGAGTTTCCAAGGCGGCACTCGCTCGGCGACGCTTTTCGTTGCGAGTGGAATTGTGGCCTCCTGTACACCTTTCTGCCTGTACCACTTCTACCCAGAGTGCTGAAGAAGATCAAGCGTGATCGGGCCCAAGTCATTCTTGTGGCTCCGGACTGGGCACAAAGAGTCTGGTACCCCGAGCTCTTGAGCATGGCCATCGATCCTCCGATCAGACTGCCTCTTCGGGAGGTTCTTCTGTCGCAGCAGCAGGGGACGGTTCTCCACCCAAACCTGTCCATCCTTCACCTCCTTGCATGGAGATTGAGCGGCGACAGTTGACAGCTTTTGACCTTCCTTCCGAAGTCTGTAGCGCCATCTTGGCAGCCAGGCGTCCCTCCACTAAAACGGTATACGCCTGTAGATGGAACAAATTTGTGGAATGGTGCACAGCACAGGCTGTGGATCCCCTTTCTGCCCCTCTTTCTGAGGTTCTCCTCGTCATGCTTTCTTTGGCCCAGCAGGGCTCTGCTCTGGGCACCCTTAAAGGCTATCTTTCTGCCATTTCGGTCTTTCTTCGCCTTCCTGATCAACCTTCTCTTTTCAAGTCCCCTATTGTTAACAGATTTCTGAAGGGCATTACTCATCTCTTTCCTCCTTCTCCTTTCGTAATGCCCCAGTGGGACTTGAATTTTGTCCTTACTTATCTTATGTATGCTCCCTTTGAGCCACTACATAATTGTCCTCTTTGTCTTCTTACTTTGAAAACTGCTTTCCTGCTCGCCATCACCTCTACTCGCAGGGTGAGTGAGCTTCAGGCTCTTTCTTCCAAACCTCCCTTTCTTGCTGTCCATCCGGACAAAGTGGTCTTTCGTACTAGGCCTTCTTTTCTGCCCAAAGTGGTTACCTCTTTCCACATAGGCCAGACCATCACATTGCCCACCTTCTTCCCGCCTCCGCACCCTTCCCAGGAGGAGGAGAGACTCCACCGTCTGGACCCAAAACGTGCGCTGTCGTTCTACCTTGACCGCACTAAAGACTTCTGGGTGGACAATCAACTCTTCGTGTGTTATGTGGGCGCCAGGAAAGGTCGGGCAGTGCACAAATGTACCATCTCTCGAATGGGTTGTCTTATGCATTAAGATCTGTAATTCTTTGGAGAGAAAGGATCCTCCAGTAGGACTGCACGCCCACTCTACCAGGGCGACGGCAGCCACTACTGCTTTGGGACCTGGAGTTCCGTTGGTTGACATCTGCCAGGCAGCCACATGGGCATCCCTGCACACGTTCACGAAACATTACTGCCTGGACAGCCAAGTCCGGAGAGACAGCTTTTTCGGCCGTTCTGTTCTCCAGGACTTCCTGGTGTGAACTTAGTTCGCAGACCCACCACCGGGGTATCTATTCTAAGGTAAGGAATCTATAACTACGGTCTCTTTCAGATGAACAAGTTACTTGCCTTCAGTAACGATGTATCTGTGAGAGACATTAGTAGTTATAGATTCCTTACTGCCCCACCCATCCTCCCTGTTCTGCGAACCGACTTCTAGGGATAGTTATGTGCACCAGTGGTCAGTGTCTTGCATGGCTCTGTGCTTCTGGTGTGGAAAGTCGGGTCGGAACTGACGTCAGCGCACAGGGGTGGCGTCTAAGTAGACACCGTGATGTCATCCCAGCGTCCACGACGACTGACGTGGAGGCGACTGCCGCCACCTACCGACGCGCAGGGGTACTGCTATGGAAAAAAGAAATTCTAGATCCAGTCTGACGCCTGGGGGTAATTCTAAGGTAAGGAATCTATAACTACTAATGTCTCTTACAGATACATGGTTACCAAACTAACTTGTTCTTTGGGTCATCACCTTCCTCTGGAGCACTCTTGGGCCCTACAGAGTTGCATGAGGTCGTGCCTGTGTCCCGGTCAGTGGGTTCTCCCTCGGCTTCAGGTCTGCTTCTGGTTTCTGACACTATGCCGGTGCACAGCCCATCGAGGCTACCACCTTCGGCTCCTGCTTCTGATCTGCCGACTCAGATGTCGTGTGGGGCTCTTGTCGGCCGCTTCCGATGGTGGTGCTGTGTATGCTGATTGACACTCCTTCTGATGTCGAGGCGTCAACCGGCTCCGGTTGCAGCGTCCGATATGGCGCCGATGAAGTCTACCATCTCAGACTCTTTTCCTCTGCTCTCTGGAGCTGTTCCTCTGGTTTATCCTTCTGAGGACCATGGTTGTGGAGGTACTAAAGAAAGTCTGGTGTGTTCTTCCCTTGCGAAATCGTCCTTAAAATATTTGGGGAAGCTACTGCGCATACTTATGTAGAACAGACACACAGGGACAGGAGGACGC